>CM038044.1:140779533-141472033 GCA_021397845.1 Areca catechu
TGGATTGGATTGCTTGATCTTATATATATATATGTTGGAGATTATTGAATCATGGTTTAAATTTGAAATGATATGCTCAATGCCTAATAAGAACAAGGAAATTTAATAGTTTGATCTCATTTTATTTGAAGGTTAGATTTGGTTTAGATTCTAATGAAAAGTGATATCCTTATCAGAAATTCACCTGATGCAATTAGAAGATTTGATAATTTATATCAGAGTGCGCAGTGGAAGCATGGTGGACTAAAGATATTAAAATTAATTTAAAGTATATTAAGATGGATGAATGGAGGCTCTTCTTGGGATTATCGAATTTTGGACAGAATTGTACTTGCGAGTATTGGATCACGTATATTTAAGTTTTGGAAGCCTTAGGTGTTTTTTTAAAAATTTTGAGGACGAAATTTTTTTTAGGAGGGGAGAATGTGAGGCCTGGTGTTATTGGGCCGTTTTTGGGCTGAAGTCAGCAGCTCTTGCCGACTTCAGTTCGACGCGGGAAAAAAAAAAATGAGAACAAGGGATGGAGCCCCTGTTTATCCTTCCACTGTGATCGCCGAAGATCGCGGTGAATGATCGTCGGGGAGTTGGGAACGATCGGCGGAGGAGTCGGAGGGGAAGGATGATGGTGTGGAGAATAGGGATTCTTTCCTAGAAGAGATGGTTCCCTCGTGTACCTCGGTCGATTCGAAGCTTGCCTTCCCTCCGGTGGCCGCCGAGACCCGACGTCGATTTCATCGGTAAGTCTTCTTCTTTCCGTCTCCTCTCGAGCGTGAGTGAGAACAGTGATGACCGGTGGGAGAGAAGGGGGTGGGGTTCGTTCTATTTTTTTTTGGAGATTTCCGGTAGGTGGTCGAACGGTCGCCGGTGGCAACGCCGCCCGATTCCCCTTCTTTCAATGGTGTCATTCCCCGTCCACAACCTCCCATGGTTCCGATGGCCATGGGAGGCTTGCTTGGGCCAAGTGAGGGAAGAAGGCAGGGGGAGTTCAGGAGCAGAGAAGAAAGAAAGAAGAAGGGAAGAAGAGAGGGGAGGAATGAGAGGAAGAAGGAAAGGAGAGAGAGAGAGAGGCGAAGAGGAAAGGAAGAGAAGAAAAAAATGATGAGGGGGGGCTGTTTGGTGGAGACGATGGAGAGAAGAAGGGAACGGAAGAAGGAAAAAAAAAAGAAGAGGAAAGAAGGAAAGAAGAGAAAAAGAAAAAAAAGAAAGAGAAAATAAGAGAAAGAGGAGAGAGAAAGAAGAGAGAAAGAGGAGAGAGAGAAGGAGGAGAGAGAAAAATAGGAGAGGAAGGAGGAGAGAGGAAAGAAAGGGAGAAATGTTTAAATTCCGGATCATAATTAGAATTGGATTGACGAGAGTGTCCAATGATAATTTAGTTTTCTTTTTAGTTTTGAAATAGAAATTAATTATATGTTTAAATTGTTGATCAGGATCGTCGTTGTTCTTGAAAGATCAGGTCTAGTGTTTAAATTGTGCGTAGTTGGTGGATACTCTTTGGTAAGTTATCTTGACCTCTGATATTATATGCCAAATATTTTATGTATTTATGAAATATTTAATATATATAATATATTTTAATTTGCATTGGATTGCATTTGCATTGCATTGGATTGCATTAGGTTGCATGCATTGTGTTGGTATTGTCGCTCTCTGTCCGACTATGATCACACAAGGACCTAGTCTTCTTTTGGACCTCCAGCGGGGTTATCACTGGCACATGACCGTTGAGCGGTATGTGACACAGGAGCTAGTTGCCTTATTTTAGCACATGCTGGGACGCATGTTTCTCGTGTGATACTCAGAGTTAGTTTTCCTTTTGGGCCTCTAGTGGAGCTATCGCTGTCACATGACCGTTGAGCGGTATATGACAGGATCTAGTCTCTTTCGGGACGAGCCACGGGCCGATCGTGGCCATAGTTAGAGGGACTAGGAGAGTAAAGTAAATGGTTGGCCATCCATAGTCGTGTCGGTGTCGGTTGAAATTAAGTGTACATATTTGCCTCATGTTGCTGATTATATTATTATATTGATGGACATCTCGTTGTATGATGTGTATATGCTTGTTGATTTTTATTGGCATATTTATGTTGTATATTAAAGGTGTTGATAACTTACCGAGCCTGTATAACTCATCCATATTTTCCTATATTTTTGTTACAGATCCAGAAAATTAATTGAATTTTGGGACCGGTCAGTGAGGAACTTAGGACATAGCGGATAATATCGTTAAGGTGGTAGCCTGTTTTGATGTAGGCCTTGTGTGTACGAATGAGAAATAAATCCTAGAGCATACGGCCGTCTGTTACACATCCGGCTCGGGTTTAGAATCGGGGGCGTGACATAATAACATCCCATTCGTATTCATTTCAGTGTCATCTTAATGTTACAGCCAGTTTTTTGCCTTTTGGTTTTTGGTTTGCTTATAAATTAGACTTCTATAAGCATGTTTACAGTCTACTACCGAGGGTTTCTCAAGTCTCAACCATACCCAGTTATTTGATTGTGGGTCGAAGCTCATAATTTTTGGTTGCTACTTCATCAAGCTCAGGAGAAATCCTCGTTCTTGATTTTACTTTTGACAAATCATGGTAATGGATCCACATTCTCAAAACCAAATCTTTAAAATTGTTATTGTTTAAGACCTGTTCAAGATATATGGCCACATGAAAGGCTTTTTTTTAAAAAAAAAAACATTAAGAGGACTTGAAATGGTCATCTCTAGCCTAGTTTGAGAATCGAGATTTAAGATTTATCGACTTAGTTGCTGGAAACTTCCACGGGGCATGCACCCGTTCAGAATTTTCTCTGGAAATTTGTTCCTGCCTTCGCTTCCTAAATGCTTCTTATTCATTATTTTTTTTTAAGAGATCCACTTCTCTATCTGCACCCAAATCCACTCCTGCTGCACTTGCAATCCCTTCTGCTGACCAAGGATTTCACTATTTTTTTAAGAGAGGGCTTCTGATTATTATAATAAATTTTAGCATTTGGTGAACTTGTTTGAATGCCATTCAAACGACATGCTACATTGCTGATGTGCAACTTAAATGGTCAAAGAATTCCTTCCTAGTCTCTGGACTGATTGTTTTACTGGTAGTCTTCACTTTCATTTCTGCCATTACTTGAATAGCGTTCTTGTAATAAGGATTTAGATAAAGAATACAGTAGCAAGTTCCAGTTTTCTTCTCTCTCTCTCTCTCTTGCTCACGCCCCCACCCCCCTATTTGTAAAAACCTTTTTTGCTTTCCTCTTTTTGAACTCTGATATTTTGATTTGGAATTATATTGCTCTACATTTTCTACTTTTTATGCTCTTCATTCCCTTCTCTAAGACAAACCTGATTTTCATGTACATATCACTTCTTTTTCCTACCCAATCACCTTTCCCATCTATTTCATGTATTTCCCTTCTATTCATGCAAATTGATTGGGGGGCCCAAAAAAACAAAAGAATCATGTATGAGATTCGTTTGCCGTGGTTGTTTCTTTCAGGTGTTATGACTGGGAATCGGCAATTTTTTTTTGCTAAGTCAGTCATTTCACACCATTTTAGAGTGAATGCATCCAAAGAAATCAAAAGGCAAAAAACATCCCCAAAGCTCATCGAAGTAGATGCCAGATTGGTCCACAACACCTCCCCTGAATGCTCGCTCGGTTATGAAGGCCGCTACCTGGTCAGCAGCTCCATTCGTCTGGCGGTAGACATGTCTTGTGAAAAAGGTTGTGCCATCTCCAGATATCCTTCGGCGAAGGATGAGTCCTGGCTCCCAGACTCCATCCAAGGATCTATCCTTCATTTCGGGTCACCCTCCACAAAAATGGAATCAGTCCCTAAACACACAACATGCATAGGTGATACTTGCCCAGACTGTCCTCAGCTTCGCACCTGGATCATAAGTGTCAAAAAGTGTACATCCACCCAAGTTCAGAAGGTGGTGGACACTCTAGTTGAACATGTTACTGGGATGCATATGGCAACTGGCATTATTTAGTGGATTCCCTGGTAAATTAGCAAAATATACTTTATGTATCCTCCTGCTGATTCTAATAATTCTTTGGACTGATCGTTAAATTTCGTTGTTCACAGCATGCATTTTTCTTTGCTCCGGTGCACAATGCATTGTTACTTTGAATTTGAGTTTATCTCTCTTAAGCATTAAGATGCGCCTTAAGATCATTCTAGTGAATGCTTGGGAGAAGATCTGCTTTGATCACAATATCGAGGTGGTCTTGTGTGGTTAAATATCAAGTTGATAAAAAAAAAAGATGGCAGGGAAAGGCTCATCCCCTGTGTTTTTTAGGTGAAACTGATGAAGATGTCACACAGGATGTCAGTCTGATAAAGGAGTATGAATTCCCTCAAGTTCATATCTCTCGATTTTATCCTAGGCCAGGTATGTTTTCTTGTCTTTTGTTAATTCTTCGAATAACAGTAATTTCATTGATCGGTGTTGTAGCTTTGTTCTGCATCAGCATATACGATAATATTTTTATCATGAGGTAGAAAATTGACAATTTCCAGAAGCATCATTTTCACTCGCCAGTGCTTAAATCATGTCCCTGTTCTAATTTTATTAGCTGAAACACTTTTCTCGAGTGCGCACCACCAAAATTTGTACTGCTACCTGCACCTGAATACATTTCCTGGTAAATGGAATATCTTCTACTCGTGCAAGATTCTAGCAAGATCAACCTTAATTCAGTCACACAAATACTTCTTGTTCTTTTTCCTGTTCTCTCCATGTATCATTGGCTATTAAAAATATATCTGGCATGCTGACTCACAAAATTAGGCACTGAATAAATGGACCTGTTTGCAAGATATTGCTAAATTTAATATGCCTCCTGGCATTTCCATTCCCTGAATAAGAGTGTTGCTTATCCACTCGCATCCCCCACAATCAAGTTGAAGATCCTTGTTGCAAGGTGTTTCTTCATTATGCCACCTCGTTCTCCTACTCGAACCTCATGTCGCACAGCAACTAATGGCATTTGCATTCTAGAGATGGTTCCATGTCATCATGTGCAAGTGTTTTCTGGTCTGTATGTTCTGTGTTCATGATATATCTTGCAATAGAGGCCTGGTTTAAGGGAGCTTTCGGATAAACTAATTAATGCTACATATTTCTTCTTTCATGAACTCTAGACCCAAATAACGCAGACTAGGTACCAGTCTGGCATGCAAACACACTGAACTGTTGGATGATTGGTTAATTTTTTGTGCTAACATATATACATCACCAAATGTCTAATATAGCTGTTCGAGGGACTGCTGCTGCAAGGATGAAGAAAGTTAGGAGCACTGACATGAAGAAGCGTAGTTGTGAGTTGACTATTGTATCTGTTTCATTTACACCTTGCAAAGGAATGAAGATCGGGTTGAGAGGATATGGGTTACCGAAATTGCTGCTGATATTCATTTGGTAAGGAAGCCATCTCATTCATTTTCTCTATCTTAAGTCAATCGGTGTTTCTGTTTTATTTATTTCTTTTAATTCAATGAAAAGTTAAGCAGACAAAAAATCCTTAACACCCAGAGCACCTTCTCTCATCAACAGAAAAGGGTCCTTGGAGGGTCGAAAAATCAACAGTCCTTCAAGTTTACTTTTTATCATTTGAAACCTTTGATGAAGGTTTAACCTGCCCTGGTACCTGGATTTTCTTCTGTCACTGCAGGTTGGCCATACCAATTAAGGGATATATCTTAAGTGCTTGTAATTGCTGCAGAGAGTATGCTAGATACCTCGACAGATGTAAAGATTACATCACTAGGAAGGTGGTCTGTTTTTGGTGAAGTGATCGAGACTTCTTCAGCTCAGGTAAAATTACATACATACAAAGGTAACATCAACTTGGAAGCCGCTTCTTGGCAGGATTCGCGTGACAGTTGTGAGTGTTCGAGAGAGCCGGAACCCTTCCCATCTGCAGCGCAGAATTTAGGGCAGCAAATTAGCAATTGTGGACGTGAAGAAGCTCTTGTTGCGATTGTTATAAATAACTCGACCAAGAGAAATCATATAGGTGGGGGGGGGGGGGGGGGGGAATTTTATCAGAGCACGGCTCGGTCTATGCTTCTCAGGAAGAAAAAGTTACAAGGACCGGTGTGGGTGAATGATGTGAATGCAAATAAATTCCTGGCCGAAAACCAGGAGATAAGAAGAATGGGTGGTAAATTAGCTAAGATGGATTGTATTTGGCTGAGTGGGATTATTGCAAGCTTTCTAACAACCACAGCTGTGCTGATATATTGCTTTCATCCAGGATGCTGTCATCCTGATAAAGGGACTGCAACTGTATCATCGTGTTTTTTCTACTGGTGCAATAATTTATTTGCAGGTTTTCCTGCCTCTTTTTTTCTGATCATGTATATGGTATGTGTGTATTATTATAGCTGTTGCCAAGACCATGTTCGAAGAACCGATCCCAAATCACTGGGACAAGGTATGATGGACTGACTGATGGTAATGGATATGATCGTTGTTTTTGGAGCAGCTTATATTAGAAATGATTAAAGATACAACTGGCTCCCAACATGAGATGGAAGGCAGTGCACCTGTAATGTCAAACAAGGATATTTCCTTGTTTTCTTTGTCATTTTTTTTTTTGGAAGGGAACATGTATAAGTTTTGTACCTGCCATTAGCTCGGCTAGCCCAAAGGACAAACCAAGTGATACAACATGGCTGCGATCAGGAAGCTGTGTTTCATGTCAGGCAACCTGTTTTACGGTCCAAAGTAACAGGCAACATGGTGGTCCAACCTGCCACTTTATTCCACCATCTGGTGCAAGCGATGAAGAGAAAAAGAGGCCCTAGGTTATGAGCATATCTTTATCTTTATCCCAAAAAGAGGGTGTAGTACAGGTCAGAGAGTACACATGGAATTTACGAAGTTGTGGGGCATCATCTTCTTGACCATTTTGAAAGTAGAAAGTGACGCATCACGCATCCAAGTGCCATGCCGTTTAGGAAGTAACTTCTCGATAATCCGAAGTCATGACTGACCTGATTCGATCATTAATATGGTAGATAGAGATGAACAAAATTCCTCGGCATGCACAAGAGAAGATTCTACGGAGAAATCTTCTTTTTCTCGGCATGTAAGTGATGAATTTTTTTTTTTAATGTTAAAAAAAAAAAAATTCGGAAAATAGATGTCGAGAGGAATATTTATGTATTTTTGGCTGACGTGGACATGCGGCGCCAAAAATACCTGCCATGTGGAAGGGAGGTTGGCAGCTGGGTTGAAATCATTTTTGGAAAATACGATTTCATGCCGAAAAATCATATTTCCAAAAGATGATTTCAAATTTTTTCACGTCCATCCATGCTGACACGAGAAATCGTTTTTGGTAAACACGATTTCTCAACTTGAAATCATCTTTATCAAAGACGATTTCAAACCGGAAAATTTCATAAATTCTTAAAATACCCTTTCAAAAAAAATTCAAAAAAAAAATAAATGGCAATTTTGTAATTAAACCAAAAATTATGAAGGGTATTTTGGAAAATAATTGTTCTCGCTTTGGATCGGATTTTTAAAAATTTAATTCCCAAAATACCTTCCATAAAATTTGGTTTGATTATAAAAATGCCATTCATTTAATTACGAAAATGCCATTCATAATTATTCGATTCTTTTAAAAGGGTATTTTGGGAATTATATAAAAATTATAATAAATAAGTCTGACACCCCATAAATACTATATTTTAATTAAATTTTAATCTAATAAAATTTTAAAAAATATATAACAAAATTTAAAAGATATAATAATATTAATTAAAAATAAAATTAATTAAAAAAATATTATAATAATATATTATAATATATTTTTATATTATAATAAATATTTTATATTCTAAAATTTAATCTAAAATAGTATAATAATATTTTATATTAATTATGATACCCCCGGTACAGCTCCCGGTCCGGTTGCCTGTACGGCCCCAATACGGCCACCGGTATGGCCCCCGGTCCGGCCGCTGGTCCCGACCCCCGGTCCGGCCGGCAGTACGACCACTGGTACGTCCCCCGGTAAGGTCACAGGTCCGGCCATGATAATATATTTTAAAATAATATTAATTAAAAATAACATTAATTAACCATATAATAGTAATATTAATTTAAAATTAAAAAAAAATATTAATTAAAAATAAAATTAATTACAAGATATTAGTCCGGCCCCTGGTGGCCGTACCGGGGCCGTACTAGTGGCCATACCGGGGCGGTACAAGGGGCCGGACCGGCGCCAGACCGGGGGCCGTACCGGGGGTATCATAATTAATATAAAATATTATTATAATATTTTAGATTAAATCTTAAAATATAAAATATTTATTATAATATAAAAATATATTATTATAATATTTTAAATTAATTTTATTTTTAATTAATGTTATTATATCTTTTAAATTTTATTATATATTTTTTAAGATTTTATTAGATTAAAATTTAATTAAAAAAATAGTATTTATGGGTGTCAGACACATTTATTAGAACTTTTATGTAATTCCCAAAATGCCCTTTAAAAAATTCAAAAATAACTCGGCATTTTCGTAATTAAATGAATGGCTTTTTCATAATTAAACCAAACTTTATGAAGGGTATTTTGAAAATTAAATTTTTAAAAAATGGATCTAAAACGAGAATAATTATTTTCCAAAATGTCTTACGTAATCTTTGATTTAATTATGAAAATGCCATTCATTTCTTTTAAAAGAATATTTTAGAAATTTATAAAATTTTCTAGGTTGAAATCGTCTTTGATAAAGACGATTTCAAGTCGAAAAATCGTCTTTTCCAAAAATAATTGCTCAGGCCAGTACGGAAGGATGTGGAAAAGCTCGGCATGAAATCATCTTTTCCAAAGATGATTTTAACCCCGTTGCCAACTCCCTGTCACATGACAGATATTTTTGGTGCTGCATGTCCATGTCAGTCAAAAATATTTATTTTTATAAATATTCCTCGTGACATTTATTTTCAGAATTTTTTTTAGTGTTAAAAAAAAAAATCCAAAAACGGAAGGCCTCGTGACCGGTGGTTTATATATATACATTTTTTTTTTTTAGGAAAAAAAAAAAACTTCAGAAGGAATCTCTTGTCCCGCTCTGACTCTTCAAATTTTATTTTAAAATGGACAGCGTTTGTGTTCTAAAGAGGAATGCCGCTCTTATTATCTTTTTGTACGGAAAACTCTGCCTTTTTTGTAATTATATGACGTTTGTGTTTCTCACCAAAAAAAAAAAAAAAAAAAAAAAAAAAAAAAACAAAACAAAACAAAAAAGAAGAATGCAAATACCACTCCACGCAATCTCCTCCACCAGAGGATTTTTGTTCGATAGAGACGTACCGAAAGACCAATCAACTCTCCAAGGAAAAAAGGTCTGCGACGGACGAAATATACCAGAATCCACTCGCTGCTCCATTTCGAAAAAAAAAAAAAAAAAAATTTTCAACCTCTTTCCCCTCCCTCATGATTTGAAACAACAAAGAGTTACCATTTTCATGGGCCCTGCCATAAAACATTAAAACCGAACATATTCATAGGTCATCAAGGGATGACCGATGACCGAGGGATGATTAAAAAAAAAAAAAACTAAGTACGGTCTAATTAATTCAATGCGATACGCATCGATCCTTCCTTCCTTCCTTTAATTTCGTGCTTCATAGAAGCATATCAGACTTGGCTGGCAACCTCCTGAAGAAATTATGAGACACGGAGGGCATCTTGCGCCTGAACCTTGGGTGGCGCAGCAGGTATAGCCCGGCGAGTACCAACACCAGCTGGATCGGTGTCGCATAGAACAGAACAGCTAAAATGGCCGAAAAGACCGTGAAGATAGCCGTCGCCCGGGGATCCCTCCAGCTCAACAAGCCCTGGACTCTCTCCCCCTGCGTCGCAAAGAACCCCACCAACTCCTGCACCCTCCCCGCCACCGACCTCAGCCGGTCGTACCTCCTCCTCACCACCTCTATCGGCCTCCTCGTCACAAATGTATCGAATTCTTCATCCAAGTCTTCCGTCGTGGCGGATTCGGCGCACGACAGCTCCGTGTCGATATGCGGCGGCTCGGTCGGCCGGGACCCATAGTTCCAGACTCCGATGGAAAACAAGTAGAGGAAAACGGTGGGCAGGATCAAGGCCGGGTAGAACACCAGTATCAAGAACAGCACATGGACTAGCAGCGTGGTTACCGGGTTCTTCCAGTTTCGAATTCCGTCGAACCACCTGGCCATCGCCGGCCCACCGGAGAACACCAAGGCCATGCGTCCAAAGTTGGCCTTGCTCCGTCTCATGCTGAACGAATGAGACCCGACGTCGAGCACGTACTCCACCACCTCCTTCCTTAGTGGCGGCTCGGCCCGTGCAAGCTTGGACATGAGAAGTACCATCGCCTGGGTGCGGAGGTAGTTCATTTGTATCACCGGGATGGGTTTGATGTAGTGCACCTTCGGAAACATTGGCTTCATGTAGAGGCTAAGCATGTTCGTCCAAGCCGTGCAAGTGAATCGGATGGCTAAATGGAGCTCGCCCATCTTTTTCAAACCAGATGGTTCGAGAGATAACAGTGGATGGTAATGGGTGTAAAGCTTATTGGTTTCCAAGGTCGAGAGCCGAATTCTTATCTTGCCAATCCTTCGATCCTTGGAACTAATTACGTTGCCCGCGGTCTCGTTTCCATTGTAATTATTATAATGAAGTTGGCAGTTGTCGAAGACGGCGATGGTGAGGACGGTGCAAGGGTCGAAGACGTCCCAACTGTACTGCTCGTTCCACTTCGGGGAGAGGGAGCCGAGGAGGGTTCGTGTTCGGACCCACTTGGGGCCGTACTTGGCGACGCAGTAGGCGTCGGTACTGGTGGCGACTTCATTAATATTGCTGGCCTTCATCGGCACCAAATCTTTGGCACTCAAAATGCCAAGCTCGAGGATTCCGATACTTTGCTTGCGGAGAGGCTTCGACGATGGCTGGAAGTCGCTGCTGTGTTGGATGGGCTCGTCGATGACATGGTAGCCGGCGTCGTAGAAGATCCGGAGATGGAGCTTGCTCGAGAATTTTTTAGACTCTCTCCTCCGTTCCTCGCTGTTGGTGGTGGTGTCGGTGGGGTCGGAGAGGTCAAACCACAGAGCTGGCATAATCTTGCGGCTGTCAGCCTGGAATAAATTTGGAATAACGGGGGTTATATCCATCGCAAAGGTTTTAGAAACCTCTATTCTTATTCTTATGTTTATTCAACTACAATGTAATAGCTACTGTTATATATTTAACATCCCCGCACGCCCTCATGTTTTGCTTCAACAATTTTTTTTTTTTAAAAAAAACATCACTTGAAAAGCTAGTTAATTAATGTTTATCCCCGTTATTTGATGAACGGTGAAGAATTGAATTAATCTAGACTATAAGCTAATTCTCGGTAAAGCAGTGCATGGTTTTCATGGGGAAGATGGATGTCATCTTGGTTCTAAACTTACGTAAATAATGGTTTTATGACTCGTTTTATATTAAGGGCTGTTTTAATTATTTTGCAAAGAGGGAAAAAAAAGTTTCTTTTAGAACAAAATTCTCTCAAGGAAAATAGTTAAAGCTCCGTAGCAGTTTTCAAACTGGTATTTATCATGAATTATTTGGTGGACAAGTGAAATGACGAAATAAATCTATTAGTTTGTGGGAATTGTTATTGCAACGTTGCCTGAGTTGGGATTCTGGGTTTGTTGAGGACGAGCCGGCCGAGTGGGACGTCCATGCCGGGAGCGAGACGGTCCTCGACCGTGATTATGACCGGCTCGTCGAATGGTTCGCAGCCCACCAGCATGAGCTCCTCGTTCCAGGACGGCTTCGGTGAGCGGACCGGGGAGGGCCGGGTGAACCGGATCTGAGATCCGAGCTGGACCTTGACGTGTGTCTCGGGCTGGAGCCGGGTTTCTTCGGAGGGAACCAGATCCTGCGACAAACTCAAAATAACAGAAAAAAAAGCCAAGAACAAAAAAATAAATAGAATAATTATTTTTAAAAAAATTATTATATTTACAACACTAAATCTATGTGTTCTCATAAGCGTGACAACAAGAAGAAGCTCTCACCATGTGATTTAAAATAATATAAACCGTAAATATAAATCGAGATATGATACATAAACATGTAAATGAATTCATTGCAAATTACTACAAATATGTCATATATAGCAAGGAATGCTGAATCGATACCGGATTCCATACTGATTATCGATTGATACAGTATGATATGGTACCGTACTGTTCTATATCGGATCTCGTATCAAATCCAAGAAATCATTAAAAATATATTTCTTTTCTATGATAACATTGTTTAATTTGAATTGGATCCGAACCGGATCGAACCAGGTCAAACCGATTACCAATTGATTGAATCGATCGATTCATCACGATTCGAATCGATCCTTTTATATATATATATTTTAAAGAGGAGAATCGATTTTTATAACCGAATCGTTATCGATTTGGTGCTAGTCCAGTTCAATATTGGCCGAACCGGAAAGTTTGAATTCTTGATATAAACCATCCATTCCACGATGAATAGTCGTGCATAAATATGGATGGCATGATACATGTTACGTACCATTATGTATGGTCATCTAATGAATGGTGTGCCATATAATGTAATGCATGAAGAACCGTAAATAATCATTTGCAATACATTAAATAATGCGTTAACCAATATTAAAAATAAATACAATATGGCGCCGTCCAACTTGGCAAGATATCATGGCATTAGAGTGGCTCATCAATATAATTCACAATCCCATGATATATAGTACCTACAAATAATAGCAAAAACACCATTATATATAACATTTTCATTAATTACAAAAAAGAATACCAGAATTTACATTAACTTTTGTTAATTAATATTGTTTCCACGAAGGAAAAAAAAAAAAACAAAACAATAAAAAAACTCTGCATATAATAAGAAAACTAACCATAATTTATTATTTTTTTTTAAAAAAAAAAAGGAAATTAAGAAAAAAATTCAGAAGATCATCACTGCTACCTGTGCTGCAATGGCATGAACCCGGAGGTAGCAAAGCCTGGGAGCAAAGTAGACGGTGGAACGGGTGTGCAGGACCGCCTCCAAGGGAATGGTATGGGCGTCCGAATGCCAGGCTTCAGGATAGGCCTCGTCGGCTTGGCTCCCCTTCCACACGGCCATCATCAGCTCCCCCCTTCCCACTTCCTCCCTCCTCTCGTCTTCCAGCCTGTACCACTGGGGGGCGAGGGGGGAGTCCGGGGGGAGCCGGGAAGGGACCTCGGCCAGGGCAAGGGTCGCTTTCCCCACGAACCCATCCTTGAGGAGGCCCCTGTCCCTCACCGACACCTCCACCCGGTCGGCCTGCAGCCGCTCATTGGAGAAGGCGAACACCTGGTGCCACTGCGGGTTCGGGTTCTGCTCCAAGTGCTTGGTCTTTCCGATGAAGTTGCCGAGCTTCACCTCGACGTAGGGGTCCAGACTGCCGGTGATGTCCATCGCCGGCAAGTTTCGAGCTTTGACTATGTTGACGTAGAGGTACTCCATCTGTTCCACCAGGTCGTAGGTGCTGGCGATCTTCGCGCCTCCGCGGTAGCCCCTCCGGGCGGCGACCGGCGGCCGAGTCTCTTTGAGACCGTAATCTGATTTCCGTTGTGGAGGGGCTTCCATATGCATCGCCGCCACCGGCGGCGGTGCTTCTGCCAGGAAGTGGTGGATCCGGCTGTGCTTCTTCTCCATGTTCATGAATTCTTCGGTCCGAGTCCGCGCAGGTTCGAAGCGCACCGTATGGAAGAATTTTATCTCCTTGGTCGCCGACAGTGGCTTCTCGGAGGAATAATGGGTTTCCGGGACGGTGCTGGTCGTCGAAGGGGCGTGGCTGGAGGAGACTTTGGAGGAGCTGGGGACGGCGAAGAGGCGGAGGGCAAGGTCGCCGTGGACGCGGGAGAAGAGGCGGCGCCGGTCGAGGGAGCAGACCTGGAGGGCGGCCTCGGCGCGGGAGGGGGCGACGGATGAGCCGGATAGGCGAACACGGCCGAGGAAGCTGCGGCCCTGCTGGTGGCCGGCTCCGGCGGCGGAGCGGTCGTGGTAGACGGCGACGTGGATGGTGCGGCTGGGCAGGTCGAGGGGGTCGGCGACGTCGAAGAAGAGAATCTCGTTCCAGAAGGGGTTGAGGTCGTGAGGTTTGGTCTGGGTGCGGCGGCGCTGCCCGCCGAGGTCCACCTCGACGAAGGGGCTCACCGTCCCGCCGCCATCCTTTGGCATCAGGTCGTGAGCTTCCAACACCTCCACCGCCACCTTCATCCCTTCCTATTCTTCTTCCTCGCTTCCAGTACCTCTTCCAAGGTGTTAAACTATGTACTAAAACAAATGACGGACTTAATAATATATATTATTATCTCGAGTCTTTGCACATAGAAAAAAAAAAAAGTTGAAGAAGCTCGAGAGCGTGTCTTGTAACCACGACAGTAATTCTTCGTGCACCGCCTATGGTGCAGCAAATCTGGCCTGGATCGCATATTTTTATGGATTCAAACATATTTATTATTATACGGTGGGATAAAAGTTAAAATGATTAGTATTAATTAAAATTTTTATCCATATCAAAATATTAATACGATATCCTAGATCTAGAATATTTTATTTCAAAATCTATGATACCTTGATTCAAAAATGATCTAAAATAGTATTACGATATCCTAATTCAAAACTTACGATATCCTATTTCAAAACTTACAACATCTTGGTTCAAAAATGACTAGAAACAGTATTACGATATCCTAGTTCAAAAATTACGACATCCTAGTTCAAAATCTACGACATCCCTGCAGAAAAATATAAAATAAAACTATTACGACATCCTAGTTCAAAAACTATGATATCCCAGTTCAAAAACTACGATACCCCAGTTCAAAACCTACGACATCCCTGCAGAAAAATATAAAATAAAACCTGAAACACTATTACGATACCCTAGTTCAAAAACTACGACACCCCAGTTCAAAACCTACGACACCCCTGCAGAAAAATATAAAATAAAACTTGAAATACTATTACGACACCCTATTTCAAAGGCTACGACATCCCAGTTAAAAACCTACGACATTCCTGCAGAAAAGAAATAAGAGGGAAGGGTATTTTGATCTGGATAAAAATTTTAAATAAAAGTTGAATAATAATTAATGCTAGTCATGCTCAGCTCCCATCCCATCATACAACAATAAATATATTTGGATCAATAAAAAAATATGATACGGGCAATACTGTATTTCATGCAGTGCACAGAGAGTTTTTGGAGAGGAAGAGGGGAGTGGAATGGGAGTTAACCGAAAACTAGAATTTATGGTGGTTTGGAAGCTGTAGGGGGAGTCCCCATTTGGATGTGTTGGGAGAGTGACACGTGTGCATTGTTTTAGAAGAATAGCACAAAGATACGCACACCTTAGGTATAATGCACGTGAGATTGTGTCATCGGGGTGCTTTAAGTTCTACTTTGAAGTCAGATATGGAATGGAGCTTTATTAATTCATTGCATACTTACCGTCCGAAGACAACAGCAGTACACTAATGGGCCTCACAGCTTTGAATAAATATTATTCATCCTGGTGTCCAGTGTACTGCGTCCAAGGAAGAGCATATAGAGTTGGAAAGCTCTTCTTTTGATGCGGGCTTCTGATAAAGATGCTGCTAAAGATGAAAAGGATTTGAGCTTTTAACCATGACATATTCTGCTGTGTCTGTCGTTCAAGAAGAGCTGAAGGGTAGTGACACGGTGAGATTTGTTTTTTTGAAATTGGTTAGGTGGTTTAGTGGAGCCAGGTTTAGTGGGTCAGACCGATGTATTTATTTATAATGAAGATGACACGGAAAAATATATGATCCTAATCGAACATGATCTTACATGGAAAGGTTTCCGGTGAAGATAGCTACGATGAAATTTATTCCTTTTTTTTTTTATCAAAAAGAAAATAGGTTAGGTGGTTCAGGTAATATATATTTCCGTTATCTATTATGAATTTGTGATTAAAAAATTTGTGATGTTAGACCTCGCAAGATATAACCTACTGGTCCGGTCTTCCTCTTTGTGTTTTCGTAGTAGTTGCGAGATTATGTTGTGTTATTCAGAGGCAACATGCAGCTGATCTCAGAGGTTTTTCTAATGAGACTTGTATATTGGTTTAGTCATGGACCACTCCATCACTCCCAAGTCAAGTCAGCTCAAAAACATATATAAATTTGTTTATGGTAGGCTTGTTTATGGGGTTTTGATGTGATTGGACCGGTTTATGGCTAACCAGTATGTGAAGGAGATGAGGAGGATAGGGTAGTTTTATAGTGTCCCATTCGACTCCTTCCATCGATGGCTGCTACTTGGCTTCTTAATTTATGCAAGTTCGGGTTAACCTTTCAGGCAAAAGAATGATTAATCTTTCACGATGCCGTCCGTTGGATCGCACCCCATGCACGCATCTCTCGAAAAACTTCATAGTCTCTCGCTCTTCAGCCTGCACAGATCACAATGTAACATTTGCGCGATCCAACCGTGGGATTCATGCGAAGGAAGGTGTATCATTCTTTTGTGCAAGAGATACAACCCCTACCCTCTTTATGTTACCTTTTTTTTTTTCCCCCCTGCCAAGTACTTAATGATACCCATTAAAATCATATACTTTTTTTTGGTAAGATTAAAATCATATACTTGATAACTCCAATGCCTTGTTTGGAATTACACATCTTTCATGCGCGACCAGCTACTTAAAAACTTTGATGCCTCGTTTTTTTTTTTTTTTTTTTTTTTTTTTTTTTTTTTTTTTTTTTTTTTTTTGTGGTACCTACCCCGAAAAACAAAAGTGGAGCGGCGGAAGAAGAAAGTGGGCTATAAAAGGCTTGTGGGCCAAAAGGCAGTTAGCCCAGCCACGTGTGGGCAGGCCATGCTGAAGAATATTGGCTAATATAAAGAACAGAATCCTTTATGGGACCAATTGGCTCCCTCTGACTTATCCTTCCTTTTCTTCCTCCGATTTATCCCTCTCTTCCCCCCCCCCCAACACCACACACACACACACACACACACACCCACACAAAGAATGCGTTGATGATTTGATTCTTTTATATTCCTTGCCTCTGCAACAGGCGCGACTAGCAGCACAGCAATCATTTCTATTTTGGAGATTAAATGGTGCCGAAGGTCCAATACAATAGGCGTTTCAACATTTCATTTTTTATTCTCAAATATATCCAATTTATTTGGTCGTGCAATTACCGTTTCATGATATTAAGGCAAAGACTTTTAATGAATTATTCTAAGTCAAACGGGAGAAGCTACATTTCCTTTATTTCAAGAAGAAAGTGAAACATGCTGCTTCCGTTTCCTTTGTCCTTCCTACTGTTAGTATATTAATGAAAGCTAATCCATGCTGAAATGCGCTTAAACTAGATCAGTTTGAAATGAGCACTATTTTTCTTGAATCCACTTCAATGGCATTAAACAACTACGGGAAAACAAAAACGTTGATGATTTGATTGACAAATCATCCTTGGCTACGGAAGCCTCCTGGGGAATTAAACAATGTCAGAAGAGACAGCGAAGGAAAGGAAGCAGACGTAAAAAAGCAGTTTCTCAATAAAAGAACTGTGTGGATTGACAAATTCTGTGAGAAAGCAGTAAGCCAATACTAAGCTGTTTCACATTGAAACTCCTAAAGAGGACCTTCAAATGGATGATTCATGATGATCATCACATAAGCACGTCGAGAGGGCAGAATTTTGTTCCTCCTAATCTACAAGCCAGACAAATAGTTGTTCTCCGAAGAACCATGATAACACCCCGTGAGAACCCAATATTTGCACCCTTGAATTATCCAAAAAACCCTCTATTTGACAGAATATTTAAGAAACTACATCTATCAAGCTCATTCAAATCGGCTATTTATATACAGAGACACAACTGAATAGAATAGAGAACTTCAATCAAATTGTATATAATGGTGATAAAAATAACTTCCATACTACAAAAGAATTGAACGGTTCTAAATATTTCAAGCAGCAGCAACTGAAAAATTAATTAGATGAAATAACAAATGATACATATTAAAGAGGGAAAAGACACTAGTACATGTTTATCCATTAGCAGAGGATTACCCTGCTTTGGGTCCATCGTAACACCAAACAAGATTAAAAGAGGTTGAATATGCTTTCCAGTAAATTAAATTTATCCTGTATTAATTAAGTATTTGGAGGCCATTGCCAACAGCATGGGGAAAAATTGCAAAGCCATCCAAGTCCAGAGATCAGAAGGGAAACAACTGGAGAAAAAGTAAAAGAAGAACGCACAGCCCTCCCTCGCAGATTTACCAAGCATTATCAGATTCTGTAAGAGATCCAACTTTAACCCCCCAGATGCTCCTGCCTCAACAATGTATGGCTGCGTACACTCCTAATCTTTGGAATTTGGCTGTGGCTAGTCACACTTGATGTTTCTGTAAATTCTTCTAACAAACAGCGTAGAACCCAGATAGCCCACAGCACCTGAATTTTGCAAAATGCAAACGGATGCTGTTAGTTCAACAGTCAAAAAGGAAATAAAATGAGGAACCACTTCTTGCAAAGATTGTACAGGCAACAGCTCACCACAAAGTATTCCTAGACCAAGACAAAACATTAGAGTGTAGCCAAAATAGAAGCTAGTCTGGAAAAAGCCCGACATTTTGGTCTTCACATAATAGTAATATATAGAGTAAAGGTACACATAGACAGCAGTTGAAGCTGCTGAAAAGAAAGAAGTCCACTGCCAGTGATAGTTCTCAGCATTTAGCAAGAAATATGTTCCCACAATGGTCACACATACTGTGACAATTATGAGGATCAGGAATACCAGCAACATAAAGCCATAGACATAGTAAACCTGCCAAGTAACATAAGCAAAAAATAAGTTGATCAGGCTTCTAGCATCCTTTTCTGCCAACGCACTTCAACAAATCTCAGGATTTAAACAGCCCAATCAAAAACCAAACAAAAGTTTCAGAATAATCATCATAGCAGCATGATTAACTAAATAAGGGAAGGCTGGAACTTCAAAGCATAAAGACTATTCAAACTTAATTTACAAATAAGTAGTAAAACCAAAAAAAAAAAAAAAACAAATTATCATGACTAGTATTGATTATAGAAAAGGATACAAACTAAAGAGAAATCCTCAAAACTTTTATACTCATACCTTGTAGTTCCAGAAGGATGTGAAGACAAAATACATCTCAATGAATATGCTTCCAAAAGGAAGCAGCCCTCCCATGAGTGAGACGACAGAAGGTGTAAGATACCATTTCTTCTCTGGAATAGGACGAGGAATGGTCTTCACACGACATGGATTATTTGGGGAGCCGCTCCAGTTTCTACCCACAACAGTACCTAAAAGTGCCAGAGGAAAGGAGATGAAAGCCCAAAGTATGAACACAACCACCATTGTCCCAAATGGTATAGCTGCTAGTGATCCATAGAATATAGCAATTGTGTTAAGTATGAAGCCAATCCCAAAGCACATAAATGGAAACAGCGATGCTGTAAGTATCATTGCCTTTATCCAGCTTTTACCTGCCAATATTCAAACATGCATTCAGTTAGGAGCTACCTTGAAAACTGAAAAATTAGTGAGATCAACTTTTAAGAACCACATATTGGAGCCAGGAAAAAAAAAGAAACAGAACCAATTTGAGAAAAACTATACCGCCATTCCGTGAGTAGAGTCCACCACTAACATAGCCCGAAATGAATGAAGTGAGAGCATAGCACACAATGAAAGTCGTGACAATAGCTCCTCGCCTGGCCCACATATAAAATTGTTAAAATAAGTGCAAAAGGCAATAGTAATCCAATTAGAAAAGAATAAATAGAGAGAACACAACCACTGATACCATAGAATCACAATCAGATAACAGGTCATCAGAGCATAATAAGTACGAAATTGTTAAAATAAGTGCAAAAGGAAATTATGATCCAATTAGAAAAGAATAAATAAAGAGAATACAACCACCACTACCGTAAAATCACAATTAGATAACAGGTGATCAGAGCATGATGAGGTTTTCGTGAGAAAAATAAAATAAGCTTTTTAATTTGGTAATAATGGAAAGTTTGAATGAACATGTAAAAGAACGTAATACTTGTATAGTATATGAGTGTGCCTTCTGTCATGCTTGTTTGGTGGTCTCTTTGCATTATTTCCTTCATTTCCAGTAATATCCCCTCAAATCAAAAACCAAAAAACCTAATTCCATCTTGTAGGCATCAAGCTGATTCTATACGTACCCAATGTACAACATTCCAATGATTGCCAACACGATTACCAGAAGAACAAGAATTGCCAGCTGGGCACCAGTACCAACAACAGCTGAAAGAAGAACCAAATAGCGAGGAGGCCGAAAGACATCTCCATGGACAAGCTTCCATCCAGATTCTTCACTCACATCTCTTTCCTGACAAAATGCAACTACATGAACATACAAACTGGCTAAAAAAACAATGATCCAATTTCATGCTACCAACATCGGTGAAACTGCCAACTAAAAGTAACTCAAATTATATGGTATGCTCAACATATGTGACATATTTCGACCACTGAAAGGGGTGCAGATAATCACCATAGTCTCCAGATCATCATCTTCACGAGCATATTTTGCATAATCATTTCTGAGAGTTCGCATCAATATCATGGACACCAAGCCAGTAAGGAAAATAACCATCATAAAAGAGTTGAAAATGGAGAACCAATGAATCTGCAGAAGGTACAGTTTATTTGCAAAGTAAGAAGGCATTTCCACTTAAACTATCAAATGAGACATATCAGCAATGCCATAAAGTTCTCAGGCATAGCCTTTCAGATTTTGGAAGAAAGCACAGCAGACGGTGCCTTGAAGTTAATCGAGCCAAAACTTGACTGGATGGTATTAAAAAGCCTTACCTGGTGCTCAAAGAAAGGATGATCCAAGTAAACATCAAAACGGCGTGCAAATTTCACATTTATTGGTGACCAGTTTACAGAGTAAGTCATGTCTAATGTCTTCCCAGCTTCCAAAAGTTTTGGACCTTCTTGAGAGAGATTGGCATGAATTATCTGCAGGAAATAGAAACAGAAAAAACCAGTATCCTAAGTGGCCTGGAAAGGAATAATTACAAAGCTTTTATCAACCATGTACCTGATTGTTGTTGTATCTAACAACAATATTCTTGTGTGTGAAAATAAAATGTTTATTTTCATTGTTTTTGTCAGTCTCTCCAACAAAGCCTGATAACAAGTAAAAGTAAATTAGAATAACTTTGAAGGAAAAACAATATGACACAACATCAAAATACAAACACAAGGCATGAAGAACTGACAATATACATACCCCACAAAGGTAGATCATCTAGATCATTGTGCCCCAGAAAGGAAGAAGGAAAAATAAAAAGGAAAGATGGTAAGCATTCAATCACAATAATATGAAAAGTATCAACGAGCAAATGGACATATATCACAATTCTGCTGTATTTTAGAAGGAAAAAAAGGAAAGAAGAAAGTTGCATATAGTTGAAAACATACCAATGAAGAACTCCAACCAGTATGAGTTAACTATTGCATCTGTGAAATGCTTCACTTTTGCAGCATCAAGTTCGAGTTTACAAATGGAGCCCTTGTCAACATTTTCTGGAAAAAGAAAGGCAATAAAAAATGATGTCTCCAACAAATATGGTCCAAGCTCCATTCCAAGTCAATAATCCAAAAAAGAAAAGGAAGAATATGTAAAGAATGAGTGCATACTTCGAAACTTTATCTCTATTTGGCTGTCTATCAGTTCATTTCCACCCAAAACTTCCCCAAGCCCACCCCACTTGTGTGCAGGGTTTTCAGATGGCTGGCAAAATGGAAGGCTGTAATAGTTGTATGTTTCCTGAGGATTATTATAGGGGCCAACTTTGTTTACCCAGAGTGTGACAGGGTCATCAGCTTTGTACTGCATATGAAGCCATGAGAAAATCCTTAGTGGAAGTCCAAATTCTTTAAAAAAAAAAAAAATCAAAGGTTTTTTCTGATACATGAAGTTGCATATCACAAATTTGTCAACTGAAAAAGCATTGGCAAATTATTATGCTATGAGAGAATACAGAATAATAAGAACTGCTAAAGACAATTTTGATCCCAAATTAGGTCATGAACACGAGAATGAGCATGAGACCCATAGAACAATCCCCACTATAGAAAGAGAAGAACAAACTAAAAGAAGACAATCTATCCATAAGATACCCAAAGTATTTTATGTAAGGAAATTCCAAAAGTATAGAATACAAACTCCTGCCAGTTTGCTTTTTTGCATATCCAACCTTGCAGCTAAGTAATGCATATGCAACCTACTTTCTATGTTCCTTACAGGAAACTAACTAGACATTGATGATGAACAGAAGGCTACTTCCCCGATTTGGTTAACTACATCTTCTCCTAATGCAAAGTTGATGCTCCTATCTCCACTCTCTTCAACTATGTTCCATCTTTTTAGAACTCAAAGGAGCTTTAATAAGTTTGAGCTAAAATTTTAAGCTTGCAAGACAAGATCAGTTATATTTTAATATCTAATTATCTATTAGATATACTTTAGTGTCAATTTGTTAGGAAAAAGGGAAGGGGTGGAAAGTAGATACGGACAAAAGCAGTATGGGAAAAAGACATCTCTTACAAGATATTTAATAAGAAAAGCAGCTTTTCAACTAAAATGAAATGGAATCACTAAATATGCCATCAATGCAAATACGGTGGTTTAATGACAACATATGCAAAGAAGACCGTGCTATGGCACTTCAGCTCATTCAGAAAACACTCCAAGGGATTAAAACAGTAGAACACTACCTTAATCATGAATTATTCATCAATTATACCATTGATGGACAAGATCATTAAGCTAAAGGCTAAGGCTCTTACTTTAAAATAACTACATCTACGGTCACAATTTTTTTTTGTACACTTTAGTTGATTTAGAAATACAACAAACTCTTTTCCCACTGATTTGTATGGCCTGCAAGCGATCTACCTATTACAAAAATCATTAAGAACAGAGACAACAAAATGGGAGACTACTATTACAAAAATAAGCAATTAAACTACCTTTGTTATCAAAAACAATTCCACAATTTCTTTGGCTTGAATGCTTCTAACAGAATGATCAAAGCACAAATTGCCTCGCATGCCAATACAAACAAACAGGGTATCCATGCCTCCTATGCTTTTGCTTTTTTGTTACTTTCACCCCAGATAAAACATTTTTCATTTTTATAAAATGAATAATGTGCTTCCTAATTTAACTCTCTCCCCAATGGAATGAATTTGACCTCTGATCAAATTTCATTTTGCTCACAATAGAAGAAATGAAACACTGAATCCCTTGTTACAATTTTAGCCAGATTAATTCCAAATTGCATCACAAACATTAGCCAGATTACTTGCTTTTACTTAATGCAAGCTCGGGAAACCAATTATGTTTGTAATTAATTGTCTTCTCATGTTGGCTTCCCCCCTTTCTGCATTAGTTTTGTATAGGATTATGTTGAGATATACTAATATACAATGCTAAAGCCTTGTGGCTAGCTTCATGGACTACATCAAGGCATGAACTCCTGTGGCTTTACAGTTCCTAAAAAATTTATATACTCATACACTCCTCTCACTCCATTTTCTCCCTCCATTTTCTACACACTCCTCTGATTCATCGAAAAGAAAGGAAAAAAAAATGTAGACCAAAAATGAAAAGAAAAAAAAAATCAGTGCACGTGCGCTGCACATGCAGGGCTTTAGTTAGTTTATGCTGATCGTTTACTGATCTATTTTAGGTCATTTTAGGGAGTTTATTGGTTTTTGGATTATATTCAAGAATCACATTCTAATATCATATACAATTTGACCATATACTTTAGAAGCTGTTACTTAAGATCTCTAGGTTGATTTTAGAATATATTACTCATTGTCGTTGACATCCACTTGAGTCCTTGAGCAGCTACATTCCTTTAAGAACACAACTACCATGCTCTTACATTATCCAAGACTTTTACAACAACGCAATAAGCCATGATAAAGAACAGAAGATTAATAGCTGGGTCTCATTGCCATACTTAACCTACAAGCCTGCTTTGGATAAGGGCTCCTTGTTGGCTCACGGACTTGGAGTTCAGTTTTATATTGGTTATTTTATTTGACAAAGCCCACAAAATTTGATGGATGACTGCATCTACACTCCCTCATTTTTCTTTTCCACTCACCAGAGTGTCAGAACAACCAAAAGTTATTGGGCATACTGGCCATGCTATATATATATATCATCTTCGGCACACTTTTTAAATTGGAAAGAGAAAAAATAAAAATCTAAACTCTAGCGTATATGCTGCGAATCAGCGTACATGCTGGGAATTAGCTTATATGCTGGAACTTCACAATCTATGAACATCAAAAAGATGGAATTTTGAAAGCCAATGATGGATGACCAGCACAATTGGCTCAAAATTCCTCAGCAAAGCAAGGAATCAAAGAGCTCCGTTCAGATCCAGCCCCCATGGAAGTTACCCTGATCAAGAGCGCACATCCCGTCTAAACCAAGAATTCAAAAATGTCCCTTGAACCACGTTAAAACACCAACGATCTGATCAATGACCCAAGGATCCTAGCAGATACAAAAAAACACCAACAGCGAATGAGGGTCCGTCAGTCCCTCACCAAGATCTCGCCAGAAACCGCTTTCTAACAGAAACTAGTGCTAGGATCGAGCAGATGAGGCGATCCTTAGGAGGAAGGAGCAAGGAGACGAGGAAGGGCGCGTACCTTGTGATCGAACTCGGAGGCGGCGGCGCCGGCGACGAGAATGAGAAGGGGGAGGACGAGGAGGACGAGGACGAGGGCGAGGAGGGGAAGCGGAGATCGGGCGTCGGACGGCATCGCCGCGGCCGGATCTGAAAGCGCGTAGCTCTGCGGTGTCTTTCTCGCCGGGCTTCTCTTTATTACTCCCTTCGGCCGCTCGCGAGAGAGAGAGAGAGAGAGAGAACAAGGAATGATTCCTTGTTCTTCCTTGGAATGGCACAGACGCGGGCCCCCTTGGTAACGGCGATTAAACTGAAAAAATAAACATAGCGGAGAAAGTTTAATTGTACTTCATGTGGATCCAACTATTCTTGATATATATTATTAAAAACAGAGTTGCATAGATTATTTAAGACAGCCAGGATGCGGAAGAAACAATGAGAAGAAAAAAATTACATTGTGAAGTTAAATAGAAAATAATAAGGCACATGATGTTCATGTAATAGAACACAAAGGAATATAGCTAGCGCGGCTCAGTTTTTATATATAATTTATTGGTTACGGGTCTGAAAAATGATCTCGCGGGTGACTCGATTAAATTTCAGATTAAATCTGTGGCACGTGACTGAGAGGCTGAGTGACCGAAAATCCGACATCGTAGTGGGACTAGGCTGACGTACTCGTTCAGTTGTGCAGGAAGAGTATGCGAAAAAATTATGGCCCAAATAGAACATGGTCTAACGGGCTGGGAACCTGTTACGGGGAGCTACACCGGAATAAAACCTCAATATCCTTTTTTTTCTATCAAAAAAAAAAAAAAAAAAAAGAATACCGCATGATGCATCACTATTATTGTGTCATTGTTGTGAATCGTTGGTGAAGCGAAGAGCCATTTCTATCATAGTTAACCCTAACAACATCTGCAAAGACGTTTCATAAATTTTTTTTTCATTAATCATCTTTTCATAAATCATATGGCTGCAAACTTATGTGGATCATCGGTTCGATGGAAACCGCTATAATCCGCTCCTAATTAAAAGATTTGGATAATTAGTGGATAATATGATGGGATGAATGGTGTTCATAAAGCCATCCATGCATCAAGGCTGGCTTTCAAACTAGGTTTTGAACTACTTGGTTGCTTGTAATTAGGAGTCTAAATTGAATTGAATTGAAGAGGGCTTGCTTTGAGTAATTGATTGGTTTCGAGTGAAGTTAGATTGATCCTGCACCTCTAAAGAGAAATAGCTTGGAATGATTTTTACCTTAAAAAGTGTTGGGTGTGGAGCCTAATCCACCCCAAAAAATCTTAGAATTCAGTCCAAGAGTAAGCCAAGCCCAGCCCACACCCGAGTTAAGCCCAACCCACGTGCGCGCATGGCCTTGGCACAAGATGCACCATGGACCAACCGCACGATCTGCCTAGAGTTTAGCACGATCAACGGGGCTTTCATTATGGTCTATAGGAGATTGGTTAGTCTTTGTCATGTGTAGGCTCAGGTAGGCAACCCAAGAAGGGGGTGAATTGGGTTTTATAAAACTTTTATACTATTTGCAAAATGTGAACTAAAGCAAGTATGTGCTAATGCAATCCAAGTGCTTGTATATTTCAAATAAATACAGCGGAAATAAATAAATAAAGGCACAAGAAGAACAATCACACAAACACAAAGGTTTATAGTGGTTCGGTGCCAACCAAGCACCTACATCCACTCCTCAAGAACCCCTTGGAAATTCCACTAAGTTTGGTTTTAAAACTTAGGCTCACCAATAACCTTTATAACTTGTTTTGTCTTCGGGCTCACAAGTCAAACCCTAGTTGATTTCAAGTTTCACCAACAACCACTCTTGGTTTTACGGGATAACTAAGAACCTAAACAACTTATTTTGGCTTCGGGCTCACAAGTAAAACCCTAGTTGGTTTCAAGGCTCACCAATAACCATTCTTGGTTTTACGGGATAACCAAGAACCTAAACAACTTGTTTTGGCTTCGGGCTCACAAGTAAAATCCTAGTTGGTTTCAAGGCTCACCAACAACCACTCTTGGTTTTACGGGATAACCAAGAATCTAAACAACTTGTTTTGGCTTCGGGCTCACAAGTAAAACCCTAGTTGGTTTCAAGGCTCACCAACAATGACTTTGGTTTTTAAAGGCTTACCAAAAATCTCTTTGGTTTTCCAAGGCTTACCAAAAACCTTAAGTAAAACAATGTAAGAGCAAGTATAAATGAATACAATAAAAGCTTTCTAAAATAAAGCAAATATCTCTTTGAAGCTCTTGATTGTTGATGAAGATCTTGTCTTCAAGTTGATGAAGCCTTTGATTGATGCTTGTAGATGTAAACTTTGAATACTCCCTTTGAAACTTGGAAGCTTGAAAGCTTTGAATCACTCAACTCTTGAATCCTTAAAGAATATTCAAAAAACTCACCAAAGGATTACTTTTCCATTTGATTTTTGATGTTTATATAGCCTCCCAACACTTAAATGACCGTTTATAGCCGTTAGGAAGGAAAATATGACCGTTGGAGCCAAGTTGGAGAAGTTCTGCAGCCCAGAAAACTAGCCTTACTGTTCAAGTGTCGACACTTCACCTCCAGGTGTCGACACTTCAGTTTCAAGTGTCGACACTTCAGTTTTAAGTATCGACACTTCATTCTCCAAGTGTCGACACTTCACTTTCAAGTATCGATACTTCAGCTCCATGTATCGACACTTGACTGAAAGTGCTTTCTGTAGTTTTTTGTTTGTCTCAGGCTTTGAGTCGACACTTCATTCTTCAAGTGTCGACACTTGATCCTCAGGTATCGACACTTCGTTTCCAGGTGTCGACACTTGCCTATGCCATTGCTGAAACATCTTCAAATTGAAACTTTTACCTCTTCAAGTTCTTCCATATTAATTCCAAAGTCCATATACTTGATTTTTCATTAATTTAAGGACTTTTTCAACTGAAATACAAGCATTTCTTCATCCAACATGGTTGAATACTAAGATCTGAAAAATACACTTAAAATATAATTAGTATTCATATATACTTAAACATTTTGTCAATCATCAAAATCAAGACCAGAATCAACAATCTCTCCCTTTTTAATGATGACAAAATCTTTAAGTATATGAAAAGGGTAAGCTTAAAAGATTAACAATAGTATAAACATATAAGCTCAAAAATCAATAAGCACTAAGCTCCCCCTCAATATATGATTCAAAAGATTTTTCAGAAATATTTCTCAAAAATATGCAAAATTTATTTCTCAGAAATATACAAAATTTTTAAGACAATCTCCCCCTTACTAATTATTTTCTTAAGATTAAAAATTTGCTTTGTTCTCCACCTTTTGCACTTTCTTTCATTTTTCAAATGATTTTTCATGTTTATCCAATCTTCCCCTTTTCATACTTAACAATTTTCTTCCCCTTTTTGACATCATGAAAAAGGGTGAAAGGTAATACAAAGTAGGAATGAAGTCGGAAAAAAATAGTAAGTAGGTCATCAAAATCAATGCATGAAATCAAATAATTATGATATCATTTGAATATGATACAAATTGAACATGATACCAATTGAAATATGATACCATTTGAATGTAACTCCCGTCAAAAAATTAGATTTGAAAACAAGGAGAAAGAGTATCAGAGCAATATAAGTACAGCATGATATCAAGCAAAATATTCAAAGCATCAAATATATGATAACAAATCTTTAGATGCTCCCCCTGAATGTTATTCCCCCTTAAAAATATGCATTCATTTGAGGAATAAAACATGAAAGCACATGCATCATAATTTCAGACAATTTTAGATGGAACATAAACTCTAAGTCTGAAACCAAGGATTTGAAGTTTTCAAGATATTCATGATTTTCAAAATACAAAGCATTTATATCATTTAAAAACTTTCAGTATGATTTTAAATTTGTTTTAAGATTATTTGATATCCATACAAATACTAGAAGTAATATGATATCAAGTCTAGCTACTAGAGCAAGGGTTTGTCAATATGCATACATTTTTCTTAAATGTAATCCTTAACTATCAGTTCTATACTTGATTCAAATCAATTCTAACTTAAGCATAGATGCCAACAATGAAAGTACATAAATCATAGCATTTCACTTGAAATAATTTATAAACTATATTAATCAAAATCAAGTGAAGATCTAATAATCACAAGTTTGACCATGAGAGCTTGAAATCCATCAACATCAAAATGGTCATAATCACAACAAATGATTATTAGTCTAAGCTTGATTCAAAATATTTTTCAAATCAATATGCATATTTAAAAGTATTTTTCATGAAATACATTAATCAAAATAAAGTGAAGGTCTTACAATCATAAGTTTAATCATGATAGCATGAAATTCAACAACACCAAAAAGTTCATGATCATGGCCAATGATGATAAGTCCAAACTTGATTCTAATTAACTATTTAAAATAATTTTTTAAAGTAATTGATGCAATAAAAATTAATCTACATTTTTAATTATGGAAGGAGATATTTAGAATTTACCAATATACAAAGTCCTTCCTTTTACCATTTAGTTCAAAATGTAGCTTGTCCACTTCTTTAAATTATCTTGTACAACCTCTTTTTAAGAACTTCCTTTCTTCATGTTGGGTTGCAAGACATTCCTGCAAAACAAATTAAGTGGACATTTTTGGTACCCAAACTTTCTTGGGTCCTTTATGATTAGTAATTATGGTTCATTTTGGAACCCAAACTTTTCTTAATCTAGAAGGATAAGCATTAAAACCACATTTAGAAGATAAATTGAAAGAAGCAGGAATAGAAAAATTTTTCAAAAGTTTTTGCTTCTTTTCCTCAACCAAAATATTTTTATCACATAAATCTTTCAAAATAACATTTTCTTTTTTTTTAGAAAAATTATTCTTTTCATTTTTCAAAATATTAATCTTGGCATTTAAATCACCATTTTTATTTGCAAGATTGATGTTGTCAAGAGAAAATGAATCTACATGCTTATTTAATTTCTTGTGCTCAAATTTTAGCAATATATATTCATGCACAAGATCATTAGATGCATCATGTAATTCTTTAAAGATAAAATCATAATTATTTTTAGCACATACCTACTCCTCATTTGCCATGAAGCAAAGATGGGCAACTTCATTATCCGTACTTGAATCTTCGCTATCGCTCCAAGTTGCCATCATTGTCTTGAATTTCTTTTTGACCTTGAGGGCGATTATCTTCTTATTTACATCAGCTTCCACTATCCTTTGTCATAAGTTCAACTCATAGGTCATGAGTGAACCGATAAGCTCCTCCAAAGATAAGGTTTCTACATCTTTAGCTTCTTAGATCACCGTCACCTTTGGATCCCATGATTTTGGCAAGGATCTAAGAATTTTGTTCACCAAATCAGCATTAGTATAGATTTTGCCAAGACTTTTTAATTCATTAATAATAGTCATAAATCTTGAAAATATATCAAATATAGATTCATAATGCATCATTTCAAAAATTTCAAAAGAATGTACAAGCAAATTAATTTCAGTGTTCTTCACTTGAAGAGTACCCTCATGAGTAACTTCAAGTGTGTCCCATATTTTCTTCGCCGATGTGCATGTAGAAATTCTATTAAATTCATTTAAGTCCAATGCACAATAAAGCAAGTTCATTGCTTTAGCATTGAGTTCAATTTGTTTAATGTCATATTCATTTCAATCCTCTTCGAGCTTTGAAATGGAAATGCCATTAACCAACATGGAAGGAATATGAGGACCACTAACAATAATTTTCCAAAGATGATAACTAATAGATTGAATATGGATGCGCATGCGAGTTTTCCAAAATGTGTAATTTGTGCCATTGAAAAACGGTGGTCTAACACTAATACCTACAAGGGTTGCCATAATCTTTAACTCAAAATCGTTAGATTTTCAATCAGAGTACCGAGCTCTGATACCAATTGTAGGCTCAGATAGGCAACCCAAGAGGGGGGGTGAATTGGGTTTTATAAAACTTTTGTACTATTTGCAAAATGTGAACTAAAGCAAGTATGTGCTAATGCAATTCAAGTGCTTGTGTATTTCAAATAAATGCAGCGAAAATAAAGAAATAAAGGCACAAAAAGAACAATCACACAAACACAAAGGTTTATAGTGGTTCGGTGACAACCAAGCACCTATATCCACTCCCCAAGAACCTCTTGGGAATTCCACTAAGTTTGGTTTTAAAACTTAGGCTCACCAACAACCTTTACAACTTGTTTTGTCTTCGGGCTCACAAGTCAAACCCTAGTTGGTTTCAAGTTTCACCAACAACCACTCTTGGTTTTACGGGATAACCAAGAACCTAAACAACTTGTTTTGGCTTCGGGCTCACAAGTAAAACCCTAGTTAGTTTCAAGGTTCACCAACAATCATTCTTGGTTTTACGGGATAACCAAGAACCTAAACAACTTGTTTTGGCTTCGGACTTACAAGTAAAATCCTAGTTGGTTTCAAGGCTCACCAACAACCACTCTTGGTTTTACAGGATAACCAAGAACCTAAACAACTTGTTTTGGCTTCAGGCTCACAAGTAAAGCCCTAGTTGGTTTCAAGGCTTACCAACAACGACTTTGGTTTTCAAAGGTTTACCAAAAACCTCTTTGATTTTCCAAGGCTCACCAAAAACCTTAAGTAAAACAATATAAGAGCAAGTATAAATGAATACAATAAAAGCTTTCTAAAATAAAGCAAATATCTCTTTGAAGCCCTTGATTGTTGATGAAGATCTTGTCTTCAAGTTGATGAAGCCTTTGATTGATGCTTGTAGATGTAGACTTTGAATGCTCCCTTTGAAACTTGGAAGCTTGAAGGCTTTGAATCACTCAACTCTTGAATCCTTGAAGAATATTCAAAAAACTCACCAAATGATTACTTTCTCATTTAATTTTTGATGTTTATATAGCCTCCCAATACTTAAATGATCGTTTATAGCTGTTAGGGAGGAAAATATGACCGTTGGAGCCAAGTTGGAGAAGTTCTGCAGCCCAGAAAACTAATCGTTACTGTTCAAGTGTCGACACTTCACCTCCAGGTGTCGACACTTCAGTTTCAAGTATCGACACTTCATTCTCCAGGTGTCGACACTTCACTTTCAAGTGTCGACACTTCAGCTCCAGGTGTCGACACTTGACTAAAAGTGCTTTCTGAAGTTTTCTGTTTGTCTCAGGCCTTGAGTCGACACTTCACTCTTCAAGTATCGACACTTGATCCTCAGGTATCGACACTTCATTTCAAGGTGTCGACACTTGCCTATGCCATTGCTGAAACATCTTCAAATTGAAACTTTTACCTCTTCAAGTTCTTCCATATTAATTCCAAAGTCCATATACTTGATTTTTCATTAATTTAAGAACTTTTTCAACTGAAATACAAGCATTTCTTCATCCAACATGGTTGAGTACTAAGATCTGAAAAATATACTTAAAATATAATTAGTACTCATATATACTTAAACATTTTGTCAATCATAAAAATCAAGACCAAAGTCAATATCATGGTCTGTGTCATTTTATGTGATCCAACGATCCAACACAGAGGCTAGTCATGATCGGACGACTACAAGAGATGCTAGCATAATCTGAGCACTGATGAATGTGATTCTGGCACGATTGATGATGATCTGACGGTCAGAAGAATTCTACAGGTCAAACAATACTTGGACAAGGTTTTGAAGTCTTTTATAATGTCAAATAGACTTATTTTTGGTCTCTATTTTAAGGAAGACCATCGGTAACCACAAAAAAGCAATAGAGAGGATATAGAGGCAGTTACAAGCTATTTTTCCAAGAGAGAAAAATATGAGGGAAGAGAAAAAGAAAGATAAGGCTTGGGGTTCTTCTTGTGTGCTATCCCAGGATGCTTCCAGGCTTGAAAAGTATTTCTAGGAGAGATTTTTTATTTTTATTATGACTATTCTTACAATCATAAGAGAGAGAAAAAAATAGATTTTTTTTGTTCTCATTTCTCGTAAACTTTCTATTTTTTTTCTGATAAAAGAAAAATATTATGTACAGCTATGAACATAGAAGTAAGAGACTTTGAATCATGAAAATCTCTTATGTTTTGTGCTTGTATTTGTTTATTTTTCAAACTTTTTTGTATTTTGTGACTTCCATACCGCTGTATACCCCTCTCCAACAAAAAGTTGAAGCAACTACAATAAAGTATGGTTGCTTGCTTGCCTTACTTATGGTAAAGCAAGACCTAAAGTTAAACCTAAGGCTAATATATACCTTTTAAATAGGCTTGGATAAGAAAATCTAATATAATGCTAGTTGTTAATAGGACTCTCAACATAGTTCAATCCAAATTATAATATAAACTAATAATTCAACTCGAGCCAATACAACCAAATGAAAGTACATATGATCTAAAAAAAAAAGAGTTGATTTTTTTTTTCTCAACATGCATATCTTTTGTGTAAGTACAAATATGTTGAAACAATTTTGTATGATTTTGGATTGGGAGTCTTAATGGGTCAAGTCAAGCCCGTGTCATATTCATTGGGAGCTTCATTTTACAATATAATTCAAACATTAGCATTGGGATACGGCATATTTGGTCTACTTATATTGATCTTGTGGGATTTGAATTTGGTTAATTAATGTCCAAGGGGCATAAAGCCGATCAATGCTCAAGAGGCATAAAGGCGACCAACGTCCAAGAGGCATAAGGCCGATCAACGCTCAAGATGTGTAAAGGCGATCAACGCCTAAGAGGCATAAGGCTGATCAACGTCCAAGAAATATAAGGCCGATCAACGTCCAAGAGGCATAAGGCCGATCAAAGTTCAAGAGGCATAAAGGCGACCAACACCCAAAATGCATAAGGCTGATCAATGTTCAAGTGATGCGAAGTTGTTCAACATCCGAAAAATAGCTGATCAACTATGGATAACGCTTGTTGCACGTGCTGATGTCTTAACAAATTAACCATTTACAGCCGGAGTTGGCTGGAATCGGTTAAGTTTGAGGTCTATAAATACCAGGGAGCACGACGGAGTGGGGGACTCGATTTTTTTTTCAAGAATATCTTTCACTCAATTTTTCTTCACACTTTATCTGTCTAGTCCAAACTCCATTGACGAGCTTGAGGACGGAAGCATTTCAACACACGGAGCCTCCAAGAAGATGATGAAAGCTAGACTAACTAGCTCAATTCTTTTTTATTTGATTCGAGCTCAAGCATCGTTGTAAGTTGTCTGGACACAACATTAACCATCCAGATTCATTGGGGGCTTCATTTTACAATCTAATGCAAACATTAGCCATCCAAGAGATGGATCAAGTTCAAACTAGACAAAGATTGGGCAGTGCAATGATCAAGCATGATCAAGTTTGGTAGATACCCAATTAGGTATTGTTATTTGGAAATAGAGCCACAACTCAGGCTGAGAAAAAGATCCTGACTCAACTTAGCCTCTATATCTCCCAACTCTATCCCAACCTAACACACAATCTCAGGTCGAGATTTCACTATCTCAACTTAATCCATCCCCAACTTAAACTTAATTTGAACCAGATTCAATGAATCAAGTTGGGGATTTGATTATTCCGGACTAATAGAACTGGATTAGATTAGAGAAGAATTTTTAAGATAAAGTCCAAGACAATTTTATTGAATTTATATTTATTGGATGGAAATCACGATCTTCCATTGATTTCAATGGTGCAATTACACATAATTGAACAAGATTAAAGATACAACCATATATGCATATAAGCAAGCTTATAAAAATCAAATATATTATTTATTTATTTCTCTGTGAATCGTATCAGTTTAGGTTAAGTCCGGTTGGCTTGCATTAAGTCGGGTCAAGATGGGTTAGGATTGAGCTGGGTTGGGTTGCAAGTCGAATCTAACCTACTCCTGGTCGGGATCGGGTTGGATATTTAACCAAAGTCCAACCTAAATTTATAAGGTCTCAATCCAACCCTGCCACTAGGTGAGTTAAGCAAGCAGGTTCAGAGTCAAGCCCAATCCATGCCACACTCTTATTTGAAATGATCAAACTTTTTTATCGTCCTTAAAACATTTCATCAAACGGCTTAGCCTCAAGATGTAATTAATAAATTTTATAAAAACATAACCACGGATTCAATAAACTTTTGTCGGGTTCGTAACTTGAATTGGATCAAGCTTATAAATATAACCATCGACCGATCCCTTGCTCGACCGTCCTCCCTGCGCTTCCTGGGGACCAAGGTATCAAAGCACTCGATCCAACCTTTTTTTTTTTGGCCCTTTTTCTTACTTCCTTTGTCCCCCGAATTATACATCGACAGATTGTTTTGCTAAAAAAGAACATTGGTGGATTTCTAAACTTCTCTCTCATTCTATCGAAGTATCTACCTGTTACATTAGGAATCAAAGAGGAAAGAAAAACTAGGTTTTTTTTTTTCCAAATATATATCGCAGTTATTCACATATTCCTGCCCTGGTCGTGAATTTTTCTTTTTTTTTTTAAAAAAAAAAAAGAGGCTCAAACAATGGTTAAAGTTTTTTTTTCCCCCAAACAAAACTGCTAGTCTAAGTCCAGTGGGTCTTTTTTTTAGTGTTCATGGAATTGATTCTGAGAACTTGTGCAACCATTGGTATAGAACATTGCAACATCTGTTATCTAATGCTGTTGACTGGTTGACCTCTACCATGGAAGCTTGGCTGCCAGTGTAATGCCTGCACAGCTCTATAACAGAGACTGCACAACTTTTGGAAATTAATTGCACGAGTTGTAATAAGCCAACTCCAAAATTTTGGCCAAGCAGTTTATTAGAAATAACTGCACAAATTCTGGAATATTTTTTACTCTTTTTTTTTTTTTGAAATGCAAGTGCACAGTCTTTCTTGACCCTTTAACCAAGAGCTTGTGTGGGGTCTGATAAACCGCATGACAAAATATCTCATACTTGCTAAAAGAAGGAAGAAAAAATATACGTAAATTGCAAACAAGCAGAGAGGGAGGGGAAAAATAACTGTTTGTGCATGCATGCGCGTGTAGATGTCTTTCATTTAAACATTTATTAGAAAAATCTGTAGTTATATTTTTACTCACCTTCCATGGGCCTGTTGTTCCTTTCCTTGCTGCTGATTTATGAACCTTTACATTTCCATGATCATAATCATTTTATGCTGAAAAGATATATCAGATTTTTGCCATGCATGTTTTGAGTGTGTCATACAAATTTTGCTAATGACTACTCTCCTTAGAATGGACTGTTGTCCATATTTTGGGGTAGAACTCTAGAAATTAAGGATATGATTGTGGAAGAAAATAAATTGGACTAAGTTTCACCATAGGCACCATAAATTCTTGACAGAGGATTTCCCCTGACCAGTTCATATTAAATCTGGGTCTTTTATAATGGAACCATCTCAGATATATTCCCCTCACATGCACTAGTGTGCTCTTCATGGGAAGCTCTTGCTGAATACATTTTGCTTAAGTGAACCCATTGTTTGCATTTCATGCTGATACTGGATACTTGTACCAGCTCATTGTTCCTGCTTACTGGTATTTTGATCAAACTGTTTATTTTATTTGTTTCATTCAACCTTGTAGATATACATCAGAAGCCAAAAACTAGAGAATATTCCAACTCTTTGGACAGTGAGAGTGCGGAAATGGATATACAGAAATATTAAGGGATATCAAATATTTGGTTAAGCTTGTCATAAATTCCAAGGCCTAAGTGTTTGTCATATAAAGTTCCCTCCTTGTACTTACTCTCAGGATCTCTTTTATCTGTTTTATGTTTTCATTGCGGTGGCCAATTTGTGTAGCTACAGTATATTCAGTAGATGTGATAATGCTTGTTAAATGTGTTTATGTTTGTGCGGGCAATCGAACTTTTTCATCAGAGACACTATTATACGTGCAGCATTATTTTAATGTTTAGATATGACTTTTGTAGTTATCACACTTGATTGAGGGAGTAGCTAATTGATTTGGACTGGTAAATGGTTATAATTGGATGATGTTAACATTCAAGCATTTGATTGTGGAAATGCTATCTTCTAACTACCAGCTCAAAGGAATCATGTGTTGCTTGCTGATTCCAAGTTTCCAACTCAAAAGTTTCTAGGAGTACTGAGTACTATGCATATTATTGATTTTAAACATTGTGCAATTGATATTCATTTATGTGCATATTATTAAATCCATTGTCACCTTTTAATTGGACATGAATTTTAGGTGAATTGCAGCACTCAACCACTTTGTGTTTCCTGTTGAATTAGTAGTCCTTTTCTTTTCTTTTTAATTTCTACTTATAATATATGAGCGATGTATCCCGCCTTGATAAGAAAATTGCATGACCTAACACATGGAGTTACTTATTATTCTATATTCTTATTGCATCAATTTGGGTAGTCTTGCAGCCATGCATTTGCGAGTAGAATTGATAAGAAAATTGCATGACCTAACACATGGAGTTACTTGTTATTCTATATTCTTATTGCATCAATTTGGGTAGCCTCGCAGCCATGCATTTGCGAGTGAAATCTAGTGATCAGAACATCTAGCATCCATTTCAGATTATGGCTGAATCTTGGTTGTTAACAACTTTCTTCTTGGCACCTAATCATGCTTATATTTGACCAAACAGGACTTGATATAGCAGTCTCACCACACTTTTTTTCTTAAGCTTTAACATTTGCCAGTTATTCTGACTTGCGAAGAATTAATTGTTGTAGGCTTGGACTGTTAGTTATTGAATTATGCTCTTTGAGTGGCTAATTATTTATCAAACATCTGAAACATATATGTGAGTTGGATATACATGCTCTCTGAATAGCTAATTTATTTATCAAACATCTGAAACACCAACAAACTTTCTGGTTGAGAATAGTTTTCAGGGCTATCCAACTGTCAGTTCACCTAAATGATTTGCTGCCTGCCTAAGTGATTTGCTATCTATTTCTCTATTATTTTGGTGAGAGCTAAGGTGATTTGGGAAGCCCTGGCACACAGTTTTAACCATTTAGTTGGATTGTAGATCTATAAGTTCATCCATTGAACACAAACAGTCATGTTACAAAGGTAATTATGGTACAGCCCAACTGTCAATAGGTGAAACTCTATATCTTGGGGATGATGTCTAACTTAAGGATACTTCATCTCCTTTTTTAGTTTTGTGGAGGACTGCCACAGTTTTTTAAGTGTTTATAAACCAGATATTTTCAGGATATCTTGTGGGTTATAAACACCCATTAAGTGGCTTCATAGATAACTGGCTACAAGATCTTTATAGGGGTGGCAGTTGAATTCGACAAGATTCGGATCAGATCGGATGCGCATAACAAATATAGCACTTTGAATCCTGTATTTTTTATTAAGCATGTCAAAAGTGCAAATTTGAATCTGATCATTTTATTAAATAGGTAACTTGATCTAATCTATAATGGTTGAATCATGTTAAGCACATTAAACTGGTCAAGCATTGCAATCCTTAGATCTTTATGATACTGCTGCACAGGTGGAACATATGACAGGAAGTCTTTCACTTGGTTGAGGAGAGGAAGATACACCTTCAATTACATTGTTTACTAGTGTACCAAACAAATTAAAGTTAGGAGCCATTTAACCATTCAAACCTGAAATGATATTTCTACAAGTTAGATAACCACAAAGTGCATCATTCTTTCCTTAAAGATTGTTGAAAATTTTGACAGCTAGAAGATGCATGATTTCTGATTTGTTCCCCTTCCCTTTTCCACTGCGAGGTTTGACAATTATCAGTATGAACATTTGGCCCAAATGTCAGAATCGTTTTCATGATTGACATAAATCAACTGCAAAATGTCTATATTAGAAAAATTAGGCTTTCTAGTGTCTCTTTATTATTATCCTTTCAGAGGGTTGCATAATTTATCATGCATATGCTTGGCAAAAATATCAGTAAATGACAAAGTTAGTGATATCTTGTCAACCAAAATGTAGATGAGTCGTTACTGCGGACTGAACAATATGCTGAACAAATTCATGTATTTTGTTCCTTATGCAACTTATATACTGAAGAAAATGAGAAGGGTGGAAGGATATGTTATGTTAATGTCAATGCTTGATTGGTGATTTTCTTTTCTTTTATTTTTTTTGCCTGCTAAAAGCTTATTCTGTTAGTGTTGTATTGGTTAGTCTCTTAAGTGCTACTACATTCTGTGCAGCTTGGCACTCAAAGAATTATAATGTCATATGTTTGATGATGCAGGGTATATTACATCTTCTGATGAAAAGAATAATAAGTTGCGAGTTGTGGGCAGTGGAATAATAATGTTTTTAGTTCAATTTCTTCTTTTTTCCAAGGACTTGCTGAGCTGAAACTTTTTGAACCTTTGATGCTTTCATGTCTCATTAGTATGGTACATAAGATGGATCTCATCATAAAAAATTCCTGAATTAACGACTTTTTTATTTTATTTTATCTTATTTACTGTTTTGATGATCTGGATTGTAAATTTCTTCACATTGGATTGGTCAGCTGCATAGATAGTTTATCAGGTTATAACCATGATGCTTTATTCCTCGCTTCACTTTGGGTCCTGGTTTCTGGTTTCATCTTATCGGTTAAATGTAAATTATCTGCATGCAGTTAAAAGACTGTAGAAGTTGTAATCTGTGAGATTAGCCAATCTCTTTTATGCTGCTACTTTATTTTAATTATGAGCTATCTGGCTGCTCGTTCACTGATGCTTGCCAGTAGGTAAGAATATGCTTTTCTTGTTTCGTGTCATTATCCACTCCTACCACCAGCCCTCTATTTGGCCTAGCAAGCAAAAACTTTGAACTGAAAACTGTTCACAACCTTACAGCCGATGGATGGAAATAGTTCTATCCCCAGTCTCTACCTCAAGTTGCTTTCACTTCTTAGACGGTTCCTATAGCTGTGGTTCAGTTTGATCTCTCAGGGCAAATCCTGATCCATTTTTAGTTTGCTGGCAATTGTAGTGCTGCTTGTTTTATCTCCAAATAGTTCACCTTTAAAGGAGGTGAAAACAAATATGGATGGTATAGAGTGAAGAGGAAATCATGTACGACTTATGAGACGATGCTTCGCCATTTTAAAGGAACTGTTCTACGCTTGTAATATGTTATCACAGTAACAATTTCCATGTTTCTCAAAAATAAATGGACTTTAACATTCCTATTTGCTCATATGCATATCAAAGGATCATCTGCTTAGGTGTTATTCGGCAAAACCTATGTTCATAGATTATAAAAATGTCATTAAATTTAGCATTTCTGTTATATTTAGCAAAATAATGTTTTACTTTGTAAACAGTGAAAAGATCAAATGGCAGCCATTGTGATGCTATATTTAACACTTATAGCATTCATGATGTGTATATAGATGGCTTTTATATCATTCGGTTTATGTTAATTATCACTTTATGGAGCTGATCTGAAACTTTCGTGGCAATGGTTGCAACCGTAGGGTTTATTTGCAACCATGGTTGGCATACAAAAGAGTCAATCATCTTCAACTCCCAGCACAAAACCTTAAGGCTTGTTCATAGGCAGATGGTTTAGACCCATAAGTCTTGATGGCAGTAATATAGAGCAGTTCAGTTTTCTCCTCTCAGATGGTTTATTCTTGATGACTGAGATGTTAGTCAAAGTTTGGTAGCATCCATGGGCCTAGGGCTGGAAATGGAAATGGGCCGGCCCAAAAGCCCATTTTTTGGAACTGGGCTGGGCTAGTTCAATAAACTTCGGGCCAGCCTGAAATTGATTCAGGCTACGGATGAAATTTTAAGTATATTGGACTAGTCTTAGGGCTATAAAATAAAGTCCATCTAATTTTTGGGCTGAAGAGATGCCCGGATTCGGTCCAAAAATTTTTAAAATATAATCTTTGGGCCGGCCAGATGAATTTTGGGCCGGCCCATTTCTAGCCCTACATGGGCCACATAAGCCATCTGCACAGGTCGAGAATTGCCATAACCTAGGCCTAACCAGTATGGAACTTAGGGCTAACACATTGGTCCTCGAGGCTAAACCATGTATGAGCCAACAAAGCTGAGTCAAATCCAAAATGGCCGATCCTCTCTTTCACATGGTCTAGATAGAAGGCGGAAGACTCTTTCAAAATTTTAGCATTTTGTCTATTTTTATCTTTTCCAAGAATTCTTTTGAATCATCTTTGCAAAAAAAAAAAAAAAAAAAACACTTTGCATCCTTCTATAGCTTCCCCAATCTCCATCCAATGGGTTCCACTTGAAATCTCCATTACAACACAATTGACTCTTGCACATAGACAACTAGCAGTTTACATGTCAGAAGAGCCGGTCAAAGCATTTGAAATGTGGATTTTCTGATAGGTTGTAAAAGCCATATGGATGGAATGATTAAGAATCAGTTGAAAATCATGAAAGAGATAGGTAGTGACATTAATGAGAAAGGCAAACCTATCTTTCCTTTCTATGTTGTTAGGTGTTCCCGGTGATGTAATGAGAAGATATTTGGAAGTTTCCATTAACCTAACTTTTGCTAGGTTGGTTGCTATGTCACTGCAACATTGATGTAATGGTAAAATTAAAGCATTCTCAAACCATGTCACCAATCCTAGGTATCAGGTAACATTATCAGGGAGGTCTGGGTCATCATTTGTGCTGCCCTCATTAAACCCTACCCACTTGCCGGAGGGTATTTCCTAAAAGTAATAACCCTTCTAAGCTTTGGACCTTTATGATACCTAGCTAGCTTACCACGGTATTGATATCCATGAGAAGCTCGGTTGCCACCTTTCATCAAGATATAAATCAATACATGATAGTTAACTGTGTGGCCAGTCAAAGAACCAGGGATATTGTTGACAGAACCTTACCACCATTGTAGGTTGGGAAATGGGAAACCTCCATGATAGAGTCTTTGGTGTTGCAGTTTGTTACAAGCCCCTGGAATTTACTCTCCCAAACTTGTGGAGAGGGGAATCAATTGGCAATTTGGCTCACCAGCCATGGACTCGAACCTCACCCACCATGTGTAATGTTTTTCGATCACTCAACCAATGCACCAGTGCAAGCACCTGAATGATGATGGCCCAGATTTTATGGTCGGTACTCCAGCTTAGGTGACTTTTTTCGCCAGTATTTTTTTTTTTTTTTTGATAAAGCGGTATATTCATTTCGAAGATCGGGAATGAATACGGTCAAAGATACTGCCGATCAAACCGATACATTTTTTTGGTTACATGACCGAATGCACCTAATTTTTCTATTTAGAATAGGAATGGCGATAATGCTTAATCATTTAACCTATTTAACTTGATTGAAACTATTATCGATTAGCTCGAATCAAGTATTTAACAAGATGATATGTCTAGATTTCTGATCCGTTTAATAAATAGATCGAGTTTAAATCGATAACTTTTTTAACTACCTTGTTCAACCAGACTTATATTTATTCGGACCCAACCTAATTGGCACCAGCAGTCAGGAATATAATAAAAGCAAGGGTGCCCAAAAGATTCACGTGTTAAAGGTGTAATCGAGAAGGAAGTCGAGATCCATCATTATCTAAAGCTTGGTAGCATATAATGCGGAGGACAAGGTGGCAGGTATGAGGCGATGGGCAAATGGACCCAGCAACTCCAGAGCTACGTCCTAATAAATGAAGAGGAGGGCCATCCCTTCTTTCTTCTCAAGGAGAGCAAAGGCCACTCGTGTAAACTCTACTACAATCTCCACAAGCTACACCAGAGCATGATTCTTTAAAAGTTCTATCGAGAAATGGGTGTGTAATAAAATGAAGTAAACCGCTACCATCTCCATGAACTATAGAATTTAAAATTACTAGCATTCGACATGAGAAAAATAATAATAATAATAATGCACATGTAATAAAATGGGCTTTTTATGGGAGACAAGAGGGTATGCCAGGTTGTGAAATATTTCAGGGTTGGAGATGGTTTTATCCTGCTAATTCTCTAAATAGATCACCTTTTAGATGGGGCAGGATCGTTAGTTCTTTTAATTTCCCAACCTCTTTCCTCTCTTTACTTTTCATATTTTTTCCCCCAATTTATCCCACCAGCTACCAAACTTCAACCATTCAGGAAATTTTATAAACCCAAATATATATATAAACTTGGTGAATTAGGAATAATTGCCTCATAATTAAGGATTAGTGCCACAAAAGTCCAATGACTGACTCGTTACTTTTGCCCGAAGAATCCTGATGAATGAATGGTTGGACAACTATATAAGACCAGCAAGCAGAGAATCATGCATCAGCGATAGACATATCGACTTCATTCTATTTGCATGCCTCCTTTTCAATGTTACATGTTTATCAAGAGGCAAAAAGGATGGTGAATTGCGTGGCAACTTAAGTAATCGATCATTCTAGCGAAATTCTTTGGATAGATTATACTTTTCGCCCTCTCAACTTCAAAACATTCTTTCTTTTTTCCTGGCATATTTGAATGTATTCAAACTAGATGGTTCCGAGCCATCGGCGTAATTAGAAAAAGAAAAAGTAAAAATATCAAACCATCCATGGTCCATCATATTGCTCGTAGCTATCGGGGACTCCGACCATGCGAATCATGAATAAGCCAAACTAAGTTGATGCCCAAGTTGCCAACATGTGAAAAAGTGTGGCCAAGACCTTGTAACATCATCCTTAATTGGTTACCCATAATAATTTCTTGATGGTTGATGGAGAGAGCTTCCCGCCTAACAAGGCTAACCAACCATGTTGATATTAGATTGAATTTGAGTGAGGGCTTGGCCTTCTAGAAGCCAAGCCCACCACTTTTTCTAGTAGCCATCCATCCACCCAAAGCCTGTAGAAAGGGACATTCAAAGGGGAGGGCCAAGGGAAAAAGAGATGAGATGCCACAACCCGGAATTCGGGCATTGGTAGTTTTGCTTTGTCTGATGTCATGGAGCTACCAACCACCAACTACCACCTCTAATAGCCTAGGCTTTTTGTTTCCAAACCCAAGCAGCATGGACAAGAGAAACTCAGGTTAGCAGGGAAGGGATCGAGGTGGGTGCGGGTCCACAATTGTGGGCATGAAGGAAAAGGAGGAATACTTGGGTGGAATTTATTTGTCCTCATTTGTTTTTGGATAATGGTTTGATGTTGCAGGATTGATATATCCCCTCCCCATCCACATGTTTGATGGTCTGATGGGAATGAGCTCCTTGAACACTCCATCCACATTGACATCCCATCACTGGTGGAGATGTTTGCACCATTTGGTGCTTTTGCAACCAAATGCTCCCACTTTGACAGAAGCCACTCAAACCTAGAGATATCGCACAAGAATGGAATCTGAAGAGCCATTTTCTTTTGCCGAGAATTTTAGAGGCCATGGTTTTAATTTATGGAATTGTGGGGTCTATTCTATATACCATCTGTTCCTGTGGGTATATCTAAAATTATGCTGTATAAAAACTATATACAGTATCAAAGGTTTCGAGTGAGTATGCGATTCCTAAAATTACTTTAAATTATCCATGGATGCGGATTGTTGTTGGAATTGATAAAGGTCTTCTTAGTTTAAGTGATGCGTGCTTTCTTTATTTCTGTCTTTGTTGAGCTTTTATAGATAGGAACACATGTAGTAGATGTAGAGTATAGTTAAATAAATAATAATACGTACATTATTGTTGTTCCTCAAGAAGAGAATATGTCTACGTTATTGCTTAAAAGGAGAAACATATGCTCTTGGCGTGGCTCTAATCGAAGAGATGATGGAATAAGTACATTCATCATCATCAAAGAACAGGGGAGAATAATGGAGGTATTATTTTTTTGATAATGGAGATATTATTGATCTACCTTTAAACCCCAAGTACAAAATTGATGATACTTAAATGCGGAAGTCATGGCCGAATAACATTTATTGTCTATGGTGCAATGATTTTCTTTTTCTAAAATAGATAGGTACTATTTTGTGGGGTGTTCATATATACTCCCCAACAACTAGATTTAGCTTGGTGCATATAATTCTGAAATTTTTTTGGCATGCTGCCCATGGTAAGTGTTCATTCTCTTTTATTGTCATAATGCTGGAAAATTTCTATGATCTTAGTTTTACAATAACATCTGATAAGTTGATTCCAAATCAAACCCATTACAAATTACTGATTGATTCCAACAGGGTGGGATCCTATAATTTATGTAAGTCCAGGATGTGTTCTAAATTTCTAATCTGTGTTGTCTCGGTGCAAGATATATATATTATTGTATATTTTATCAAATTTGCACTGAACCATATGGCAACCATGCATGCAGTCAAAATATATAGAATGTAGCAGAATATAAAACCTCAAAATTGGGGTATTTTTATTGTCATTCTTTCCTCAAAATACTGCGGTATTTTCTCTGTTTCACACACTTTGAATGATTAATTACTTGGAACTTTTTATCAACTGCCAACACCAAGGTGCAAATAAAAGTCATCCATGTTTTAGAACTTAGCACCATCACGCAGGACGTACATTGGAGACCAAATTAATCATACTATTATACCGGTGTCTTCTCTTCTCATGGCTCATCCAATGCCTGACAAGGTCCACAATCACTGGGATCCAAAATGTCAGCTACATTTGGACATGTAACAAAGTTTTTAATACAAGATCCAATGATGCATCTCTCTCTCTCTCTCTCTCTCCCTTTATTTATCATTCCAGTTATTACTGTATTCAATTCTCCTGTAATTTAGTTAAACTCTTTCATGAGATCCCAAGAAATAGGGATGCTATCTTCTCGTCATATACGATGCACGGTTTTTATTGCAGAGTGCTATGTAATGCTCGATAATTGCAACCAAGAGAAGCGCAGCTATCAAACAAGGTAGCTTCACATGCCATACATCATATGTTGTCGTTGATAGCTGTCCATCTCTTGAAAGCAGCTATCAAGCATTGCATAAAATTTCTTTCTAAAAAAAAAAAAGAAAAATGGATGATAATTACAATCCAAATCTTATTCTAGAATTAAAATCTCTCTCTCTCTCTCTCTCTCCTCCATAGGACAAATAATCAAAATATTTTTTTTGGTCAAAAAAAAGATAGGAAAGGTTAAATCCTGGTGCAGCTATCCCGTAAATCTTTACTTCGTCGGATAATGTTCGATTCGAGACGCTTAGATTTTCTCTCACCATCTCATCTAATGATGAGTATGTCAACCTAATGTTCGATTCGAGACGCTCTCTCTTTCCATCTAATGATGAGTACATCAACTTGATATCGTGATTTGAGACGCTCTCTCTCCCCATCTAATGGTGAATACGTCAACCTGATATCACTAAGACACCGGTCAGTAAAGTTGACATCACTTCATGTTCGAAACACACTCTCTCTTTATCTAATGGTGAGTAAAAAGATGCCGATTAATAAAACAGGAACAAAAAAGAAGATCCTGACCTTTCATCCATGTTAATTATCGCAGATTCCAGAAAATTTCTGAAATTTAATCGAGTCATCAACGAAACCATGCCTCGGATTGATCATACGCATCGAAATTATAATCGATGAGTAATGAGATAAGATCTTTAACAACCGGGTGACCGTCATAATAATACTATTTTTTTTCTAAAAATAATAAATAAAATAATTTGTTATTTTACTTAATAACAATAAGGTAGGATCGTTAGAGTGCGTGGACCCACTACGGTAACTAAAAGCCATTCGTTATCGCCAAGACGGACGGTGACCACAAGCGGACTCGTGAAGCCGTGACATCCATGATTAAACTATAACAAGCCTACCAACCGCCACAACCCACCGCACATGACCAACTCTGACCACCCCCTAACTAACCAACCCTTTACCCCCTCCCCCCCTGCACTTTATCCCCTGTCCTCTTTATTTATCTGCGATCCGGTTACCTACCCCAGAAACACCTCACATGTTCTCCACGCTCCTGCGTACGTGACAAAAGAGCTCGGATCGGACCATCGGATGCCTCCAACAACCTAACACCCATGAAAACCACCACCAGCCTTCGTTTCTCGGGGTCCTCATCGAACTTGGCTTCTCACTTTTTGTGCACCCAAGCCACTAAATTAAAAGACCGTAAAAAGAAGTAATATATCATGTAAACAAACACTACTCCTTGGTCCGAGTCTGGATCATTTAAAAAAAAAAAAAACATATTTTTCTCTTCTTTGCGGGCTAATATGATCCAAAAAAAAAAAAGAAAAAAGAAAAGAAGAGAGGGAGAGATATAGAGAGAGAGAGAGAGGGATAAAAGCTTTTTTTTTTTTTTTAACTGGAGTAATTAATGTGCTGCCCATCTCCCAAGGTTCTGATGTATCTATAGACGTGTGACCGTGAGTTTGGATTAGTTCGGCAGCCGCAGGCATCACCGCTTCGAAAGCCGAGATGGCAACATAAGCAGATGGGCTGGGTGCAGCAATTTGCGGAGGTTGCGGCCGGTGCTTTTACCGTTGCTGTTGCCAAGGGTTCGGAAGGTGGGGACCTTTTGGGAGAGCGGCAGGGGAGGCTGATCGAGAGGTCCAAATTTAGGTCAGGGAAGCGGCCGTCCTCGTCGACGCTGGCGCAGGAGCTACGGCCGACCTCGTCGCCGGAGTTTTCGGGCTTGGTGGCGGGGGCCTCCTGTTGCTGGTCGCCGGCCAAGGTGGCGCCGCCGTTGAGCGGCCGGTGAGTTTGGGGGTCGAGGCCCCGGCTCAGGAGCTTCCTCTTGATGTGGGTGTTCCAGTAATTCTTTATCTCATTGTCAGTCCTCCCCGGTAGCCTCCCGGCTATCAAAGACCATCTGTCACAATATATATATATAATAAAATTAACAAACACATCATATATAAGAATTACTTTTAAAATAAGAAAAGTATCGATCAAGTCTTCCCTCAAAACATCCATCCAAATCTGTCTTTTATGATAACATTCGTTAAAATTATTTAAAATAAAATTAAGGAATCCTGAACTTTTATAAAACATGTATGTATGAGCTGAATTAGAACCAATATATATATATATATATATAGAAGATGGCGCATACTTGTTGCCAAGCAAGCCATGGAGCTTGATGATGAGCTCGTCCTCCTCCTCGGTGAAATTACCTCGCTTGAGATCAGGCCGGAGGTAATTTATCCATCGGAGACGGCAGCTCTTGCCGCATCGAAGCAAACCTATATATATAATCACAAAAAATAATTCAAGAACGATATGATCATCATCAGTAAAAAAAATTTTGTTCGATAGTCTCGCTAGCTGTGCATGCCTTTTCTTCTTAAAAAATGAGGAAAGGAAAGAATGAAGAGACCTGCAGCCTTGGGGAGGGATCTCCAACAACCTTCTCCATGGGCTTTGATGTAGGCTATGAGCCGTTGGTCCTCCTCCTTGGTCCAAGCTCCCTTGTTTGTGTGAGCCTTCTCACAACATGGAGACCTACCCATGGAATAATAAAAGTATAGTAGCAGGACTGATAGCTAGTGGAGAGTACTCTCTTTGGTTGTGTAAAGAGGCCGGAGAGGAGAGAGATCCGATAGAAGAGAGAGGGGAGGAGTCGTGTCTTGTGTGTGTTGTTTCTTGCTGCGGGTGAGGATGAGGAGTGGAAGAAAGGGAAGGGAGAAGGGGGTGGATTTATATGAGAGCAGTGGAGGTTGTGGGGAGAGCCCATTGACTCGATCCCCCTGGCCCGTTTGACCGAGTTGGTGCGGAGGGAGCGAGTGGTTACAAAGCCAGGGAGGCTGGATTTGGTTGGTAGGTCGACTTTTACGTGAGTGTTTCGCGTTCCATTTCATTCATTTATTTATTCACTAGCTATATATATATATATTTATTTATATATATATATGTATATATATTTTTATTAGCTTATAACGTGATAATATTAGTTTCCAAGCCTCTCTAGCTATCTTTTATCTCTTTCTATCTCCATGCACAACTCGCTCACTTCCACCGACAATTTTTTTTACACCTCACTCTCGCTCCACCTTTTAAGCATTCTAGAAAGCATAGCCATGGACAGTGTGGGTGCGTGGGAGAAAGAGAAAGGAGGAGAGAATCTAATTTGTTTGGTGACCAAACGTTCTCTCCCATCAGCCCCTCCTCTTGTCGTGGAACAACTTGGCCATTGTTTACTACTCGCTTCTTTATTCCTTATTGATGCTTGGAATTCTCTTGACCGAGGTGGACAATCTAATATTATTGTCATGGTGCGTGAATTATTATCTTAGTGCATTGTTAGCATTTTCTCGATGAGAGTCCAAAGTATATGCTGGATTGTTTAGCCTCCCATGGGTCACGTCTGGCTTTCCTGGCATGCTTTTTTTCTGATGACGATCATGGAAATGGTGATGCAATGTTGTGTTGAAAATTGCAATGGTGATGTGGGGGGGGGTGATTGATGGCTGTGAATTGTTTCAATTCGGTCAATATTTCTAGAAGCCAAAAATGAATGCTTCAACAACTGTTGTGTCATCGCTTGGTGAATGTCTTCTTATTGTTTGTTGTTGTTGCTGTATGTAATTAAGGTGATGTAATTGTGATAAAAATAGGGAATGGTATTAGTTGAACAACCCTGGCATTGGGATGTCCATATTGATTAATGTCTAATGACAAAAGCCATGCAATATCAAGGCCAAATTAATGTCATCCATGCTAAGATCCTTGCAACATACATTGCATATAGAATTGGTTAGCGTGCAGATATGTGAGTCTACACTATCAAAGTTTTTTTAATTATTTTTGAAAGATACATGAGAAATCATCGATCATAGATTAGCCATCACCATCGGTCCCTATTGACAATTAATTATTAGAAATAATTAGCTAGATGGTTGGCCATTATAGACTAGTCGATACAAATGAATTGCATATCTTTTTTATCAAATATATATATATATATATATTTAAAATATGATGCAAAATGATATTAGAATTTTCATTATAATTGCTTTTCCAGTGTTCAAGGGGTTACAATGTGTTGCCGATCTCACCACGGTGGCCTGTAGCTCGTGAGCTGGCGCCGGTTCTCGGACTCTCTCATCTCGAGATCTCCAAATTTCCGGACCTGTAAAACAAGATCAGAGACCCGGACCGAGGGTTCCGGCGGGGGCACTCCGACAATCAAGTCGGAGAGCGGCAAAATGGAACAGGATCTCTAAGGCGGGCTCCCGAAGAATCCCCGTGCTTAGAGAAGATGTAAAATGAAAGAAGTGTGGGGAAGAGAGGAGTTGAGGCCCAGCCTCCCGTGCCAGGGCCACCGAGCTCTCGTCTCAGGACTTCCCAGGATCCTCCCGGATCGTTCTTTTAGTGTTCTTTCCTTTTTTCCACCTACCTTTCCGTCCGTTTTTACCTTCCCTTTTATACCACCGAACTGCCTTCAGCCCGCGTCCCCTCCAGGGGGCTCCCTGAGACCTCTAGACCTTCTCCTTCCCCTTCTTCTTCGAGTCCGGGAGTTAAGTGGCCGGCTCGCCTCGTCCGCAGTGTGTCACGAAAGGGGAAAGACCGGTGAGGCCTTGGGCCGAGCAGGGAGCTCTCATTTCGGGGCATTGACGGTGGGCTTCCAGCCGTTTCAGGCTCCTTCCCGCTAGGATTTCATTCCTCGGTTGCGGGGCCCTGATTAACTGGTGTAAACGAGGTTTCGTGTATCACCACAAGCCATACCGGTGCATTGTACGGAACGCGGCGCGCGCTGACTCTAGTGGCGACCTTGCGACCCGTGTCCCTGCCTCCCCGAGGCTTTGCAGAGTATGGCTGACTACGGCCGAGGTGGACCCGTCAGAGGGCGCCACCTGGCGGTGGAGCGAGGGGACGCCAGCTTCGACCGAGGTGGGCCCCTCCTAGGTGGACACCTGGCGGAGTGGCAGAGAGAGACTCGACTTCGGCTGAGGTGGACCCGTCTTGGGGTGCCACCTGGCGAAGGAGCAGGAGGTTCCGGCTCGACCTCGGCAGAGGTGGACCTGTCTTGGGGTGCCACCTAGCACAGGAGCGAGGGGCCGCCAGCTTCGGTCGAGGTGGACCCCTCATGGGTGGATACCTGACGGAGTGGAAGAGAGAGGCTCGACTTCGGCCGAGGTGGACCCGTCTTGGTGCGCCACATGGCGAAGGAGCAGGAGGGCCCGGCTCGACCTCGGCAGAGGTGGACCCGTCTTGGGGTGCCACCTGGCAAGGGAGCGAGGGGCCTCCAGATTCGGCCGAGGTGTACCCCTCCTGGGTGGATACCTGACGGAATGGCAGAGAGAGGCTCGACTTCGACCAAGGTGGACCCGTCTTGGTATGCCACATTGCGAAGGAGCAGGAGGGCCCGGCTCGACCTCGGTAGAGGTGGACCCGTCTTGGGGTGCCACCTGGCGAGGGAGCGAGGGATTGCCAGCTTCGACCGAGGTGGACCCTTCCTGGGTGGACACCTGGTGGAGTGGCAGAGAGAGGCTTGACTTCGGCCGAGGTGGAGTCGTCTTGGGGTGCCACCTGGCGAAGGAGCAGGAGGGACCGGCTCGACCTTGGCAGAGGTGGACCCGGCTTGGGGTGCCACTTGACGAGGGAGCGAGGGGCCACCGCTTCGGCTGAGGTGGACCCTTCCTGGGTGGACACTTGGTGGAGTAGCGGAGAGGCTCAATTTCGACCGATGTGGACCCGTCTTGGGGTGCCACCTGGCGAAGGAGCAGGAGGGCCCGGCTCGACCTCGGTAGAGGTGGACCCGTCTTGGGGTGCCACCTGGCGAGGGAGCGAGGGACCGCCAGCTTCGATCGAGATGGACACCTGGCGGAGTGGCGGAGAGACTTGACTTCGATCGAGATGGACCCGTCTTGGGATGCCACCTGGCAAAAGAACAGGAACACTTCTTCCCGAATGGAAGATTTTTTGAAAGAAAAAATTTACATAATATTGATCATGTCCGGCTAAACTTGACATGGACTCCATGTCAACGATGTAACCATGTTACGCTGCAATTAGGAGGACTTCGGGAATGCAAGCACAAATATTTTTTGAGTAGCAGGGACTAATCCTCTACGATTAGATGACAGCTAAATTAACCTTGAAATCCAGAATTTGCTACCAATCTTTTTCAACAGCTCATGGTCTTCTTTATAACACCAGCTCATCAGGATTGACGTTACCAAGCTTTGCATTTACTAATTCCACCAATTGTCAAGTCTCTTAACTAAGGTAGCCTTCAATCATCTCAAATAAATTTTGACAATGTGAATAACTGTCAAGGACTTTCCCCATATATATATATATATATATATATTCATGAAAAAAATTAAAGGCGAAAATGATTGATGGAAGCCAATTATTAAAGCTAGTCATCCCACGAAATATAAATAAATAAAAAATATATATAAGGGGTAAATCTGGTGGCAAGGTCAAGTCATTTATGATCCTAGGCACCTAACCAGTTGGCATTAGATGTGGACCCCAGTTGTCGAAGTCCAAGCCCTTAAAGAGGTAAAAGTAGAGGGGGGAAAAGATCAATCGGTTTTGGAGCTTCACAAGCTAACTCTCTAACAGTCAGGTTGTTGTGTACTTGATTCAATAAATGCCCATCTGCACCGAGTCCCACCCTCACCAACCTATCATCCATCCATCCATCCATCCCTCCCTCCGTCTCGGTGCCCTGCTGACCAGGTCAAGCAAGTGGCCCGTGACCACCCCCAATCCCCCATGGAAGCAAGAAAAGGTGGTGCATGTGGGAAAGAACAATGCCCATTGACCCCCTTATCTATGGGTGGGACTGTGGACCCGGGCGAAGCGGCCTAAAAGGCCCTACAAGTTGACAAACAGGGGCAGCTTTATTCTGGGGTCAAGTGGGGCATTTATTGCTTTCGTGGGCTCAAGAGAGAGAGTGTGTGTGACAGAGCACCGAATGTCTCACTTCTCGCTGTACCTGAGCTCACTCTCACTCTGTTCTCTCTCTCTCTCTCTCTCTCTCTCTCTCTCTCTCTCTTCGTTGGTGGACGACTGTGGGACAACCGAGAGAGAGAGAGAGAGAGAGATGGAAAGGCTACCTACCCGCCATCCCCTCATGGCCTCGGCTCGACGTACAGTGTGTTTAGTAGAGTTAAAGCCTGGGAGTTGGGTTGCTTCTAGAAAGGGTAGGGTTGATGGGTTTTTGGTATCACCTAATCATCTATGTTGGATAATTATGGCTGGTCAGTGGTTAAGTTGGTGGATATTTATGGCGACCTCAAAGATGATGATATTGGTGAAACTCGAATATATATATATATATATATATGTTTTAGAGAAGGTGCTCTCATGAACCATGTCATTCTCGATTCCCTTGTCAGTGTATCCTTTTGATCGACAAAATAAATAAATAAATAAATAAATGAATCGATGCGCATTGCCTTCGTCAAGCTCATTGTTCATAGAAGATTAATTTTTGTTATGAAAAATAAGATACATCGCCCAAGAATTATCTCTCTCCATCTTTAAGTTCCGATTCCATTTCTTTCTGGATTAATTTCTTGCAGACACACGATGTACCTACCTGTTTATTTGCTTTCCTCCTCGGGTGCATGCATTGCGCGTGTTAAATATCGATAATGTAAAATTTATAAAATCTCAAAAATATCAAGAAAGAAATAGAGAAGATCGTGTCGATGAAGAATTATTTTTCAATGATTTACCATGAATTAGAAAAATTAACATAAAATTATGGATTCCTTTTCAATAAGGTTGCTAGCTCCTAGAATCATTACTCATGCTCATCCATTCCGTTGATTTATCCTGCGTTGTAACTTAGAAATCTTCAGATCATGCTCATTTTCATTTCCTCCGTTCGTATGTATGCATACGTTTTTTAACTTTGGAATCCAAAGAGGAGGTCACCATATACGATGCAAACTATTTCTAAGTGTAAATCTTGAAAAATATAATTTGCTTCTTCGACCGCACGAGTTCATATACTACAGTGCATAAATTGGTGAGCTAAACAGTGACTGAACTAATTTGTTTGTTGATATATATGGTACAGTCCTCGATCGTAGGTGTAGCTAAGCAATACGCAAGTTCTATAATCTTATACATCTATAATATCCTACTAAGTGGAATGTTCTATCATGCCATCTACAAAATTTGGTGCATTGGAGAGTGGTTGGCCACTTATGTTACACTCGATCATGTTTGCTCTCGGTGCACCCATATAGGACTTAATAATTTGTGTGGATGCTGATTGTTTGGTCACACTCAACCAAGGGCAGATGAAACAACCTATGAACCGATAAACATTTCAGATATACGGTAATCCCTCGCTGCAATAGAAAATACTACCTCCATGGTGCACGATAACAATTGGATCCTAATGTTGACAGGCTACCAAATTCCAAAAATTATACTACTAGATTTGAAGTTCATGGCTCATAATTTTATTATAATGGTATGGTGATCATGTTAGTTCTAGAAGGGTTCCACCAACTCTCTTTTCTTTTCTTTTCTTTTCTTTTCTTTTCTTTTCTTTTTTTTGGTTTCTTAAACTAACCAGTACTCGCATGGCCCTGACAAAGGACAGCCATTTGGGCAAAACCAACCATAAAAGCTCTCCAACCAAACTCTCCCATACCTCACCAACCAATCCCATTGATAGGGTTCCCATAAATATATCACCACCACCAACCGCTGCTTCCCCTTGGTTTTCGCTTTATTTTTTAAAAGCACGGCGTGCGTACCGGTAACCGCCATTCCCGGCCTAAGTTGTGAAATCTGGACTAACTTCTCACGGCCCGGGCCTCATGGTGGCCTTGAAGGCATCCCACCGACTAAAGCATTCCTGATAAATTTAAAGGATGGGTAAAGAAAAAAATTTTAAAAAAAAAATAAAAAATAAAATAAAATAATAATTATTATTTTTTTTAAAAAAAAAGAGAGTTTTTGTGGCCTTCTAGGTATCTCGGAGATCTATAGGTCTTGCAAGATATCTTGGAAGGCGACTTCTTGCAAGTCTGCTGGATGTATCGGTAGAGGTGACAATTGGTTAGGGTTAGATGCAGATCGGATCAAAAAATTATTATATCGATCTGGATATATTTATTAAATAGATAAAAAAAAAATTTGTAGATATGAACTCAACTATTTATTAAACAAATAATTCAATCTGACTTAATTTGTTTATTAAATAAATAGAGCCAGGTTAAATTGATTTTTAGTGGATTAAATAAATTAAATGGGTTATAAACAGGTTAAACATGTCTTGAATGGATTACTTGATTCGATCCAACTTAAATATTAAATCGATTAAATGGATCGGATATCTGAAATCTAAACCCGATCTAAATATTAAATAGCTTAAACGGATCGACCAGCTTATCATTCCGAGGGTTGAACATGAGTGAGGTCATATTTTGCTAACTTTGGGTGAGTGACATCTTTGAAGGAAAACAAGGATTTAAATGCTAGAAAATGGTTGCATGTTAGCCTTTAGGCCAGGAAAATGGTACATGTTATGGCGTGCACGTTAATAAGATCATGGGCTTCAAGTTTCTGGAATAGCTTCAAAACTACTTGTTTGGCATTCATATGAAACTTCCTTCCTTATAGAGGATTAATGGGAAAGGCTATTATTTATTGAAGAATTTTTTAATATTTTGCTTGGTGGTGTACCATAACTTTGGCCTAGGTGGCTTCATTAATAAGTTATTGTCTGCTCCCAATCATTGAATTTCTGGTCCCTTGTGAGAGACTCATGCTTGGCCCCTTGTTTTATATTCCTAATGGGGTCCATGGCTTAAGTTTGTACATGATTTTAGGGCAGGGATGATTTCTAGTACTTGGAAACGCATTATTAACTAGGCTACTGTTTATAAAATCTGTGCATGGATCATGGAGGAACTTTAGTTTAGTACATGTCATTAGGGCAAGCATATCTACGACTCATATGGCATATCCAACGAGGAAGTTGATTAATATTTGAACCTTGGAAGCAAGATCTAACACTCTGATCTCAGAGAAATCATTTCTAATCCGATTCACTCGAGTCAATTCGAGTCATAAAATGTTCGATGAATGCACACCATAGCTAGCCGGTGTTGGCTCAAGGGCCGCAATCTCGATGAGACATAGTGTCATGACTATTAAGGGACCAAATCAAGTGTTCATGAGTAAGGTAAAGGGCATCTATTTGGCTTGCTTGCACCCAAGAGCCAAGTATGAAGTTTTCAATTCACCATAATATCGGCCCTCCAATGGGACCATTAGTGGCGCTAGATCCACACCACTAGAGAAAGATTCTTTCATTCAATGTCAAGCAACTAGCATTGGTAGGTCATGCAAACCATATAATATGGAACATTCATATCGTGGTAACTTGTCTATTAAGATTGTACAATTAGTTTGAATTTCTTGCCCTCAATTTTTTTTATAAAAAAAAATTCAAGAACTAGGGTAGATGGAAGCCTAGCCAGGATCGAGACGAAAGCTAGATCAAATTTAGATTTCTCTTGGTCAGCAAATATTAGTTGTTTGTCACCATGTCCCCTAATGATTTGCTTTTTAGAAGATCCAAGACTCTATTGCTCAAAAAATCTTAGATTTGTTGCACCGGCATACTAGAGATTTTAGACGATGGAACTCGGGATACTGTTTCCAACCCTTCATTTAGCCTTCATTTGCCATGCATAAAATTTCCTAACATTTTGGTTCCAAAATCTCCTTAAATTTGCATCCTAGCCAGCCATCCCATTGTTTGGCCCATTTCTAGCCCCTCCCTGGATCTCCATGGGGAGCTACACTCACACAAATTTGAATTCATTTTGCAATATGAACACATCACTTGCTTTCATACCCAAGGTCTCTTCCATTGCACAAAGAAGAGGACACCAAAATAGCCAAGGTCTTCTTCTGGGCTTTCGATTAATTGAAGACATGGGCTTCATCAGGCCCACACTTGGATAACGGGCCACTGGCAAGGCAATCACCGGTATTGGGCCGGTATCGTTACTCGACCAGATCCAGGAACTCGTGACTGGACCCGAACCTGGGCTTTTATGGATTTCGCGTAACTCACACAATTTTTCCAATAAAAAAAAAATTATTAAAAAAAAAAACAAAACAAAAAACAAAAGCCCTGCAAGACCAACTCAGGAACGTGCATGGGCTCACTACTAGGTTAAAGAACCAAGTCATTGGTTTGCTCGATTGGTGTGCATCTTAGAAATATTTAGCTATTGGTACTACCACATGTGCTATGGAGTACTACTATTGGTTGCTTGCTAGTAATCATTGCCCGTTCGATTCATTCAAAATTTGTCGATCGAGAATTGGTACTAACCATGGTAGGATCGATTCAATCGTCCCCCCTGCATCTAGCTAATTATTGTTTCCCACATCCCCCATTGAATTGAGCAAAGATCTATAGACATTGTATGTGGTGAAAATTTATTATTTATAGCAAATTAAAAGCCTTATCCCATGAGTGGTTAAATGTAAATGGAAAGGGAAATCTCACCTAGATTCTTTCACTATTTTATATGCATGTATCCTTATTATAAAAGTTTCGTGCAATTTGAGTTGTAGAAGATGTTCTATAAGTTTAGCATTATCTCTTTCCTGCTTTACACTATTTCAAACATAGATTTGGTATGGTGTTAGTTAAGGTCTCTTAGAACGTTGTACCATGGACCGGGGCTTGAACCAATTCTGATGTTACTCATTCAAGGTTGCTTCTTCATGGTTCCAATATTACTTCTTGTCTGCTTCGAAGGGTTTTTACGTGTTGGAGATTGGGTTGTTTCTCGTTTTGTAGTTCAGTACTTACAAGTACCTTTTCACTCCTCCTCCTCTTCTTCTTATATATATATATATATTTTTGCTGAAACGGTATATTCATTAAAAGGAATGGGAGTGAATACAATAAAAAATAAATAAAAATGATGATATCCCTAAACTGTATAGTAGATGCTCGCCAATCGAACCAGAGAGTCGGAACAGAATGCCGAACGACAAAAGAGGCAACCCAATCCACAGCAGAGTTTACCTCCCTAAAAATATGATGAATATCAATAGAAACACAACCCCGTAATAGAATACCAATATCTCGAATGACAGGGTGTACCGATGAAGCTCTCAGCAGCTATCGAATCCAGGAAATGACCGTCATCAAATTTTTCTCAATAATCAGACGGTCCAAATGGAGGATCTGACGGACATACCTGATACCAGTCCAGGCAGCATACAGCTCCGTCGCAGGGATGAAATAATCAAGAAGAGGAATACCACCGGCACCCAGAAAATCCAAGCGATAGTCCCGGATGACGAAGGTTGCACCTCCTAATCTCTGGCGAAGACTTCCATCAAAATTGACCGTAAAATAGTACGGAGAAGGGGATTTCCAAGAAATAAAAACTTGGAAGGGCTCTCGTAGAGCGGGCCGGAAATCCCAGATCTCCGAAAAACTCTCATTCGATCGCTGGTACTTAGAGGCAAAAGCAGTAGCTCTCACAACAAGTAAACAGGGAGAGCATTTGACCGAGCCAAAGGCAAGCTCATTCCTGAACAACCATATATGATAAGCGATGTAAGCCAAGAGAGTAGCAGAAGGAGGAGCATCGGCAGATCTCGGAATGTCAAAGAAAATATCCTCTCCTTGAAAGCGTGAGAGAGACCTTCTTTAGTATAGAAGTCTTTAAAGTTTTAAAAAGAGAAACAAACGTGGTACATGAAGAAACTATTTATTCTGTCAAAGGTTTTGGCAGTGGTACTCAATTTGACTGGTACTAGCTGATTCCAGGTCTAGGTGCTTGGACCGGCAATCAAAGATATGTTGGAAGGTTTTAATGCATCCCTACCATGTTTCCAAGGGTTAGAGAGGAGTCCAAACTTAGCCACTCGCTGTCTTCCAAATCCTAATCATATAGGTCTCTCTTCCTTCAAACCTCCCATGAGCTCCTCTCCAACCTCTCCTCTTTTTCTTCACACTCCTCTACTCCTCTTTGAGAAAGAAGAGGATGATGACCATGAATGTCTTGCCGGGAAAAAGGATCCATGTATTGGACATAGGTTAGCGATGCTCCAATAAGGGTCTAAGCCAATCTTAGTCGTATTATGTCTCACCAATGACATACATCTCAATAGAATGGGAAAGATTATTGGTGCTAGTGAAGCCGGGATGACAGGCATCAACCAGAAGGAACTAGATGGCATTTAAGTCTCACATATATTGTTGATCTTGGCCCAATCAACGTAAACTTTTGAGGTAACTTGGTTGCTTTACATGGTATCAAAGCTTAGATTTGCAAGCGGTCACAGCTCACAAGTTTGGACCTTTCTAGTTAAGTTATTTATTTAATTATTCATGGTTATCTGTTATGCTGATCCTGGTGATGATTTAGGCTCAATATAAAGAGGGGGTGATAAGATTGATGTGCAGCTTTTTTTAGTCTATCAATTTAAGTTTTTGAGATCAATTAATTGGTCGCTCAACAACTAGAACAATGGTGGCTTATCTAGACATTAGTACAGAAGATTAGATATTGGAAGCAGGGGAGGTGATGGTGGATGACCGAAGGTGGAGAGAGAGAGAGAGGAGGAGGGAGGGAGTATGTTTCCGAGCATAAAAGTGCTCCATAAACTCTTTCAACGGTCATCAAAATTCGTCCATCAATTGAATAAAATATAAGCATATATTTCCCCCGGCGCACGAATGGCACCGCATGATATAGTACATCCATAAATGTCATTCATCATAAGATGGACAGTCATGCATGGCATGCATTGCATAATCCATATTTCCACGCAACAGTCCATCCGGTAGATAGCTTCCATGCCCATAAAATATAATAAAAAAAATGTATCAAGACCTCTTAATCAAATGCATGGAGAGAACCTTTCCATGAGCCCTATCTCACCATTTCCTGCATGCATGCTTGCTATTAAGGAATAGATATATTTAAAAATTTCATCGAATGGGATATGGATCCACAAAATCTATTTACAAAGCCGTGCCAACTGGATAAATAATTTTATGAGAAGAGAAATTATCATATATATTAGATGCACCACGTGATTGTGCATGCAGTCATAAATGACCACCGGTTCCTAAGAACATCATTCATTAAACACATATCTTGATGCATTGGTATAGAAATCACCGGTCATGTTTGACCATATGCATTATTACAGTACCCATGCTACCGGGTAATAATTTCTTCGCTATAAAAGTGTCATTTTATTATTTATTATAAAAAAATTATTAATCAAGCATGTTAAATAACTTGAGATGTATTTTTATTATTTTTTATAAATATTATTTAAAAAAGTATGCAAAATAATAAACAGGATGTATGTTTTGTAAAAAAATAATATTTGATTTTTTTTTTTTGGCAACCATCGGATCACCTTTTATACAAATTTCAAAGCATTTAATTATTTAATTATTTATATTTTAAAATAAATATTTTGTAATTTATTAATTGGTGAGAAGTGAAAGAAAGAAAATCATAAAGATACAATGAAAATTCAATGGATAAAATATTCTTATCTACTTCTAGTAACACAAGTTAGTAAGTAATTATAGCTAAATACAGTTCCCCACATATCGTACCCGATTCCATGATTCATGTCGGCTGCATCTAATTTTACTATATATAAATATATATAATTATTATATTATAATATATATAATTTTATTTAAATAAAATTTAGTTACTTTTAGCTTTGTTTGTTTCCCGTACGCATGGCAACCGGCAAGTCTTTTCCCTGTCCTTCCAATATAAAAACAAATTAAAAGGCTTTTCAGGTGTCCCAAAATGGAAACCCCCGTCTCCACCCACGGGCGTGCGATGCGTGCATGGTTATTAAAAAAAACCAAGGAAAGAGCGAGAGTGGAGAGAGACCCCTCTCGGAGATGGTGAAGGCTCGTCCCGTCTACTCCGAGCAAATTTCTTTCAGAGAAGAAAGTTTTTGTGGACTCCTTCACCAATATCATCAAGGGTGATGGTTCGGTCGATATCGGTTATAATTTTTGTACTCTTCGTATTTAAGATTGATCAAATTTTTAATATAATAAAAAATAATTATATAATTTTTATTATTATTATATATTTTTTTTTTAATAAAGTAGAGATCCTTATAATTATGTCTAAAAAGAATGGCTATATATATATATATATATTTTTTTTTTTTCCTTGCCAACCCCTTCGCCGATCATTAAAATTCATCCTTCAATCGAACAAAATATACGCATAGATTCTCTGATACGTGCACGATACCACATGATGCAATGCATTTATAGATGCCATTCATCATAGGATAGAATCGTTTGCGGCATGCATCGTATAATCCGTACATATTTCTGTATGGTAGTAGTCCATCCTGCATTCAGCTTTTGTACAGGGATCCGTGCTCATAAAATATGATAAAAAAAGTATCAAGATCCCTTAATTAAATGCATGGAGAAAATCTTTCCATGAGCACTACGTGACCATTTCCTGCGTGTTAGCTATATGGGATATGGACCCACAAAATCCATTTCGAAAGTCATGTCAACTTGACGGGTAATTTAAAAAAATTATCATCTATATTGCATGCATCGTGCACGTAGTCATGAATGATTGTTAGCTAGCTCCTGGAAACGTTGTTTAATTGAACACATATTTCGATGCATCAGTATATAAAGAAACTAACCGTAATGTTTGACTGTATATATCATTACGGTACCTATAATACAGGTAATAATTTCTTCGCTATAAAAATATCATCTTTATTAATTATTATAATAAAAAATTATTGATAGCATGTATTAAATTATTCGGGATGTATTTTTATTATTTTTTGATAAAAAATAAATGATTCCTGCATTTTATATCCAGTTACAAATAACTCCTTGCATTTCTAATTTCATCGATCTTAGCCTTACATTTTTTATAAAATATTACAATCTTCCCTTCCAGCCCACCTAATCTGGATCCAATCTCGTTGGCAGTGTATGCAGAGTAAGTTATTATCCGATTTAATCCGACATGCGAAGTTAATAACCATATTGGCATCCAATGTAGATTATAATCTAGGTGACGAAGGAGGCGCCAGAGGAATGGAGGAAGAGGTGGCAGAGGATCAGAGGAGGAGGCACTGGAACTCCCTCCTCTCCACCTAAGCCCTCCATGACCGTGCCACTTACGCCCTCCTCCTCTTTCACCTCATGCTCTGCTCTGCCTTGTCCCCAACCCATTTCACCTTCATGGCCATCTTTAAGCTCTGTTCCAACTCCTCCGACCTTCTATTTACTTTCCAGGCTATCTATTTTTGTTCCATTAAGATCGAGCTTATCTCGGATGCGATAGTTTCTAGTGCTTTGCTCGATGCATAATTCAAGCTTATAATTTTTTTTAGAAGATGTTCATTATCTATTCGATAAAATGCCTGAAAGAGATGTTGTGACATGGAACATGATGATAAAGGGGTCCGGTGTACTCGAATTGGTTTGGAAAAAGACACATTTTTTTATGTTCTTAGAGTTGTACAGAAGTGAAGCCGTCCATCTCGATGAGGCCAGTGCTTGTTGCATTTGTAAGAAATGGGTGTGAATGTGGAGCATGTTTGGGTTTCTAGGATCGAACCATGCCTTTTTTATGATAGTTCCGATGCGATAAGTTGGATTAAACCTATATTTGAACATATCAAAGCTGGTGAGTATGACTCCATTCTAGCTTGCTTTGTGAAGATGAAGAGGTCGAATGCAGGCCAAGGAATATGACATTTGGAATGGTACCAGGTGCAATCACAAGTTACGAGTGTTTTGAAGTCGGGCTATAGATCCAAAAGAATGGCTATAAAGGAAGGTTTTTTTTGGATGCCTCTGTACCGAATGATCTTATAAACATGTATGCAAATATCGGTTCCATGAATTCTTCTAGGCAAATGTTTGATGAGATGGTAGAGTTGAATTTGGTTCAATCGTCCTTTTCATTAATGTAAAGCATGGGATAGTTCTTGAATGGTTCACGTTGGCAAACAATCTTGAAGTATGCTCAACGATCTCCGGAGGCTCTTCCTTGCATGAATAATTTTATGATTTTTTCCCTAGAATTGGTCACATTTATGGATAGCTTTGTATTGATTGCACTTATTATTGTCTACCCGAAGAAGGGTAGCTTGGAGGAAGCAAAATTTCTTTGGTGGTGTGGATTGGTTTAATCTATCTTATTGTAATGCTTTAATATCTAGATATGTAACAAACAATGGTAATGATAAGGCTTTAGATCTATTTATTTCAACAATAGGAATTGGTGAGATATCAAACCATTTTATATCTCTTGCAGCAGCTTAGTTGCCTTTGAACAAGGGAAACAAATCCGCTCTCATATTGTAAATCCTGGTTTTGATTCAGATTTGTGTGATAGTAGTGGGATATCAGGCATGTATATGAAATATGGTGGAATTAAGGATGCAACAGCCACCTTCAATGATATCAACAAATCTTTTATTTTGCTTAGATAGATACACCCACATCATAAGCACAGCAGCAAGAATCGAACAGCAATCTTACAAAGACAACTAAAAAATATATATATCCGACAGCACGAGCTTTCTTCGAAGCTCAAATATTCTCGTCCTTGTATCAACAATCTTACGGTAGTTTTCCTCGATCCATGGTCAAATTCAAAAGGATATCTGATTTAAATTAAAATAAATCATAAAAGTTGAATATTTTCATCTTCTCCATCTATTTAATCTCGAAAAAATATAAAATCAAATAATATTAATGCCATGGAATGAAATCAGATGTAAAGACGAATAAAGCCCATACTCGAGAGAGGTCGATGACGATGTAGAGATACATGGTGAGGCCCTTCTGTATCCTGGGGTGGCAGAGGAGGCAACAGAGGATCGGAGGAGGAGACGGTGACAGTATTGGGCATGGACAAGGGTCTTCATGTTGATGAATGGACAAGGGTCTTCATGTTGATGAGAAGGAGGAGGCCAAACTTGTCCTCTTGGAGTGCCTCCCATGAGCGCTCGTCGATGTAGGTCCGCTCCCATGCTCCTATCCCCCACCCACCATTCTCCTTCTCCTCTTCCTCAGTTGTCTTCATATTCTCTTTGTTTCTTGCTCTCATCTTCTCTTCTCGTCACCACCGGAAAACCAAGCTGCCACTCATGATGGGACTCTCTTCAAGTTTGTGTACGGTCATTTATTTTTTTCCTCCACTATTTAGGTTTTAATCTACGTTGGTATCCAACATATTTTTTAACCTCATATGTTTGATCAAATTACTAAAAAAAAAGTACCATGTATGCACCGCCGGCGAGATCAAATCTAAATCGGGTAATCAAAAGTGGAGATCGCAATATTTTTATAAAATGTAAGGTTGAGATTGATGAGATTAGATGTGTAGGAGGTTATTTGCAACTAGGTATAAAATGCAGGGAGTTATTTACTTTTTACCCTTATTTTTTTTTGTTAATATCACCAAAAAAATATGTAAGGACAATAAATGGGCTGTATCTTTTGTAGAAAGAATGATTTTTTTTAACAACCATTAGATCGCATCTTACATAAATTTCAAAGCACTTAAACTTTTAATCTTTATTTGTTTGCATAAATTCTAAAATGGATATTTTACAATCCAACGGTTGATGAGGGGTGAAAGAAGGGGAATCACGAAAGAAACAATAGGAACCCGATAGATAAAAAATTGTTATCTAATTTTAGTATCATCGAGTTATGAAGAATTATAGCCAAATATAGTTCAAGACATGTCGCACCAAAATACCTATGATCCATGTCGATGGTGTTGACTCGGTGCCAGCTCACACCTTCAGGTCCCACTCAGTACAATGCTGTCACGGGCTAGGTGACTGGGGTCGAGCCGACTCCTCGGGGTATGCCTCCTATCGGGTCGACTAAATGAGTTCAAGCTCAGCCTGTGGGCCCCGTCCGCTGTGCAGTTTAAGATTGTTGGTTTTCAGCCTTTCAAAAGGGACATTTCTTTTAAAATGATGGTTAGGGGCCTCGATCCTATAACTGGTATTGGAGCCGAGGTCGCAGGTTCGATTCCGAGACAGGGCTCCTCAAGCGATTTCGCTGGGAGGGGATTGTTGACTCGGTGCCAGCTCACGCCTTCGGGTCCCACTTAGTGCAATGCTGTCACGGGCTAGGTGACTGGGGTCGAGCCAACTTCTCAGGGTATGCCTCCTATCGGGTCGACTAAATGAGTGCACGCTCAACCTGTGGACCCCGTCCGCTGTGCAGTTTAAGATTATTGGTTTCTAGCCTTTCAACGGGAACGTTCCTTTTGAAATGGTGATTAGTGATCTCGATCTTACGGGTGGCATCTTTACTTTAAACATATATTATACATATAATATTATTATATTATAATGTAAATAACTTTATTTAAATAAAAGGGTAAATTATGTTTTTAGTTTCTAAACTATATTGGATTTTTTAAATGGTCCCTAAACTACAAGATCATAATTTTTGGTCCTTGATCTTTTGTCATCATTTTAATGTTGCCCTTGCCCTTCGACCGGTTTCCGATGAGTTTTCTCTCACCGATTTAGTTAATTCTCGTTGAACTGGGGCTTATGTGGCATCGTTTGAATGCAAGGCAGTAGAAAGCTAACATAAGAAGATGCCCTATTTTCCATCGTCCTCCTGATGAAACCCTTCTTCCATTCGGTGAGATTGAAACCGTACCCCTCCCATATCCTCTAGATCATCCTCCCACAATCCTGATTTTCCAACCTTTTTTTTTATTTTTCCTTTACGGTAGACATTCCACTACTGCATTCGCCATGGATAGAAGCTCAAGTACTGAGTTTAGCTCCTCCAACCGATCTAGAACTTCAAACAGTGAGGAAGGTAAGTTCTACCTTTGTGGGCAATGTACTTGAATAAAGATCTTATGGATAAGACGAAATCCTGGTCGAATATTCTTCGGTTGCCCACATTATAGGGTACGAGCTCTCTTTGGCTCTAACTCCAATTTTTTTTATCTATTTGATTTGAAAAAATCACCTCTATATAGGAGATGATGTCTTGCTGTGATTATTTCTAATGGTATATGATAAGATCTGCCTCGGTGAGAAGGTGGTGATTAATTGGCTCAAGGATGAAATTGATGCGATACAAGAGGAAGTCAAATGTTTCCATGGCAAATAGATGGTGTATCACAAATTATTTTGATATCTTAGTTGGTTGTTGGTATATTGCTTTTAAAAAATAAATAGTAACAGCCGATTTTGGAGGATGTTATCTCTCTGTAATGTATTTTAGTTGTCAGAACTTGTTAGTAATGGAGGTTTATGGATGTAATTTAGAATTCTAATGCAAATGAATGAAACTCCTTTTGTGATGTTATTGTATTTGTCTTCTTTGTTTGTCCGGTTATTTAATGTGATGAATGCTGTAAATTTGTAAATAGCTATCTACGTAGAACCACAATAAAATTAAGATGATTGTTTATCAAATGGACTAAAACTTCGAGGATCAAATAAAAACACATCGAACAGTATTAGATCCACCAAATGAAAATGAAATATTGATTTTATCTGTATAGAATATGCATAGAAATAGAGTCACATCTTAGTATGGCATGTGCATAGACAAGGGCATAAAATCCTTTTACCAAAATGAATCAAAAAAGAAAATGAAATATTATAACAGAGAACATAGAAACCTTGATGACCAAATGAAAAAATATTTATATAGTTTAAGAACTAGATGATACTATCTTATTTGTAGACTATCTAATGCACTAACACTATCTTACCCATGGATTACCCAATATATTAACCGACACTATCTTATTTACAGAGTATCCAATGGGGCAAAAATAGTTTAAATGATAGATACATTGATGTTGGTAGACCAAATAAAAAATATTTAAATAGTTTAAGGATTTACTGATACAATATTATCTGCAGACCACCCAATGCATTGACAATAATAATGCATTGATAAAGTAACATGTATTTGCACAGAATATAGATGTTTAAAGCTATCAATAGATAATATTAAAAAAACCTATCAGTCACATGAGAGAATTTTGTAAACAATATTATTTATTACTGAACAAATGCATACATTAATCTCGGTAGATTAAATGAAAAATATATACATAGTCCAAGGACTAACTGATACAGTTTCATCTGTAGACCATCCAATGCATTAACAACAGTTTTTCATTAAAAAAGTAACATGTATGTGCTCAAAATATGGATGTTCAAAGCTGTCAGCAGATAATATTCAAAAAACAAAATCTGTTGACCACATGACAAATATTGATATACAATATCATTAATTGCTTAATAGATATATTTGAATAGCATTGGCTATAGATTAATATTCTTAGTTAATAACTTAAAATCTTACTTAAAAGATAAATGGATTGCTATGAACCACTGATATGGCTACATCGCTGACATGGGGGCACGTGTCAGGTCCAGCTGGACACGGTCAGTACCACGTGGATTTTTTTCAAAAGATCTCCCATTCGGGAAGAAGTGCTTCTGCTCCTCCGCCAGGTGGCACCCGAAGACGAGTCCACCTCGGCCGAAGTCGAGCATCCCTCTGCCGCTCCGCTAGGTGTCCACCCAGGAGGGATCCACCTCGGCCGAAACTGGCGGCCCCTCTCTCCCTCGCCAGGTGGCACCCCAAGACGGGTCCACCTCGGCCGAGGTCGAGCCGGGCCCTTCTGCTCTTCCATCAGGTGGCACCCGAAAAGAGCAAAAAAAAAAAGAGAAGAAGAAAAGAAAGAAAGAGTGAAGGAACATTTTAGTGAAAAGAGAATTTCATTGCACTTAAAGGGTCAGTATATAAGAGGGGGGAACATTTTAGTGAAAAGAGAATTTCATTGCATTTAAAGGGTCAGTATATAAGAGGGGCCCCGACAGGTCGGGACACCCCAAAGAAAGAAAATACAAAAGAAAGAAAAAAGCACCGTGGAGCTACTTCGGCGCAGCTGCATCCTCCTCGGGCTGGGGGGCACTCTCTCCGCCGACGCCGTCGACGGGAGGCTGCTCGGGAGTCGCCGCCTTGTCACCGGCCTCTGCCGGAGCTCCTCTAGTGGGCTCCTGCCTCCTGCCGCCGAGGACTACCCCGCTGAGGTTGAGCTCGGGATAGAAGGAGCCAACCTTCTCTCGACATACCTGGAACCCCTTCAAGAAGGAGTCCACGGCAGCCTCCCGTACCTTGGCGATGTACTCCATGGAGGCCCGCAACCTAAGAATGGTCTCCTGCGCCTCCCGCTTGGACGCCTCCAGCAGCCCGTTGACGTAGGAGCTCTTCTCCTTGGCTGCGCTTAGCTCCTTCATGACTTCTTCCACCCGACGCTCCAGTGACCGGGACTGAGCCCTGAGGCGGGTCTTCTCTGCCGCGTCCTCCTCGTTGCGGTGTTGGATCGAGATCCTTTTCTCAGACAGAGAGGTCTCGAGCTCCTTAACGCGCCCCTCGGCACGGGCCAGGTCAGCTCGGAGGGCCTGGTTATTTTCTCGTCGCTCGACCCCTTTCTCCATGAGGTCCTTGACGTCAGCTGCGAGCTTGCCGAGCTTCTCCTCCTTCTCGGTGTCCTTCTTGGCGTAGCCGACGAAGAAGTTCCTCAGCAGCAGCACGTTCGTCCCGATCTGCATCGAAAGAAAAGGAGGTTAGAACAATCCAACTTGAACTTTAATGGAGTCGGAGCTCGGAACTTACCGTAAAGAGCTGCGGGAGGATCTGGAGCAGCACCTCATTGTAGTCCCGACCGCCCCTCAGAGGCGGTCCCGGGAGGTACTGGCAAACTCCATGACCTTCTCCACGAGGCCCTAGTCACGGATCACGGAGCATCGGTTAGCGAGGCTCGGCAGCAGAATAGGTGCATTGGCAGCAGGCAAGGCGGCCATCCCCTCGCCAAGTGGTGCGGCCGTCGGTGGAGCTGCCGCCGTCCTGGTGGCCACCGTGGAAGCAGTCGATGCAGCGGCTGGGGCCGGCGCCGCCCGTGGAGGTTCCGACCCCCTCTCTTCCCCCGCCCTGTCGAGGTCGACAACAGGGACATCTGGCGCCCGGGCCCAAGATGGCCTGGAGGCGGGAGCCACCGCTCCAGGGCCAGTGATGGGGGTCGACGCAGGCGTCCGGCTTGCCTCAGTACGAGCCCTCTTTGCCGAGGGTTCAGTCCCTTCGACAGCATCCCTCAACACGGCGCCCTCCATCAAGTTCTCCACGGAGAACTTCATACCTGAAAAAAAAAAAAGAAGAAGTCAGTCAGGCCAGTTCAGAAAAAGGGGATGCAAAGCAGAAAAAGAAATCAAGGGAGGGAGATCCAAGCCTCACCCAGCTCCCGGATGGGACTGATCCCTACCTCGAATAAATTCTGCTCTGAGAGCAGAACATCGAGAGCTGGGACCGCGTCACTCAGCAGCTGTGAAAAGATCTCTTGGTCCGCTGGCTTGACCTGAGAGTTCCGGTTCGGAGACCGGTCTGGCTCACTCCAGGCCCAGTCAACGTCGTCGACCGAGGCAAAAAAGAATCGGTTCTTCCAGCCCTTAATAAACGAAGGGAGGTCGAACCTGAGGCACCTAGACCGAGGTGAGATGTACCACCAGCCATCATCGGTGGAATAACGCTTCAAGATGAAGAGAGCCCTGAAGAGGGAGAAATGGGCAACGAACCCGTGGAAGTGGCAGAAGACAATGAAAGCAAAAATGACCCGGATGGCATTAGGAGCCAACTGGGTCGGGACCATACGGTAGTGACTGAGAAATGAGAGGAAAAAGGGGTGAAGGGGAAATCGAAGACCCCCGAGGAAGAAGTCCTCGTAGAAGGCGATTCTCCCGGGACCGCTCGAGGTCACTCGATCTCCAGGCCACGGGAGGGAAAGACGAGTCGAACCCGGGATTCCATAGACATCCCGAAGCAGAGAAAGGTCATCCTCGGTCATCGTCGAGGCATGACCGGAGGGGCCAGAGGGAGAGGTTACCGGAGGAGGAAGAGAAAAAATGGGACGAGCAGAAACTATGGGGGGAGACCTAGGACCCCTAGGGATGCCTATGGTCACGGCCCCAGGCTGGAGCTGCCTACGGACCTTGTCCGGGATCACTTCCCCTTCCGAGAAAAAAGGCGATGGAGTCATCGGCCGGGAAGGACCGGCCTTGTCCGGGTTGGAGGAGACATAGCGGCGACGCGCCATGAAGGAAGAAGAAGAAGAAGCGAAGAATGGACACGAGGACTAAGAGATGGAGGAAGAGGAAGAGGAAGACGCGGATACTCACTGAAATATTTTGTGCAAAAGGAATGGCAATCCCGGAAGGTGAAGAAAAACCACTGCAACCACTGGCGGAGTGCGAGAAAGTTGAGGGACTTCGTTTTTGGAAGGTCCCCCTCATTTTCAAACTCAATCGACAGCAGCCATACGCCTCTTTCCATTCCGGGCCACCAGATAGCTGCCGCGTGGACGCACGCCCGACATCGACACTTCGGTTCGATGGAAACTGCATCGTTTTCGAAACAGCACATTAATGGCCTATCGGACGCGCGCACGTGGTAGCCTCTCATAGGGTCTCAGGCGCAACGGAAGTGGCGGCAGGGATCATGGTAATTATGGCACGAGATTTTCGCCTTCTCCACATCATCTCCGCATTAAATCCCCACGTCCCGAGCCACGACACCTCGACGGAACGTGGGGATGGGGGGCAACTGATATGGCTACATCGCTGACGTGGGGGCACGTGTCAAGTCCAGCTGGACACGGTCGGTACCACGTGGATTTATTCAAAAGATCCCCCATTCGGGAAGAAGGCTTCTGCTCCTCCGCCAGGTGGCACCCGAAGACGGGTCCACCTCAGCCGAAGTTGAGCACCCCTCTGCCGCTCTGCCAGGTGTCCACCCAAGAGGGGTCCACCTCGGCCGAAGCTGGCGGCCCCTCGCTCCCTCGCCAGGTGGCACCCCAAGATGGGTCCACCTCGGTCGAGGTCGAGCCGAGCCCTTCTGCTCCTCCGCTAGGTGGCACCCGAAGACAGGTCCACCTCGGCCGGAGTCAAGCACCCCTCTGCCTCTCTGCCAGATGTCCATCCAGGAGGGGTCCACCTCAGCCGAAGCTGGCGGCCCCTCGCTCCCTCGCCAGGTGGCACCCCAAGACGGGTCCATCTTAGCCGGAGTCGAGCAACCCTCTGCCGCTCCGCCAGGTATCCACCCAGGAGGGGTCCACCTCGGCCGAAGCTGGTGGCCCCTGGCTCCCTCGCCAGGTGGCACCCCAAGACGGGTCCACCTCGACCGAGGTCGAGCTGGGCCCTTCTGCTCCTTCGCCAGATGGCACCCGAAGATGGGTCCACCTTGGCTGAAGTCGAGCACCTCTCTGTCGCTCTACTTGGTGTCCACCCAGGAGGGATCCACCTCAGAGAAGATGGCGGCCCCTCGCTCCCTCGCCAGGTGGCACCCCAAGACGGGTCAACCTCGGCCGAGATCGAGCCGGGCCCTTCCGCTCCTCCGCCAGGTGGCACCAGAAGACGGGTCCACCTTGGCCGAAGTCGAGCATCCTTCTGCTCCTTCGTCAAGTGGCACCCAAAGACGGGTCCACCTCGGCCGGAGTCGAGCACCTCTTTGCTGCTCCGCCAGGTGTCCACCTAGGAGGGGTCCACCTCGACCGAAGCTGGCGGCCCCTCACTCCCTCGCCAAGTGACATCCCAAGACGGGTCCACCTCGACCGAGATCGAACCAGGCCCTTCTGCTCCTTCGCCAGATGGCACCCGAAGACGGGTCCACCTCAACCGAAGTCGAGCACCTTTCTACCGCTCCGCCAGGTGTCCACCCAGGAGAGGTCCACCTCGGCCGAAGCTGGCGGCCCCTCGCTCCCTCACCAGGTGGCACCCCAAGACGGGTCCACCTCGGCCGAGGTCGAGCCGGGCCCTTCTGCTCCTTCACCAGGTGGCACCAGAAGACGGGTCCACCTTGGCCGAAGTCGAGCACCTCTCTGCCGCTCTGCCAGGTGTCCACACAGGAGGGGTCCATCTCGGCCGAAGCTGGCGGCCCCTCGCTCCCTCGCCAGGTGGCATCCCAAGACGGGTCCACCTCGGTCGAGGTCGAGCCGGGCCCTTCTGCTCCTCCACCAGGTGGCACCCGAAGACGGGTCCACCTCAGCCGAAATCGAGCACCTCTCTGCCGCTCCGCCAGGTGTCCACCCAGGAGGGGTGCACCTCGGCCGAAGCTGGCGGCCCCTCGCTCCCTCGCCAGGTGGCATCCCAAGACGGGTCCACCTCGGCCGAGGTCGAGCCGGGCCCTTCTGCTCCTCCGCCAGGTGGCACCCAAAGACGGGTCCACCTCAGCCGAAGTCGAGCACCCCTCTGCCACTCCGCCAGGTATCCACCCAGGAGGGGTCCACCTCGGTCGAAGCTGTCGGTCCCTCGCTCCCTTGCTAGGTGGTACCCCAAGACGGGTCCACCTCGGCCAAGGTCGAGCCGGGCCCTGCTGCTCCTTCGCCAGCTGGCACCCGAAGATGGGTCCACCTCGGCCGAAGTCGAGCCTCTCTCTGCCGCTCCGCCAGGTGGCGCCCTCTGACGGGTCCACTTCGACCGAGGTCAGCCCTACTCTATGAAACCTTGGGGAAGCAGAGGCACGGGTTGCGAGGTCGTCACTAGAGCCGGCACGTGCCGCGCCCCATAGGGGGCGCCATTACAGCCTATAGTGACACACGAAACCTCGTTTACATCAGTTGGATGGGGCCCCGCAACCGAGGAATGGAATCCTTGCGGACAGGAGCCTGAAATGGCTGGAAGCCCACTATCAACACCTCGAAAGGAGAGCTCCCGCACTCGGCCCAAAGCCTCGCCAGTCTTCCCCCCTTTCATGACACATGATGGACGAGGCGGTCCGGTCACTTAGCTCCCGGACCCGAAGAAGAAGGGGGAGGAGAGGGACTGGAGGTTGGGGGGAGCCCCCCTGAGAGGAAGGCGAGCTTGAGGCGGTTCAATGGTATAAAAGGGATAGTAAAAACGGGCGGACGGGTAAGTCGAAAGAGAGAGGAAACACCAAGAGAACGATCCTAGGAGTCCTCAAGGAGTCCTCAGGCGTGAGCTCGATGAACCCAGCGCAGGAAGCCGGGATTCAACTCCCCTCTTCCCCACATTTCTTTCGTTTACATCTCCTCTAAGCATGGGAATCCTTCGGGAACCCGCCTTAGGAGCTCTGTTCCATCTCACCGCTCTCTAACTTGACCGTCGGAGTGCCCCCGCCGGAACCCCCGGTCAGGGTCTCTGACTTTGTTTTGCAGGTCCGGGAGCTTGGAGATCTCGAGGTAAGAGAGTCCAAGACCGGTGCCAGCTCAAGAGCTACAGGCCATCACGGTGAGATCAGCAACAACCACCAATTACAATTCTCCAAAAAAAAATCAAAATAAAAAAGTCCCAAAATGAATACTATATACATCTATCAATAGATCATATACCACTAGTTGAAGTAGGTCTAAACCTTCTTCTCACAGCCTTCCCAGGTGGAACATATCTATCCCTCTCATCTCTAACTTCAACTATTCAATAGATAAGTCTCTTCTAATAATAGAATATGCTATTTTAGCTGCTATCGTTGAAGATGAAGCACCTCTCCCATAAGCTAAAGATCCACCCATCTTAGTCACTAATCTATCCTTCTTAGCCACTGATCTAGCCCTTGCAAAAGATACAGCCCTCCCAACTACTAATCCAGCCCTTTCAGCTCTAGCTATAGCCCTTCCAATAGCTAATCCAACTTTAGTAGCCGTTGATCCATCCCTTGTAACAAAAGATGTAGCCCTTCCAACTACCAATGCAGCCCTTCTAGCTCAGCTATAGCCCTACCAACAGCTAATCTAGCTCTAGCAGCTAGTGATCCAGCCCTCGAAGTAGAAAATGCAGCTCTCTTGATAATTGATCCAGCCTTTCTAGCTCTAGCTATACCCCTCTCAATAGCAAATCCAGTACAACCCCTTCTAACATGACCTCTCCCAGCACCATGAACACAGCCTTCTCCTACAGTAGCACCTACTTGTTCCTATTCATTTAAAGTAGATGAAGATCTATAATAGTTAATACTAAATTTTGCTTGATAAATTAAGTATTGAATGTCTATTAACATACTCGTGTGCCATGATGCTATGATGCAAACATGAAATCCATGAATTCCTTGCTGCTCCTCTACTCTTGAAGACCTTGCTTGCCATGTGTTGCAGTAGAGATATCTGTGGTCCTACTTCTCATCTATCTTCGATTACCTCCCACAGGTTGCCCTCTGTATATCCTTGAATTATATCCTATCAAAATATATTTTCCATATCTTATTATTATACCTATCTTTCTTAATCTACCATGAGTGGGACTTTGTATTTTATCTACATCTTTTCTTTGTTTTCTTTTTGACCTACCCGGTCGCCTCCTTACTAGTGGAGATAGTGGAGGGACTAAGTTAGTCTTAGGCTACATGTTCTGACCATTATGTGGTTGAAAAAAATGAGAATACGTTCTTAAATATGTTTCTTTATGAAAATAAGGATGTACAAACTCTTCAGGCTTTTTTTTCAAAAAGTAAATACACTATATCACATTAGCACAAGGTATACCAGTCAACTGCTACTTGAAAAGGCTACATTCATACTTATCCAAGTCCATAACATACTGATTAATACCATGTTCAACTTCATATCTGCTGCCACCAGCCCATGTAGCAAGATAGTACCATGAGACTTCTTTATTCTTCTCCAAATTGATCATGACTTAGGACATATCGGGTAATCATGTTTCAGCATCAGCTCCCTCTTCTTTACTATCCTTGTCATCATAGCCTTGAACATCATTTCCAATATTTATACAATGGGTTTATCCCTTAACTACAAAATGAAAGAATTGAAAATCTCAGATAAATTATTTAGGAGCATATCATACCTTGGCCAACTCCTAAATGCATGTTTGGATCAAAATTTGGTAGGAACAACCATCACCATTGACATACAACAGGATCAATCTCTTCCATTGTATGAACATGATGTTCAAAGTTTGACTAGGTTGTAGCCTTCACTGCATTCCAGAGTGCATCCTTCAATATCAAGTCCTTGAATTTTGTCTTGAAGTTGGCAAATAAATGCCTTACACAAAACCTATGATCGGTTCGAGGAAGTAGATCATCAAATGTAGGCAATAAGCCCTGTCATGATAATGAAACATTATTAACTTACGAACATGAAACAAGTATATTGATGCTGATATATAATAAAATTAACATCTTGTATGGAATGATAGAAATATAAGTTATAGACATACCTTTTGCTGATTAATAATGAATGTCCATCCTCTGTCCCCATAGGAGCCAATATTAGCTTGAAGAAGCTCTAAGAACCAACTCCAACTATCCTTTGATTCAGATTCAACAATAGCCCATGCAACTGGGTACATGCTATCATTTTCATCTATGCCTACTGCAACTATTAACTATCCCAAACTTGGCCCTTTGAGATGACAAGTATCAAGGATAATAACAAGTTTGCAGCCATCCAGAAAATCCTATTTAAGAGCAGCAAAGCAAACATAAAATTGCTTGAATATTAGTTCACCACCCGGCTATTATGTATCAACAACCATCTTTACTGTACTACCAATATTTATCCTTTTAATCTCCTCGGCATAATCCCATAACCTATCATACTGATCTGTAACAAATCCATGTATAATCTCCATAGCCTTTCTCTTTGTCTAGTATGCTTGAGATTTCGATATTTATGCATTGAAATCTTGTCTTACCTGCATAACCACCTCACTGGGTTTCCAAGATGACTAACTCTTAAACCTTTCTAGATACTTTTTGACTAGGAAAGTAGATTTTATGTTCCTATTCCATACATCTTCAAAATAAGTGTATTCACCATGATAAGATTTAGTATATAATGTCGAACCATCTTGCATTAACGAAGCATATAATTTTCAGTTGTAATTCTCTTGACATATAACTCTCATCCTGATCTTGTCATTTTTTACCAATCTTACATTGTGTCCCCTAGTTATTGCATGCTCTCTTATCACCCTTTTAAGTAGCTCAAAACTCTCAAATTTTATTTCCAACTTAAATTGCACATTTGCCATATCAGTGTCCTCATTGAATACATAATAAGTAGGTCCACCCTCCTCATCAGATGAATACAAGGAAACCAAATCCTCGGAGTATGCATATTCCGAGGCAACTTCCTCCTGGTTTTTAGTGTCTTTTGCCACAGCATCAGTTGTTTCATCCCTTGGTTCAACTCCTTCAGCCATTGTTTCATCAATTGTAGCCCTTTGTTCAGCACCTTTTACCATTAGTTCATCCCCTACAGTCCTTGCTTTAATGGGTTGACTTGCAGTACTATCTCTAGCCTCCTCAGCTCACTTCCAGCATATCACTATTTTGTAGGTCATTTAAATTAATACTTCTATCACTACCTTTCTTACTGCCTTTCTTACTATCTTGCTCACTTCCTTCCCCAACATCTTGGCCAGGGCTATGAATGGGTACATACTCTAGCCCAAGCCAAGGTAGTGCAGTTGAACAAGGCTGCAGTTCAGCCTCCTACTTTGCTTCAGGCTCCGGCACAACTTTTTGATGACCACTAATACCTTCTTCTCCATGTTCCATATGAACATGTGTCATCCCATCTGCTAGAATGTCTGAAATCATCTATAAGATATTTTGAACATCAAAATTAAATTTTAATCCATTATTTAAATATTTTCCTGGTTTGACATAGTAAAATTAAGAGTTGGAAAATCCAACTTTCTCTAACATGCCCTCAAACTGCGGAATATACACTATATCAAGATCAACTCTATCATATGTAGAAGTGTGCCCCCCAATATACTTAACATTAGGTCTAAATATGAACTTGCCACCATAATAAAATGTAATAGAAAATGAATTGGCAACCATATTTTAATCCTAAGATATAACTACAGACAAAAGAAATAGTTATTTAACAAGGCATCAACATTGAGAATTGATAAACTTATTTTTTTATCAAAAATGCACTACTTAATATACACACAGGTACAAACACATAAATATAACAGAAAAGCTAAACTTGCAACACGTTGTGAGAACATTCAATCATGCATCAATTTATGTTTCAATATAGTAAGGTAAACAAAAATTTTGATGATTACATTTGACCACCATATCAATCATCAAATATATCGACCTCGTTCACCTTAGTTCCACTCCTGGAAAAGGCATAAAAGTTTTATTTTAATCTATATCCAAGAATTCAACAATATGCTCACTTAGAAAATGCTAAACTAATTTGATAGCAATAAAAAACTACAAAAACTCTAGCACAAGCCAGATCTATAATTTAGCATCTTCTCCTATGTAATAGATGCATTTTACATAAGTTCTGAAAGGGTCAAGAGGCTGAATAAAAATTAAATGGAAGGACTATGATTAGTCAGAAGCACATATAGATTATTGTTATAACACAAATAGAGAAACTAATTTATATCTATAAATTAGAAATAAGCCAACAACAGTATAAATAAAAAGGCTTCTAAATTTATTCAAGTGCCTAAGGACCTAATTCCATGTAACATGACATATTATTAGTAAATTTATAATTTGTCCATGCAGATTATATGAAAGTGTTTGTTACTCAAAGAAACATGATCTAAGTTAATGCAACAAGCAATACAATCAAATTTGAGTAATTAAAATAAACTAAGAACCTGAGAACTAAATAAAAACTAGCACTTGCCCTATCACTAAAGATAGCCAAAAGATAACACTTGCCCTGTCATAAAAGATAGCCAAAATATAATACAATCATAATCTCTTGGCATAATCACCTAACACTTACAGTGAATTGTACAAGGACTTTATGGAACCTAAGTAGAATGAAGAGATTTTGATCCATATAAGGATTTAGAATTCTCTAAATAAGCATAATTTACTATTTCCTTAGAGTCTAACATATAAAATTTATTTCAATTTGAAGATCAAATCTATTCCGTGCAAAATATTATCACTTTTTGTCTCATTATTAACTCTATGTACCGTTTAAAGTACCTTCCTATATTCCCATAATTCAGATTGAAAACTCTTAAGATACTCCTATCACATATTAATACCTTATAGTCTTATAATTCAGATTTTAGGATCCACTTGGTCAAATTTATCAAGATTGGTCAGATTTAGCAAATGAAAAACAGTCTTCTTAAAGTCAATTTTGCACTATAGAGTATGTGTTCTATCTCTAATATCCTCCAATAAACTATAATTCATTATGGTTATAAGTAATACTACATATGCAATTTCTCTTGTCAATAATATTTTTTTCTGATTCGGATATAATATATGGTAATGATATCTCAAAATGAGGGCAAATAATTTAAAAGTTCATAAAGTTATCTTAACATTTTACTTCACTGATTAATCACTTAACTCTCTTTCTAGCCATCATAGTATTTCAAGAAAAATAAAATTAAAAAGTAAGAGGGTTAAAAATGGTCACCATGGAAAGCCATAGACATAAGTATTTTAATTGAGATAAATAATGCTAGGGCCAAGGAACATCCAGACAATTATTTAAGTAAACCCATTCGATGAGGACGGGCAATTCCATTTGATTTACTAATTTAAAGTGAGATTTTAATAACTTAAAATAAGAAAAAAAATTCATTAAATTTTCTAAAATCTTTTAACTTTAAACAAGATTTTATATTACCTTCTACCGACTAAAAACATGATTTTTGCAAAGCCAAGTACAGACATGCATTTTATAAACTAAAAATAATGATGATACAAACTTTTGTTCGATAGGGAAAGGCACATATGTGACATTTGAACGTAGAAAGAGCACCAACTTTAGACGAATGAAGAATGTCGATGAGGATTTTCATAATATGCAGACCGATGTTCGATTAGTTCGAATTGGAAGAAAAATCGATGATTTTCTTCAAAGAGGGGAACTATATTTTTTTCATAAAAGGATGATCTGGAAGAGAGGTTTTGGAATATTAGGACATAAACAGGAAAATTGGTTTGAAGAAGAAAACGATAGTATCTCTTCCAAAGAAAACTGGATCACCACCGTATGCTTAGTCATCATTTTTTTAAACTCTTCATTGTTAGGTCAGCGTCAGTATCATCTAAGTAAATTCAGCTATATAAGTACCGGTAATATTAAATAAGATTTCTGATGACAGAAATCTTTAGAAATAGGATGAAAGGTAGTATTAAAATAGTTCATAAATCTTGGAAATTAAATATTATGATTTTATGTTGGGAGGATCATTTAAAAAATTTGAAACAGGATGAAAGATAGTATTAAAATAGTTCATAAATCTTGGAAATTAAATATTATGATTTTATGTTGGGAAGATCTTTTAAAAAATTTGATATAGTTTAAGAAATAAAAGCATATGTACATATGGCAGAAGGCGAGTCTTTTCCATGTCCTTTCAATATAAAAACAAAAAGGCTTTCCAGATGTCCCAAAATGGAAACCTCCGTTTCCACTCACGAGTGTGCGATGCGTGCATGGTTATAAAAAAAACCAAGAAAAGAGCGAGAGTGGAGAGAGACCGCTCTTGAAACCGCTCTTGAAGATGGTGAAGGCTCGCCCTTTTTAGCCCGCGCCCAAAATCCCAGGTTCCCCATTGGAACCCAGAGTAACCGACGTTCTCTCCGATTTAGTAGCATCTGGGAGTGAGTCTTTGGTTGAGTTCCGAGGGGTGACGGGGACGGTGGAGTGGCGTCCGATGCTTCTGGCGAGTGGAAGAAGCTAGCTGCAGCTCCGGAGGCCGCGAACCCTGATCTTGATCGCCCTAAGATGAGTTCTTTTGGTCCTCTGATGTTCATTTTCTTCTCGCATTGGGATCTTTCCTTATTTCTTGATTGAAAGCTTGGTTCTTTTGGTCCATCTTTTGGAGTTCTTGCGTGTTTGACGGATTTGTCCGTGTCTGGCGTCGTTCTTGTTTGGAAGATTTTGGTTTCTTGCATGCTTCATAGGTTTTCTTGGTGGACTTTTCGTCAGCCTTTGGAAAGTTGGGTTCTTGGGTGGTATTGTGGTTGTTTGGTTAATGGGTTTTGATCTTTCCTTATAAAGCCGGCAGCATTGCAATTTATCTCTTGCTGTTCTTCCGGTTGGGTGTATTAGAATTTAAGGATTTTAAGATGAAGGCTTTCTTTTTCTGTGTGAGAGTTGGGGTGATGGATGGAAAGCTCTGATGTGCTCTCTCTATGAGAAAAGAAATTTCCGGTTTTTTTCCCTGTTTCTTTGGCACATCATCTGTATTAGGGGTATGCCCGGAAATTTCTTTTGGGTTCGTTTGCATTTCTTTTTAGTAGGCTCTTTTTTTAAAAAAACGTGATGTTTTTTGTTTCTGAATTGGTTTTCTTGAAAATATTCCTGTGTTATTTTCGTCTGGAAAAAGTGGTTTAATAATGTTCAATGGATTTTCTTTAATGTGAAGGCACTAGGATGTCACGTTTTGCAAGCTGGATTCTTGGGTATTGCTGTTGTTGTGCAAGTTATGGTTCTATCCTTTTTTACATAAAAAGTCATAAGTGTTGCGATTGGAAAACTTGTGAGAGAAGTTGTTTGGATTTGCAACTTATCTTTTTGCACTCTATTGGGATGGATGTGTTATTTAGGGTTTTAAAAGACCAGTTTTTTCTTTAAGTGTCACAGGTGGAGTGAGAGATGGAAGTTTCTGATTTTTGCGTATTTTGTGTATTTTGAGTGTATGTTTGGAAATTCAGCTTTAGTTTGCATGCGTTTCTTTTTAGTAGGAATGTTTGCAAATAATGTTTTTTCTCAAAAGATAAATTCTCTTTGTACCCAAAAATGTTAAGTTTTGTAGAACATTTGTCTTGAGAAGTTTGTTACCTTGCATGCTTGGTGGGTATTTTTTGGTGGATTTTATATTAAATTGAAGGTGGGTTGTCAGGTTTTAAAAGTTGAATTTTCTGGTGTTTGTGTCATTGCTCGAGACACAATTTGTTCTTTTTCTATAAAAGGTTGCTGATGTTGCATTCAGGGATCATGTAGGGAAGTTTGTTTTAGGTTTGGAACTCATCTTTTTGTGATCTTTGGGGATGGATGTGTTAGAACTTAGGGTTTTAAAGATCAGGGTTTTCCTTATCTGTGTATCTGTAGGGGTATGGTGACAGGTAGAAAATGTGTGCGTGTGTGTGGACATTTTGTGTATTTTGTGACTATGAGTGAAAATTTCTGTATAGTTGCCTCATTTGTCAAAAAAACATGCTGCTTCTTGTTTATTTGTAATTATGGTATGTTGATAACATACTTGTCTCATTTTTTGTTTAAGAATATGGTTTATTGCATGCTTGGTAGGATTTTATGCTTGATATGTTGTTAATGTGAAGGGAGATGTCAAGTTACAGATGTTGAATTTTCGAGTGTTAATGTGGTCGTGTGAGTGATGGGTTAATCATGTGAGGGAAGTAGTTTGGTTCGGATTTTTTTTTTTTTTGGAAGGAATCTGAAGTTAACTTTTTTGACAATTTTGTGTTCTATAGGACATGGGATTATTAGAACTCACTGCTTTTATAGTCTGGTTTTTCTATAGCTGTATAGAGCTAGGGTGATAAGTCGAAGGTTTCTGTTTTCCTGCACATTTTGCATGCTTTTGAACTGGAAATTTTAGGATTTTGTTTTTGGGCATATATGTAGAGAAAAAAACAATTATCAAAAAAGGGTTTTGTTGAATCCACAGGGTTGAAAAGTGGGGCTTCTTGTTCAGTCTCTACTTGGTCAGAAAATGTAGCACTAGTCTGGAAATATGCTTTCAAGTTTTAATTTTTGGATCCTGTTGGCTATCTTCAAGAAAAGGTTCGGGTGCAGTTTTATAGTTTTTCTGTCAAAACGTGCAAACATTTCAGTTTTGGGATAAACAGTTCTGAGACAATGCTTGCCCAAAATTGGAGCATGTCACTGGGATCCATGGAGGAGACGGTGGAAAATTTATTTGGGAGAGAAATCGTGGGATTGGCCAAAGATGTATTTGAGGCCTCCCAGGAGGAAAGAAGGATATACACGGAAGTATTCTTTGAAAATTGTATTAGCAATGGTAGGAATAGTTTTGATGCTTCTGGGACCATAAAATTTCAACCAGATGAAGGTGGCAAGATGAAAACACGATGCAACTGTGAAAGCTCGGCCCCAACAAATGTATCTTCCACAAAACATTCATCTGGAAAAACTTTAAAGCACGCTAAGATGAGTCTCGGGGAAATTGGTAGATCAGGGTATTTTGTGGACAGTTCTTCTTCCTGGGCCAGGTCTGATGCTCAGAACATGAATGCGAAGCGGCTGAAGGTATCGCCTCTTGAGGACTTGAGCTATAAGGATAATGACAGAAGACAGAAGTTGGATGACACCTGTGATGAATTGATGCACCTGGGTACATCAAATGCTGCCCGAAGCATATTTCTTTCAAATTCTTCTGATGTTTGTCAACAAGTTCCATGCCGTATAGTTGAATCTTTTGGTCAGGGGTTCATATCTAGCTACCATATGATTGATGTCTGTTATAATATAAATGGTTTTGATATTAATGATGATCCAAAATGTAAAAGCAATAGCAAACGGACAGGAAGTGATAAGGCTTTTGGCAAAGTTAAATCTGATAATACTCCTGATTCCAAACAGAGCTGTACTTTGAAGATTTTGGAGTCAGGCAAACATATTGCTCTTGGAAAAAAGCCTCTAGCACTGTCATACATCAACCAACAAGCTGAAGAATCCAACATTCTAAATTCAGAGATGACCGATGCTGCAAAGAAGGTGGCTTTCATTAAGGATCTTCCCAGCCGTCTTCGTTCGCATGCACATCATCTTCTGATGGAAGCTGGCTGGGAAATTGAAGTACGCAAGAGGAAAGATGGGATAAAAATAGATTTTGTTTACAAATTACCTGAAGAAAGACTGTGTTTATATTCACTCTCAAAAGCTTGGGTATCATGTGGTAAGGTCTTCTCTGCTGACACATGGGCCTTAGATGAGGATGAAAATGGAAAACAGTGGGTCACCATCGATGAATTTTGGTTTGACTTGGCAGATACTCTGGGATACATTGAAAAGGGTATTCAGCGACCAGGAAAGTCTCTGTCAATGCTAGACAGGTGGAAGATACTTGATCCATTCATGGCTGTCATATGCATTGACAAAAAGATCCGTGCCCTGCGGGAGGGAAATGCATTGAAAGCTGTGAATAGTGCAACGATTATGCTTACAGGGAAGGCGAATATGACCTTGGCAGCAAAGGGTGTAGGCAGGGTTCAAGATAACCTTGGGAAACCTGCTTCACATTTATTGTGCAGATCGAAAACAAGTCTTCTGCCAAATCTCATGCCTGATAGCAAATCCAAGTTGAAACAAGGTTCTCGCATTCAACAAGTGTCTATCACACAAAGTTGTCATGATTTGAGAGATAAGCATAAATGCCGTCGAGCAAAGCATAAACCTTATTGTGGTGCCGATGTACAAAACAGAAGCCTTAGAACCCTCACCAGGCACATAGGCACAGTGTTTCATGATTCTAAGGGTTTTGATGGCATTCGTTCCAAGACTACAAATCTTCATAATAAAACAAATCAATTATGCAGTAACCATAAATCAAGTCAGAGAAAATCATGCATATCTGTTCCCATTAGTTTTGCAGAAAATATTCCTTCATGCAAAAAATTCAACTCAGTGGAATCAAAAACACTGGCACCTCATTCTCCTAGATCTGCGGAAGATGCTTGTGGGAATAAATCTGTTGATGCTTCAGCTGAAGAAGGTGGCTTATCTTCGAGGCCTGACAGAAAGTTGCTTGTGGGGAATCAACATTGTGGAGAAACAACAATTGACAAGCAGATGTCTGTTGTTAAACCTAGAGAGAAGAGTGCATATCAAGGAAGGGATGGGGTCTGTAAGAATGTTGAACTTGCTCTTGAGTATACATGGGATAGTTATGTGAAAAGAGTTGATCAGCAACAGAAATTGGAGTCCTCTGTTTTTCTTGGTGGCAGCGTCAGAAAAGGTTTCAATTGTGAAGAAAGTGACAGGAATGGAGGTGCTTTGGATTGTCCAAGCATTTGTGACAAAATATGCACATTGGTTCAGGAAAAGAAGTTAAATGAAGTGACACAAAACAATAAATCCTCCGAAGACTCTTGGAGCTTACTGACACAAAATGCCAAGAAGTCCTCTGAAGACTCTGGAAGCTTATTCATAGTAAACAGGGCTTCTCAACATCTGATGCCAGAACAACAAGTGTTATATCTTTATCCCCAAGAGGGAACTCCATGTTTTAGTATGGATGGTAGGTGTAGGCAACAGCTGTCTACTCATGTAAGTATGCCTGAGGCCATGGGAGGAACTAATATGCAGCAGGAAATGCAATCTTCAGTCTATCAATTGAGCCTCACTCGAGGACTTCTTTGTTTTGGCTTAGATGAAAGTACTGTACAAAATGTAAACATTCCAATACAGTGTGTAGAGCATAATCCAACCCCCAAAGAAACTCCTAGCTTAGCTGAAAAAGTAGTTCAAACAATCTTCTTAAAGAATTCTGAGTATCACAAGGATAATGCCAGAAATGCTGGAACTTCAGAATCTGAGATGAGGCAAACTTCTGCATCTATTTCAACTAAAATGGCGTGCTACAAGTCTAAGAAAATTTCAGAAGTTGAAGCAGCCAAAGTAACTGACATTAATGTTGTAGCAAAGCCAACTAATGGAAATTGCATGGAGGAGCTTGGTCTTGATATTGAAGGTAAGGTCCAGAATCATCTGTTTCCAGTTAACCAAGTAGAGAGTTCTGTGCTGAGCTTGGAATCAACTTCTGACTGCTTAAAGAACTCAGTCTGCCACGGAAAGCAGGGCTGCGATACTTCGAAAATTGGGATAGGGAATACACCTGCAGTACTGGAAGGTGGTTCAGCAATAAAGATGCGCAAAAAGCCCCCAAAATCAGAAATCAAGGCAGGCATGCAAAGTAACATAGACAAAGGGGTTGATCCAATGATGTCTTTGGAGGATGAATCTGGAGACACTTTGTCAAAAGCAAAAGCAGATAATAACATAGCTGATGTTCAATCTACAACTTGCAAGGATACTGCAGTAGAGGCAAGCTCCAAGATATCTACCTCTTTCATGTTATCCCATCCTACATGTGGTGAAAATGTAGAATTGATTAATGTGTTGAATAATAACAAGCTACCTCCAGAACATTTTAGTGAGAAGAAGTCTGATGAAGATTTACTTCTTGCTAATGGTGAGCCTCCAGATGTTGGGGACAAACAAGGTGTTACCAAGGCAAAGAACTCTGAAGTCCATAGGGAAAATGGGCATAAGAGATTGAGGGTTTGCCAGTTAGATGATGAAGATCTTCTTATGGCTGTTTTCATAAATAAATATTACAGGTCTAACAGTAGGAATTCTGCTTCCAAAACAAGGTTGTTGAGGTCAAATGCTTTGAGAAAGGTCAAAAGCCGAAAGAGTGGTCATAAATTACTTATGAAAACTCCTGGAAAAGGTGGAAAAAACTTTGCTGATGGGAAGCAATTATTCTTAGGAGCAAGAACAGTGTTTTGTAGGTTGATTGAGATGGGTGTCATATCTATAAACAATGTCATCCAATATCGAAATCCAAGGAACAATACAGTGGTAAAGGATGGGCGAGTTACTAAGGATGGAATTCTCTGTAAATGTTGCAGCAAGATCCTCTCTGTATCTGACTTTAAGTTTCATGCAGGTTTCAAGCTACAAAGACCCTCCTTGAATCTTTTCACAGGCTCTGGTAAGCCATACACCCTTTGTCAACTTCAAGCTTGGTCTATTGAGTACAAGTCTAGGAAAGATAATATGCGAACAATGGAAGCTGTGGAGGTGGATGCAAGTGACGATAGTTGTGTGCTTTGTGGTGATGGTGGTGAACTAATATGCTGTGATAATTGCCCCTCCACCTATCATCAATCATGCTTGCCCTCACAGGTTTGTTCTATGCCAGTATGTGCATCTGATTAAATTCATTTAATAGTAAAGTATATTGTTTGTAACCATTTTTAATGCCAATTTAAGAAGCTATTATTGATAGCAATTAATATATTTCTCCACTTTCCGTCATTCAGTTGTCTGTTGAAAGCATGGCTTAAAATAGCAGTGCATACTGGCTAAACCATATCGTATCAGTGCTCGAATGCCCTTCATTACCATACCATTTGGACACATGGTACAACATCTCTGTCCTGCTGTTCCAGCACCAGTAGGCATACCATGTGTCTATGGTTTCATTCTCATAGTTTCATCTTAATGCGTCTATGTTGACTTCAAAACAATCATGACTGTGGGACTACACCGCCTGTAGATTCAAGGATCATAATTGAATAATTCTGTTGGAGTGAATGTTAATGCATTATCATAAGAGCAAGAGGCAAAGTTGAATCATCAAATGAAGTGAATGAGCACATTAACTTGATATCAAGAACTATTTAATGAATTGAATGTTGTAGTCAATGACTATTTTTTGGTAATATTTCCTTGATAAACTAGTGAAGAGAACAGTGGGAGACATGCGCATGTTTTGTTCCCATTAGCCATTACACATTCATGATTGGCATGAATGTCATCCCTGTCAATGTTATCCTTTATTTGCCTCGATTATTCAAATTATTTGTTGAGTGAGAAGCAACCAATACCATATATTATCAATTAACAGCAGGCCTGTATGCAGTTCAATGTGCTTTAATCTATTATTGAAGATCTTCACTTCATACTCTAGTTGATTTTTAAACCATTATTTACTTATGTATTTGTCTGGAGCTTCATAATGGGGCCAGAGAAGTTGCCTGTGGCGACATCTTGCTTGAATCTTGATTGTTAGTTGTTATCATGACAAATCCAGATGTGGCTGAGGTTTTGAAACATTCTTTTTGAAGACCCATTTGAAATGTATTTGGTTTTATGAAACAAAAGTTACTCTCTTGGCAGCTTCTGCTGATTTTGTCTTATATTTCATTTTACAGACTTTCTTAGATTTCAGCTCTTTGCCACCCTTAATCCTGTTTCGAAGGATCAATAATGTACATGTAGTGCAAAGCATAACGTTGCAGAACAAGCTTTAGTTGCTTGCTTCCCTTATGGAAGTTGAATCAGTTAATTTGTTTTGTCATTCATTATCTATCAGATTGCATAAATGTCTAATTTGCTACCCCTTTAGCCATTCATGTCACTTGGTGATATCCACCACTCAAGCAATATTTTCATCAGGCTAAACATAATGCAAACCCTATAAGGTAGTGGAAGAAGTTCTTTCATTCTATGAGGCTGGTTACCTCTAATAAATTAAAAAGAATAGTGGTAAGCAAGGTTTATAGACCTGAAAGGGCAGGGGGGGCATCCTAGCCATCTTGTTATATTCCTATGAGAAAATGGAACCAGATGGGGTCGGGATCCCAAAAGCCATTCATGCAGGGAAAAAAGAAAAAAGAGGAAAGAAAGAAAGGACAAAAAGATGAAGGAAAGAAAATGGTGAAACGAAAGAAAAAGAAAAATGAAAGAAAGAATGGGAAAGAGAAGAAAAAGAAAGAGATGAAGGAAGAAAGGAAAAAAGAAGAAAAAGGAAAAAAAGAAATAAAGAGGATAAGTAAAAGAAAGAAAATGGAAAAGAAAGAAAGGTAGAAGAAAAGGAAAGGACGGATGGAAAGAAATAAATAAAAAAAAAAAGAAGAGAAGAGAGACGGAGGATATCTATCAAAATGCATGGTTAGGACTGCCAACGAGATGGGGTGGGATAGTGGGGCATCCTATGCTATGGAAAAATTAGGATGCTCAATCCTACAGGATTTAAAACCTTAGTGGTAAGCACCCAAGACAGCATTCTCTCTCTCTCTCTCTCTCTCTACTCCCCTTAACAAAACTTGTGGTATACTATCCGCCAACAATCATCTATGAACACAGCTTTCCACAGTAAACCTCCTAGTTCAATTCTGCATGTACCTGTGTCCCACTTTAAGGGCTTATTCTATTACACGGTTTTTGTTTTATATATTATTGGTGATAGCTTCACATATTAGGCTAAGCAAGTATGCGTTATATTGCAGGGGCTCCTTAGACTCCATTGTATGAAAATTTGATCTGTTTGAATTCTCAATGGTTTTAGGCGTGATTGATTTATTACTGTCTCTTTATGTCTTGCTTCAGGAGCTTCCAGAAGGCAGCTGGTATTGCCTAAACTGTAGTTGTGAGATATGCGGGGATGTGGTTAATGCTATGGAGAACTCGAGCACCATGGCTGGTTTAGAATGCTCTCTATGTGAACGTAGATGTAAAATTCTTTAACCTTTGATCTAGTAATTCTTTTATTGATTATGAACTGTACTATTAATTTTTAAACTACTTATATTCTGGATTTTAAGTAGATATATCCATCTTTCCCTTGATAAAGACATGATCTTATCAAAATTTTGCCACCGATTTGACTACAGACACAGTATGGTGGCAGTTATTAGTGTATCAACTCAAACTAATTGTTTCAATTCATCTCTCCTTATTTAAGTAACGTATGTGAATATTTACCAAAAAAAAGAATAATAGGCATGAGTTCCCTTTTAAGTATAGCATCTTCCATGTTTGAAGCGACTCCTTTGTTGGCTTGTCTATGCAATTTTATGCAATAACTCACCTTCTTAATCGGTTTCCTTCTTTCGTTGCTTGCTCACCCAGACAAACATGTAGGTGTTTCTGTAGGAATCACATGATATGTGACCCAAGCAGCGCTGATGTCAAGAACCAAACAATAATGTGAGGAGTAAGGACACATACGCTGTCACCTGAAACATTTATGACTCATGCAGGGCCCATCTTATGGTGAGTTTTGCTTATGAGACCTGCAAGTGGATTGACAGTTCATTTTTTGGGTGATTTGGAGGCTAAAATCTTGTTAACATTTGGAAAGGTAATTGTTCTTTATGGGATATTTGCATGAACTCTGCTTTAAGGTCACGATAACAGAATCAGATTTATACTATATTGGAAGATAAATTGGTCACGGACCTAGGATTGAGATTGCATGTAAAGCTTTATGTTCAAATAAACAGTATTAAGGTACATGAAACCTTTGAGAAGGGTAACATTGACTAGGCAGTAATTCTTCCAGGTGCTAGTAACAAACATAGTTGGATACTTAGATGACTCCAGCTGGGAGAGTGTGATGTTATAGTATTTTAAGCTCATTTTTCTCTACATTTTCAGTTATGCGTTGTTGGCTTTTCTTCAGTGTTCTGATGATTCTCGGAAACTATGTTTGGTGGGTTTGGCTTTCCATCTTTGCTTGGTTTCACCCTGATTTTATTGTTGATAAAATTAGCGGTGGCATGCTCTCATATTAGATCCAAAAAATATGAGAATGGAATATGATCTGGTTAAAGAGTCTTGGCAAGATTTCATCAAAAAGAAAAGTCTTGGCAAGATTAAGCTTGTAACATCTTAATCGAAGCACAGAATAAAAGTTGAAAACATGTTATGATGAGGATATGACCATGTGATAAGTTGACAGATTCTGTAAGGGCTATAAATAGATTCAGCGAGACTTAATGGTTCCAAGTTTTTCATTTTTGTTAAAGCCAGGGGACTGGGCTTTCATCATGATATAAATGTAGGGCTTTGTGTCTGGCATAACAAGAACTGAAGATATGGGATATCAGGATTTAAAATGAGGCCAGTTGGTTCTGCACGGTCTTCTGGGTTCCCAATTTTATGGATGGGACTTATTAAATATGTTACAGTACACATTTTGGTACGTCACTTGGCGAAGAGGTTAAAGATTATCAGGGAGAGGTTATCTAGATAGGATCTCCTTGAGATTGATTTATCTCTTCATCAAAGGTGTGTTTTATTTGGATATGGTACCTTTTATTTAATTCACAATTGTTTAATTAATACATTGTTGAAGATGACTTTGTTGTGATACATTGGAGATTGCAATTTTTCTTTTAGCAATCAGAATTTTTTATTGGGTTAGGGAGAATAGCCACTTGAAACTTAGCTTTTGTTGATCCTCAGAAAGAAACCTTGTCTTGTCTGTCTGTCAGTCTTATAAGACTTTGTTGATAAACAAGCCTGTCAATTACTTATAATGCTAAGGTTGCATTTGGTGCATTACTGGACAATCCGGAAAGGTAATATGGATTATCAGTAATGTAGATTGCTAGCAATGTAGATTACAGGTAATGTGAATTATTATATTTTATACATGTAAATATACTATATTATATTTAATATATTATATTATATTAAATATAATATAATATATTTATATTATAATATATAATATATATTATGTTATATCATATTAATATTATAATATTATAATATTTTATATTTTATAATATTATAAAATAAAATAAAATATATTAATATAATATAGTATAATATTATATTGTATACTATAAATATAATATTATAATAATAATATAATATAATATAATAAATTTTATAATATTATGTAATAATATAATGTAATATAATATACTATTAAAATTTATTTTGTAATATTCATATTTTATAATATGATATATTATATTATATTATACTTATAATATTATATAGTTTATCATATATATAATATAATATAATAATTATTATTATATTATATTTTATTATAAGAGGAATAGAGAATGGGAGGGTAATATTGTTCAAAAGATTACTTGAGAGGTGATAATATGGATTATCATCCCTCCTAGAGATAAGATTATCTCTTAAGAAGCAATCCAGATTACCAGATAGGATAAATTGCCATCCATAAAAACATACTAAACACACTAATGTGGTGGGGCCCTATTAAATTACCAGCAATCTGGATGGATTACCTGCTATCAAACTCAACCTAAAAGGCAAGGTTTACCATACTAGTACATACCGCCTTGTACCAGGTGTATCATATTATATCAGTATCGAACTGACACTGGGTATAAGAGGCATGACAAGACTTGTTATGCTGAACTAACCTCCATACCAGGTGTTCCGACACTATACCAACTTGGTATCAACATGGATCCAGTACCAAGATGGTGAACCTTACTAAAAAGTTTTCTTGCAAATATTAATAGATTTTTTTTAGCGACCCATGGTATAACAGATTCAGATTTCTTTAACACTCAATTTTAACATTACATTTTTCATCATGATTTCAATAATTTAGTACTATCATTGCAGATCATATCAAATGCATAAAGGAAATGATTACATGTAAATGGGAAGCGGAATCTGATACTTGGTTTTGTGGACAAAGTTGCCAAGAGGTATGTTTCAATTAAGTTCTAGAATCTTTTGCTTTCTGCATCATGGTAGATAATCAAGAAAAAAAAAGAATTTTGTATGCATTCATGTTTCATTTTATTTATAGCTGAGTGATGATTCATTATAAATATATTAATTCAAATCGAAGAAATACAGTAATCATTACATCATGCCAAATTGAACATGGAAGTGATATTTCATTCATACAATGTTTCAGAAGGAAAAATAAAATAAACTTGCAAGAGCATTGTTTCAAATGCATTGGGCATAGCCATGGATAAATATTTGCCAAGATCCATTTGCATGCAGATGCTGCATTCAGGCATACTGAATGAGCATTCCATGTAGAAATTGTTTAGATCTAAGAAATAACTAGATCGACCAAATGACCAAGAAGTAGATTATAACCAGGGAAGAAGGCAGTTTGGATCTTCATTGAGCATATACATATATAAGTGGTTTCTTTTCTAGGAGATAGAGGCAGCCTTAAAGATCTGGATTGTTGAGTAGGAAATAGTGTGAACGACTGTTCAACCTTTTCAACGAAGTTAAAGTTCAGGGGTAAATGGAAAAGCAAGGTCGGCACTAAGTGGGATAGGAGGATGAATTCTTAAATGGGGTGACATAGGAAGGAGTCACATCCCATGCAATAAAAATGTCTTTTCCATGACCTGCTTAAACAAAAGAGACATACAACTATTCATAACTAAAAGCAGTGATAATGCAATACAACTATATGATGTCTAATTTGGTTGCTAATGTGGCTTCAACTAAGGATGGAGATTGAGTGAGTTGGGTCAAGGAGGTGATGGGAATCAAAAAAACTCATACTTATTTCATTTGCCTTGAGAAACTTTTATCCTAATTTTATTCTAAAAAGAGGGTTTATTTAAGATTCTCCTTTATTTTCGATTTCCTTTGTTTTAGAGTTTCCTTTATTTTCATTATTACCTTTACTAGCATTTTTAATTTTATTAGGATTTTGTACTTTGACTTCCGTATACGATTTGTTGAATGTGGCTTCAACTAAGGATGGAGATCGAGTGAGTTGGGTCAAGGAGGTGATGGGAATCGGAAAAATTCATACTTATTTCGTGTGCCTTGAGGAACTCTAATCCTAATTTTATTTTAGAAAAAGGGTTTATTTAAGATTCTCCTTTATTTACGATTTCCTTTATTTTAGAGTTTCCTTTATTTTCATTATTACCTTTACTAGCATTTTTAATTCTATTAGGACTTTGTACTTTGACTTCCATTCGGATACGATTTGTTGCTCTATTTAAGGATTTCAATTGTACGGAGAATGTCATACTTGAATTTTGGAATTGAATACCAAATATATTGAATTTTTCTTTCTTTATTTTTATTTTATTCTTCTTTTGGTTTGCATCCTGCATCAATTAATATTAGAGAAAACTACGATCCATAGTCGTCGTTCGTATACTACCCCAATCCTCCCCTTCCACACATGATCAAAGCTCCTGTTTGGCGGTTCCAAACCCTCCATCACTACTAAAAAGGAAGAAGCCAAGAGGAAAAAAAATCTTTGAAAAAAAAAGCCCTCTCCTATTTCAGCTCGTCCCCTCTTATTGCTTCCACTGCTAATTGGGCAGGTCGACCTTCCCTATTTTTCTAGCAGCATCATCGATCGCTAGAGCCTTTGCCCTAGCCATTGCCACCTTCCTCTTCCCCGCTACCATCAAGGACGAGAGAGGACTCCGTTGGACAAAGAAAAACTCCGTTGCCCCGTCTCCATCGCCGTTCCTCTCACCGAGCGCTGCCTCCCTCGTCACCATCGCCACTCCCGGCGTCACTGATGGACGAAGAGGGGATGAATGGTAGCCCGTCGCCTCCTCCCTGCCTTCAATCGCCGGATCGCCGTCTCCTGCATCCTCTATTATCATCACCACCTTCCCCATCGGCCATCGCCGGCTCGTCGACGCCTCCTCCCCATCACCAATCGCTAAAGTTGTCGCCATAGACTCACCATAGCCGTTTACTTCGCCCTCGCTTCGCCGATATCCGCCATCCATAGCTGACATCGCCGGAGCTGTCATAGCCACCTCCCGTTGTTGTTGCCGGAGCTGCACAACCCATGGATGGGTAGTGGCCATTCGTGTCGAGAGAGCCCTCAGAACCCATCAGCCCCCTTTTAATCGATCACAGTCTACAGGTTAGCTTGTAGACCCGATCCATAGACCAAAAAGAAAAAAAGTAAAAAAAAAAAAGAAAAGAAAAGTTCTCCTTACCTTACCTTGTTTTCAGCCTGCAAGTAGCTGCCCGGAGTTTTGAAGCCGCCTTATAAAAGGTACAACTTCTCCATTGAAATTTGGATTTTTTAAAATTAGTAGGTAATTTCTATTATTGCTTAGTTTCTTATTTTGTCTATCATTACATTTATCCATATATCTTACCCGTTATCATATTTCATTCACACATTTTATTATTTGCATGCACTAGATTTATTGTGAGTATTCTAATTAAAATTTTTAGTAATCATGGTCTTTAGCCTAAGATCCAACCCTTTTTGCTACCGTGGCCATTAGTAACCTAAAAGATGCATACACCATCACGGAAAAAGAACTTGAAATTGCTAAAAATATCCAAATAACATTCCAAGATACCTTAAACCATATATACCAATCAGTAGACCAACTTTGCACTGAGATTAGTGAGCTTCGTGCTAATCAAGTCAATAACCGCAGACCTGGCAAATCTCATAGGCAGGTAGAATGCTAACTGTTCCTAAGAGAGTCAAGATTAGGTAAACAATCACTGGAAGATGACCTTCCTAAGTCAACCTATCCATCAGTCATCTTAAATTTTTAAATCTACCAAAAGTCAGAATCATGTGAGGTACACTAGTCAGCCATTTCAAACATCCCCAATCTACACAACTCATCCAGTTACACACCACTCTATAAATATTTTTAGGGGTCCTCTCTCTTGTAGGATTCTGCGGACGAAAATTAGGGATGACGAGTATAAACAGGATGACTATGAAAGAAAAATAGAACAACTAGTTTTCGCAACTAGATATCCTAAACAACCTACTAGATATGCACGAGGTCCTGCATACATTAGATCCCAAGGACAATGATTTAGATCATATCCACCGAGATATGAGGATTTTGAGGAATCACTAAAAGGGATTAAGGTTGATGTTGTCTCTTATGATGGGAGATTAGATCCAGAGATATTCCACGATTGGTTGGAGAACTTAGAAGCCTATTTTGAGTGGTATCATATGTCGGATCATCCTGCATTCGCTTTGCAAAATTGAAGCTAGTAGGTTCTACCAAGCAGTTTTAGTAGACAATCCAAAGGGATTTAAAGCGATTAGGATACCCATCTATAGTCCTTTGGGAGAAGATAAAGTTTAAACTTCGTGAGAAATATATTCCTATTTTTTACAAGAGTTAATTATTGAATTAATGGTATACCCTTTGGCAAGGGAACACTAGTGTCACTGACTACATGACTCGTTTTGAGGACCTACAGTTGAGATGTGATATCTCTGAAGAATCATGAAAAATGATATCTAAGTTTATTAGCAATTTAAGGATTGATTTAAAAAGAGATGTTTCCTTGTATTCACCTAACTCCATAGGAGAAGCCTATCATAAAGTGTTAGGTTGAAAATTTTCATAAAATTACAGTCCAAGGAAGAGGTTCCTTTCCTAATGACTCGGGACAGTCTAGGTCTATTCCTGTTAGTCATATAAGGAATGGTGCACAACCAGTGCCTTCTTTTATATGTCCACATCCTACAGTCACTAAGATTCGAAAACCCACTTCGATGGTGTCATGGTAAGCTAGTTCTTTAAACATAAAATGTCACTTCTGCCATGGAAAGGGTCATATAGCTGCTCGTTGTCTACGCCGTACTCTAGCCATGGAGACAGAATGTGAGAAAACTTTTCCTGAAAATACATTGAAAGATTTTAACCCATGGAACCAGCTATTTCAGAGGAAGAGTATTAGGAAGATTGTGAAGAGTTAGGAGGATATATTAATATCATGAGATATATTGTTACTACTCCTGGAGACTCTGAAGCATAGAAACACACCAGCATTTTCCATACTTATATTTAATGTGGGGATAAGGCCTGCAAACTTGTCATCGATAGTGGTAGTTCTATGAATGTTGTATCTAAATATGTCATTAGTTGATTAAAGCTAAATACTCAATCCCATCTTCATCCTTTTCGAGTTGCTTAGGTCGACAAAACATCACTCCCTGTTAGCGAATGATGTTTAGTACCAATTCAAATGCAAGCCTATTTGGCTGAGATTATGTGCGATGTATTATTACCTATGGAGGTAACTAGTGTCCTATTAGGTCGATCTTGGATTTATGACATAGATGTTTATCACTTTGGTAGGGAGAATATCTATATTTTTATACATAATGAGAAGAAACTTAGGTTAAACCCTGCTAACGACCCGGCCCTTTAAAAAAGATAAGAGTTTTTCTTGAATCCCAAATTAGAAAAATTGTCATATTCTAACTCACAAAGAATTTGAAGAAGAAAGTTCGAAGTCTAGAATCATATTAACAATGATTTCTAAGGGTGAGATTAAATTAATCGCAAATATCCAAAATAAGCCATCTCTTGAAAATGAATTATTACTAGAAGAGTTTAAGGATGCGATCCTATAAGACATATCATATGGCTTATCTCCTATACTTGATATTGAACATGCCATTGATTTAGTTCCAAGGTCCCAAATACCCGATCTCACTCTGCAGAATAAACTCTAGGTTCATGAGGAAATGAAAAGGTAGGTAGATAGTTTGCTACATACAGGTCATATTCGACCTAGTCTTAATTTTAGTATCGTACCTGCCCTTCTGATACCAAAACTCTTTTATAGTAGCTGATCATGATGTTAAATTTATAAGTCAATTTTGGAAAACTCTTTGAAAACTATTTGGAACCATTTTAAAAGTTTTTTCCAGCCTTTCATCCCCAAACAGGTAGTCCAATAGAGGTTGTGAATACTAGTCTTGGTGATTTTCTTGGATGTTTGGTTGGTGATAGACCTAGTCTATGGGATTTATTGTTGCTTACAGTGGGACTTGTTTCTTATAACTTAGTGAATTGGTTTATTGGCAAAAGTTCTTTTGATATAGTTCATGACTTTAATCTTTGCAAATCCATTGATCTTGTTCCTCTATCTATGAATAACCATATTTTTGAATTTGTCACTTCTTTTTCCAAACATATTCATGATGCTCATATTGAAATTAGGTCAAAGATTGCTATGAGGACTATGAAATATAAGATCGATGCTGATGCTCTTCATAAAAATGTAGAATTTAATGAGGATGATTATGTGATGGTTTGTATCAATCCGGAACGTTATCTCCGATACTTATTCAAAAACTTGCTTGTCAGTCATTAATTTATTGCACATCTTTTATAAACTTGGACTTAATGCTTATTATATAGAATTACCCTCTAATTTAAAATTTAGTCCAGTTTTCAATGTTAGAATTTGTTCTCATTGGAGCACATTCGACCTTCTACTATACATGTAGGTGATCTCGAGATGTACACTCAGTCTTCTCCAATGCCAATTCTAGTCCTTTCTTCACTTTCGACATCTTCACCAAACTAGTTCCGTGCATTATCACTGATGAAGCTGTTTCTCTTGCTAATGGAGGATTTCAAAAATTTTTCGATTAAGTGGCATAGCCGTCCAGATTCAAATGCTACTTAGATTCGTGAAGAAGAATTGCATCGTATTGATCCAGATTTATTAGAAAATTATCTCAATTTTTCGTCAGAGTCGAGTTCTTTCCAACCAAGAGGGAATGATGGGAATCGAAAAAATTCATGTTTATTTCGTCTACTTTGAGAAATCCTAATCATAATTCTATTTTAGAAATGATTTATTTAGGATTCCCCTTTATTTATAATTTCTTTTATTTTAGAGTTCCTATATTTTCATTGTCACCTTTACTAGAATTTTTAATTCTATTAGGACTTTGTACTTTGATTTCCGTTCGAATACAATTTGTTGCTCTATTTAAGGATTTCAGTTGTACGAAGAATGTTAGACTTGAATATGAGAATTGAATACTAAAGATATTGAATTTTTCTTTCTTCTTTGTTTTTTTTATTCTTCTTTTGGCTCGTGTCCCACATCAAGAGGTCAGCCCAAGCCCAACCTAAGACCCTCCAACCTCCTCCCAGAATCCAACAAACGTGACCTTTAAACCGAGCTCCTCAAGCCAAACCCAACTCAGCCTCAATTTTTTGAGCATGGGTTCAAAATGGGTTGGTTCAGACTGGGTCATGTCACTTGGATCAGTTGGTCAAGTCATCTGTAAATGCTTGCATGCCAGATTAATAATTTCTACAAATAAAATAAGTTGAACCATGGATGGCAATATATGAGTGTGATGTGGATCCTAGTTTCGTATAATTAAACAACATTAGTGAGATTATGGAAATTGAAGTCGTGTTTACATATGTATATTATATATTTATGTGTTCGGGTTGTGTCGGGTTGCCCAATATCGTAGCTTAAACCCAACCTGAATTTGAGCCGGGTTGGGATTTTCTATTTTCAACCCCAACTCAACCCAGGCTGGGCCTAAACATGCCTAGGCCCAGTCCTCTTTTGGTTTGGGCTTGATTTGCATACAGGTTGACCTGCCCAGTTTTCACCCCTTCAACCAAAAACCAGTTATTGTGCCTCATAAAGAAGTGCTGCAGATTGCTAAACAACCTGTAGGATTAAAATAGTACTTTAATAATTCTAATGATTTTCTATGCAGGAAAGTGGCAATCAGATGATGTGTGAAGACTAAGTAAAAAATCTAAAATCACAAAATGCCATGTTATAAAAAACTTGACTTATTCAAATGGGAATGCACCCCAACAAACTTCTATTGACCATAGACGATTGCAGCTGCAAGCAGCATGTCTGTTCTTTTCATTGACCGTCTAAAGGTAGTTTGGTTTGGTAACTTGTTTTTGATGAAAACATATAATAGTATTAATTGTTTTCTTGGAGCAATTTGAGGAGGCTCAGGAACTTTACATATATAACTCCAATCAGGACACACCAAAGGCTAGATTCTAGAAGATAATATTTCTTGCCCAGTGGTTGTGCTTAAATACTGCTGATGTGGCAGCTCTTTTTTATTTTAGGATGTAGCTGATATTGTCATCCTTCTGGTTGTATCTCCTGGTCCACATTATTTCACATTAATTCTGTGCTTCTATTTTCTGTATGTACCTGTTAATGAACTTCATCACTAATTTTTGGTTTACATAGCCTTCTTTCTTTCTTCTTTGTCTTTTCTTTTTCTAAATTGGAGCATATTTTATTTTTGGTGGTGCTAGCAGGTTCACATGGGCTTACGTTCTTGTGTTGGAGTGACAAATTGTATTGATGACGGATTCTCTTGGATGATTCTTAGACGTAGTCATGTTGACTATAAAGTTCAGTCTGCACAAAAAATTGCACTGATGGCAGAATGCAACATAAAATTAGCAATTGCCTTGACTATTATGGAGGATTGCTTTCTACCCATGGTAGATCCAAGAACAGGAATAGACATAATCCCTCATGTCTTGTACAACTGGGGGTGAGGTTCTCTTTTCTTCCTTTCCAAGTTCTACGATTTATAATTTAGTTTATTTTTTGATCCTGCAATGTCTCAATCAGGTTACCTACATCTCTTGTCAGAATTCATTATTGTTTAAGGAATCCAATCAGAAGGAAAAGAAAAGATTAAAAATAGAACAGTTCTAAATAATAATTACATGGTACCATAATGCCTACACTTGTTGGGACTTTTTTTATCTCATCAGTGAAAGCTAGAGATCCTACTTTTCGAATGGACGGTCCCCTGTAATTATGTGTGCCATGGTGTTAATGGCATCCCGAACCCTTCCACAAAGCATGGAACTGATTGAGGGAAAGTTTTTGTAGGCAGGTTTTGTCCTTTATTATGTTGACTGTCTGATAGACCTTTGTGAGTACTATCCTTTCAATGGATTGCCATTATATTTTTGGAAAGAAGTATGCCACATTTTATGGACCTGCTCTACATACTGTGAGTGTCTCACCTCAAAATGATAAAGGAACAGATGGTTGAGTGTCATGGAAAATAGAGGACACAAATACTCTAGGTTATTATGGTACACATACTACCTAAGAACAAAAGGTACTTTACTGAAAATTGGAAATCATGGTGTATATCTGTAGAAACGGATGTTCATTTGAAAATGAGAGATAGGAGGACCCCGAACAGGTATCTGGTTCTATCATTTGGGAGTATGGAGTCACATGAGGATGCCTCGATCCTTATTTAGGGCCAAACAGCATGGATGAATTAGAGATGCTCCTCAATTAGGAGAATGTTTAGGTATAACTAACATTCATTCAGGGAACTTTGAAGACCAGCTTTGTTAAGATCAAAATGTTGGGCACCAGAGAGAGCACATGAGCTTGGCAAATTGACTATGTGAAGGTGATTATGTGCATGATGAAACAATAGAGTTTGAAGTGTATTAAACTGACAGATACCAAAGAAAGACCATTTGAGATGGTTGGGTCATGCCGTGCAGATGTGAAATTGCCCCAGTGAGGTGTGGACATAATAATCAGGTTGAGAACTAAGTTAAAAGAGTATGCTAAAGAAGATATAAATGGAAATTTTGCTTGATAAAAATCAAAGGAATTTCAAGATTTAAAAAGCTGCCACAAGATGTATTTATAGCTTATATATCTTAATTTACTTTTATTTTCCTTGAATTTCTAAGATAAAAGAAAGTTTATTGACTCCGGCCTTGATTTTGATAAATAACAAAATGTTGAGTATATATGAGGTACTATTATTTTGGAGTTGTGAGATTGATATTTAAGGTACCCTCCAAATTCATAAAGAAAGAACTTGAGTGATTAACTACTAAGCAAGAAAAATTTCATGCTTTGGGAAGTCTTCACAAATTGAAAAGCCAAGGATATATTTTTTTAATTAAAAAATTAAATGATAGAATGGAAAAAATTTGATCAAACTTTCAAAATTCAAAGTTTGGCACACATTTTTGAAGTGGCACAGCTCAAGTATCAACCTAAGTATCGACTCGAGGATCTCAAGTATCGATCTTCAGAAAGTGGCATGCAAAGCTTTTCAGCTGGCATGCCAAGTATCAACACCTACTGTCCAAGTGTCGACTCACAAAATCGACTCATAGACCAAATGTCGATGCATTAGGAAATGATAGAGAATTGAATTTTTGGAACAAATTCAAATGTTGATACCTGATTTCAAGTGTCGACTCACGTGTCAACTCACAAGGTCAATTCATGCTCAAGTATCGATATCACAGGATAATTCCAAGGAGTTACATTTCTCAGAAAAACTCAGGTATCGACTCAAGGACTTCAAGTGTCGACTCAACTCGAGAACTTCAAGTGTCGACTCAGGTATCGACTCACAGAGTTAAGTATCGATACTTACATGTCTGATAACATGTAACAGCTATATTTTAAGAATTGCTGAAAGTTGGATTTTTAGATTTAAATTGATAGTTTTCACCCTCTAACGATCACAAAGTGTTTTTGAAGACTTTGAGTGTATTTATTGCATTTCAAATTCATTGAAGAAGCAAGAGAACCCTAGTAAAAAGATAAGTACTTCCAATAGAATCTTCCAAGAACTAACTTCCAAAACAAAAGCCTTTATTCTTAAAGATTGTGCTTTCAATTCTCAACCACCAATCAATCATTGTAATCATTAAAGCTTTTCATTAAAGAAGACAACTCAAAGTATTCTCCTCGAGCTCCATCGACTTTTTTTTTGCTCTTTTAGAAAGCTCTTTTGTGCTTGAAACCTTTGTGTTTTTGTTTATTTGTTGCAACTAACTAGTTTCAAGGGGATTGAAACAAGGGGAGAGGTTTTCCAAGCCTTGAAAATGGATTACAAGCCTAGGTTGGCTTGTTGTAAGGTTACGTTGGTGAGTTTAAGTGAGAAAATCAACAAAGGGCTTGATTTATAAGCCCGGAAAATAAATCAACTATAATTTTGAGAGATTATAGTAAAATTTTCAAGGGTTTCTTGGAGAGTGGATGAAGGTGCTTGAAGTGTACCAAACCACTATAAAAACTTGCATTTATATGCTATGCTCTTCTTTCCTTCTCTTCATTTCAAGCATTGCATATAGTTATAATCAGCATATTTATATTTGCAATACAATCACCTCACTTCTTTTAAAATTCAGCATGTGTTTTAAGTTTTCAGCTTATGTTTTATTTTTTTAAAAAAAATCCAACTTACCCTCTCTCTTGGATTGCTTCAAGGCAACAAAATTTTAATATAATTAAGGAAGAAAGGTAAATATAATTTGCATTTTTCAATATAACCTCCCAGAAATGTTCTAGTTAAGTCATCAGCTCCAAAAGTTAATATCAGAGTGGATAAGAGGTACTATTCTTCTAGCATGAAACACTGGAATGACGAAAATGAACTAACTAGTCTGGTTAGTTGTTCTAGATGCTATTGAGCAAACCCTAGTAGTTTTTGTTTGGATCAACATTAATCCTTCATTAAGGATTTATCAATATAGAGTTGCTGTGTATTTTACATTATTTTGATGTTTGATGATTTATCTAGCATCAAATAGAAGTAAACAACCTTTCATTTTTCTGATTATGCTTTGAAGAAGCTGATTGTCGCCTTGTGACAAAGGGCTATCTAACTGTTGATGGAAGCATGAGGCATGTCGCTATGATTACTATAGTGGACTGCCATCCTATTAGGTTTTTGGCTTTTACAAGTTATATAATTTTCCTGGTATACTATAAATGCTGGCTTTTTGGAACTTTACAGGTTTGCTGGTGCATCTCTTCATGTATATGTTTTTTGTTAATAATTTTTTTCCTCTTGGTTGTTTAAACAAATGAGCTGTTTCCCCAATTAAGTATTCTTTCAAGGTGAGATTTCCATTTATATCATGCTTGCCTTCTTTAGCATTCTTTCTTCTTGTGAAAAATTTAGCATTTATTGTGATCTTGAATGTCAGGTCTAACTGCGCACGTTTGAATCATAAAGGATTCTATACTGCAGTCTTGGAGAAGAATGATGAGCTTATTTCAGTAGCATGTATCAGGTATTAATTCAATTTATAGGACCAACATCCTTATTAAAGACTATAGAGGGTTCTCTATAGATTTTGCTCATTGATTTTGCGGGTTGCAAATTGTTTCTATTAGTAACTAGGTACTGTATTTTTTTTTGAATGAGTGTTTTCTACGTTAACAGGTTGCATGTTGCTTGTCTAGAGATAGTAACTACCTTATTATTGTACTAGGATGAGCTTCGGGAAATATTATATTGGTAAATAGAATTTCCATAACTCCTAGATCTGCTTTTTGAGTTTATGGTATCATTGTTTGTTTTCCAAGAAAAAAAAACTGCTGGAGTTACCTTTACAAGAGGATTAAAGAGGTCTATGAAAACCTTCATTAACAAAATTTCTGTTTATTTTCTGAATAATACCTATTTATTATGCTTTTGACTCTGAAGACTTTGATTTGTGATTCTTCACTCCTTATTCTGAATTACTTGATGACTCAAGATGTAGAAAGTAATTGAGTTGAAGAGGGCATATTTCATTTTAGTTCCATACTATGACAGTCGTATCTTTCAAGAAATAAAATGGTTCAGTGCCCATGTATTGAAGAGTAGCTTCCTTGGTTATCTGAAGCTGGTGCAGGTGTGGGAGCCTATATGTATACGAGTCAGGGAAGCAAGTCTCCTAGATAAATTTAGAATAAGGAAGCTGATCACAGAAGTGGTTGAGCATCCTAGGTAAGTAACATCTTTAGTGGGTTGTGGGCAGTAAGGAGTAATCAGGTTCTTCATATAGGGATTGAACTTTGAACAATCATGAAGAAGGCAAAGCTTGTTATAAATCACAACTTAAAGAATCAGAACAAAATCTTTGTCCGTACATGTGATTAATCAAAATAGTTTCAACTTATTCATTAATTTGTGCGATGGACAGAAGGTAGACTGCTCCTGGACCTTGAGAGGAGGAAAAAGACAGGTGGATCTGAATTGCGGATAAAAGCACTACAAGAATAATGATGTGATAAGGAAACTTCAAGATTTAGTTATTGAAGGTCAAAATCATGTTAAATGTTCCTACAGAATTGCTTATGCAAACCATTTATCTGTAAATGTATAATTTGGAAGTTAATGGTCAAAAGAGTTTGCAAGCAGCAGTTGTGGTAGATACATGGTTATAAGATATTTATATCTTTGTACAAATTGGGAATGTATATCTTATGGGCCTGAGGAAGGATTACAGACAATTTAGGAAGAAGTGACGAGTTGTATCCTGGTTAGTAGAAAATCAAAGGCTGGATTGTGAAATGTCTTGCATTCAAAAGAAACATTCATGGTGATTATGGAAGAGTTGATGTATGTTCAAGCAAACCTTGCATGAAACTTAAAGCTGTATAAGAGATTCACTGCTACATTTGTTTTTTATTGCCTAGAATTTGGGGCAAAGCAGTGAAGAATTTTGTGCTACTACTTGTGGAGGGAATTACTGGGGTCCGTACCGGTCAACGATCGGTGCAGTATAGTATGGTATTGTACCATACCATACTGGTACATGTACCAGTCTTGGTAAATTGAGAAAAAACTATCTTCCTCCCCCCTTTCAAGCAAAGATCACTGAACCAGACCCGAACCGGACTAAACTGGGCTGTACCAGCCCAAATCAACATGTACTGTACTGAACCAATCTGTACCGGTCCGATTCAGGCCAATTTTTATGGTTCAGATCCCGAACCATTTTTTAAGACTGAACCATACCAGTTCTTGACCGGTACGGCATGGTATACCTCGAATCGGGTGGTTCGAGACAATTCCGTAAACCCTGGATCAATCTACTAATAGAACATATTTGCATGACTAAAGGCTAAAGCAAAATGAAATGCTGGGCAGTATTGAAGATGAATGAGGACTTTCCTTTTAAACTGGCTAGCTACAGATAATTTTCTTATGATATGTTTTGATTCATTATAGCTGTCATGTCATTATCTGAACATTTTTGCATCACTTCTCCTGATGTAAACCTGCCACTAACATAGTGAAAACAAACCCTGGTAGAGCTCACATGAGAAGCCTGTTTGAGGGTTTAGGGGGTGGCATTGGAATGATAAGCACAATATGGTATTTGAGAATGATGGTGACAGGTATATGGACTATTGCTAAAAGATCAGAAAGAAGTCTTCTTTAAATTATTGACCCTTGATAATCATGGCAATGACAACTACTTATAGGACAGATTTTTTTCCTACCTACCTGGAAAAATGTTTGAAAAGCATATTAACATGCAATGGATCTACCAGAACAAATTTCAAGTTTACAAATCCAGTTGCAACAGGGGCTTCGCGACTGTAGAGGGAGGAAGGTAACCCATTGGCACTAGCAATCAAACATGGAGCTATGTTGCTACTTCTTACTAACAGGTAGATGAAGAGTTGTCCTCAAAGCCTTCAGCAAACATGAGAGTGAGTAGTACATGAAATAGTTTAGAATGAAAAAAGATGGCTAGGAAAAACAGGGTCGATGCAATTCAGGGGCCAATGCTCACATAAAATACAAGCAGAACCAACATTTCTTTACAATTGCATCAATAAGCATGATCATTGCTTTGCTATCATGTGAATAAGGAGAGGGACATGTCTGCGAGATGTGGATTGGGAGTGAAGACCATAGACATCTCAGGGATATATGAGAGAAAGATGTAGTTGAATGTGAAGGATGAAAGCATATGAAAAGATGTAAGACTTGACTATGGGGACAATTGGAATGGATAGGTGGAAAAATGTGTGCAGTATGAAACTTTCCCATGGTAGGTGTAAAACACAAAACCATTCCTGGGTTTTATTGTGCTGAGTGCTGACAGCCGTTACATTTTGCATTTAATGAGTAGAGATGGAAGAATGGAACATATGCAATCAAAGATGTATTAAACTATTGTCAAGTAGACTTGTGATGATGATGCTAAAAGGTGAGACATGGTAAGAAGAAGAGTAATCTTTGATGGTAAAACCTATGTACACATGGCTCTGGATGCAAATTGTGGGTTATGATGTTGGAAAAGAAAAGGAACATGCAAAATCAAGAATCTGACAAAGTTTTCTTTTAGCAACTTAAATGCATACAAATTGAGTGGAATATGTTGCAAGATATCACAAAAATCTTCTGGAATCAGGACAATCTTGTCTGCACCATTGAAATTAAAACTTTGATGCAGACTGATTACTGCTTATGCATTGTACTGGTGACATCTATAAGGAGGTGGTAAGTTGGAAAAATCATTTGATAACAAAGTGAATCTTGTGTAATCAACATATAAAGCGTATAAGTTCTAAGCATGTATAAAATTTGAGGTACTGGAGTGCATCAGATCACCAGGTTATCATTTATAGATTTTTGTGCTGGAAAATCTTATGCATTTTGGTTTACCCTATCTTCAGATATGCATAAAGGTTACTCGATATTGCAAGTATGATAGGTAATCATGATTCGGAGTCAAAGCATAATAAGAAGGTGATTTTCGCTTTCCAGTTTAGTGATTGAATCTTGACCAACGCTACCATGTCATAACCAACCTGAGAAGAACAAAAGGAAATCTGATTAGGAGTCACGAGGATGCTCAAGGTGATGTAACCACTTTGAAGTCCTGCAGTTCTTTCCTGGACCTCCATGCTACATGATACACCAAAACAAAAGAAAAGATTTATGTTAGCCAGGTCAGCAAATTATCCAGTGGATATTGAAGTTGTAGATAAATGGAGAGCATAATGAGCTTTGTATCTGCAAGCAACTGGAGGGCACTGCGATGGACCAACTTTTCCTGATATGCAAGCAGTAGTATTAGTAGTATTAGCAAGAAGTACCCTCATTTGTTAACCTTCATTGTTATCGAATTAGTGTTACCGTCTTCATTTACATTCTTCAACCTTCTCTCATTTCTCTTGGGAAAATCATTCAAGTGATATTACAAATGGAATATTATTGGATTTACTGAAGCTCTAGAATTAGTATTTTAGAAGAAAGAAGAAAGAAAAGTGGTGGTGCATGAACTTTGTGGTGAATGAACATTAAGATTAATATTTGGATCTTGTGATGAGGCAGCATGGAAATTCAGACTTGGAGATTGCTATTGAGAACCTACAGCAGGGTTTAAAATACCGTGGAGCAGGGACTTGCTGGTCATATTGGTGTGGTGCTCACTATAAATGATATGCCTCTATATCTACTCATGGTTTGATGATACAAGGTGGTATGACATAATATGATCTGTGGTACAGTTGGTTTTCAAACCTTGACCTGCAGTATGATGATTTACAAGGACAAACTGACTTAATGACTCAGAATAAAAGGTGTATGATGAGAATGAACAGAATTGTCAAGCAGAAATACATTTTATGTAATTTTTTTTTATCAATAACGATAATGGTTTAATAAAATATGATGTACAAATATGATGTACAATGGCGTATCATATATGTCCCATTTATTGATGTAATTGAAATGTTGAAAGTTGAAACAATCGAAGTACTTATTTGAAAAACATTATTTTATCATTCCAGGTTTTGTAATAACATCGAGTCATCAATTTTCAACCGTGTCATTCTGTTTTCCTGCAAGTTTCCTTTTATTTAGTAGATTCTTTTGTCTTCTGTTAAAGTATCATGGGTGTCAATGTGGAACAGAAATTCTATTGGCACAAAATATGAAAATTCATTTTGTCTGTTCAAAACATATTTCTGTGCAGAGACACAATCTTTTGCTAATGCAAACTTTATGTTTGTCATGCGACCGGGCTTATTTTTTCATAAGAACATCCTTCCAGCTAGTCTGACATAACTAACAACCTAGCAGTTAAATGAATCCAGAGTTTCACCATAACCATAGTTGTTCATTCAGAATATGAAACACTTGATGTGCACGTATATTTCTCGGCAGGGTGCATGGAGTCATGGTGGCAGAGATGCCTCTCATTGCAACTTGTACTGAGCACCGTCGACAAGGAATGTGCAGACGTCTTATTGGTGTAATTGAAGAGGTATTGAGTTTCTTTCAGTTTATATTAAGTTTTTTTTTTTTTCTTTTGGCTGCAACTGTTGGCTCATCAGAATTACAATGAAAGAGAGAACATGCTTGGCGAATGTAATGCATCTATAAGTGGCTCAGTGAAATTGAAGCTTTATGAGCTGCTCTTTAAGGCATTGTGCTTAAAACTTGGCTATTAAATGCCTCCATAAACTATATATGGATACTACTGCACTCCTTGTAAATGTGTTGGACTGGTTTTGCCATGAAACTGTATTCTGTATCCGTGAAAGACATGACAGCTGTAGATTTTGTAGGTTTTGGAGTATGATGAATGACTAGTTTTTCGCAGAAGATCATTTAGAGAAACTCATTTGTATTGTCATGCTTCATAGAGAGATCTATAGAAGGAGCTAATTCATCCCCAATAGCTGAAACTTGCAGAGTACTGGTTTAAATTCTTCAAAAAGCAACTTTGTCAAACTAATTTATCAATAAAACATGGGCTGATGTGATTTTTCATATTATGTGAGGTCACACTTGCCATTATTCTGTTAAAGTGAATGTGTTTTAAGTTAAACAGTTGGACCTGTATGGTTAAGACTGATTTTAACATTCTAGTCATTTTGCAATGTGAATTTACCATTATGCACCTGAACATAATCAAGAGATTTTTTTTAAAAAAAATGCATGTATTCTTACTCATATTACTCTGCAAGAACAGATGCTGAAATCTCTGAAGGTTGAAATGCTGGTTTTATCAGCAATTCCGGATTTAGTTGATACATGGACATCAGTTTTTGGTTTTGAGCCCATTGAGGATGATGAGAAGAAGCGGCTACATAATATCAGCTTTATGACATTTCCTGGAACTGTGCTGTTAAAAAAGATTTTAGGTCAAGATACAGCTAAAAAATCAGGTTTGCATTTTTATTTACTAAAAACTTTGTCCTCTAGGGCTTCCCTCCCTAACTCACATGTATATTTTCTTTAAATAGGACAGTTTTATTTTCATGCCATGAACATTTCATGAAGTATTCTGATGACTAATTTCTTAAGCTTTTGTGGCAATGCAGGAGAGATTAAAGAATTCTATTCAAATAAAGATCAATCTCAAAATTTGCGGTCTTTTCATGAAAAAGCCTTTTCAGAAAACTGCACAAGTCTTCCAGATATGATGTAACTGACATAGAAAGAGAATCACTGCTACTGGTTTGCCTAGATCTGCCAGTTCAAAAACAAGTAAATGGTCTGCAGAAAAATATAGTGGTATCATTTGTTAATAACCCTTTGTCAACAGCTAGGGATTATGAATACGGTGATGCAAGCAATATAAATTCCTGCATTCCAAGGATGAGAACTTCAAACATACATGAGATGGATCAGTATCTTTGACGGAACAAGGTGCTCATTCTCAGATGCCCGTTGCCAATGTTTTATCTCCCACATGTTCCAAGTTTATTGCTCTGTTTTCCACTTATGGATAATGAACTTCTTTGACAGAACTAAAGTGATCATGAGACATGGACATATGTCCCACAGTGTCAATATTCATATCAAGGACAGTATTGCAGATGTCTCAAACAAAGGATGCATGGTGAATCACTGTGAAGGTGGCGACGGTGAACGTATTGAAGTGAAGTTCTGTAGATGACTTCCCAGCATATGCAAACATAAAATATGTGGTTCTTCTGGTGGAAGCCTTTTGGTTACCAATGGATGCATCACAGGGAGCATTAATGCTGATGCTAATGATACAGCCTTTATGCCTCAGAGAGACCTTGACTTGCCCCATCAAGAGCATGCAAGCATGGATATTAATCAAGAAGGGAAAGTTTCATTATTAGGATGTGCTTCCGGATGTCAGGTGATGTGTGATATCTGCAGAAAAGGATTTAAGCTTGGTGAAGAAGTTTTCTAATCTTGTAGGGAAACTATGGATTAATGAAAATAGTCTTGCGATCCTCAAAAGAATGATTGCAGTGAACTCCACAGAAATGATGGACCTGCTTTTTGTTAAGGTAGACCTTCAGTTTCAGAAGATGAAAGATCGAGATGGTTTACCATATTGAGCTTCTTCGGCTGAGACTGTGAGCTTCAACAGAAATGGTTATCAAAAATGTAAATCTCCCGCATCTGGGTAAGCCTGCGAGGAAATCTCTCAAAATGTAAAAAAAGCTTCTTTATTTTTCGTTTGAGAGATGCAAGGTAAGAATTACATGGCATAAACAGCTGCTTTGTACTGAACTAAGAAATCAATGTTTGATTCTGCATTGCAAGCATAGCGAATCACCAAGACAACTTGAGAATTCTGCTGCATTTTGACTTATTTATTTGCAAATGTACATTAGATTTTGAGGGTTTATATGTGTAGAAGTATTGACTTTCAGGTTGTTCCCAAGGAACATTCTCTGAATTAGATAATCAGCAACAATATAATAACTGTGCTGTTTCCAACCCCACCCTGAAAAAGTGCAGAAGTTTAGGCAAGGTTCATGCTTTCATCTGTAGAACTAGAAAGGATAACAATAGGTCCTCGTGGAAGTTGGTGATGCATTGTTGATTTCAACTAAAGACTTGTAAATGGAATGTTTTTGCTTCGTGGATATCAGTTTAAGAAGTTAGATTCTCATTTTGCAGGGACTTCTTCCTCTTGCCCTCCCCATTTATTGAGGGGATTAAATTCTTGATCATTTAATACAACCATCAAAGACTCGGGGCACATACAGCTAAGGTGCTTTTCAATTCCTTATGGCACTGAAAATATACAAGAACAAGCATCATATCAAGTTCATCAGAAAATGGACAACCTTACAACACATACATAAAACATTAGAACCCTTGCATCATATCAACTTCATCAAAAAAAAAAACGCAAGCAACCTTTTAACAAATACCTGAGAAGCTGAGACATTAAAACCCATTGCATCACACTCATCACTTAGAAGGCATGACCATCACACAGTTCACACTCATCACTTTGAAGGTGAGTCTGGTGTTAATAAAGAAGATCGAACCCTCACAGCCGTTACTGCATATCTTAGCAGAGGGGCCAGCATCTCACCCAAGCACAGCAAGGACTGCAATCATACATGCAAGCAGAGCCACTCTGCCTGGATATAACTTACCAAGGATTATTGTACCTGCTACAAATCCTCTCAATTTGGCATCACATTCAACAGAATCAAACCGAAATTCAATAATAGCACAAGAACCAAAGAAATGGTGCCAACTAACTCGATTATTGTGTTTGTTCCAGTCCACATAAGTATAATGCTACATGACACCAGTTATGGAGGACATCAACCACATCTCAGCTGAGGCAATGTTCAGGAACATGGCTGGTGTTTTACTTGCAACATATCAGAGACTGGTCTAAGAGTTAATCTTCATCCTCTGTCTCCTCATCATCACCATTCACCCCTTGATACCTCCACCCATCCTCTTCAACATTGTCTCGATCTTCCTCTGTCTCCTCACTATCTTCCTCACAAATCTCTCTGTTTGGCCACCGCTTCTTGACAGTGCTAACATTCGCAGGAGCCAAATTTGAATCCTTCCGTTTTGGCACCTTCGCAGGTTGCATCTTCTGTACCAGATTGGGCTTGCTTCTTTTGTTGTTCTTGCCAACACCACCCTTTGCAATATAAGCATCCTGATCACTAGCTTCATCCATGGCATGGTCAGCACCAGGAGCATGCTTGCCATTTTCTTCCGAATTGTGGCCTGGATGTTCCCTTCTCAGATGAAGGTTCAGTTTGTACTCATGAATGTAGGCTTTTCCACAGCCTTCATATGGACAAGCATAGGGACGGTCAGAGGAAGCAGAACCATATGCTGCTGCAGGTGTCTTTGGGGTATTATGGAGCTTATCTGCTGGCTGTGTGTGCTTCATTCCATCGATCACCGAGTTCTGTAAACAGGAATTGGACATACATCATTATTCCAACTAGAAAAATGCAACATCAAAGAGTACCATATCTATGTTACACTTGAACTGCATTCAAACATAATGTTCTCTAGTCTTCAATTGCTAGATAAAGTAAAAATCATTTTCTTGAATCCTTGGATACAAAGAAATCAAGATGTGCTCCATGTGCAATCAGCTCCACTATGAAGATCAATTTTCAGAAAATGTTTGGCATTTGCAAGCCAACGCACAGAATTTTTATGATTTGTTTGGTTGTTGATCAACTTTTTTAAGTTATCGATCAACTTTTGCTAAAGATCTCTCTCCTCCTAATTTCATAATGCACACAACAAACAGCCAGTTTATCAAAAATATGATGCTAATTTCATGATATTTTAACACGAACATCATTTTTAGTATATCAACATAATTTAATAGAATCATGATGCATTTTCAGAATAACTTTTACTAAGAGTCATGCGAATTATCATGAGAAAATGCGAATTATCATGAGAAAGTTTTTGATGTAGTAAATGCTTTGTATTGATAATACATGGCCAAGCATATAGCAAACTTAATACATGGATGTGCTTGGGAGAAAAATGACAGCCAAAAAAAGAGTTGTCATGGATCCAAAAGGCACGATGTAAAAGGTGACTCTTTTTTCATATTAGAATAATTTAAAGACAAATTTAGATGATATTTTCCAAGAATAATAGTTGGCTTTGTGTGAATGATATCTATAAATAGATTTAAAGTGGGGTTTGATGGTTTTGCTGGAAGTGGATAAGGATGATAGAAGGTCAGAAAAGCTCAACAGTTTATCCACTTCGAAGGGTGAAAATTTGAGATGAAACCCATTAAAGGACCTTGGCAACGATGGCTTGGAAAGTTTGCTGGTAGTGATACATATATTTTGTGCTATTTTTCCTGGCATGCTAGGATTTGTCACTCCAAAGAGGCTGAGGTTCATAACTTCAGCAAGGCACCTCGAAGTAGTAATCAGGACAGCACATTTGCCATCTGGAAATGAAGGATGCAAGAATGTCAAAGGTTGAATGGCATCTAGCACCTCCTAGTTGACATTATGGAAGAGTGCATGAACATGTCAAGATATTCTAAGCAACTTTAATATTTATCAACAGATTTATTATGTGGTCAATATTCACTTACAGTTTTTTTTCCAATTTTCAGGATACAAAATCTATGAAAGTTAACACGTCAATTAGAAGACTGAATTGAAACAGAAAATTAGGTCAATCTTATTCGTCTAAGGACAATGTTATTTTAGTCTGAAGAACCTAAAGACTGATGCTTAACGAAGTTACAAGGAGGCTTTAGCAGCATACGCATCTGCAGAACTATAGCAAAACTGACCAAAGCAACAACTTATGTAGCTTGAGGCTGAAAATGAGTAACCCAGAGGTCTCAGTGAATAAGCATTAAGCAATCTTACCTTTTCATGGTGAACCTTGATATGACTTTTTAATTTGCACTCATGCGTGTATTTTTTCCCACATTCTGAATACGGGCAAATATGATAGTTCTCCAATGAATGTGTTCGCATATGCGCCCTTAAATTAAAATCCAACGAGAAGGCCTGCAATTTACATCTTTATAAGTCACATACAACCATGAGAATGTACAATGAGTTCAAAAGGCAACTTACTACAGTTATCATATTTAAGGGGAAAAAAAAAAGAAAAACTGAAGGTCCTGAACCAAACTCAGGTAAAATGAAGCCAAAATTATATTGAAAAATTGTAAATGAATAAAATGCCAGAAGGATGTACACTGCCTAAACTATGAGAAAGTTCAAAAATGTTGTGATTTTTAATAAGACAACCAGCAAATTTGAAAAACTTGCACCTACAAATAATCAAAGAACAGACCAAAGATGTTAGCTAAGAAAGCAGTCATTAGATTAACCTTATATGGTTTCTTGATTAAGTGAGACTAAAAATAACTGAAAAAACTGAATAAAATTATCAAAGATGAAGCAGAGGTAAAAGCTGTACAATTACAATAATGAAATGCATCACCTAAACACACATATATATGTTAAGTGTTAATATTTATGGAAAAACACCATAACTCTTTAGGATGACTTAGCAATAACATGTGACATAACAAGCACCTATAAGAATTTCCAAAACCCCCTTGTTAATTTTCTGCTATTTAATTTACATCAACAAGGTGAGTCAAAGTGACGCAGGTTCTAGCAACATCTCTAAATGAACTCTCCCCTTTGCATTAGCTTAACCAGTTATATCCCTCTCCATTGCCATCCCATTGTGGAAGTACCTACTGCTCATGGTCAACAATAATCCTTGAGAGAAAGAGCTCCACAAATAAAGACTCTTTATAGTGAAACCATGGCATGATTACTAAAAGCTACACCACTGTCATCTTGCAAAATCAATGAATTTCTGGGTAGGCCAAAATTTCTTGCAAAGCTATCATTGTAGAGCAACTTTAGCATTTACACAAGAGGAGATAATTGACAAAGTATAAGAATGTTCTAGTCTTGTTGTCAGTTTCAAATGAAGCTCCACCTGCAATTGCAGGTGAAATAATTAAAACTTCTCATAATGGAAAAGCATAGCACCTGCAAGACACTATAATTCTTAAAAGCTTCGATAATATTTTCAATGGCTTCTAGTTATTCTTGTTTAGAAAACACATATCTCTTCTTCCATATACTAAATACTGCTGCCAAGGAATCACAATACACACCGAATTTCTTCCCCATTGAGAAAACTGGAAAAAAACATTGAAAAGATTTTTATGGACTTATGAATACCTGTGGTTGCAATAAATTCCACAGACAATTTTGTTATCCATTATGAAGATTTAGGAGATTGTATTGTGAATTCTTATTTTTTTGGATGCATCACACATCGTATGACTAAGAGCTTCAAGAATGAATTTCTTATTATAGGACAGCATTTGAAATTCAAATACTATCTCAAAAACATTTACAATTCTTGCTCTAGTTTTATTATTTTATGGAAGAAATAATTTTTTAATCCCACATTATTCATTAAAACTTACCAAAATATAAATTGAGAAGTTTCAATCTAAGGTTGGCTTGGAACATCTTTGCTAAACAAAATTTTAAAGCTTGATTCCAGCTTTTCTCCTGTCATTTTAATATCATTTTAAATTAACTGGGTTGACTTTCATTTGTTAAATCTACATCATCACTTTTGGCCCTCTTTTTCGATCATTATCTTCATACCATGACAAAAAAACTCTAAAATATTCTGTGCTTACTCACTTTCTTATCCTCTCTTTCTTATCTAATTTTGATATATTTCTTACTCTTCTTTAAAAAAAATCAATTGTGCACAAAACTGTTATTATGATGGTTAAATATCAAGGTAAGACCAAACACCAACATTAGCTAACCATCCCACAATCCAAAATAATGATTACTAAAGCAACAAGCATGGAAAAAATAACCAGTACACCCTTTTCACCCACAACAAAAAGAACATGAAAAATGTATGGGAAAGTGGGCAAGAAACTACCTTACCACAGCCTTCATGAGGGCATATAAAATCCCTTTCTCCTGTATGAATAAGAAAATGTCTTTTCAACTTTGAACTATCTAAGAATTTCTGCAAAGCACAAAAATGAATCTTAGAAAAAGTGTGAGAATTGACTTAATTGATCTTAGGACATCTCAACTGTTCAATGACAAATATTAGTATTGATGGCTAAAAGGGGAAACTACAGCAGCAAGTATAAGATACAGCAAATGGACAATATCAAAGCACAGAATGCAAGAAAGTAAAGACAAACAAATGTATGGAAAGTAAAATTTAAAAAAAAAAAAAAAAAATCTGGCATCCCTTGCAATCAATTAAACTGCAAATACAAAGAACTAGAACATTATCAAACAATATTGGCAGCAAACAAAACCACCTAACCAAGATCCAAACTTTTTAAGTTTGAAGAAGGGGAAAGGCATATATCTTCTTGATAGCTTTATATTTGGATGGGGCACATTATCATCTTTGCTTGAAGCACCAAAGTAACTTCACAAAACATATGCACCAAAAACAAAGCAGTGAGCAAATATGAGACGAACCAATATATCCATATATGTGATTTACAAAAAATAATTCACCAGACATGATAATTTTTTTACGTTGATGATGAGACATTCAGCCTGCAGTTCGTTTAACTCTATAAATTTGATATAAAGAATTGCACTGAGTCATGCTAAATGCTTTATATTTCAAAAGTGACATTGAATAATGATGGTGAACATTACCTTTCCACAGCCTTCAAAATGGCAAACATATTGCCTCTCTCCATGAATGTGAGCATGTTTCCTTAAAGCCCCTGCATCAATGAAAGTTTTTCCGCAACCTTCAAAGCTGCAGAGGAAAAGAACCTCTGTGGTCGGTTCTGGTTTTGGCTCTTCCGCTTGTGGTTCCTTAGACTTCTCTCTTAGAGCCTTCATCATATCCTCTAGCACATAAATGAAAAAATAAGGAAACTAATAGATAACAATCAAAGCAGTTAAGGCATGACCAGCCAACACAGATGCTTAAACATGTCCAGTGCTGTTCCTTTCTTAGGATACATATCAATTGTCAAAGAAACAACAAACATGAATACAAGATGGGAGAAGAGCTGACTTTGCAAAGATATCAACAAATAACTAGAGACACATGCCATCAAGCATTTCATTGTCTTCTTATCATGATTTGAATGCTTCGATAAAAATGTAAAGTATATAACAATAAGCAAGCAGTAATTTATAAACGGTATAAACCATCACTAAAACAACCAGAACAATATATTTCCTCGTAAGAACTTTGAAGCAAGGAAATTTGGATTATCAAAATACCTGTAAGAAGCATAAAGTTAGTCTCACCTTTTTTTCGCTGGGCTTCGGATAAGCAACATTTAAGGCTTTAACACATGTCAATTTTTAATCCTACCATGTACACTGAGATTTTTTTGCTACCTAATCGAAGAATGCTTTACGGTTTGCAGTTTTTCCAAAGCTTCTACAAAAACTTGAGGCCAAGAATCATCCAGCAAACTACCAGTGACAAGATAAAAGATGCTCAATCCTCATGTTCTTCAGCTAACGAACATTCTCATGCTCCAAACTGCACTCTCCATCATCCGGTTATCAGAATGTCCGCAACATTATTTTGAACAATCCAAAATGAGAAATTTGCTAATAGCCGGTATTCTAAGTCGTCCCAAAGAACCCTAGAAAACTGGTTATTCTAATGAACGTACCCAACCCTGACCTCACCTGAACAAGTCCTATCACTTTGTGGGTCGCACATAAAAACAGAAGAAAGAACACTCTTTCGGATCCCATTAATCCAGAACGAGAAAATTAAACCTTCATCGATCGATGACAGAACTCTAATCCTCATAAATGCAGGGTAAAAGATACCTGTAACCCACTTCAAAAGAGAGCACTTGCCACCAGTCGCCACCACTTCTTGCGGAACCCTGCATCATACAGCCCCAAAAGAAATCGATCAGGATCGCCAAACCATTCACTAGAGAATCATTTTTTTTAGATTGTAAATACCATATCCCAAAAATTCCGCAAATTCTACACGATGGCAAGCGATCATCCCAAGAAAACCCTAACCCCTAAACCAAAAACACAAGATGAGGCACAAAAAAACGCACCATTCCTTGAACCATCGGACGGCGGGTGTCCGATCTTTGGCAGGCTGGCGTCTCTCAAACATGGAGTGATTCATCTGGAGATCCATCTCCCTCTCGCTACTTGTGCTTTCTCTCCTCTCTCACCGACAAGATTAATGGCGGACGGTCGATCGCAGAAGACGCAGGGTTAGGGTACGGGAAAAGATGGGAGATAAAATAGTTCCTGCAGCGAGCGGGGGGCGAGAAGAAGAAGAAGAAATAAGGGGTGCGGAGTCCACGTGAGCGGTGGAATCGACGACTAAAAGGAGCAGGAAGCGCGTGTGCTCGTCTATACAATTTCTTCAACGAAATGTGAATGTGCGTCTTTCCCGGTTATAATAACACTAACAACGACAATAATAATAATTCTATGCAACACTTGTCTTTTTTTTAAAAAAAAATAATATTTATTTTTTTACTGTTTAATTTGATCGGCTTGTTTTTCAGCTCTCAGGCTGAATGATATGCAAACACGATAAATTATGGTCACGAATTCGAGGAATGATTTCGTAGATAACTCGATTAAAATTTTAAAATTTTTGGATGCACGTGATCGGGAGGTAGATCTGTTGATACTCCGACGTCGTAGAGGAGCTAGGCTGACATACTCACCGGTTCGGATAAATCCCGAAAAATAAAAAAGATACGTGAAAAATTATTATGGCCTGTATCGAACAAAAGCATGATAGACTGAGAGCCAGAATGGGATGCTACACCGGGATAAAACCTCCCTACCCTTTTTTCTATTAAAAAAAAAAAAAAAAAAACATACAACAAATTGCATTCTTATTGTATGATCAAAATTAATAATATCATATTTTTAATATAAAATATTATATATATATAGATAGATTGGATGCTTTTTTTTTTTTTTTCTTGTAAAATTATTAGAAATTTATTTGGCATATTGTTGATCCAGGTAAGTCCTACTGTAACCAATAAAATATTGTAAATTTAAATTTTGGACATGGAAATCTTGTTATGCATTTGATCATAAAAAGCATAATTTAAGAAGAGTTCTTCCTTCGATCAAACTTGTCCCGGTACCTGTCATGGTCAAGCAATGTTAAAAAAACTTTTTTAGAAGATGTTTAGAATGCTTCGGATATTGAAAAGAGATATAGCTAGCAAGCGTCCTCATGGAAATTGAAAACTGGGAAAAATAAGCCATCTTCGGTGCAACTATTGGACCATCAAGACCGGTGATGCTAAGAGCATTTTTATTTAATAGAAATTTAGCATGATCCAAATATTCAAGAGAGATATAGTAACGAAAGTCTTCGTAGAAATTGAAATTTTGATAAATCAAGTTATTTTTGAATAATTTTAAAATACTATAAGAGCGAAAAAAAAAAATATCTAATTGTTGTAAGATGTCTTTATCTCCATGATGCAAGCTCTCAAAATTGTCTCCATACCTTTGAAAAATAGTGCATTTATCTGAGTATTCCTCGATTTGGAATTTGAATATTCTTCGATTTAGTGTTGAACTGAAAGGGTCTACTTATATTATCACACCGGCTATATATCATGTGATGATTGTTGTTGCAATTATGGACCTCTTCGATTCAGATTTGACTAGAGAGAACCTAGGTAATAGTTGCATGAATGCTATCTAAATATGAAATTTTAGATATTAATATAATCAATGAACTATGGAAGCCCTATTATCAATTTCCACGTCTCACATAATAACCATTAACCATTCTATGGTTACTGTATGGAAGTGTTGAATTCAATCATAATACCTATTGTAAATTTCATTTCTCATGTTTTTTTATAGATGGATTTGTCATAAAATCTCATTTTGCATATCTCATACAATGTTGTGTAATAGTTTTGTGATTGCCATATATAAACATGAAATTCAAATTTTAATATAATCAATAAATGATATAAGGTTTTATCATTGAATTTTATTTCCATGCACAAGGATTTCTTCTTTGTTTTTTTTTTGATAAGATATAAGGACTCTATGTTTCATTATATAGAAACATGGAATTTGAATTTCATCACTATTAATGAATTGTAGAAAGACTTGCCATCTACTTTCTTTCCCATTATTAAATTAATAACCATAAAGTGAAAATGGTTCTTCAATCATTATATAAAAAATAAATAAATCCAGACTTGAATTTTGTAACACAACTAGATCTTGAATTTTATTTCCCATGTTTCATGCACTAACCATATAATTATTCTCTGGTCACCATATAAATTCACAAAATTTTAATTATTGATAAAATCATCTTTGATATAATAACTTGTTAAATTTTACTTCATATATTCTACAGAATGATTCTAGAATGGTTCCATGGTCATCATGATAATAGAAAAAAAAAAAAAAAAAACTCATGAAATGTGGACCTTTTCACAATCAGTAAGGTACGGAGGAACATGTCACCATATTTCATGTATTAATTTTCACATAGTGATCATAAAATGGTTCTTTAATCATCATGCAGGAAAATGGATTTTGGGCCATATCATGTTGATGACAATTGTTCCCCTTTTTTTAATTATTATTAGGATTATGATTAAAGCAAGTCGGGCCAAAATTTGGTCATGTCATGTTGTCAAGGTGCAATAAAAGCCACAATGGGTTGATCATAAATAGATCTTTCTCATGACCAGTACAGGAGAAAGTCCTCTAACTATAAAAATAATCTCTTGACAAAAAGGAAACTATAAATATAATCAAAGTAACCTGAAAGGAATGTCCTCATTCTCCAGCTAACTATTTCATGACTTTACAAATCGACCAGCCAATATTTTTAACCATAAAAATGATTTAGCGCCCTAAAAGGACTGCTAGGCTTTTTTGCTTATTTCTTCAAAAACGGATCTTTGGTTGCTTGCAATAAGAGGAAGAGAAAGTGAGAGACAGGATATCCATCTCTCATTAAAAAAAAGACCACAATAATATAAACCTATTAAAACCATGCATGTTAAAGAATTACAATCCCTCACAAGTTCAAATCATCATTTTTCTTGAATTCTACCATTCGAAAACAATCCACATGAATTAAATAGAGTACAATCATGAATGAAATAACCCTTTATGCTCTTTATGATTTTGAATCAACATTTTCCAGTTAAATTTTTAAAAAGACCATGACATGCAAGTCCATGCATATCATGCTATATCAATTTACTTTGAAATAATTAATAAAGATAGCTAGTAAATTGATACATAACATGGTGCAACCTGGTATTACAATGCGTCAACTTGTTAGATCATATTCGTGAATCCGGTAGCACCTTGAGAGATGATAGGTGAGAGCTCTTTACATGATGGGTAGGGTGATTTTGGTAAGATATGTTTTTAGTGTTACGCTACTTTTCTACTTTTTCATACAATCTTGTCAAATACCTTCTTGGCAAGGCTTAAGCAATTTCTCAGGTATTTCTCGTGAGATTCTCATTGAGAGATGGTAGTTTACACCTGCTTGCTTGGGACATACTTTGCCAACCACTCGGTGATGGGTGATTGGATATCCCGTCTTTAGTGGGCATGTGCAAGGCCTTGATTACAAGGCATGCTACTAAATTTCTTCTTCACTCAAATTGCCTTTGGAGTTTGGAGCATAGTAATGAGGGCCAAATATTGTAGCGACTTCAAGGAGTTCAATTATATGAAGGGAGATTTGTAATCATGTTTAGATATTTTATTACCGCAATAGCTAACTAGTGGGAGATAAACAAATAGTAGACTTCTCCTATAACTCTTGGCCTTTTGACATTTCTATGAATAGATTGCCAACTTTTGTTAACACTAAGATAGGAGAGTCTTCCGGGGATTTGTGACTTGCTTTGCTTTGATGGTGATGGTTAGAGTGCTATTGTAGTGGCCAATTTTTTTCGACAACCTGTTGTGTTGCCGCCAAGACCGTCATGGCCCGTAGCTGCTGCCGGCGCTGGAGTGCACTCCCTTCGCTGCTTGTCGGTCCTCTGCTCCTGGACCTGTGAAACAGAGGTTAGTGACCCAGGCCGGGGTTTCCGGTGAGGGCACTCCGACGATCAAGTCAGTGAAGATCCAGGGGAACAGATCCTCCTGGTCGGGCCCCTCTTGATGGACTCCGCACTAGGAGGAGTGAAAGATGTGTGTGGAGGCGAAAACATAGCAAGGGGAGACTAATAGCGGGGACAGAGGGGTTCCCTGTTCCTCCGCTTCTCCTTGTTTTCCTTGTTTTCCCTCAACGGTGATTTTGGTGGTGGCGCTTCGCCCTCTTAATCGAGCTTGCGCTTGTGTTGGTGGTGGATTGTTGTTGTTACCTCCCCTTTTTTTTGGGGGTGTCGACTGTTCTTTGTAGCTGAAAATTGGTCGTTTGGAGCTTGCCTTGGGATCCTTGCTGGGTTGGCAGGCGCGTGCGGCAGGGTTCCGTGCCGTAGACGAGATGCCTTTCCTGACAGGTGATAGGAGAAGCTTCCATTCGTTCTGACATCCTCTCCTGTCGCTCGATTTCAGGAAGCTTGCATGAGCCTCGATCCGGGGGTCGCCGTCCTAGGGGTTCGTGCTTCTGGCTGGCCCATCATCCTGGAAGTACGGCTGGGCAGGTAGTCATGGTGGCATTGGGGGCGACGCTCCGTAGTCCTTGGGTGGCTCGCCGGTGTCCTGGGATGGCAGGGCTTGCTCCGGTCTGGATGCGCCGAGCTCATACGGTCACCTTGGCGGAGGATGGACCCGGTCCAGAGGGCGCGCGCTCGGAGAAGCTCCACATCGGTGAGTGAGCGCTGAGCTCGACCTCGACCACAGGGAACTAGCCTCCGAGGGTCTCGCTCTGGAGGGCGGAGGACAGACCCAGTCCAGAGGGCGCACGCTCGGAGAGGCTCCACGTCGGCGAGTGAGCACTGAGCTCGACCTCGACCGCAGGGCACTGGCCTCCGAGGGTCTCGCTCTGGAGGGCGGAGGATGGACCCAGTCCAGACGGCACACGCTCGGAGAGGCTCCACATCGGTGGGTAAGCGCTGAGCTCGACCTCGATCGCATGGCACTAGCCTTCGAGGGTCTCACTCTGGAGGGCAGAGGATGGCTCCGGCCTAGGCGTCCCGAGCTTGCGGGCGCGACCTGGCGGAGGACGGAGCTCGGCCCGTCACCTTGGAAGGGCTCAGCTCAGCTCAGCTCGGCAAAGTGGTCCGGGCGGGGTCGTTTCGAGTATGTCTGGTTAACAAGTCTGGGCGGGGTCGTTTCGACGATTTCCGTCACGGAGCTGGGGGCCATCTGGGATGCCTATGGCATCCCGGCTTCTGTCCGACTCATGATCCCCCGCCCCGTGGAGCGGGTCACTTCCAGTGGTGCGGGGCGTCTCGCCTTCTACGAGGGGACCTTCTTCGGGGGTCTCCAATTCCCCTTTCATCCCTTTTTCTTATCCGTCCTGAATAACTATCGCCTGGTCTCTGCCCAGTGGGTGCCAAATGCCATCAGGGTGATATTCTCCTTCATTATACTCTGCCATGTCCACAGGTTCGTTGCCCGGTTTTTCTTATTCAGGGCATTCTTCATCTTGAAACGCCACTCGACCGAGGACAGGTGGTGGTCTCTGTCTTCTCGCCCAAAGGGTATCAAACTTGAGCTCCCCTCTTCTATCAAGGGATGGAAGAGCAAATTTTTCTTTGTAGACGTCGAGGGGGTTGACTGGGCCTGAAGTGAGCCGGACCGGTCCCCCAACCGGATCTCCGCGATCGATGCAGCCGATCGGGATGATTACGATCAGCTTCGCACCGCTCAGATCCCCTCTCTGGAGGTCCTACTGTCGGAGCATAACCTTCTTGACACCAGGGTCGACTCATCGGCGGGGTCAGGTGAGTTCAGCTTTTTCTTCGTCTTGCATTTTCTCTTTTCTTCATCTTCAGTTGGCCTTCTTAGCTCCTGTATGCAGGGTTGATCCTTCCGGATGGCGAGCCATTGCCAATCTCCAAGAAGAGGCCGCCCGCTAGGACGGTTGCAGAGCCTCCTTCGAGGCGGGCTTGGATTGAGGGCGCACTGGTGTCTGCCCCTGTGGTGTCGGTCGCTCCGAGGAAGGAGGTCGAAGAACAGATGGGGCCGTAGGCTGGAGTCCCTGTTCTGGAGCCTGAGGCGACCGTCCGGGCTGACAATGCTGCTGCCGCCGCGCCGCCCCTCTCTCCGTGTCCGAGGATAGCCGAGGCTGAAGGTGGAGAGGCCTGCCCCAGAGATTCTCCAGCAACGGGGTTCCGACCACGACAGTACCGGATCCTCGACCAATTCCTGGGGGTCCCACCATCGGAGGGACGGGCGCACCTGCTCCCCGGGAGAGTAGGAGAGACGAGGCGAGGCGTCGCCTTCCGTTCAAGCTGGGGCCGGAGAGCTCCTTAGCCGACAACCATGCCCTAGCTTACCGCATGATGGACTTCTCTATCCAGCCATGCGACTGGGAGGAGATGGATGGGATATCGGTTGGAGTTGTGATCGACAGCATCTTCCCCCACCTCTACACAGTAAGCAACCTCATCCTCTTTCTCTTTCTTCTCTCTCTTCTTTTTTTTTTTTGACTCCCCATGTGATGCAGATGGGTGTCGAGGCTCTTTTCAATAGGAGTTGCTGCCGAAATTGGGAGCAAGCTGAGCAGTAGCAGGCGATCGATATCGCGTCGTTGAAGGCCGATCTGAAAGAGAAGGTAAACTCCGAGGGGGCGCTTGACTGGCGGGTCAAGGACCTCGAGAGGCAGCTCGCCGATTCTGAGTGGCGAGCGAGGGAGCTCCAGGAGAGCCTCGACCGCAAGCTGGAGCAGTCGAGGAGGAAGTCCGAGGACCTCGCTGATACCAAGCGGCGGTTGGGCATGTCCGACGTCGAGGTAGCCCGACAGAAGGGGATCGTCCAATCCCTCCATGCCCAGCTGGCGACGGAGGAGGAGAAGTCGGTTGCGGCCCAGAGGGTAGCCGAGGAGGCCGCATGGTTGGTTGTGGATGCCAGGCATGAGGTGGCCGCAGCAAAGAAGGAAGCTGGGGAGGCGGTGGAAAGGTACAGGACCTTGGAGGAGTTCCTCACCGAGATCCAACAGACGGCGTCGGACTCCTTCTTCAAAGGCTTCATGTACCTGCACTGCCTGGTCGAGGAGTTCGTCTCGGCCAAGGGCTGCAGCCATCTTGACTATCCCGGCACTTCAGACCAGGAGGCGGGCGCCGAGGAGGCCATGCCACCCGAGCCCGAAGCCGTGCAGCTTGAAGCCCCTGCTGATGGAGATTCCCAGCCCGGCGATCCAGCTAGCAAGTAGTCATTTCCGGCTTCCTTTTATGTTTTGTTCTTTTTCTGTACTTAGCAGGGCCACCCAGCATGTCGAGGGCCCGCAGGATGTTTGTAATTGACACTCAATCAATAAAGTGCAAACTTTCTTGCAATCATTTTTCTTGTCTGGCTCTTCCTCTATTTCACTCCCCCTTCTCCTCTTTCTGTCTTTTTGATGTATGGGAGATCAGAGAGGGGGCCTCACCTTGCGTGGGGCCGAGTTGTTAGACTTCGGCACCAGCAAGCTAGGCGCAAGTGATGGCACTCGAAGGCTACTGGGCTCGGAGGTCTCTTGGCCGGAGATCTGAGCTTCGGTCTTGAGCTGGCATCCTGGAGCTGGGCTCGGAGATGTTAATGACTGAGAGCTGCATGGCTCGAAATTCTCTTGGCTGGAGATCTGAGCTCCGATCTTGAGTTGGTATCCTGGAGCTGGGCTCGGGGACGCTGGTGACTGAGAGCTGTGTGGCTCGAAGTTCTCTTGGCCGGAGATATGAGCTCCGATCTTGAGAAGGCATCCTGGAGCTGGGCTCGGGGACGTTAATGACTGAGAGCTGCGTGGCTCGAAATTCTCTTGGCCGGAGATCTGAGATCCGGTCTTGAGTTGGCATCCTGGAGTTGGGCTCGAGGACGTTGGTGACTGAAAACTGTGTAGCTCGAAGTTCTCTTGGCCGGAGATTTGAGCTCCGGTCTTGAGTGTGGAAAGTGGTAGCTTCGATGCTGTATTTTCCTCTAGTTCTCTCTTTCTTTCCCTTCCCCTCTCTTCTTTCTCTCTCTTTCTTCTTTTTTTTTTCTTTTTTTTTTAGAGTGGGGAGGTTAGAGAAGAGGATACTGGTTGTGCCCCCATTTTGTTCTCTTTCTTTCCTTTCCCTCTCATCTATTTTTCGAGTGGGGAGATCAGAGAAGGGGGTTGCCGGGCTCCCCCCTTTGTCCTCTTTCTTTTCTTCCCCTCTCGTCTTCTTTTCGAGTGGGGAGATCAGAGAAAGGGGGTTACCGGTCTTGATTGCCTTGGAGTTGGGCTCGAGGCCTTCCTGGACGTGGAGCTAGGCTCGGGCCCAGGGGTTGCCTGAGATCTTGGCTTAGGTCTTTGGCGCCTTGGAGCTAGGCTCGAGGCATTGATTGGAGCTACGTGGCCCCATGATCTCTTGGCATCTCGGAGCTAGGCTCAGAGATGTTTGAGATGGAGAGCGACTTGGCTCGAGGTTTTCTTGGCCGGAGATCTAAGCTCCGGACTTGAGCCGACATCCTGGAGCTGGGCTCGGGGATGTTGATGACTGAGAGCTGCTTGGCTCGAAGTTCTCTTGGCCGGAGATCTGAGCTCTGGTCTTGAGAAGGCATCCTGGAGCTGGGCTCAGGGATAATGGTGACTGAGAGCTGCTTGGCTCAAAGGTGCCTTGACATCCTGGAGCTAGGCTCGGGGACATCGTTGACTGAAAGCGGCTTGGCTCCATGATTCCTTTGCCAGAGGTATGAGCTCCGGTCTTGGATCAGCGTCCTGGAGCTGGGCTCGGGGACATCGTTGACTGAGAGCTGCTTGGCTCGAAGGTGCCTTGACATCCTGGAGCTAGGGTTGGGGATGTCGTTGACTGAAAGTGGCTTGGCTCCATGATTCCTTGGCCGTAGGTCTGAGCTCCGATCTTAGATCAGCGTCCTGGAGCTGGGCTCGAGGATGTCGTTGACTGAGAGCGGCGTGGCTCCATGATTCCTTGGCTGGAGGTCGGAGCTCCGGTCTTGGATCAGTGTCCTGGAGCTGGGCTCGGGGATGTCGTTGGAATTTTCCTGCAAGACAGATAGACACTTGCGCAAGGACAAAACCATTATTATTATCATTGCTGGGAAACCTTACATTATTGATAGTATTTCCGCAAGTTACAGGCATTCCATGTTCTGGGAAACCTGATGCCACTAAGGTCTTCGAGGTAGTAGGCCCCTTGTGAGAGGGCTTCAGCTACTTTGTAGGGGCCCTCCCAATTCGGGAAGAGTTTGCCGTACTCCCTGGGCTGGGACGCCTCCACCCACCATAGCACCAGGTCTCCGGGCTTGAAAGCTTTTGTCCGGATGCGGGCGTTGTAGTATCGGTCCACTCTTTGCCAGTAGACCGCCATCCGCAGGCGGGCTTTGTCCCTCGCCTCTTCAAGAAGGTCCAGGTTGAGCAGGAGATGCATCGAATTTCGTGCTTCATCGTACTGCTATATCCGCAACGTGGGCATGCCAAGCTCGACTGGGATGATCGCTTCGGCACCGAAGACGAGGCTGAAGGGCGTTTCATTGGTCGCCATCCTGGGCATTGTGTGGTAGGCCCACAAAATGCTCGGGAGTTCTTCTGCCCACATGCTCTTAGCTTGGTCTAGCCTGGTCCGGAGTCCTTGAAGGATGGTTCGGTTAGTCACCTCGGCCTCCCCGTTCATTTGGGGGTGAGCCACCTAGGTGAACCGGTGTTGAATGTCATGCGCTACGCAGAATCCTTCGAACTCGTGGTTGTCGAACTGTCGCCCGTTGTCGGTGATGACACAACGGGGGAGCCCGAAGTGGCAGATAATTGACTTCCATAAGAACTGGCAGACATTGGCTTCTGCGATTTGAGCTAGCGGCTCCACCTCGACCCACTTGGTGAAGTAGTCGATCGTTACCAGCAGGAACTTTCATTGCCCTGGTGCTAGGGGGAACGGTCCCAAGATGTCCAATCCTCACTGGGCAAAAGGCCAGGGGGCTGAGAGTTGGGAGATCGGCACCGCCGGCTAACGCTGTATGTTGGCGTGGCGCTGGTATTTGTCACACCTCTTAACGAAGTCGATGGCGTCCTCCCTCATGGTCTCCCAAAAGTACCCCTGGCGGAGAGCCTTGTAAGCCAGTGTCCTCCCTCCCACGTGGTTCCCGCAGAGGCTCTCATGTATCTCTTGGAGCACGAAGGTCACCTCGGCGGGCCTGAGGCATCTCAGGAGTGGGTAGGAGTAAGACCGGCGGTAAAGTTGGCCCTCCATCAGGATGAAGCGGGAGGCTTTCTTCCTGATGAGGGTGGCTTCTGCACGATCTTCTGGCATGGTGCCATCGACGACGTACCGGATATACTTATCCATCCAGCTCGGCTCGGGGGCGACTTGATGAACCTCCGTCGGGTTCTCATAGCTGGGACTCTCAAGGTGCTCGATGTAGGCGCATCCCAGAGACGAGTCCGATAGTGTCACGAGCCTAGACAGCGCATCCGCGCGCGCATTCTCTCCCCGAGGGATGTGGAAGATGCTGAAGCGTTGGAGGCCTGCCGTGCTCGCGCGGACCTGCTCCAGATACTTCATCATCTGGGCGTCCCTCGCTTCATATTCTCCGAAAACTTGTCCGGTGACCAGTTGGGAGTCGATGAAGACTTTCAAATCCTGCACACCCAACTCACGGGAGACTCTCAGGCCCTCGAGGAGTGCCTCGTACTCTGCCTGGTTATTGGTTGCGGCGAACTTGAAGTGGAGGGTGCATTCTTCCACGACCCCATCACAGTTGGTTAGGATGAGAACCGCTCCGCTCCCGCCTAAATTGGATGCTCCATCTACGTGGAGGATTCAGGGCTCTTCTCCTGGCCCGGGCTCCGTTGTTGTCCACTCTGGCTCCTCGGCGAGCCCGGTGCACTCGACCATGAAGTCGGCTATGACTTGGGCTATTTGCGACGACCTCGGTCGGTACGCTATGTCGAATTTGCTGAGTAGCATGGACCATTTGGCCAGCCTCCCGGATGTCTCAGGTCAGGTGAGGATAGTCCTTAGTGGCTGGTCCGTCACGACCACTATTGAGTGTGCTTGGAAATAGGGCCTGAGGCGCTTAGCATGCATTATTAGTACAAAAATGAGTTTCTCGGAGCAAGTATACCTGATCTCCACGTCGCGGAGGATTTTGTTGATGTACTACATCGGCTCTTGAGATTTGTCCTCGTTTGTATGGACAAGAACCGAGCTGACAGCTCCCGGCGTCACCACCAGGTATAGCAAGAGCTCCTCTCCCTCCTCTGGCATGGAGAGCAGTGGAGGAGAGGCGAGGAAATTCTTCAGCTCCTCGAAAGTTGTCCTGCACTCCTCAGTCCAGGTGAAGTCGTGCATCTTGCGCAGCACCTTGAAAAATGGCAGGCAACAGTCAGCCGACCTCGAGATGAATCAACTGAGGGTGGCGACACGTCCCGTTAGGCGCTGGACCTGCTTCTTGGAAGTTGGGTGTTCCATGTCGATGATGGCCTATACTTTCTCCGGGTTCGCTTCGATGCCCCTTTGGGTGACCATGAAGCCAAGAAATTTTCCTGCCGCCATCCCGAAGGCGCACTTCGCCGGGTTCAACTTCATCTGGTGCTGCCGCAAGTTATGGAAGGACTCGACGAGGTCAGCTACATGGCTCGAGCCCGGCCTGCTCATGACGAGCATGTCATCTACATACACTTGCATGTTGCGGCCAATTTGGTCCTTGAAGACCTTGCTGACTAGGCGCTGATAGGTAGCCCCTGCATTCTTCAGGCCAAAAGGCATCATCCTGTAACAATATGTTCCTTGGTCGGTGACGAAGGCAGTGTCCTCCTCGTCTTCTGGATGCATGCAAATTTGATTGTACCTGGAAAATGCATCCATGAAGGAGAGCAACCGGTGGCCCGAGGTGGCATCCACCTCTGGTCAATCTTCGAGAGAGGGAAGCTGTCATTCGGGCAAGCTTTATTGAGGTCGGTGTAGTCTACACAGATCCTCCATTTGCCATTATTCTTCTTGACCATCATTACATTCGCCAGCCAGCTCGGGTATTGGACCTCTCGAACGAAACCGGCAGCCAGGAGTTTGTCAACTTCTTCCTTGATGGCTGCCTATCTCTCCGGGGCAAAACTTCTCTTCTTCTGCCGAACTGGCTTGTGCTTTGGATCGACACTCAATTTGTGAGTAATGATGTCAGTAGGGATACCTAGCATGTCCGCCGCCATCCAGGCGAACAGATCCGCATTCGCCCGCAGGAATCCCAGCAATTGGGCCCTCTCTTCCTTGGGCAGCTGGGCTCCGATCTGCACCATCCTTGCGGGGTCCTCTCCAAGCGGATAAGAAAGTAGACACTCGACCGGGCCTCCCCTGGGGTCTTGGGCCCTTTGGTCGAGGTCATCCGTGCTGGGGTCATCATAAGGGACCTTGGCCCCAGGGAGAGTTTGGAAACAATGCTGCACCGGCTGGGACGTTCCTCTCATCTCCCCGACACTGTAGGGAGTTGGGAACTATACAAGTAGCCTCTTGGTGGAGACAATTGCATCGAGTAGATTGAGCCCAAGTCGACTCAATATCATGTTGTAGATGGAAGGAAGCCTTACAACCGTGAAGGTCATCATAACGGTGCTCTGCCGAGGTGGGGTTCCGGCAGTGACTGGGAGAGTGATTTCTCCTTCTACTCTCACAGAATTGCCCGTGAAACCAACAAGGGATGTGTGCACGGGCCTAAGCTGATCGGGGGAGAGATTCATTCTAGAGAAGGCATCATAAAAAAGCATTTCTGTGGAGCTTCCACTATCAACCATGATGCGCTTTATAGGGTGCTTCGCGATCATCATTTCGACGACCACAGCATCATTATTTATATTTTTCCTCCCGTCTTCCCCTTCCCTCATAAAGGGGAGTACATTCTCAGATTCCCCTGCCCCCCGGGTCCTCTTGGATGCACGGGTAGCTCCCCAAGAAATCATGCCCACTGGCTTCTCGATGGGACGGTTGTCAATGGCCGGAGCTGGTGGGAGAGCGAGAGCACCTGGGACTCTGCTTGAGGTCTGCCCCCCACGAACCTCTTGAGGTAGCCTCTCTTGATGAGTTCCTCAATCTCCCACTTGAGGTTGTGGCATTCTTCGGTGTCGTGGCCGTGGTCGCGGTGGAAGTGGCAGTACTTCATCTTGTCATGGCCAGTGGTGGTCCTCAATGGAGGCGGGCGCCTCAGGTAGTCCTCGCCCTCAATCTCCATAAGAATTTTTGTCCTCGGGGTGAGGAGAGGGGTGTGGCCCTCCTCGGGGACAAGGGTCCCTCTCAGCCTTGGCTGGTCTCTCCGGGAGCTCAGAGCCTGGGGTGCTAGCCTCCGGGTCCTGGACGCTTCAGCAGGGGTCGATTTCTTCAAGGGTCCTCCGTTGAGCTCCCGCCTCGTACGGTCCGCCTCCTCGGCGCGGATATACTTTTGGGCCCGGAGAAGGAGCTCGGAGTAGGTCTTGGGAGGCTTCTTATCCAGCGAGTAGGTCAGGCGGGAGGTCCTGAGCCCTCGCTTCAGTGCCAACATGGCGACTAGCTCTTCAAGATTGTAGATCTCCAACGCGGCGGCCTTAAAGCGGGCCATGTAGTCCCGCAGGGGCTCGTGGTCCTGCTGCCGGATGGAGAAGAGACTGTCTGCCTCTCGTGGCAACTTCCTGCAAGCGTCGAAGTGGGCCACGAACTTCTGCCATAGCTGGACGAAGGAGCTGATGCTCTCCGGCTCCAAACGGGTGAACCACACCCGGGCTGCCTTCCGGAGAGTAGCAGGAAAAGCGACGTAGAGAAGAGCATCGATGGCCCCCTGGACCCTCATGAGGGTCCGATAGCTTTCTAGGTGGTCCAGGAGGTCGGTGGTCCCATCGTAGGGATCCACCTGCGGCATCCGGAATCGGTGTGGAATCGGCTCCATTTGGATTTCTTGGGAGAATGGGGGACGAACATCGTAGCCCGCTGGCTCACTAGCGGAGCCCTGCATGCTGGCAAACCGACGGGCAAACTTCGCTAGCTTGCATTCATGTTCCTCCAGGCGCCTTTCCGCCTGACGGCTTCATCAATGGACCCCTCTGTCGAAGGAGACGGAGAAGGTGATGTGGATGCATGGCACCCGTGGCAGAGGGTCTTACTTTTCTTGCCTCGGTGGAGTCTGGGCACCTCCCGCCCGAGGTTTGGTGAGCAGCTCTCCCTGTCGGCAGAGCCGGCTCGTTGTCTTTTCGCCGGAGCTTGATGGCCACCCCGGTTGTCGGTGGTGGCCCGCGGCTGCGACGGCCTTCCTTGGAAGGAGCGCAGGCTATCGTGGGGAGCTGCGACATGGGCCGCCGGGGTCCCTAGCTGCTGGTGGGTAGCCACGGACCGGTGCTGGTGTTGAAGCTGGAGCATTGCCGTGGCAATGACTTGCATATGCTGGGCAAGTGCAGTCAGCTGGGCTTCTGGTGGAGGTGGTTGGACCGGAGCAGGTGGCTCCACTTCTTGGCGGTGCGGGTTCCCTCGAGAGGGGGAATCCCCTGCACGACTGATAGAAGCTTCCCTTGCCCTTGTCGTTACCATCCTCCCACCCGAGGTGTGTCTGCGAAGAGATGGAGGATTTGTCACCCCCCTTCCTGGCACGCCAATCTATTGCCGCAAATACCATCAAGGCCCGTAGCTGCTGCCGGCACCGAAGTGCGCTCCCTTCGCTGCCTGTCGGTCCTCTGCTCCTGGACCTGCAAAACAGGGGTTAGTGACCTGGGCCGGGATTTCCGGCGAGGGCACTCCGACGATCAAGTCAGTGACGATTCAGGAGAACAGATCCTCCTGATCGGGCCCCTCTTGATGGACTCTACACTAGGATGAGTGAAAGATGTGTGTGGAGGCGAAAACGTAGCAGGGAGAGACTAATAACGGGGACAGAGGGGTTCCCTGTTCCTCCGCTTCTCCTTGTTTACCTTGTTTTCCCTCAATGATGATTTTGGTGGTGGCGTTTCGCCCTCTTGATCGAGCTTGCGCTTGTGTTGGTGGTGGATTGTTGTTGTTACCTCCCCCCTTTTTTTTGGGGGTGTCGACCGTTCTTTGTAGCTGAAAATTGGTCGTTTGGAGATTTCCTCGGGATCCTCACTGGGTTGGCAGGCGCATGCGGCAAGGTTCCGTGCTGTAGACGATATGCCTTTCCTGACAGGTGATAGGGGAAGCTTCCATTCGTTCTGACATCCTCTCCTGTCGCTTGATTCCGGGAAGCTTGCCAGAGCCTCGATCCGGGGGTCGTCGTCCTAGGGGTTCGTACTTTCTGGCTGGCCCATTTCCCTAGAAGTATGGCTGGGCAAGTAGTCATGGTGGCATGGGGGGCGCCGCTCCGTAGTCCTCGGGTGGCTCGCCGGTGTCCTGGGATGGCAGGGCTTGCTTTGGTCTGGATGCTCTGAGCTCGTGCGGTCACCTTGGCGGAGGACGGACCCGGTCCAGAGGGGCGCTCTCGGAGGGGCTCCACATTGGCGGGTGAGCGCTGAGCTCGACCTCGACCGCAAGGCACTAGCCTTCGAGGGTCTCCCTCTGGAGGGCGGAGGATGGTCCCGGTCTAGAGGGCGCGCACTCGAAGAGGCTCCACATCGGCGGGTGAGCACTGAGCTCGACCTCGACCGCAGGTCATTAGCCTCCAAGGGTCTCGCTCTGGAGGGCGGAGGACGGACCCGATCCAGAGGGCGCGCGCTTGGAGAGGGGCTACATCGGCGGGTGAGCGCCGAGCTCGACCTCGACCGCAGGGCACTAGCCTCCGAGGGTCTCGCTCTAGAGGGCAGAGGACGGCTCCGGCCTAGGCTTCCCGAGCTTGCAGGCGCAACCTGGTGGAGGACGGAGCTCGGCCCGTCACCTTGGAGGGGCTTAGCTCAGCTCAGCTTGACAAAGTGGTCTGGGCTGGGGTGTCGCCTTGGCGTCCACCGTGGCGGTCTTCTTCGATGTGGCACATGTCAGCTATCCACGTCAGCTGTCTCGCCACATTAAGTTGGTTGAGCAATTGCTCTCTTAAACTATACCTATCCATGGTAGCTAGCATATGAGAGTATGGGGATCTTGTTGTAGTTTAAGGGTGATTTCTATGGTATGTACAGGAGGGGTCTGAGTAGATGACTTGATGAATTTTGGATTTAGATAATTGGAATGCATCCAAGAGTCAGCTTGTTCTTGTAAAAAGTTGTATGTGGCCATCTTCATACCAAAGCTATGTTAAGGGTGGGGGGATGAGTCTCCTACTCAGTTATCCAATTTGTGATGCAGAGCTCAAGATGATGGAGCATGCCTTGTTTCAGTGTCCAAAAGCCTTGCAAGTAACATTCTGTGTTGGGTTATGATTGTATAGTAGGAGACTGGATTGCAAAAATTTAATCCTTAAAATCCTAGTGAATCGAAATCCATGACCCGGGACTCTATTGATTATATCAATTAACATGACAAAATATTAGAAAATAAAAAAATACCTATAACACTAATACCCTTTATTCCACTAGGCATACAAGTGTATACCCTTCAGAGATAATCTACACAGGAACTGAATCAAGGAAGCATTCCTATTTCTTACTGACTCCTTCTGGCAGTATTTCTTCCTTCAGCAACATTTCTTCTCTTCTAGGACCTTTTCACATCTAAAGAGTATCTCAAAACCTCTCCGAAAACGTTTTTACTATCCTATTGTTCTTTCTAATTCTCTTTTTAAGCCCCTGTCTTAAAATAGTGGACTTATCTTAAAATAAAAGATTGTCCTAACAAGAGAAGGAAAAGTTTTGTCATGACAAACTTTGGATACTTTGATTTTAATCACCGAAGCCTTTAAATAGGAAGAGAGGAGGCACCTAAAATATCCTTTCATCAATCCCTAATATGATATTTAACATATCAGATAAGACCCTTCAAGTAGGAGTCTTTAGGCAGAAAAGGTGCATGTAAAACATTGTTTCACTAATATTTTATACCAAGAGTTGCTTATCATAATTTTTCAAAAAAAATCTGATAATTACTTTTTAATTTCAAAATTAAAGATTTGGTCCAACACCCTAATAGGTGTATAAAATAGAGAGGCTTATATATAAAAAATTGATTGATAAGCATAAGGACTTTAGTCCTCCCATGCGCCATATATTCCAAGCATCACATCCCTTCATGAAATCACACCCATAATTACTTAATTTGACTGGTCAAATATAGTCTAAATAGACATGTATTAGAGAGAATAAGGGCTAAAGTTTATTACCAAAAATGTGATTTAATTACAAAATGACTCTTGGTCCTTCTGCACCCCTTAATGTGTGCACATGCCAATATTGGTGCCAAGAGTCCCAAGTTCTTGGGACTTTTGATTTAAAACATGGATAAAGGCTATAAAATCAGGATAAACTTCAATTTGATCGTCCCACTTAAGGCTCAACCCAATTTAAGTCGCACTCAAATTAGTTAGCTCAAATAGCAAGCATTTAAACCTAATCTAATTAAGTTAAGATTAAGCTAACAAATATATATTAGTATGTTAATTAGCTAGCCAATTAGTATCCTACGGCCATAATAAAAATATAAATGACTTCTTTGATCAAGTCCTTAATGTGTGTGATCCTCTGGGCTCCTCATATAGCCAATAGTAGGTTTAGATTCATGTTGATTTAGTTTGATTAGAAATCAACTAATCGAATTATGTCAAATCGAGCTAATCTTAGCTACCAATTTGAACCATCTTTTAAATTAACTCATGAATTCAATCAATTCAATTTAATTCATGATAATCTACAAGTCATGGTTAACGTCTATCAACATGTCATGCCTATGCAGAAGATGAGAAATTCGATTGAAATTATCAAAATATCTTTCAGTGACAAGTTACCATGCAATTCAATCATTCGATATTCCTTTATTCCGAATAAGTGATGTGTATGAAAAATTATCAAACCCCCATAGTTTATTCATTCGAACCTTAAATGACTAATGAAGACTTGATCGTTGAAAGATTAAAAATTCTTTTATAATTTTATCCTACTTTGATCAAAGACTTTTTAAGTCATCATTTGATGAGATTATATGGAATAAATACTCGTATTACTATGAGTGATCGATTCCTTATTAACATACTCATAACCTTCATATACAATTTATTATATTCATGAACATCCCATACATGACTAAGTCATGAATGAGTATGAACCAAAATATGGATTCATATGTACAGGATACCATAGTGATCTCAGATCTAAGGATCACTTACACAACTTCCACTAAAAGAATCATCTTTTGACAAGTAAGTAAAACTTCCATAAGATGTTCTCGTGATGGATTAATTCAGTAAACTCATACCCTGATGAGCATCCACGTTCTTTATCAGTATCCCTACATAAGTGGTCATGAAACTAACCACTCTCTCCATCAAGTATATATAGGATATGCCAGTCTCTCTGGAAACATCGATCCCCGACTCGATGATCCTTTAATTAGGAATATTTTAGATTATGATTTATAAGAATTTATATCTCACTATTATGAATTCCATTATAATCCTAAAATTATTGTCCTAATTTATGAGGTTTATCATAATTTTAAAATAATAAAGTATAAGACACAATATATGATGAAATAAAATATCTTTTATTAATATCATACACGAGTCAAAAATTTTTACATATATGTCCCTGTTTCATATGAAATATTATTAGCTTTTATGACTCTATTCTTTCATTATGGGTTCGATCTTCATAGATATGGTATGGTAGAGTATCATCTATGAGGTTACCAGAGCACCAGGGATTTGGATTGCCTACATTGCTCACCACTTTTAGCTAACTAGGAATTTCATTATTTTCAAGGTGAGAAGGTGCCTCGTAATATTTGTCTTAGCGAGAGCTCTAGCTTAGATAGGTGAAATTGTTTATACGCTATCGTTGATATTGAGCTTGGAGAACGGGTCTCTGGGACTCTCACCCAGCTCTTGCATTGACCTAATGGTGTTAATTACTTGGGAGCCCCCATCCCCGAACTATCTCAAGCTTGATTTTGATGGTAGTATGCATGGTAATGAAGGAGGTGCAGGATTTGTTATTCACAAATCCGACTTGAGGTTAGTGGTGGTTGGTGGTAGTCATTTTAATTGAGACTACAATGATAGGTGCAAAGTAGTTGTGAGCCATTTGAATAGGCATTATTTATGTGAGGTTGGTCTCGAGAGCAGACTACCTTATTATTGAGGGTGACTTGACTTGGCTGATGGGTTGGACTCAGGAGCATACTTAGGCTGGTGCTATAGATCAACTTCTTCGAAACATCTCTAGGTTGCTAGGAGCCACCTTGTTGATTATCAAGTATGTTTATCGAGAGATGAACGGTGCTATTAATTGGATCACCTCCTATATTGCAGACCATTTTGGAGAGGTGCTTTGGATTCAAATTGGATCCATTTTGAAATCCCTTAGTGATTTGTTATTTTCTAATTTTGTGGTTGTGTTTATTCTAGACTTGCATAAACGTTCCATTTCTACCCCCTTCCCCTCCAAAAAAAATAAATTAAAAAAAAAAAAGGTGATGTCATTGACCATCCTTTACCAATACTCTTGATCCACCGCTAGCATTTCTATATCCTTACAAAAGGTAAAAGGATTTTATTGAATAAAAGATAGTATATATATGAGCATAAATTAAAAAAAATAATCAGTTCTCTATGAAAGATTGTACTGTATTGTCGCCGATTGTCCATTCTTTACCCTCTTAATGCCTGTTTAGTTCGGTGCTTTCGTCTTTCGCCTTCCATCTTTATCTTTCACGGGTCGATAGTCAAGTTGTTAAAAAAAAATATATAAAATAATCTTGACACTGGCTGTGAGACTTTCTTAATAACTAGTTGGCAAGAATGTGAGCTTCGTTTTGGACATATTTTGACTAAAAAATTAAAGATAAAATAAAAAATAATAATAATAAAATAGCACTGAAATTTTTGTTGGCTGGTGGTAGTGTAAAAGTTAGGAATATATATAATAAATCATGTCCACTTGGCTGGTGGTAGTAAAAAAGTTAGAAATATATATAATAAATCCTGTCCACTCGGCTGACGACAGTGGTAGTCAAGTTGATGTACTCACCTTCAGATGGAGAACGACTGCAGAAAATTAATATGCGCCGTGTATCGAACATTCTCTGGCTGGGATTGGAGGACCGTCGGGAGGTGGCCACGCCCGGGATCTTACTCCTCCCCCCTTTTTATTTTACCAAAAATATATTCATATATATATATATATATATATATATATATATATATATATATATATATATATATATATATATATATATATATATATATATATATATATTTCTTTTCTACCAAGACTTCAAAATATTTTTTTGCTACTTGATCATGGTGTTCATACAAATATCAAGTTATTTCTTACATTGACCAGCTCTTTATATCACGTTATGCTTATAACAATGCCATTCTATTCTTCTTTTTTGCTTATATATATATATATATATATATATATATATATATATATATATATATATATATATATTATATATATATATATATATATATATATATATATATTTTTTTTTTTTCCTACCAAGACTTCAAAACATTTTTTGTGTTCATACAAATATCAAGTTATTTCTTACATTGACCAGCTCTTTATATCACGTTATGCTTATAACAATGCCATTCTATTCTCCTTTTTGGCTTTTGCTGTGAGGCGTGCTTTCTATTTTATGCTCTATTATAAATATCCTATAATAGATTTTGTAATGCTTTGCCGATAGGGGTGGGATGGGGCTAAGCTGGGCTAGGCCCTATTCTTATACAAGCTTTGCTTGAAAAATATTTTTTGTGCTTTGGACTAGATTTAGACCTGATTATTTTGGAAAAATCTAGATCAAAATTTAACTCAAGCCAAGGTCCGGGCCCAACTCAAACTCATTTGGGCCGGTCCATGACCTGCACTCCATTTGGCTTCAAATATCTTTATTGAGAGTTGCCTATCATTCTTTGGGTAAAGTCTTTCTGCACCGCATGCAGTGCAGAAAATCCAGCATAGCCCGCACTATACTTTTTTATTGATCCAAATGTACCCACTATAGTATGACGGGATGGGAGCTGAGCATGACTAGCATTAATTATCGTTCAGCTTTTATTTGAAATTTTCATCGAGACCAAAATATCCTTCCCTCCATTCCCTTTTATGCATGGATGTCATAGGTTTTGAACTAGGATGTCATAGCTTTTGAACTAGGATGTCGTAATACTGTTTCAGATTTTAATTTACATTTTTCTGCAGGGGTGTCGTAGGTTTTGAATTAGAATGTCGTAGCTTTTGAACTAGGATGTCGTAATACTGTTTCAGGTTTAAATTTATATTTTTCTGCAGGGGTGTCGTAGATTTTGAACTATGATGTCATAGCTTTTGAATTAGAATGTCGTAATACTGTTTCAGGTTTTAATTTATATTTTTTTGTAGGGGTGTCGTAGATTTTGAGCAAGGATATCGTAGCTTTTGAACTAGGGTGTTGTAATATGAATTTAATTTATATTTTCTGCAGGGTGTCGTAGGTTTTGAACCAGGGTGTTACAGCCGTGACAGTGACGTGGACAGGCTCAGGTATCGCCGAATGCGAGCAAGCCACGTGTAAGTTTCCCCGCCGGAGTTTGCGCCACGTCCACAAAGCTGGGATCGGCAAGACCGCACCACCCGACGACTGACTGAATCAAACCGCCCTCGCCGAGGTCAAGCTCGGCCCGGAGTTCCTCTACCACCTCATTGGCGCCCGGGCCCGGAGGGGTCCGCCCGAGTGAGGTCGGCCGAGGTCGGGCGTCCCCCTGCCGCTTCGCCAGGTGTCCACCCAGGAGGGGTCCACCTGAGCCGAGGTCGGCTGATCCTTCGCCTTTCGCCAGGTGGCCACCCGGAGACGGGCCCACCTCGGCCGAAGCCAGGCGACCCCCCTGCCGCCTCGCCAGGTGTCCACCCAGGAGGGGTCCACCTGGGCCGAGGTCGGCTGATCCTTCGCCTTTCGCCAGGTGGCCACCCGGAGACGGGCCCAACTCGGCCGAAGCCAGGCGACCCGCCTGCCGCCTCGCCAGGTGTCCACCCAGGAGGGGTCCACCTGGGCCGAGGTCGGCTGATCCTTCGCCTTTCGCCAGGTGGCCACCCGGAGACGGGCCCACCTCGGCCGAAGCCAGGCGACCCCCCTGCCGCCTCGCCAGGTGTCCACCCAGGAGGGGTCCACCTGGGCCGAGGTCGGCTGATCCTTCGCCTTTTGCCATGTGGCCACCCGGAGACGGGCCCACCTCGGCCGAAGCCAAGCGACCCCCTGCCGCCTCGCCAGGTGTCCACCCAGGAGGGGTCCACCTGGGCCGAGGTCGGCTGGTCTTTCGCCTTTCGCCAGGCGACCTCCTGCCACCCCGCCAGGTGTCCACCCAGGAGGGGTCCACCTGAGCCGAGGTCGGCCGATCCCTTGCCTCTATCCAGTTGGCCCCCGGAGACGGGTCCAACTCAGCCGAGGTCAGACCGCTCGTACGGAGAGGCCCCCGGGGAGAGAGACGGATCCCGAGGCCATCCCTCGGGCCGTACAGACCCCAAGCGGCGTCCCGTACGGAGGGCGGCGGCACGCGGAACGTCACTTGCATTGGCCCGACAGGTCCCGCAGTCGAGAGACCCGATCCTGACGGAACAGGCCCCATAAACGGATGGCGTCCATGCTTGGGGAAGGGAGCGCTCTCACAGAGCCCGAGGCCTGGCGACCGGCCGCTCTGCCAGCGCCGCCCTCCCTCTTTTTCTCTTCTGTCTTTGCCTTTTCCCTGCTGGGCCCGGCGGACGAGGTCGGAAAGCCGCCTGGCCTCCTTCACTGAAAAGGGAAAAGGAAGGAAAACAGGGGAGGGGAGTTTCCGAGGAGGAAAAGGACAAGCGCACGACGGAGGGAGATAAAGAGGGAAGAATCTGGGGACTAGAAGGTAAGCCGATTAGCCTGGGGACAAGGAGGAAGCACTGGCACAAGGCCTTACGCCGAGAGAGAAACCAGAGATCCCGAGAGGGGAACACTGAGCGTGAGCTCGGCAAGCAGGCCCAGTCGAGATTCCGGTCCCCAGAGCGTCTCCTTCACCAATTAACTCTCTGAATCTGGGACCCTCTCGAGGGCCCGGGTGGGAGAGTCTGTTCCTTCTCGTCGTCTACTGACTTGACCGTCGGAGCTCCCTTGCCGGGATCCTCGGCCAGGGTCTTCTAACCCCTTTGTTGCAGGTTCTCCGCAGGGAAGGGAGGCCCCCTCGCCAGGCGGTCAAGAAGGATCGGCTGATCCGTGGCACGGGCGCGGCGACGAGAGCGGCAACAGATTGGCGCACCAGGTAGGGAGGCAGGACACTAACCCCTAGTGGGAACCAGCTTTCTGCAGGTGTCACGCTCTCCAGCAATGGTGGTCACTCGTGGTCGCGAGGTGTCCACCAGCCATGTGGGAGAAGCCCACTCCCCTCCAGGGGGCCACACCCCCGAACGGGAGCTTCCGGCTCCTCCTCCTCTTCCGCAGCAGCCTGCCCCGATGGACGGATCCCTTGCGGCCGTCGTCCAGCAGCTGCAGACCTTGACCTCAGCGGTCCGACAGCTTCAGCATCAGCAACGGTCCCTGGCTACTCAGCCGCAGCCAAGGACCCCCGCGGCCCGAGCCGCGGGGCAGCGTGGGAGCCTGCGCTCCATCCAGGGCAGGCCATCCCATCCAAGGGCCATCTCCAACCCCCGGGAGAGCCACCAAGCTCCCGCGAAGAGAAATTATTCCGATTCGGAGGATCGCGAGAGTCGATCCCCGGCCGATGGGGCCAAAACGGCGCATCGCAGCAAGCGGCGCCGAGGCCAGACCTCGCGCCGATCGGCGCCCCCTTCACCTGCAGTCTCGGTGGAAGATTCCACCGACGAAGCCATCAGGCGCCAGGCCGAGAGGCGCCTAGAAGAGCACGAGCGCAAGTTGGCGGAGTTCGCTCGATGGTTCGCCGACCTGCAGAACTCGTCGGCTGACCCGACGGGCTACGACTCCCGCCCCCTTTTTTTGAAGAAATCCAGGCGGAACCGATCCCGAAACGGTTCCGCATACCGCAGGTGGACCCCTACGACGGGACCACCGACCCCCTGGACCATTTGGAGAGCTATAAAGCTCTCATGAGGGTCCAGGGCGCCACCGATGCCCTCTTGTGCATCGCCTTCCCAGCGACCCTTCGGAAGGCCGCTCGAGTCTGGTTCACCCGTCTCGAGCCCGGATCCATTTGCTCCTTCCAGCAGTTGGAAGGAAAGTTCGTAGCGCACTTCGACGCCTGTCGAAAGGTGCCAAGAGAGGTGGACAGCCTCTTCTCCATCCGCCAGCAGGACCAGGAGCTGCTCCGAGACTACATCACCCGGTTCAAGACCGCAGCACTGGAGATCTACATCTTGGACGAGCCCGTCGCCATGCTGGCCTTGAAGCGCGGACTCAAGACGTCCCGCCTAACCTATTCCCTGGACAAGAAGCCGCCCAGGACGTATTCCGAGCTCCTCCTCCGCGCCCACAAGTACATCCGAGCGGAGGAGGCCGACCGCACCCGTCGAGAGCTGGACGGGAAGACTCCAAAGAAGCCGCTCCCGAGGGACATCCCGGGAGCTCGGAGGCCCGGGCTATCTGCCGAGCTCCGCCCGAATCCAAAGTCGAGAGGCGAAGCCACTCCAGAGCAGAGGTACACCCCTCTCCTCGCACCTCGAACGAAGATCCTCATGGAAATCGAGGGCGAGCGCTACCTTCGCCGACCTCCTCCTCAGAACCCGAGAGCTGCCCGAGACAAATCGAAGTACTGCCAGTTCCATCGCGAACATGGGCATGACACGGAGGAGTGTCGCCATCTGAAGCGGGAAATTGAGGAGCTGATCAGCAGGGGTTACCTCAGGAAGTTCGTCAAAAACGAGGCCCCCTCTGAAGGGCAGCCGCTCGCGACCTTACCGCCTGTCCCCGCGATCGACAACCGCCCAACGGAGAAGCCCGTGGGCATGATTTCGCGCGAGTCCGGCCGGGCAATGAAGAGAGCCCGGGAAGTTCCGGAGAATGTAATCCCTTCCAAGGGAGGGGAAATTAATGACAATGTAAACAACGATGCCGTGGTGGTCGAGATGACCATCGCGAAGCATCCTGTACATCGAATCATGGTGGATAGCGGAAGCTCGGTCGACGTACTTTTTTACGATGCTTTCTCTCGAATGAACTTATCTCCCGATCGGCTGAAACCAGTACACATCCCACTGGTAGGTTTTACAGGAGACTCCGTGGGGGTCGAAGGAGAGATCACTCTCCCGGTCACCGCCGGATCCCCGCCCCGGCAGGCGACCGTTATGATAACATTCACTGTCGTCAAGCTCCCTTCGCCTTACAACGCCATTCTCGGGCGTCCCGGGCTCAACCAGCTGGATGCCACCATCTCCACGAGGAGGCTGTTGGTGCAGTTCCCCACACCTTCCGGGCTCGGAGAAATGAGGGGGACGATCCAACCGGTCCCGCTCTGCCTCCAGACAGTCCCTGGCACCAGGAGCGCAGAGCTCGCCCACGATATCGAAGATCTCGATCTGAGAGAGAAGGAACCCAGGGGAGGGCCCGTAGAGCGCCTGCTAACTTTTCCCCTCGGTTCGGACCCCGTGAAGACGGTGCAGGTCGGGGCCCAGCTCCCCGAGGAAGAGCGAACCCGCCTGCTGGAGTTCCTCCGTGCCAACGCTGACGTGTTCGCCTGGTCAGCGGCCGACATGCCGGGCATCCCGCCCGAGATCATCATGCACAGCCTGAACGTAGACCCAAGTTGCCGCCCGGTCCGCCAGAAGAAGAGAAGCTTCGCCATGGAGAGGCAGAAGGCGATCAACGAGGAGGTAGAAAAGCTCCTCGCCGCCGGTTTTGTCCGAGAAGTCCAATACCCCAGCTGGCTAGCAAACGTGGTCATGGTAAAGAAGAGTAGTGGTAAGTGGAGGATCTGTGTGGACTACACCGACCTCAACCAAGCCTGTCCGAAGGATAGCTTCCCTCTGCCGAAGATCGACCAGCTGGTCGACACCACCTCGGGGCATCGCCTCCTGTCATTCATGGACGCCTTCTCCGGATACAACCAGATCCGGATGAACCCGGAGGACGAAGAGCGCACTGCCTTCATAACTGACCACGGGACCTTCTGCTACAGGATGATGCCCTTCGGCCTCAAGAACGCGGGGGTGACGTACCAACGTCTGGTCAATAAAGTCTTCAAAGACCAGATAGGCCGCAACATGCAGGTGTACGTGGACGATATGCTGGTGATGAGCAAACTTGATTCGGACCACGTGGCTGACCTGACGGAGACATTCGGCAACCTCCGGCGCCATCAGATGAAGCTGAACCCGGCGAAGTGCGCCTTCGGCGTCTCCGCCGGGAAGTTCCTAGGGTTTATGGTGACCCAAAGAGGAATCGAGACCAACCCGGAGAAGGTCCAGGCCATCCTGGACATGGAGCAACCCGCCTCCAAGAAGCAGGTACAGCAACTGACCGGTCGAGTTGCGGCCCTTAGCCGTTTTATTTCCAGGTCGGCGGACCGCTGCCGTCCCTTCTTCAAGGTGCTGAGGAAGATGAATGGCTTTGCTTGGACCGAGGAGTGCCAGCAGGCCTTCGAGGAGCTGAAGAAGACGCTCGCGTCGCCACCTTTGCTGTCCAGGCCCGAGGAGGGAGAGGAGCTAACCCTCTACCTGGCGGTTACCCCGGAGGCCGTCAGCTCTGTCTTGGTCCGAACCGACGACCAGGGGCTCCAGCGGCCGGTATACTATACCAGTAAACTCCTCCGAGACGCGGAGCTCAGGTACTCCCGGCCCGAGAAACTCATTTTTGCGCTAATAGTGTCTGCCCAGCATCTCAGGCCCTATTTCCAAGCGCACCCCATCGCCGTCTTGACGGACCAACCGCTGAAAGCGGTGCTCAGCCGACCCGACACCTCGGGATTATTGGCCAAGTGGGCACTGAAACTCAGCGAGTTCGATATTACATACCGACCGAGGTCAGCCATGAAGGCGCAGGTGCTGGCCGATTTCTTGGTCGAGTACGCAGGCTTGGGTAAGGAGCCCGAGGAGGGCCCCTCGGCCCGGCCGATGGAGGTCGGCACCGATGAGCCCGGAGCGGACGCCTGGATCCTCCATGTAGACGGAGCCTCGAACTCCGGCGGAAGCGGAGCTGGGCTCATCCTTGCTAACGGCGACAGGGTTGTCGCTGAGTGCGCACTCCGGTTCCAATTCCCCGCGACAAATAACCAGGCGGAGTACGAGGCGCTTCTCGCCGGACTGAGGGTCTCCCGCGAGCTGGGCGTGACCAACCTCAGAGCTTTCACTGACTCCCAGCTCGTGGCGGGGCAGGTGTCCGGGGAGTACGTCGCACACGACCCCCAGATGGCAAAGTATTTGGAGCTCGTCAAAGCGGGCGCGTCCAAGTTCCGGCGCTTCAACATCTTCCATATCCCCCGCGGGGAGAACGCCCGCGCGGATGCCCTCTCTAGGCTGGCGACCCTGCCAAACACGATGCTGGGACGCGCTCATGTGGAGCGGCTTGAGGTCCCAAGCCTCGAAGCACCGGTGGAGGTCCATCAGGTCAGCCAGGAGCCCGGCTGGATGGACAAGTACGCTGCGTATATCACCAGCGGCACCCTGCCGGAGGACCGAGAGGTGGCTCGCCTCATCAGGAAGAAGGCCGTGCGGTTCGTCCTGATGGACGGGCAGCTGTATCGAAGATCCTACTCTTATCCCCTCCTCAAGTGCATCGGACCCACAGAAGCCAAGCTTGTGCTCCAGGAGATTCACGAAGGCATCTGCGGAAACCACGTGGGGGGCAGGGCATTGGCATACAAGGCCCTCCGTCAAGGCTACTTCTGGGAGACGATGAAGGAAGACGCCGCCGACTTCGTGAAGAAGTGCAACCGGTGCCAGCGTCACGCCACGGTGCAGTGGCAACCCTCCAACCCAATCTCTCAGCTCTCAGCCCCCTGGCCGTTCGCCCAGTGGGGGATGGACCTCCTGGGCCCATTCCCGCCGGCGTCCGGTCAGCGGAAGTTCTTGATAGTGGCTATCGACTACTTCACGAAGTGGGTCAAGGCCGAGCCCTTGGCAAGAATCACCGAAGCAAACGTCGCCAAGTTCTTTTGGAAGTCCATCGTCTGTCGCTTCGGCCTCCCCCACACCGTGGTCACCGACAACGGACACCAGTTCGACTGTCGGGAGTTCGAAGATTTCTGCAGCGACCTCGGCATCAAGCATCGCTTCACCTCGATGGCGCACCCTCAGACCAATGGGGAAGCCGAAGTCACGAACATGACCATTCTTTAGGGCCTCCGCACGCGGCTAGACCAAGCCAAGGGTAGATGGGCCGACGAGCTTCCCAGCATCCTTTGGGCATACCACACTACCCCAAGGGCGGCTACCGACGAAACTCCATTCAACCTCGTCTTCGGAGCCGAGGCAGTCATCCCGATCGAGCTCAGCCTACCCACGCTGCGCGTGGAGCAATACGACGAAACAGAAAACCCGGCCAGGATGATGCTCAACCTAGACCTTCTCGAGGAAACGAGGGACAAGGCCCGAATCCGAATGGCGGCATACCGGCAACGTGTAGCCAGATATTACAACTCCCGAGTGCGGCCGAAGGTTTTTCGTCCCGGGGACCTGGTCCTCCGACGCGCAGAAGCCTCCCAGCCACGGGAATGCGGCAAGCTTTCACCCAACTGGGAAGGCCCATATCGGGTGGCGGAAGCCCTCCCTCATGGAGCGTATTACTTGGAAGAATTGGGAGGCGCCAGGTTCCCCCGGACATGGAACTCCTCGAACCTGAGAATGTACTACCAGTGATGTAAGGCTCCCAGTTTCTGTAACAAAGCTTCCCCACTTCAAACACTCCATCCAAACTTCAAAGAAGGCCGGCGGCATTGAGCTCAGTCCGGAAGATCCTGGGCTTCGGCCTGGAAGGTGGCGCCAAACCCAGTTCGCCCATGCAAGCCCGGAGCACAGCTCAGCAAGCCGCGCAAGGTTTGAGAAAGCCTGCGGCATTGAGCTCAGTCCGGAAGATCCTGGCCTTCGGCCTGGAAGGTGGCGCCGAACCCAGTTCGCCCACGCAAGCCCGGAGCACAGCTCAGCAAGCCGCGCAAGGTTTGAGAAAGCCTGCGGCATTGAGCTCAGTCCGGAAGATCCTGGGCTTCGGCCTGGAAGGTGGCGCCGAACCCAGTTCGTCCACGCAAGCCCGGAGCACAGCTCAGCAAGCCGCGCAAGGTTTGAGAAAGCATGCGGCATTGAGCTCAGTCCGGAAGATCCTGGGCTTCGGCCTGGAAGGTGGCGCCGAACCCAGTTCGCCCACGCAAGCCCGGAGCACAGCTCAGCAAGCCGCGCAAGGTTTGAGAAAGCCTGCGACATTGAGCTCAGTCCGGAAGATCCTGGGCTTCGGCCTGGAAGGTGGCGCCGAACCCAGTTCACCCACACAAGCCCGGAGCACAGCTCAACAAGCCGCGCAAGGTTTGAGAAAGCCTGCGGCATTGAGCTCAGTCCGGAAGATCCTGGGCTTCGGCCTGGAAGGTGGCGCCGAACCCAGTTCGCCCACGCGAGCCCGGGGCACAGCTCAGTGAGCCGCGCAAGGCTTGAGAAAGCCTGCGGCACCAAGCTTAGTCCGGAGATCCCGAGTTTCGGCCTGGAAGACGGTGCAGAAACCGTGTTGTTCGCCCAAGCATGAAGGCAACCCAAAATCGCACCTGCTTAAGGTTTGCCTTGCTGCGACGTGACTCAGCGGGCCCCATCCTTCGATTTGAGCAATGGAAGGACCAGGCCTGCAGTTACTTCAGGTGTTCCAGACCGACATCTCAGAAAGAAAAGAAGAGAAAAAAAGTGAGACGAAACAACAACCAAGTTTTCGATAAAGGTCATATCTTCATTGATATAAGTAGTTGCTACAAGCCGGGAGCCCCGACAGGCCGGGACTCCCCAAAAAAAAAACAACAAAAGCTACAGGGATAAAGCAAAAAGACAGTGCCGGGTCAATGGGGCGCGGGTTCGGAGCCATCTGCCGGAGGCGCGGGCGCTGCTTCTTCAACTTCTACAGTCGCCGGCTCCTGGGGCTGTTCTAGGGCCGCGGCATCGCTGGTCGACGGCACCGCAGGTGTCGCTCTGGCCGCGCCGGGAACCCTGCTCTCGCCCCCTGGCTTCCTGCCACCGACGACGACCCCGCTCAGGTCCAGGTGGGGGAAGAAGGCCCCCACCTTCTCCCGGCACATCCGGAACCCCTGCAGGAAGGAGTCCACGGCGGCCTCCCGGACCTCCGACGTGAACTCGTCGGAAGCCCGGAACTTGGGGACGGCTTCTTGCGCTTCCCGCTTGGCCGCCTTCAGGAGCCCGTTGACGTAGGCGCTCCGCTCCTTCGCCGCGGCCACCTCTCGTCGGGCCTCCTCCAGCTGGCGCTCCACCCAGTTGGAGTGGGCCTGCAGGCGGGCCTTCTCCGCCGCCTCCTCCTCGGTTCGGCGCTGGTTGGAGGCCCGCTCCTCCGACAAGGAGGCCTCCAGCTCCTTGTTCCGCTCCTCGGAACGTGCCAGGTCGGACTGGAGGGCTTGCTTCTCGGCCCGCAGCTCGGCCCCCTTCTCCATCAGATCCTTCACGTCGGCCGCGAGCTTGCCGAGCTTCAGCTCCCGATCGGAGTCCCTCTTGTCGTTCCCTACGAGGTAATTCCTCAGTAGGAGGACGTCGTTCCCGATCTGCAATACAAAAGCAACACCTGTCAGAGCAGAGGCAGAAAAGCCTCGAGGTTGAAACAAGAAAGAAGAGGAAGCTCGAACTTACCGTGAAAAGCTGCGGAAGGATGCCGAGCAGTGCGTCCGCATAGTCCCGGCCGCCCTGAGCTCGGCGGTCCCGGGCGGTGGAGGCGTACTCCATCATCTTCTCCGCCAGCCCCCTGTTGAGGATGACCGAGTCCCGGTGGGAGATCACCGGTGTCGGACCCTTCGGGCCGGCCCCTACGGCGGCTGCCCCCTCAGCTGAAGCCGCAACCGACGGGTCGGCGGTCGCCACAGGCGGTGCCGTCGGGCTGGCAGCAAGGATGGGCCCGGTGATGGGCAGAGTGGCGGGCGCTGGAGCTCTCTCTGCGGCGCCACCAGGTCGCGTGACCGAGGTACCAGGAACCCCGCCCTGAGGTGGCCTCGACGGAGAAATGGCAGCAGCTGGGCCGGGCACGGTCGCCGCCACGACCTCCCGGCTCGACTCCGTACGAGCCCTCTTCGCTGCGGGCTCGTCCACCTCCACGACGTCCCGCTGGGCCGCCCCCTCTAAGAGGTTCTCCAAAGAAAACTTCACCCCTGGGAAATGAAAGAGACAGAAGGTCAGACGGTTTGATCTTGAAGAAAGAGGGGGGGGCAGAAATTAATGCGGGGCCGAATCTCACCAGTCTCACGGATGGGACTGATGCCGGCCTCAAAAAGATTCTGCTCGGAGAGCAGAACCTCGAGCGCCGGGACCACGTCACTCAGGAGCTGGGTGTAGGACTCCTGGTCCGCAGGCTCGACCCGGGAATTCCGGTTCGGCGACCGGTCCGGCTCACTCCAGGCCCAGTCGACGTCATCGACCGAGGCGAAGAAAAAACGGCTCTTCCATCCCTTGACCGAGGAAGGGAGGTCGAACCGGAGACACCTAGGCTGGGGCGAAATGTACCACCAGCCGTCATCGGTGGAGCACTTCTTCAGGGTGAACAGGGCCCTGAAGAGAGAAAAACGGGCAACGAACCCGTGAAAATGGCAGAAAACAATGAAGGAGAAGATGACCCGGATGGCATTGGGAGCCAGCTGAGCCGGGACGAGCCGGAAGTGGCTGAGGAAGGAAAGAAAGAAAGGGTGCAGAGGAAAACGAAGACCCCCGAGGAGGAAGTCTTCGTAGAAAGCAATGCGGCCGGGGCCACTCATGGTGACGCGCTCCCCGGACCGCGGGACAAACAGACGAACAGACCCCGAGATGCCATAGGCATCCCGGAGCAGAGAAAGGTCGCCTTCGGTCATGGTAGAAGCATGACCGGAGGGACCGGCGGGAAGAGATGGCGGAGCAGGAAGAGAAGGCAAGGCAGGAAGAGAGCGGAGGGGCACGGCAGGCGCAACCGGAGGGGACCGGATCCCCCTGGGGATGCCAATAGTGACACCCCCGGGTTGCAAACGCCGGCGGACCTCCTTTGGAATTACCTTCTCATCCGAGGAGGAAGAAGATGGAGTCCTCGGCCGGGATGGACCGGCCTCATCCGGATTGGAAGAGACATGGCGACGGCGGGCCATGGAAAAGGAAAGGACAAAGAAATCGGATAGAAAATGCGAAAGAAGGAGGGGGGCCAAAGAAGGAGAAGGAGGCACTCACCGAAAATGCACAGACGAGCGCGAGCAGCAGAAGTTGTTAGCCTGCAGCGAACCGCCCACGAAGCAAGGGAAAAGGCCTCGTTCTGGAAAGTCCCCTCCATTTCAAACTCAGCCGACAGCAGCCATACCCATCATTCCGCCTCCGACCACTGGATGGTCGCCACGTGGGCGCACGCCCGACACCGACGCCTCGTTAGCAGAGTAACGGCCTCTGTCTCGAAGCGACGCATTGATTACGGGCAAGTGGACGACGCGTGGCGGCTCCCCATAGGTCTTCAGCCGCATCGAGCCACGACGAGCGAGGATCGTGGCAATTATGATGCAAGATCTTTGCCTCCCCACGTCATGTCCGCATTTAATCCCGACGTTCCGTTCTACGATGTCCCGACGGAACGGCGGACTGGGGGGCAACTGTTACAGCCGTGACAGTGACGTGGACAGGCTCAGGTATCGCCGAATGCGAGCAAGCCACGTGTAAGTTTCCCCGCCGGAGTTTGCGCCACGTCCACAAAGCTGGGATCGGCAAGACCGCACCACCCGACGACTGACTGAATCAAACCGCCCTCGCCGAGGTCAAGCTCGGCCCGGAGTTCCTCTACCACCTCATTGGCGCCCGGGCCCGGAGGGGTCCGCCCGAGTGAGGTCGGCCGAGGTCGGGCGTCCCCCTGCCGCTTCGCCAGGTGTCCACCCAGGAGGGGTCCACCTGAGCCGAGGTCGGCTGATCCTTCGCCTTTCGCCAGGTGGCCACCCGGAGACGGGCCCACCTCGGCCGAAGCCAGGCGACCCCCCTGCCGCCTCGCCAGGTGTCCACCCAGGAGGGGTCCACCTGGGCCGAGGTCGGCTGATCCTTCGCCTTTCGCCAGGTGGCCACCCGGAGACGGGCCCAACTCGGCCGAAGCCAGGCGACCCGCCTGCCGCCTCGCCAGGTGTCCACCCAGGAGGGGTCCACCTGGGCCGAGGTCGGCTGATCCTTCGCCTTTCGCCAGGTGGCCACCCGGAGACGGGCCCACCTTGGCCGAAGCCAGGCGACCCCCCTGCCGCCTCGCCAGGTGTCCACCCAGGAGGGGTCCACCTGGGCCGAGGTCGGCTGATCCTTCGCCTTTTGCCAGGTGGCCACCCGGAGACGGGCCCACCTCGGCCGAAGCCAAGCGACCCCCTGCCACCTCGCCAGGTGTCCACCCAGGAGGGGTCCACCTGGGCCGAGGTCGGCTGGTCTTTCGCCTTTCGCCAGGCGACCTCCTGCCACCCCGCCAGGTGTCCACCCAGGAGGGGTCCACTTGAGCCGAGGTCGGCCGATCCCTTGCCTCTATCCAGTTGGCCCCCGGAGACGGGTCCAACTCAGCCGAGGTCAGACCGCTCGTACGGAGAGGCCCCCGGGGAGAGAGACGGATCCCGAGGCCATCCCTCGGGCCGTACAGACCCCAGGCGGCGTCCCGTACGGAGGGCGGCGGCACGCGGAACGTCACTTGCATCGGCCCGACAGGTCCCGCAGTCGAGAGACCCGATCCTGACAGAACAGGCCCCATAAACGGATGGCGTCCACACTTGGGGAAGGGAGCGCTCTCACGGATCCCGAGGCCTGGCGACCGGCCGCTCTGCCAGCGCCGCCCTCCCTCTTTTTCTCTTCTGTCTTTGCCTTTTCCCTGCTGGGCCCGGCGGACGAGGTCGGAAAGCCGCCTGGCCTCCTTCACCGAAAAGGGAAAAGGAAGGAAAACAGGGGAGGGGAGTTTCCGAGGAGGAAAAGGACAAGCGCACGACGGAGGGAGATAAAGAGGGAAGAATCTGGGGACTAGAAGGTAAGCCGATTAGCCTGGGGACAAGGAGGAAGCACCGGCACAAGGCCTTACGCCGAGAGAGAAACCAGAGATCCCGAGAGGGGAACACTGGGCGTGAGCTCGGCAAGCAGGCCCAGCCGAGATTCCGGTCCCCAGAGCGTCTCCTTCACCAATTAACTCTCTGAATCTGGGACCCTCTCGAGGGCCCGGGTGGGAGAGTCTGTTCCTTCTCGTCGTCTACTGACTTGACCGTCGGAGCTCCCTCGCCGGGATCCCCGGCCAGGGTCTTCTAACCCCTTTGTTGCAGGTTCTTCGCAGGGAAGGGAGGCCCCCTCGCCAGGCGGTCAGGAAGGATCGGCTGATCCGTGGCACGGGCGCGGCGACGAGAGCGGCAACACAGGGTGTCGTAACTTTTGAACTAGGATGTCGTATTGCTGTTTCTGGTCATTTTTGAACCAGGATATCGTAGGTTTTGAACCAGGGTGTCGTAAGTTTTGAACTAGGATGTCGTAATAATGTTTCAGGTAATTTTGTATTGCTGTTTCTGGTCATTTTTGAACCAGGATATCGTAAGTTTTGAACCAGGGTGTCGTAAGTTTTGAACTAGGATGTCGTAATAATGTTTCAGGTCATTTTTGAACCAGGATGTCGTAATTTTTGAACTAAGATGTCGTAGGTTTTGAATTAGGATGTCGTAATATTGTTTCAAGTCATTTTTTGAACCAGGATGCCATAGATTTTGATCTGGGATGTCATAGCTTTTGAACTAGGATGTCATAAGGATATTTTGATCTGGACGAAAATTTCAATTAATGCTAGTCATCTCAGCTCTTGTCCCATCATGCTACAGTGAATATTTTTTGATCAATAAAAATATATGGTGCAGGCCATGCTGGATTTACTGCACCGCACGTGGTGCACAAAGAATTACTCCCTCCTTTGATAGAATCCTAAAGGAAGAGTGCTTCCCCTCTTTGCTGCCGCCCCTACTCCAACTAGTCTCGAATCCTAGTGGCTTCAACGACCCCGCCACCACTGTCATTCTTCTCCACCTCAAAGTCAGCAATCTCGATTCCATCCAGTTACTCGATCTCCACTTTTAACTGCTCTTGTTATTTCGCTATCCTCCTCCTCTTCGATCAATGGCACTACATTTACTTCATTGGAGATGGGATCTGACAGGTTTTCTTTAAGATATTTTCTGCTAGTGACCTCTGCTGTTACCCATTTAATGCCTTCACCTTCTTTATACCTTTGACTTCGCTGGCGCGATTTGCTTGGTGGCTAATATCCTGGAAATGCTTTTGATGTTTTTGGAGCTTCTCTTCGATAGGACGAGATCACAAGAAGTAGTCTACAAATTTAGGCTGGAGTCAAGTCATGGGCTTGATTAATGACATGCCCGAACTTGGTTAGAAAATAAAACATGTTCTATATTTAAATTTAAAATTGGCTTGATTTTGTTCGGACCTGGCCCGAATTTATTTTTAATAATATTGGTTTCTTCAACCCCCCACCACCACACCAACCCAAATAAATAAATAAATAAATGAACGGAAACTAGAATTTTTTTTAAAAAAATGTAAATTGGAAGCTTAATCGTCAGATTCAGAGGCTAGCAGGAGTGCACGGTCCAGATCGAAGCCCTCACCATCGGAAGGCCGACTGCCCCCATGCCGCTTCGAGACAGAAAAAATAAAAATGCCACCACCCCGCGTTAATTCGAAGGCCAAAATCCCCCATCTCCCGCTCTCCCCCGATCCGGCCATCAAAACCCTTGGGCACGCTTCCGAATCCTATCATCCATCGATCCCCGAAACCCCCTTCCCGTCCCCATGTCCCCATCCCAATCTCAAATCCGAGCAGTTTCAGCCTCAGTCTCCTCCATTTCTAGGGCTCAGCGTTTATCTGCCAGCTCCGGAATCCAGATCGCGGGCATTGATTTCTGCTGTTGTTTCTTCGCAGCTCTTTAATTCCTATTTCGTAGTTAGAAATCCATCGACCTACCTTCGTTATGCCCGAAAGATTGCAATTTTAGGAGTCTCCAGCCATCTGGAGGTAAATGCCGTCTCTTTTAGATTCTTTTTGATTGGAATTTCTGGATGGTTTATACTTTGTTTTACTTGAGATTGGAAAAAAGGACGCGAGGACCGTGTGCATTTTAGTGGAAATCAGGACTACGATATATGTCGGGGACTAGAGAAGCAAGAGCCTAATCTGTAGAGAAGACGCTAGGAGAAATGCCGCGTTGATACTCATTTGTTATGGTGTCATACCTGGGCCGGGACGCGCGAAGGGGAAAGTGGGGGGAGTAGACGCCCGTCAATCAGCGCGCGTTTGCTTCAGGAGGAAAAAAAAAATAAAATAAATTGAGAGAAAGAAAACAAAAGGGAGACAGAGTCCTTTTAATGCTCTTGCCTCTCTCTCGTTCTCTCCCGCGCGACTCTCTCTCCCTCTCCCTCCCGCCACTCTCTTTTCCCTCTCCCTCTCTCGTGTCTTTCTCTTCTGCACCTCTGTCTGACACACTCTCTCACATGGCTCTCTTTCCTACATCTCCTTTCTTCCTCTTTAAGCATGTCCCTAAGGGGATTCATTGTGTCGCATGTTCCTATCCTATGACAAGAAACAGGGTAAGATTAGTAATCCATTTTTCCTGTAAAAAATTAAGAATTGATTGAATATTTAAGTATTTTAGGAATTTTAGAAATTATTTTAATATATTAGTATGCTGCTGAGTAAACCTGTGTGATTTGTATTGTTAGATCCCGAAGCATGTGGATGACTAGATAACTTATTTGAATTTTTGACATCTGCAAGGTAAATGAAGTAATGCTTTTCAGTATGCTTTTAAAATAATTTAATAATTTTTGCATCTATTTGAATAAATGGTCAAGTATGTTTTTTTAAATTTTTGATGAAATAATTAAATATATATTTGGATACTTTCATAAATATATGTTTTGAATAATGGTTTTAGAAAACATGGTTGGATAACTTGTGAAAATACTTTTGTATATATTCGATGTGGCTATGATTTGTTTTGGCCATGTTAATGGAGATTATAGGTTGGTCCTGTTGACTTGTAATCTAAGAAACTAGTTTTGATACCGTATCATCGGTGATTGGAATAGTAGTATTTGGATGTTATTATTTATTATTTGATCCATGCCACTTAGTTATGTGTTGTAGCCCAATTTGGATATAATATCAGTTTGCGAAATATGTAATTTTGATAAGAAAAAGAAATATTCTCTAATGTTTGATAAGTCTAAAATTTTGCCTAGTCAATTATATGTGTTTAGTCTTGTTATGAATTAGCATGCTTTGACCCACCTTGAGATTTTTTGTTACTTACTAGGCTAGTGTAGCTCATCATTCTTCTTCTTTTATTTTTATTTTCAGATAATGAACTATGAATGATTTCGGGGCTCTGGGAAGTGCACTAGCTAGTTGTGAGCATTTTGTAATTCTTAGTTAACTTTATGAATTAATCTTATATTAAGTTTAGTAGATTTGAAGATTGTTATTTGACTTACGTTAATCTAGAAGTGTTTTGACTTTTGTTATCCGGAACTATATGGTAATGAAAAAATGATTGTGGGATGTAATTATATCAGCTTCAGAGGATTGGAATTGTTTTGGTTATAATTGTTATGAAATGATTTGATTTGTTATCGAGGTAGCCTTGCATGTCTATGATGTCTGCCTTGCAGGCATGCGGTGTCTGTTATGCGTTGGGTTCGGGATGCGACATATAGCCTATTAGATTACATATAGTGAATAGGTTTTGTTAATATTGAGTGGAAAGGGCCTCAGTTTGACATTTTGAGTGCATCACATGTTGTTAAATCATTAAAAGATTTAGAAATATCGGAACTTCGGAAGTTTGGAACCAGAAGATTGTTCTTGAGGCAAAAACTCATTTGATTGTGGGGTCTTTACTGATGGGTACTACCTGATAGTATACCAACCACTCAAATGTTTTTTTTCCCTCTCTTCTGGTCAAAAGGCAAATAAATTTAAACTTTTGATTAATGAGCTTCCCCTGCCACAGCCTGATGGAGAGAACACTTTCATGTTGTTGGCTTGGAGGAAGGTAGGAATGAGGATGTCTGGAGATGATAGCTTTTTCCAACCACTTGCCTAGTATCACATGTATATCACCAGCAATTTATTAGACAAAATTGGGTCATAGAACTTGAGGTTATTGCTAGAGGGGGACTTCATTTATCATATTCTTTCAGCTAAATTTCAAAGTAATAAAATACAAAGTAACTTTGTATAATAAGTTCTGTACAGGGATAAGTTCACAACATGTGTACTTCTAGGTTTCAATATGGGGTGGCAAATTAACAATGCAGTCATGACACAGCAATAGCAAGCACTGATACATATGGTAACTTGCCATGTTACTTTAAACTATGGCCAGGATAAAACTACATGCCATCTACCACTGATTTTTGGAATGATCCATCCTTCTGCACCTGGTTTTGCCATATGATGCTTAATGTAGTAATTTCATTAGCATTCTAGAAAAATGTGTTTTCACAGTTCCATCAATATCAAACCCCATTATATGGTATGAAGATTGTAGGTCATGCTTTTTTGACATGCCTTTCATGTTTCATAAATATATGGTATCTGTTACACAGAATCATGATGAACTTTGATTTCCTCATACTATTATCGTAAATATACCTGATTAATTACTGATTCATGATTTCACTATTTTCCAGGTTTTGCTTTCATATATTTGCTGTGACCAGTGATGTACAACTTCATGAAGCATATGAGCATGCTTACTGATGAATAAGGAAGCATTGCCAAGGCATGTTTGATACAATACAATTTTAGACCATTTTTAATTTGCTATTGTCATCATTTTGCTTTTGTTTAGTTCTAGTTTCTTTTTTCCTTTCTTTTGCTTTCCTTTTCCTTCTTCCCCTCCTTTCCCCCCTCAATCTTTTACCTGGTATACATTGTACCCTTCCAACAGAAAAAAACTTTAGTTCAGAATCTACTTGCAGGGACAAGCCATCGAAGGTCAATTGGTTGCATCATGTGGCTGCTTTTGAGAATTTCTCTTGTCAAGAGAAATTCTTGAGCTCAAACTTTCTGTTTTCTTTATCATCACAAAAATGCAGACCTGAAGAAAGTGCTGAAGGGATGTTGTGCATGAGGTACAACTGTGTCTTGATGGTCTGATTATTTGAATTCTAATGCTGGATCATTGAAAAAATATTTTTCTCCTGACAGTATCTCATACCTGCTGCAACTGATGTCATGAAGAGATGTTATAAATAAAAAATTTCCGGTCAATCATGGCTCCATTATAGATGGCTTTGAGATCTTGGTCCTTATTCTGCAATAACTACCTATTGGAGGCAAAATTCTTTTGACATAGTCAGATTACAGATTAGAAATTTACTGGTTACCACATATCCACTATAGACAAACATATGTGCATGCATACATATGTTTGTGCGTCCATATATTAGTCTGTCCACATGCATGTGTGTGGGTTGAGAAGCTGGGTTAGAAGGCAGTTTAACCTGATTTACTTCTGTTGACTTTGGATCATTTTAAGCTGGTTTATTGTGTAATCTAATTTATAGTTCAGTAAATCAACAAGTTAGAAGAAAATTATTTATAGTAAAAAAAAAGGGCTCTCAATCCTTAGGTAATTTATTACCTGGTGATGAATTGTTGCAATCATTCTGGCTTATTATTCTCAGCGCTTATAACTTATCTACTATGCTGTTTGTTCTGAGTGTAACTTGATCTATATGATATGTATTTTGTTTCTTAACTCTTAATTTGTTTCATATTGCATTGTCAGGTCTATTGCTTGTGCCAGTCAAAGACCTGAGAGGCTGCAAAATTTACAACTTGAGAAGGTACACTTGAAGTATCATGACTAAAGAAATTTTCTTCTTCTACTGATGATATACCAATTTTACTCCTCACTAAAACTCAAGAGATCAGCTAATTAAAACTTAACCTTTGCATCTGTAAATGAAGTTTGAAATTTCTCCTCAGTTTTATTCTTTTTTTTTTTCCTTTTGGTTTTGTTGTGTCTTGGTCATGTTTCTTGAACCAGTGAATTTGGTGCAGCATGATGATTCAATTAGTTTATTATGTACTTTGATCCCCCTGATCTCAATTTTTTGGCAGGCATGGAAAACTCTCTGCATAAGTCAGGAAACAAGCAAGCAGTATTTAAGACCTGGATTAACTGCTCTAGTGCCGAATCATAATACAGATCGTCTACCGGCAAGAGTTGCAAACTCCTCCAACAATATCAACAATGTTGTTGATGTCCAAAGATCTGGAATGTCATCTCATAAAAGTATATACCCACACAAAGTGTCTGGTGATTTACCATGTAATTCACTCCTTGGAGGTAATTCATTGAATTATATGAGAAACTCTTTATGGAAGAACAATGATTACAATACAAAGGTTGATGCAAGTTTGAACATGAGGCAACCAGATGTTATTGGAGCATCAATTCTGAACAGTTCTTCTCATATAGGTCCTGAAAATCACCGAGCTGTGCATGCTGATAGTGATAAGCATGCTAATGATAATTTTCTAGATGTTTTCGATGATGATGAAATTATGGAGGTAGAATTTTTGGTTGTGATTTATTTATTTATTTTATAGATGTAATGATGGAACTTGTGTTTGGATCAGTTTTTGCAGTTCATCAACCAATTTTGTATTTCAGAATATTGATGTAGACCAAATAGTCATGGAACACTATCAAACCACTGGAACACCGGAAGTATCAGCTTCGAAACATACTCCATTTACTCCAGTTGGTTGTGGAGGTAATACAACAGGCCCCAGTGAAAATAGCTTGCCAATGGAACTGTGTGAAATATGTATTCATGGCTTCAAGGTACACCTTTTCATTGTCATCTAGTTTTTCTTTTAAAGGGAACTGTTTTAATCATGATATTCATCTAATATCTGCAATTATGTAGCTTGCTCTTTGCCCAGATGCAACAACTCATTTGCTGGAGATGAAGGATCGGTTGATTACAGTATCCAATGAACTTCTTGATAATGCTGCTGAACTTGGTCCTCAACATTGTGAAAATCTTCGCCAAGAGCGGTTTGTCCTATCCTGACATAATGTTGTTTCCATGTTAGATGAAAAAAATTATATTTAATAATATATATATATATATATATATATATATATGTATATTGCTCCTCCATGCGCTTGCTTGTCAGGGTGCATCTCAATAAACAGATTCAGGTGCTTGAAAAATATCTCCATAGTTTGACTCAAGAAGGAGAACGATGGAGATCTCATTTGACAGCCTCAACAACTGCTGCACAGGTCTTTCAACCTGAGACTCCTGTGAACACATTTCCTATAGATCCTGCCAGATTCAATACCCAGGTTCATATAGGAAATGAACCTGGGAATTCTGGCACTCGGTGTTCAATGGTACCATTGTCATATACGGATGGAACATGTATTCTATCAGCACAAGTGGAAAGAGAAATGTTTGCTCCAAAGCTCGCTGATGTTAATTACATTGAAGGGTCTAGTGATAAGAGGTGGAAGAGTGAAGATTTTCCTTGGACCAAGAAACTTGAGGTGGTTTTTCACAATATATATCAGTTTATCTGCTTTTCCTATGTTCTCTGATGCTTACTTGTACTTGACACCTTGCCAGGCCAATAACAGAAAAGTGTTCGGGAATCATTCCTTTCGTCCCAATCAAAGAGAGGTGATTAATGCAACAATGAGTGGACATGATGTTTTTGTTCTGATGCCAACTGGTGGTGGAAAGAGCCTGACATACCAGGTACAAGCATTACCCAAGAACTCAGGCTACCAGAAATAATGTCTCCTGACATTTTCCCTGTTAAATTTGCTATGAAGCTCTCCAGTAGCTTTTGAAGCCTCGTTTGTGTAGGGCTTATTGCCGGTTACACAATGCCGAGAGATAGATTATTAGTGCCATTTTTTGATGCATGCAAAATGCTATAATAGGCTTCATATTTGTAGAGCAAGTTTCCATCTCTTTTTGATTTTTTGCCCCCTTCCCGTTGTTGAGTCTAAAGGTCAGTTATCTTGAACCCTTTGGATTAAGATAAAGATTTCTAACTTTTCCTGCTATAACATAAATTTAGCTGTCATGCAGCTTCCTGCTCTAATCTGTCCTGGAATAACATTAGTAGTTTCTCCTCTCGTCTCACTCATCCAGGATCAAATAATGCATCTGTTGCAGGTATTGCACACTTCATTTAACATGAAAATGCAGCTATATGGTACCTAACTGACTAAATACTTTCTATATCTGAGCAGGCAAATATTCCTGCTGCTAATCTGAATGCAAGCATGGAGTGGGCTGAACAGCAGGAGATTTTTAGAGAATTGATGTCTGACATCTGTAAATACAAGTTGTTATATGTAACTCCAGAAAAAGTTGCCAGGTGAGTGCTGCTTCCATAAGCTAAGGGTTGTTATGCCATGAACTTCAACTCGATACAATTCCTAACTTGCTATATCAGATAACATGGTGCTACTTAACCATCAAAACCTTGCCCAACCATTTTATCTCAGCTTATGAATCTTCATTCTCCGAGAGTTTCTAGCTGGGGATACCTGTGATGCCACTTCAAGCTATTCCATTTCCTTTCCCACGACTTCCATCCATATTATCTTAGATTCACCCCTCCTTTTCCCCATCTTTATCAAAGATCAGAGGATCCTTGTTACTGGAACCCCCAAAAATCTTTCCCGTACATGCCCATACCATCTTGATCAGTTCTCTGCCATTTGTATTTGTTGGTGTTTCTCCTATGGCTCTTCTTATATGTTCATTTGTCATTCAACATTCTGCAGAAAGGCTTCACCTTAATGTAACAGGATTATTTCAGTGCTAGAAACTGGTACTCAATTTAAAGAATATTTTCATGAATAATCTGGAATAGGGAATTATCTGTAAAAGCACATTGGTTCAAGGAAAGACAGCTATATGCTGACTTTCATATTTATGCACGTCTGTATTTTCATTGATGCATGGTGAAGTTATGTGCAATACTCCTAATATTAATCATGTGGGTTCTGAATCTGCATTAACTTTGGAAATTCGGTTGGCCTAAAACACTTGGGAATTTCTTGTATTCTTTCAATTGAAGTGACGGTACTTAGTTGGAAATATTTGTCTGATACAGGAGCGATGTTTTGTTGAGACACTTGGACAATTTGTACTCACGGGGATCACTTGCTAGAATTGTTATTGATGAAGCTCATTGTGTAAGCCAGTGGGGACATGATTTTAGGCCAGATTATCAGGTTGTGATGAGCAAAACTTTGCTTTCAGCACCCTTGAGAACCTTTCAAAACTTACCCTGTTCTGACTAAAAATTTGCACTCTATTAGGGACTTGGTATTTTAAAACAAAAGTACCCAAATACTCCCGTGCTGGCTCTAACTGCTACAGCAACAGCTAGTGTAAAGGAAGATGTTGTGCAAGCTCTTGGCTTAGTGAATTGCATCATTTTTCGGCAAAGTTTTAACCGCCCAAACTTGTGGTGAGTGTCAATTGACATGCACTGTGGCTGTTTGCTTTATACTGGATGATGGGTTTAACTTTTGCAGGTTTTCTGTAATGCCCAAAACAAAAAAGTGCCTGGAGGACATTGATAAATTCATTAAAGAAAACCATTTTGATGAATGTGGCATCATTTATTGTCTTTCAAGAATGGACTGTGAAAAAGTGGCTGAGAAATTACAGGTTTTTGGCTTTCTTTATTATGGCTGCAGGTTATCTTAAGATACTTGTTTAAAAAATTGTTGTGTTGAAAATAAAATATGTGCTGACACGAATGTTGTTTTTCTTTTCTTTTCTTTTTCTCCCCTCCTGACTTTGGTGATTGTTACTGGCTTTCTTGTATCATGAATCAATTCTTCTTAATTCTTGCTTCTTGAATGTGTTAGTTCTTATATGTGGTTCGAAGGCAACCAGCATGTTTCTACAAATTTGCAACTGAAATGTTTGAAGTTTGAACCCCTCTCTAGACAAATAGCCAGTCAATTTTTCAATGTATTGTATTAACATGTTATATATTGAACTCAAGGATCTAGTGTTGGAGGAAATTCATTAGTTTTCTGTCACACTAATAAATACATTGATTTTTCCTCATGAAAGTCAGATAGATATGTGGACAAAATCTATTTCCAGTGCGAAGATAGTTGTAAAGGTAATATTCCAAGTGAAATACGATGATATTTTGATTTTGATGAGAAGTGGCCAACATGGTGAACCCAGAATGTAGACTTAGATACTTAGCTTTGACACCTGAGGATTCACTGTTACTGCTGAGAACTCGTTGGTGGCACCAAAGCAAATTCTGAATTAAGGTGATGAACTTGCGATGGCTTTGATGAGGCATGTTTCTAGGCAAGCTCACACTATATGGAGAGGAGCTATGCGAAACAAAATTATTTACCATTGAAATGTCACAATGACAGGAGATGAAAAATACAGTTTAGCCTTTAGTGGCACCCTCTAGCTAGGATTAATCAATGATCGAAATAAAAATAAACTTTAACACAAGCTGGATATAGTTAGCCATCTGACTCTTTCTCCTAACTAGTAACTAGTGTGTGGGAAATCAGAAGCTAATCGAGAAATTTGTCTTTTTCTTTCTTTCTAAATTGTTTGAACATACAAAAGGATGACAGGGGAAGTTGAAACTTCTTTCACCATTTGATTATATGTGTCAGTTAACTTTGACTCAGATTTGGAACACATGCTTGCACTCTTAGTCCAAAGTTTTGCCCATATTTATCGCCTACAATTTTCATGCCTTAGATGGCCTCACATATTGAGGAGAAACAAATGTGCCCTTAGGCCTTCTCACATATTATAGGCATGTTTAAACAGGACTGACAGCTAGGGTTCATGATGATGATGCAACTAATTTGCAATAAGGCCTGCAATTTTGTAGTCAATGAACCATTCTTGTCTTTTTAAACTCAGCTAACTATATGGTTCTTAGAGAGACCACAGAATCACTAAGAAATGACAGAGACCTTCCCCGAGGGAAAAAGATTAGTAAAGAAAACCAACTAGCTTCTGCTTGTCTAATCTACAAAAAAAATGTTATACATAGAAATGAAAACTAACTGCAGGTGGAGTTCGATATTTTACATACTCTAAAGTAAATCATGTATGCTCTTAACTTTAATTGTGCTCTTGTTTTGTTGATTCTTCTTCATCCTATTAAAATCTTCTTTTTTTAAAAAAAAAGGATATTGCATGCTTATCTTGCATTTGTTCTTGTGGAGACCAAGTAAGGTGTGCAGCTAGAAGGCACCATGTAACAAATGCATGGTTTTTCATGTTCTGTGCTTGAACCAATGCATATTAAGAATTTTGATAAATTTATCACTTCATGTTTTAAGTGAATTGCTTTTGTTTGTGTCAAATGCATCCTTAAAACTAACAACAAATGTTCTTTGTTTTTTAGGAATATGGACATAAAGCATCGTTTTACCATGGTAGCATGGATCCTCTTCAAAGAGCATATGTTCAAAAGCAGTGGAGCAAAGATGAAATCAATATAATATGTGCCACAGTGGCTTTTGGAATGGGTATTCAGCAATTATCATGTTAGGTTTTTGCGCTTTTATAATGTAGACAAGTTATAGATCTCATGGTAATATATGAATTTTAGGTATCAACAAACCTGATGTTCGGTTTGTTATTCACCATTCTCTTCCAAAATCTATTGAAGGTTATCATCAGGTAATCTTTGAAATGCATCTGTAGTGTCTGACTAGTGCCACAAATGTGCTTCAAATTATTTATTCTTTCTCTCTTTTTCCCCAGGAATGTGGCCGTGCCGGTAGAGATGGTCAGCATTCTTCTTGTGTTTTATATTACAGCTACAGTGACTATGTAAGTCGAGCACTTTTTATTTTTTGTTGATTTAAGAATTTTGTTGCAATGACATATGTTTGATTTGTCATTGGATCTCTTTTTATTTATTGGAAATCTTTAGATTCGGGTCAAGCACATGCTTACTCAGGGAGTAATAGAGCAAAGCCCTGTATCAATTGGAACAAGGCGTAATTCTTTAGTTAGCAACGACAGAGTACTGGAAACAAATATTGAAAATCTTCTTCGCATGGTATCTGAAAATATTCGAATCTCGTTATTGTCAAGCATTTGATTAAAAAGCAACAATTAATTTTGGTGATATTACTTTTTACAGGTTAGCTATTGTGAAAATGATATTGATTGCAGACGCCTACTGCAATTGATTCATTTTGGTGAAAAATTTGATCCTGTAAGGTGCCGAAAGACATGTGATAACTGTTCTAAAATGCTGAGCTGGATTGAAAAAGATGTAACTAATATTGCAAAGCAATTGGTCAGGAATATACTTTCTTATCTTTATAACTTTTTTTTTAGTCAATTTTTACTCATAGTTAATATTTTTCACTATAAATGATATGTGCTAACTGATGCATTATTTTTAAAAATGCCTGCTTGTAGGTTGAGTTAGTGATATTGACAGGCCAAAAGTATTCAACATCCCACATTCTGGAAGTGTACAGAGGGTCCCTGAGCCAAATTGTATGTATCAACATAAGTAACCGGTTGTGTTCTTTTCTCTATGATGTCAGTAAGCTGACCTGCTTGTTCAACCCTAAAATGTAGGTTAAGAGACACAGACACGATACCTTGGACCTTCATGGGGCTGGAAAACATCTTGCAAAAGGTGAGGCATCCAGAGTGATACGACATTTAGTTATTGAGGATATTCTTGTTGAAGATGTAAGAAAAAGCGATGTTTATGGATCTGTTTCTTCTGTATTGAAGGTGAGCTAGTGCATTAGTTTCACTTGTGACTTCTTTGTGTTACCCAAGTGAAAGAGCTTTTGGTTGTTTTTTCTATCACAGATTTATCAACCATTCATAGCATCTAAATTGTTAAAACTTTTGCTCTGCAGGTAAATGAATCAAAAGCTCAGGGACTCTGCTCTGGCAGACAACCTATCATACTGAGGTCTGACTTTTTGTTTTTGCTCTCTGCACTTGTGTTCTTTCCTTTATCCAATATGCCTTTTTTTTAAAGAATAAGAGAAGTAGGTGCCTAGGATTTTTTTCTTCTCTGTTTTCAAGAGATTTATGCTGGGGTTGCCATGAACTTTGGACCTCTTACATGGGGAGAGGAATACCAACCAGCCTGCATAAAGCTGGTTGGTAAGTAGGTGTCTAGTATTGCACTTGAACTTTTGCATTTCTAACTTTAACTCTTTTGTTACAACAAAATGTTGGCCACACTTTGATACCTTTATTTTTGGGATAGTGGAAAAACTGTTACTGATGTTTGTTGCCTTTTCTTTTATCAGTATAATAAGTTTTAGGATTGGTCTGTTATGCCTTGTGAGTCAGCATTGTAAGAGAAAAGAGTGATGCATGTTGTTGACTTTAAGAAAGACTGCTCAAGATTAACCAGGCAACAAGAAGGTAAATAACACATCCATTATTTCTTCTTTCATCTGCTTAAAGAAAGCAGTCTGGGCCTTTCCCAACTCTTTCCTTTGAAAAGAAAGCATGTCACATCTGTGGAACAGGAGCAATATCAGATCCTTTACTTTTAATGGAGATTTGGTCGCAATCTGAATTTCAACTTCCAATCTCATTATTTTCTATATGAAGTACATTTCTTTTAATTTTCAGCATGCATTGTCGCACAAAATTGGGTTTTTTAGTTTTGATTGCATTAGTTTAAATTGTTTCAAGCATGCAATAGGGCTGTCAATAGGGCAAAAACACAAAGTACGTAAATTACATACAGAGATAAGAGAGCATGTATCCTGAACTACAAAGATGAATATCTTATAAAGTCCTTAAACTCACGTACCAGGGAAAAAAGTGCAAAATGGAAGGGCACACAACATTATTTGTACTTCCTCGGTGTCATTGATGTGGTTAGCTCAAGCAGCATACATGACTGGGTAGTATGCCATAATTGATGACTGTCCTCAAAATTATGTAATCTTTCCATGAAGTCTTGTGTTTGACAATCTTTTTTCTTTTCCTTGAGAAAATACAATCTGTTGATTTCGAGTTTCCTAGCCATGTAACTTGCCTGACCTATTTGATAAACTTTCCATATCCTCAAAAAATCCTGAAATTCTGTCTTCCCTATGTTAAGTATGGCGATCAGGTTATGCAAGTTCTTCATTCCAAGAATACTAGAAAATATGCTTTTTAAAACTTATTTGCCTTGTTTTGTCAAGACTGTAAATACATGGTAAGGAAACAAGACTCAATATCTTTAAAGGAAAACATGGGGTTAGTTTTCCAATGCTTTTTCTTGTATCTCTTCATCTGTCATGTTGTTAGAAGCCATCTTTGCTTCCAGTGTGCTGATTGTGGTATATATCATTCACCTATATCTTAATGTCACAGCAATGTTCCAAAAATTATCATAGCAAGCAAATAATGCTTCCAGCATGTATACAAGTCAATCTGTTATTTCCAGGGAAGAAGTTTTGATATTAGCAATGATAATCAGTATTACAATTTTTCTGTTGTTGTAGATGCAATGAAGGTCATCAATTGTTATGATTATTATCTAGGATTTAGGTTTTGATGGGATGTCCTGCGAGACATCGGGAGGGATACCATCCTATGTATCGGGACAGGACCGTCCTACCATCATTTTGATTGAGATGTTTTGGGATATCCCCTAAGTGATAGGATAGAGCGGGATGATGGTGTGCCCTGTTTCATGAAAAAATTGGGACAGCCTCATCCCACAGGATTTAAAACCTTAATTATTATGTAACTTATATCATTCTGTTTGAAATTGTTTGCTGAGCTGAACTTTTGGCAAACACAATTTATAACACTACAAGCTTTGCTACAATGTAGATTTCCTGCTCCTGCCAAGGCATCCAAAATGAGCAGATCTGAAGTGACACCAGCAAAGGGTTCATTGCTTCCAGAAATGATGAACACTCCATCAATTGACTCTAATGCTCCATCACAAAGTGAAGTAGACCTGGTAATAACATCCACTACATAGTGAATTTAATTAATGGTTCTGACAGTTTTTTTCCCTGAAAAAAAATTTCTAAAGTGATTCAGTGCTGGTTGTAGAATCTGTCAGCCAAACTGTATGCTGCTTTGAGAATGCTTCGAACTGTGCTTGTAAAAGAAGCTGGCGAGGGGGTCATGGCATACCACATATTTGGGTGAGCTGCTTTCCTTTTATTATAAACACATAGAACATACAAAACCCACATATCCAATGTCCTTTTATATCATAGGCCATGCTGATACCTAAAAGATTTCTATTCCGAATCCAGAAATGCCACATTGCAGCAGATTAGCAAGAGAGTTCCAAGAAACAAAGAAGAACTTCTTGAGATCAATGGCATTGGCAAGTAAGGATCTATTCCATTTGAACCACTAATCAACTGGAAAACATATATATTGAGTCAAAAAAATTGACACAGGGCGAAGATACATAAGTATGGAGACCGAGTATTGGAAACCATAGAGTCTACCATCAGAGAGTACCAAAAGGCAAACAGGAACAGTAGTAGCAGCAGCAATGAAACTGGCGATGCTGCAAAGAGGAGAAGAGGTTCAGCTGGCATTGATTCAGATGTTAATGATGTTTTTGTAGAAAGCACTGTTCAATCCAAAAAGCGGGTAACAAAGGTTAGGAATGATCGAAAAGGTGCACCTGACACTGCAAGTATATCAACCTACAAGGACCGCTGCATGGATCTCGATCTGGATGGATATGACATGGAGACTGATAATTCAAATCCAAAGTCTAAACAAAAGGCTACAGGTAGAATCCTGCCTCAATGGTCACGACCAGGAAGCAAGGGTGACTGCCCCATTGATAATCTATTCCAAGAATATACATTTAAGAAGTAGTTGATGTGCGACAGTGTTTCTTGTCCAATTTCTCCTGGTGGATTTCTTCTATAGGATAGACTGTAAATCGCATTCGGCATCAATTTCCATTCAGCTTGCCACCTTAAAGCTGCTGCTGGAGCAGATATCGTCTCTGTGGCTCATTGACAATTCTTTTTGATTTTTTTGCTGTTGACTTGGTTCATGTTACTCCTGCAGGAAGCCTCCCTTATTTTTTGTGAGGAATGTTATAATTATCAGAAAGGAGTGTACATATAATGCTATGTAATGTTTTGACAGCTAAAATGGAATGCTATCTTGATATACATTCTCTGGAAATGAAAGTAAGGTTCTCCATCTGTTTTTTGCCTTCAAAAGCAGACTGCAATCTACTCATTGGGAGTACTTTCATTTGGGTATCTCAATCCTTGCATCTCAGCCTGCTTTAATCAATGGACACAATGTTACCATTTTTTTCACGTGCACGCATGTTGGCTATGAATTGGTGTGAGCCACTGCCCGAAATAGAACAGTTGATTTGTTAGATCAAGGGATCACTTTGGAAGTTAAATTTCTGGGTGCGTAGGCCCGGTTGCTAATTTCCGACGGCGTCGGACTTGGACCAATATTTAGTAGCGGAGAATTTCTTTGTACACCAGGGGTGATGTTGAAAAAATATATCGTCAGATATAATGGCGCCATGTAAATTTTATTTTTTAATATACATTTCATGTTCATAATTTTATTTTTTTTAAAAAATTTTGAAAGATGAAAATATCTTTTATTTTATAAAAAATTATGATATTTTATGATTGGGTTATGATATCTCATGATTAAGTTGTGAACATGATATTATAATATTGTGTACATGATGTTAAGATCAAAAAAATATTTGTCATTAAAAGAAATTAAAAAATTTTTAATAATGAAAATATTTTTAAATTTTATGACATCTTGTGTATAGGATTATAACATTTTGTTCAAGGATTATAACATTCTGTTCATAAACTTGATCACGAGCTATCATAGAGGAAGAGGCATTTTCATCGTTCAAATATTTATTTAATGCATGAAGTTTATCTTTTCGTTAAAAATTTTGTATACCGCATGCGGTGTAGGAAATTTGTGCTTGCCTGTATTATCTCTCCCCATTGGACCACGTGGATTTAAGGTGTGACGGGACATGATGTGATGTGTTAAATGCCGAATTGATGGCATCAAAAAAAAAAAAAAAGGTCTCCACGAATGGGTTTTTAACCAAAATAATAATAATAATAAAAATAATTACCTAAATACTGCCGTTCCGTTTTTATTTACGGATATAGGTGATTTTGGCCATGTGGCCAGATGACGTGGCAGGATCGGGCGGAGGTGGCATGGTGAAAACGCGGGTTGGACCTGCAAGTTCTGTACGAAATCGCGCATTCAACCCGCGATTTTATCTCGGAATGACCACCTAGCATTTGAAAACGCGGATTCAACCCGCGATTTCAGTACAGTGGGACTGCTTTTTGAAATGAAAACACGGGTTGAACCCGCGATTTCATGAAAAAGTGGGTTCAACCCGCGATTTCACCCTAAAGTTGGATTTTAATTTTGAGATCGATCAATCTGCAAAAAAGTTGAAGACAATGCTCACATCATGGGCCTAACAAGATAATAATTCATAACAATTTGAAGATAATGAAAATTTGATTAATAATTTTTTAAAAAAAGTATGAGGCTATCAGCTTACAAGTTTTTTATATTTTTTTTGTTACGTATGATAACCTTTCTTTTATATTATTTTTGTTATGTATGATAACCTTTCGTTTAATATCTTGTTTTATGATATCTTTTATTTTTTTTACTATAGAGAGGTCGTGCACGTTAATAAATATGAAGGCAGTATCATAAGGTCACATGTTTATGATCTTTTTACTAATCAGATAATAGTTGATGATATAAGGATTTGAATATATCTTTATTTTTTTTATTATTGTTGTTTATATTATGATATCCATTTTTTTATATTTTATATCATGCTTTCAATATTGTATGATACAATGTTATAATTCATTAATCATTTTGTTTTACATTGACAGATTACTGATGCTAGGTAGTTCTTAATAAAGAACTGGATAAAATCCTAGAGAGGTACCATAAGTGTCTCATTTCACTTAGTATGACTATCGGGATGTGTATGATATTTCTGTTATCATTTTATAAGCTTGCTGACATGGATGGACATATGATTTTTAAAGGAGCTGGTGATTAAGAAAAGAAGTTTAAATTTATCTTCACCATCATCAACTCAAATAATGTCCACTGGCACCTGATTATGATTAACATGGAAAGGAAAGTAATGATGCATCAAAATTCAATAAAATATAATGCTAAGTACAAAGCCAATGCTAAGAAGTGGTAAAAAATTATCGATCTAATATGCCACATCTTCTACGATAACAAAAAAGTGATGAAGTGGGATATCTAAGTAAATATTGAATGCCCTTCTCAGCTAGCCAATTTACTAAATTGTGGCATTCAAATAGTAGGATGAAAAAACTGAATTTTTACAATGATATTTCTTTTCAATTCTTTGACTTTTATAATTTAATGAGAAATTTGTAATTCAATGAATATTATTCATTCAATATTAATGAAAAAATAATTGTGTTATTTTTTAAACTGGAATGCTGTACCTTTATTTATTTTAATTCATGTAGTTTTTTAAATATAAGATATTATGCTATGTACCCATATGTCATAAATTTTTGAAAAAAATGTCAGAATATTATATAGAGATGTTATAACACTATCTATTAGAATTTTAGGGCATTTTTCTATAGGAATGTTATAATTCTATGAAGGAGTGTCATAAATTTTATGAAGGGATGCCATAATTCTGTTTTCACATGTATTCATTATCTTTTTTTCGGTGGTATACTATAATATGCTAAAAGTTATAATTTAGGCCAAAGATAGTAGGAAGTCCTAATAGGAGGAGTCAATGCCTTTATTTTTATGTTTTATACCGGAATGTCATAATTCTGTAAAGGGATGTCATAAATTTATGAAGGGGTGTCATAATTTTGTTTCTACATATATTCATTATATTTTTTCCTCCATGGTGTATTATAACTTGCTAGAAATTATAACTTATGCCATGGATGACAGACAATCCTAGTAGAAAGGGGGTTAATGACTTCAGTTTTATATTTTATGTCAGGATGTTATAATTTTTATGAAGGGATATCATAATTCTGTTTTTACATATATTAATTATATTTTTTTCTGTGGTATATTATAATTATTTTGAGAGTTATAATTCAGGATACGGATAATAAGAAGTCCTTGTAGGAGGGGTTAATACCTTCATTTTTATATTTTATGCTAGGGTGTCTAATTCTATGAAAGGGTATCATAATTTTTATGAAGGGATGTCAGAAGGGGCGTCATAACATGTTTCTTATATTTTAGTCTTGGATGCCATAACTTAATTCCTAAAGTTACATGTTAAAATAATATATTATAATATTATCATAGTAAATCATATATTGAGTACATAATGTTATAAATTTCTGCGGATATAATAAAATTATACAATATTATAGAAAATTAAACTAATTATACTCTCTTATGTTAGTTGACTGATACATAAGCATAAAACTATCAAAATAGGCCACGACCTACGGGCCGACCAATTTAGGCTCTTAAAATAATAGGTTAGTATTTTAGCAACCTATTTAATAAAAGGGCTTTTTAGATGGCCCTTTTATGGCCTAGCCCATGATGGGTTGGCTCGTCTAACCCACAGGCCAGCCTTGTTATTTGAACAATATTTGTTGTTAGTTTCTTTGATTTTGTGAAATTTAATTAGTTTGTAATCTTTTTTTTTTGAAGAACGAAGATTATGATATTATTATAAACTTTTAAAATTTAATGTAGGGATTGATTATGATATTATTATAAATTCTTAGAATGCTATCATACTATGGAATAACTGAACATTCTAGCTCCAAAGCTACCAAGATTTGCTTGAGTCTAGGTTTAGTTGATCATTGGTTTCCCTAAAAATATGTCACGAGATTATAATTGAACATACTCTCGCTTATAACCAGATCTAAACTGTTCCCTTTCGAGCAAGGAAAAAATATTTACAAAGAAAAATACCTTCAGTTTCCAAAGATTAAATTAACTTAAGAGATAGTGGTAGATTTCTTTATATATTATTTTTCTTAAAAATTTTAGTCATATTATCAATTTCTATAAATTTTTAATCATTTTAATTTTTTGGTGAGTTATAAGGGCTAGCTCAATTAGGTCCTTCACTTTTTAAGGGCTAGAGCCGGATTGCCTATTTGATAGCCCATTTATCAAAAGGACTTTTTTGACCAGGTCTTAATGGACCTAGCCCGTGAAGAGCCAGAATGGCTGATTTTGATGGCTCTATATAAACATCAAACTCATTTAAAAATGGATTAGAAGATGGTATAGTAGTTTTAATTATTTATTAGACTACTTTCGCTACTTGATGGAAAGTTTTCCTTTATCTTTTATTAGGCTTTTTTTTGGTTTGTTTAGAAAATATATTAACAAAAGTCTTGTTTATATTTTTTTGACTTCTTTGACTTCATCTTGAGTATGTTCTTAATTCTATTCTCTTTTGGACAGCCTTTCATGGTAATTTGGTCAGGATCTTAGATACAAAGTTATGTACTTAGTAGAGCTGCATAATTAGCATTTACTACTCTTTTGGATAATAGTATTAGATCATTTATCACTAAATTAAATGCATCTTTAGACATAGAGACTATCTCTGCAAGCTTCATCATCGAATGAATCATCAAAGCATATCCTTAATTAATAGGATATCACATTTGTAATAAAATTTTATGACATAAAATAGGATTTCGTAAAAATAAAATAGAATATCTTAAGCTATATAATGTGAATGTATACCAGGTTTTTTTGATACTTTCATCATAAAATTAAATATTACAATCGAAAACATTGAATTGATATTTCATGTCCTTGCACCATCTCTTCAAAAAGTATTTATTTGGAATATAAAATACTCTACTTTGATAAAGGACCAATAAGGCATGCCTATATAAGTATCTTTTGAACTGAAAGGATTAACACCAGTATTTGACCTCTTTTAAGTGGTTGTGGTATGAAACGGCATCATTTTTTATAATCTCCTTGCTTATTCCATCAACTTCAATCCTATCAAATGACTTTATCAAATATACAACATAGTTGTTAAATTCTTTAATTAATTTTGTATTTGAAGCAGCCATCTCAAGGATCCCATTCTAAATTTTTTTGAATATGTACCTTGTATATTTAGTCACTGCTTGTCTCTAAAAAATGTGAGGATATCTTGAGGAAATATTCTTTTACAATGATTTATTATTTTACTCATTTTCTGTTTCATATATTTTCTCTAAGATATTTTTATATTTATTGATGAATTTCTTGAGTACAGTTTTCGAATTTACAAACCCATCAAAGAAGTGATTGATGCTCTTGCTCCTATAGAAAAATAACATATATGTACATGATTATAAAAAAAGAAGTATTAAATATCCCTATATGCTAGAAATTTGTAAACATGCACATAAATCAAATATAATGTTATGGAAACCTGCGAAGAATGTATCATTAAGATAAACTGGAATCCATTTATTTTGACATTCATAAAGGTCATTTAACTGATTTATTGCTTTGTTAAATTAGAGTTCGTTTGTTAAATACTTTATATGCTTTGCTATGTAATGAATAACCAAGAAAAATTGCTTCATCAGATTTAGCATCAAATTTTCCTAGATTATCTTTACCATTATTAAGCACAAAGCATTTACAACCAAATACATGAAAGTAATTAATGTAGGGTTTCTTTTCATTCCAAAGCTCATAAGGGGTTTTCTTTAAAATTGGACGAATCAAAACATGGTTCAAAATATAACAAGCAGTGTTCACGGCTTCTGTCCAAAAGTATCTTAAAAGATTGCCTTCACACAACATTGTTCGGGCCATCTCTTCCAAAGTCATATTTTTTCTCTCTACAACACCATTTTATTATGGTGTCCTAAGAATTGAGAAGTTGTGATCAATGCTATTTTCTATGCAATAATCATCAAAAAATTAATTTTCAAATTTCGTGCCGTGATCACTTCTAATTGAAACTATTGAAAGATTTTTCGGATTTGAAACTTATTTATAAAATTTTCAAAAGACTTTAAAAGTTTTATCTTTATGAGCGATAAACAAAATTCAAGTAAATTTAGAGATATCATCTACTATCACAAGGGCATATTTCACACCACCTAGGCTTGTGATCCTAGTTGGTCCAAATAAGTCCATGTGAAGTAGTTCAAGATGTCTAGTAGTTGAAATCATATTTTTGAATTTAAAACTCCCTCTAGTTTGTTTATCCACTTGGCATGCATCGCAAACATGATTAAGATCTATTTTAAATTTATGCATGCCTCTAACTAGATTCTTGGAAATTAACTTGGCAATAGTATGCATGCTAGTATGACCAATCGTCTATGCCAAAGTAAACAAAACTCCTTGATCTTAGCATTCATTGCAACTAGACTGGAAATACTAGACATAGCTAGATCATTAAGATATGTTACATAAATATTTCCAAGTCTATGTCTAATAAATTTGTTGCTAGAATCAAGAGAGTTTGTTACAATACATATAGATGATTTAAAGACAATCTTAAAGCCTTCATCACATAATTGACTAATACTTAATAAATCATGCTTCAACTTGTCTACTAGCAATACATTTTTAATAAAAGTATAGAGGATTATTTTGATCTTACCGATTCCGATTATTTTTTCCTTGTCATTATCTCCAAAAGTAACCATACTTCCTTCTTTCATCTCTAGGATGATAAATTGATCCTTGTCACCCGTCATATGCCTTGAATAGCCACTGTCGAGATACCATTTTTTCTTCAATTTTTGGACTGTAAGACATTCCTGCAAAACAGTCAAGAAGTTCTTTTAGGTACCCAAGCTAACTTGGATCCTTACAGGTTAGCAGAGGTGGTTCCTATGGAAATCCAATTTTTTTTAATTCTATTTTTAGAATGTGTATTTTTCATTAATGAATTACATTGAAAGAATTTATGTCCAACCTCGTGACATGCATAACATACAATTCTAAAATTCTGAAAAGATGTACGATTTGGAGTTCTAGATGTTGATGCAGATGTAAAACTTTTTTTTATAAAAGATTTTCTATTTAAATTCTTAGGTACATATATTGTAGCTTTAAAAATGGATGCAGAAATATTAGATTCAAAAGCTTCTTGAGATATTGATTTTGGAATATAAACTTTTGACGGTATGAATTTAGTAGCTGAAACTCCATTTGAACTAGAAGAATTGAAACCAATTCTAGCTTTGTTTCCACAAATTCTTTGATCTTTTAAAATTAACTCAAGCTTATTTGAAGATAAAGTGAGTTTTTCAACTAGTGGCTTGAGTTTTTCAACCTCCCTTTTCAAATCATTGTTTTCAATAGTCAAAGCTTCATTTTTCTTAATACATGCATTTTTGTCAGTTTCCAAAACTTTGTTCTCTTCAGAAAAGGCATGTAAATCTCTTTGCAATAAAATATTCTTTCTAAAATTTCTTCCTTCTCTTTTTGTAAAGAATCATTTGTATTCTTTAGAGTTATTATCTTTACTCTAGCCTTTTTATATTTAGATAATAGATCATGAAAAGCAGAATTCAATTCTTTGAATGTAAATTATATTTGAGGTTCGGAGGATGTTACCTCATCTTCGAGACCCATTAGGCATAGATTTGCAATCTTTATGGTCTCTTCTTCTTCGGTTGAAGTTGACTTATCGCTATCACTCCATGTAGCAACCATTGCTTTCATCTTCTTTTTTTTAAACATCATTTTCAGCAAAGGACAATCTGGATAGATGGCTCGGGCTTCTTGTATTCATAACACGTGGGCATCTGTTCTTTGTCTTTTTCTCTATCCTTGTACTTGTCCTTGGAGTGCTCACCTCGTATATGGAATTTCCTATACTATCTTCCTTTCTTCTTTTCCATAAACCTTCTAAATCTCCTCACAACATAGCAACATATTCATCTTCCAAGTCATTTTCAGAGGAGGAGCATTTATATTCCGATTCCTCATCTTTCTTTGAATCCGTGCAGCTTTGAAGAATATTGTTTTCTTCTTCTTCTGATCATCATCAGTCCTATGCTGCATGGCTAGCTCATGTGTGATGAGAGAACCCATCAGTTCATCTAGAGATAAAGTGTTTAGATCTTTCGCTTCCTGGATGGCAGTCACTTTGGGGTCTCACTTGTCCGGAAGTGATTTGAGAATCTTCTGTACTAAATCAGCATTTGAATAGACCATGCCAAGACTTTTCAAACCATTAATAATATCTGTAAAGCGAGAAAACATGACAGAGATAGATTCATTTTGTTCCATTTTAAATAACTCATAGTTGTGTACCAGAAGATTAATTTTGGAGGTCTTCACTTGGGAAGTTCCCTCATGGGTCACTTTGAGTTTATTCTAAATTTCCTTTGCTGAGGAGTAAGTGAAATTTCGATTGAACTTGTTAGCATCCAAAGCACAGTATAATAAATTCATGACTTTGGCATTCAATTCCCCCATCTTCATGTCGTGTTCATCCCAATCCTTTTCAGGTTTTGGGATATCCATGCCATCAATTTTAATCATAGATATACTTGGACCCTTTAAGATGACCTTCCATGACTGAAAATCTATAGCTTGAATGTATATTTTTATTCTAGCTTTTCAGTAAGAATAATTTGTGCTAGTGAAGAGTGGAGGTCTATTAGTAGATTGGCCTTCGGTCAAAGATGTACTCATGGGATGAGCCATTGATTTTTACTCTAAAAGTATTCAGAGACACTGCTCTGATACCAGTTGTTGCTCAGGTGGCTTTCCTAAAAGGGGGTGAATTGGGAATTTAAAAAATTAAAGCATGTATGTGCCTTTTAAAAACTTCTTTGATGTGGTAGGTGTTGTAATTCAGAAATTTAAAGCAGAAGCAATTAAGAGAAGAAGTAAAAGCACAATACAAATACAGTAATTTAGAGTGGTTCGGAGCATCCCAGCTCCTACGTCCATTACCTAAGATACTTCTTGGGATTTCTACTATATTCACTACCGGAATACAGTCGGATTGTTTTACTGGGCTCACAATCCAAATCCAACTTGGTTTTTCAATCAAGCTCACCAAAAACCCAACTCTTGGTTTTAAATAGGATCACCCAAGAACCCAACTTGGTTTTACCAGGATCACCAAGAACCCTTACACAGTTAGTTTTGAATGGGATCACTAACAACCCACTTGGTTTTTAGACCGGGCTCACCAATAACCTAACTCAACAAGAGTAGAAGAGAGTAAGCAACAATAATGACAAACTATATTATCGGATGGTTGCCGATGCAGCTCGAAAAAAGCCTTCTTGATTGCACTTTAATGGCTTCTTCAACTTCTTCAATAAGTGCTTCAAGCTTTTTATTGGAGTTGGTGAAGACTTCAAGTCTATCTTGAATGCTCTTGCAGTGCTCTCTAGCTCACAAGCTCAAGTAAGCATTAATCATTCATTAACATTTTCAAAAGTTATCCCAATCCCTCTTTTATAGAGTTTTGTACTCTTCTCATATGGTTTTAGTCATTGTAGACCGTTGGGATGTGACACTTGACCATTGGAGCATTTTTTGGATTCAAATTCCAAGTTTTGAAACTAGCCATTATGATGGGGACATTGAGCAAATTCTAGCTAGTCCAGATCCCAGCTAGTTCAGTCCAGATCTCAGTGCCAGCCAACATAAATCTTGATGTATTTATTTTATGGGTGTACGTGTAATTTGGGATATCTCCGAATCGGAGATCAGTTTTATTTGTATTTAGAGTTATCGGAATCTTTTAGTAGTTCCGATTATTTTGAATTTATTTAGGATTTATTTGTATCTTCATCGGTTGTTTCATTCTTTTATTTAAAATATTTTGTCATTGAAAAAAAAATAGCGAAGATTATTTTGAGAAAAATCAGGGTGTATCCCGATTTCTCTCCCATTCTCATCTCTTCTCGGTTCTTCCTCTCCCTCTCTTCTGTATTTTTTCCTCCCGGCTACTTTTTCTCCTCCCTCTTCTTTCTTCCCTTCCCTGTTCATCATCTTTATTCCCTGCTAACATCAATCACCCGGTTCCCCTTCAAGCCATCAACGAGAATCCCAAATCCATCCTGAATCGCCAATCGCCCCTATTTCCTGTGTCACTGGACCTACCTCCCCGCTGCCGTGCCCTCCACGGCCACCGCGCGACCACAGCCGGACCGGCCCCGCCCAACACCGTCATCGACGAGGACCCTCCGCAGGCCTTCCTCTGCTGCCAGCCATCGAAACGGATCCGTGCCGAGCCATTACACTGCAGCTCCCCATCTCCGCCCGTGCAAGCCATCGCCGTAGCCGAAGCCCCGCCGTGAAGCCTTGTCGGTCTCCTCCTTCATTCTCCGACCGAGCGTCTCTTCCCGCCGTGCCCTCCACGGCCAACGCACGGCCGAAGACGAGTGCCCCACCCCGATTCGCCTCCACCGTAGACCTCCACGCGATGCCTCCCGTCCGTGTCGTCGCCTCTGTCCAGTGCCATCGTTGGTGAAGCCTTGTCGAAGTTCCTCCCTGCAAGCCTTCCCCTGTTCCCTGATTTCGGCCCTTGGCAAAGGTGGTTTCCAGCATGAACGTGAAGGCAAAAGGAGATCCACACGGATCTCAAAGCAGTCCCAAGATCTATGAAGCAAGGTTTCCAGAGCTGCACAGATCCCAAAGCCATACAAATATCAAAGCATTGAGTTTATTGGGATTAACTAGATTTATTTATTTTAATTTGGGATTGATACATTGATTATTTTTGGTGATTCAGGTCCGACGACTTCGGATCTATCTCGCCCGCGAACCACTACTGGTCTGGATTTTGATTATCTCTAGACGATCTCACTTTTTCAGAATTCGTGACATTACGTGTTTCGGGTGAGACCATTTTGATAACCTGATCTAATCAATTGCTGGATTACTTTTTATTTAATTAGATCTAATTTTATTAAATTGGACATCCCTAACCTAGTGGTCGTTTCTTAATGATCAACGATCCCGAATCAATTTATTTTAGCTCTAGGATTTGTCGCCCGTCCCACACCACGTTATAGACTTGAAATTGATCTTCAAGTCGGCTTGGATCTACTCAAGTCAGCTCGGATCCACAGAGTAGTTCTGGTCGCGTTGCCTCGCTTCATTTGAGTCGGCTTGATTTCTCAGTAGCTTGATTCCTTATTCTGGAAGAGTCGGCTCGGATTCACAGGTGTTCAGAACTATACTTTGGAAGAGTCGGCTTTGATTCCTCCGGGTAGGCTCTCTTGGCTGTTCACTCAGAACGGTTCTTTCTGGCTTTGGAGGAGTCGGCTCAGATGCTGAAGAGTCGACTCGGATATCTGATTGAGCAATAGAGTCGGCTAAGATTTCCTTCGGATCAGCTCGCCTATCTGATTCAGGAAATAATACACTGGATGAGTCGGTTTGAATTTCTGCATGCCAGAAGTCTTCAGTCGTGCCATAGATCAGAGTCGGCTCGGATAGATCTTCAGTAAGAACTTGAACTTCTCTCCAGAAGTTTTCCAGCAAGTCTTCAATACTTTAAACTTTTCAAATTCAACTTATAAATGGATCTAAGAAATTTAAAGCTTGAAGAACATAGAAGCAACCCATTTTTCATGATTTTCTTTTAACAATTTTTATGGGTTTTCTTTATATAAGAAAATTACAACACAACTCATGACAGAAAATAAGAATATAGGAGTTGAAAATGAGTAGTAAAATCATCCTACAAAAACTTGTAAAGTACTAGAAGAGTTGTTAGTAACACAAATACATGCATATTTTGTTATCATCAAAATCACTCAAGGGATCAACAATATATTCATAGTATGCATATTACTTATCTCAACCAACCTTTTCTAATGTGCTCATCCTTCGATGAGATTGTAAAAAACCAATGGTCGATATGGACAACTCATGATTATATTCCAAAAAAATATCATCCAATATCCACTTATCATTTTTAAAATTTAATCTTGCTTTTATCGATACCTTACAATCAATTTTGCTAGTATCCTTAGAATTCATGAAATTATCTGTTTTCTTAGATTTTTCTTGCCTTTAACATGCTAGGTGATTGAAATATATTTCTTTTTTATCATTAGACATACTACACGTGGTTGTAATTCCAAAACCAACTCTTCTTGCATATGCATTGTAGAAATTGTATACATCATTTGCTGAATTGAACTTTATTCCAATGTGAAGATTAATATAATTATTGTCTACATTCGAGGGACTAGAAGAAGGTACATTCTTTGAATAATAGTAGCAACCTTATCTAACTGATCATGTTAAATATTTTTCAAATCTATAATTTCAACATCATTTATAGAAATTCTGTACAAGATCAATAACATCGATTCAATAGTATTAAATGACATTTTCTCTAGAGGATATCAATAATTATACTATTTGTTGGCTAAAATATGATACATAGAGTATAATAATAGGAGATAAAAAAATTTGAACATATGAAAATTGGACTTATAACATCCATAAACAAAATTTATGACACTCTTTCAAAAATTTATAATATCCCAGTACAAAAAGAAAAGTTACAAGTTTTGATTCTCCTACCAGGAATTCCCATCATCCATTAGCTAAAATATAATTCACAAGATGTCATAATATGGCATAGAGACAAGTTAACATGAAAATATAAGAATTGGACTTATAATATCCCTTCACAAAATTTATGACATCCCTTTAGAAATATATTACACCCGATATAAAAAGAAAAACTACAGGTTTTGATTTTCCTATCAGGACTTTTCATTATCCATTAATTAAAATATAACTCCTAAAAATCGTAATATAGCATAGAGACAAATCGACCTGAAAATATAAGAATTGAACTTATGACATCTTTTCACAAAATTTATAACACCCTTTCAGAAATTTTTAAATTTCACCCCGGTACAAAAAGAAAAACTATAGGTTTTAGTTTTCCTATCAGGATTTTCCATCATCCTTTAGCTAAAATATAACTCTATTGACTAAAATATGAGAATTGGACTTATAACACCTCTTCACAAAATTATGACATCTTGGAATAAAATGAAAAATCATTAGTTTTGATCATTCGTATAAAGACTTTTTCACTATCTATTGACTAAAATATGATATCTAAAGTATAATAATATCGCTCCGAGATAACTTGAGCTGAAAATATGTGAAATAGGACCACCTCGACATAAAACGGAAAAAAGAAGATTTTGATCATGCATACTAGGACTTAGCAACTGTTCATTGCCATAAATATGACATCCAGAGCATAATTATATAGCTAGGAGATAAAAAAATTAAAAAAATTATGAAATTTGAACTTATGATACCATTTCATAAAATTATGATACTTTTTTAAAAATTTATGACATCCAGTCATAAAAAGAAAAATTGAAGATTTTGATTCTCCTATCAGAATTCCCCACCATCCATTGGCTAAAATATAACTCGCAGGATATCATAATACGACATGATGATTGACTTGAAAATATAAGAATTAGACTTACGATAGCTCTTCATAGAATTTAACACCCGTTCACAAAAAAATATGACATCCAGGTACAAAACCAAAAATGAAATATTTCGATCTTTCATACCAGGACTTTTTTACAATCAGTAGTCCAAAATATAACCAAATAAGAAACTTAGCACTTCTGATATTTAAAATGTGACCGGTTAAGTAATTTATGACATTTTGGAATATTATATAGTTTCTTAATATATTAAATTCTTCTAACTATCAAAATAGTTGATCTAATAAAGGATCTATAAAAAAATAATTATAAAAAATAATCTATGAAGGGTTTTTTACTTTCTATTAGGATGACATTTTGTTTAGAAGTAATAGAATAAGCTTTCAATTACTTCAATCTCGGATCAAAATTAATTTCTTATATTCAATACTCAGAGCACTCTTCAGAATGAGAAAAAAATTACTTAGATCTTGGACGCTATCTAATTTCTTAGACCCAACATCTAGAAAAGTTTTTAGAACAAGGAAGAATTTTGTCAAAAATAATATTTGAATATTTTAAAATGAGCAAAATCTAATATGACATGCTTTTTAAATATTTTTTTAAAAAAATATTTTAAAAAAAAATAATTTTGTCAGTTTAAAATTATTTTTTAAAAAAGTTGATAAGATATTAATGCATTACATCGATAGCAAATGCCACTGTCTAAATATTTAAATGGACATTTAACATAGTCGCATCCTGTATCATCGTACCTACTTGGATTTGCATGGACCAATAAAAAGAGACATTATGGTTTACTTAGATTTTCTATACCGTATGCGGTGCACAAAGAATTTCGGTTCAATGATGGATTGATACCGAAGTCATGGTTTTTGCCCATTGGAAATCGTTACGAGAGAGAGAGAGAGAGGAGCCATGGATTGGGCTTCACGGATGGTGGGCTGGGCTAGAAGTGAGTCATGGTTCAGTTTACACTCGCAATAACTTGAGCGAAGCTGGTCCAGAGACCTGACCACCTGACATGCCCGCTCGTCTCTGATCTCACAGGTTGAGCTCGGGTCAATTCAAAGTATAACTCGTACACGCCACGCCTAAATATATGTCAAATATCTGTTTTTATTAATTTCTTTTTTTTAAAAAAAATTATATCTCTTATTAAGATCGGAAATGGTCCTTACAATAAAGTTTGTAAATTACTATCATCACCCTCATCAGTCATCATCATCATATTTAAAAAGGCCTAATCCAACTGTCTTTTCAATTTGTTTTTTTTCTTAATCTTTCGGACTATTCATGTACCAGAGTTACGTGACCATTCATGTATGTTAAAAAAAAACCCTAATCCATGATCCATCCATATGTTGTATTAAAAATATATTTTTGATTTTATATTTTTAAAAAAACAAAATAACTCGTCAGTGGATGGTAGCTTGGACTAATTGGTCGATGCTTAATGGACGTGCATGCCCAATCTTAATAAAATCTAAACATATTTTTTAAATAAAAAATATTAAATATGATTTTTTTGAAAAATTAATAATACTGTTACTATATGGTAGCTCGGTTGGTAGAGATCTTACTTTACTCCCAATTAATTATGGATTCGAGGCATAATCCTGAGGAAGACTTGACTTGATTAAATCCAGTAACTGTTTCTTTGAACTCGTGACGGTTGAATTGAGTAAAAGGCCAGGATTTTTCTTTTTTATGTCCTTACTAAAATGATGTCTTAGTAATGTACTCACATGTGGTAGAGAATGATCGGTACCTATAAGATTGACGTTTATATCCTTACAAAAATGGTGTCTTAATAGTGTCAGGTTGATGTATTCACCTGTGATGGAGAAAGGTGGTAGAGAAATGTTAGTGCCTATAATGAAGAAGGGCTGCGATTCTAACTAGCCGATATTTTAGTGGTATCATGTTGATGTACTCATCCTTAATAAAAAAAGATTGTAAAAATCTAAATATCTTATATCAAACTTTACCTGATAGGATGAAAACTATGGGGATAGCTATACCCGGTCTAACCTTCCTATCTTTTTGCTTATAAAAAAAATAATAACAAAAGTTTCTAATAATTTTATTAATTTATATCCTTTTAAAAAACTAGGCACGGACCATGTTTTGCCGCCTAGTTGTGCGGCTCACACGTTATGACGTTACGGTCCCGGAGACAGGAGTACCGGGCTACTGGCCCATAATTTTCGATATATATATTTTATTACATGGCAACAAGATTCAAGAATCCCTTCCCTCCCTCTCCCTCTCCTTCTCCCTCTCCCTCTACCTCTCTTCACTAGAAACCCTAACCCACTCCCCTAAACCCTGATGTTCCATTTCTCTTTTTCTTCCTTTTCGAAGTTCTCGTTGTCTTCATGAACGCTGCCGTCGCTGCAGCGAGCAATGCAGAAGCTCTGGCGTGGAGCCGCCGGCGCCGGCCCCGCCCCCGTCCTCTCCACCACCGGATGGCTTGAGAAGAACGCCGCTCCGGCTCTCCTCCCCTCCGTTCCCGTGCTGAGGTTTCCGATGCCCGTCTTCCACATCCGCGCTCCCCCCTGTTCCTCCTCCGCCGCCGTCCCCCGACTAAACCTTCCGTGCAGTGGCCCCCGCATTTCTTGCTGCCGTGGTGTCGAAAGCGACCTCCAGTCGAGGCGCGCCTGGTCCCCTCTCTTGAGACGGGCTCGCGAGCCGTCCTCTGCCACCCGGTTGCACAGCGAGAGCGCGAGGGGTTTGAGAGCGGCCGAAGGTTCGAGGAATCGCGAGAAAGGTGGAATCTTGGATGGGTCTCGTGAGGAGGTCGTGGAACGGGAGGGGAAATCTCAAGAACCACTGCAGCAGCAACAGCAGTCTGGGGCGGTGAACAACAGGGTGGTGGATAGGACGCAGAGAGGCGGAGGGTCCAATGATACGCCAATGCGGAATCTTGAGCTTTTGATGATTCCTGGGGTTGGATCTCGGTATCTTAGGAAGCTGGTGGATAAGGGTTTCAGTGGTGTTTCCCATCTTAAACAGCTTTACAGAGACAAGGTAATTTAATGAAATCGCCCGAAAAATCTTGCTGATCTGCATAATTTCTTGAACTTGCTTAAATCATGCTTGAATTGAGGGGAATTTGAAACAGCTCTGCTTTGTTTTTTGTAGGAGGTTGTAGGAATATGAGTTACTTATCTGGTTATATCTGTAGTCATTACTTGTCAGCATGTGTTGTTGTTTCCCCAGTTTAATAGTAGTCAATAGTCGTTATGATATTGTCTCCCTTTAAATGCATTTATAATGGCATTACACTCTTCATGTTAAGGTATTGGGCTATTATCAATTCCTTTGTTCTTTTCTAAAGATTGGATGGGTTTGGAGGGCCAATTGGTTCTAGACGTATAGGAAAAGCTCTCATATTTGTCCTGAATGTTATTTTGAAATCTCAAGTACTAGTTGAATCCGGTTCTTGTGTTTGCATTTTACCGGAATGATGCTCTTAATTCTAAAATGTGTTTACTAATTTTTTCTCCATTTTATACGTGCAGTTCTTTGGCAAGTCTAGCGAGAAGATGGTTGCATTCTTGCGTAGCTCGGTAGGGATTATCCATAAACACCATGCAGAGAGTATAACTTCTTTCATCAAGGAGAGTGTGGATGAAGAGTTGAAAGAAGAAAGCCCTAACTCGGAGGTTAGGCCTATGCAGAAGAAAAGGCTGACTTTTTGTGTTGAGGGAAACATTAGTGTTGGAAAGACCACTTTCCTGCAAAGAATAGCTAATGAAACACTTGAGTTACGTGATCTTGTGGAAATTGTGCCGGAGCCTATCTCAAAGTGGCAGGACATTGGTCCTGACCACTACAATATACTGGATGCTTTCTATGCCGAGCCACAGAGGTATGCCTACACCTTTCAAAATTATGTGTTTGTAACAAGGGTCATGCAGGAAAGAGAATCCGCTGCTGGAGTCAAACCTCTAAGACTCATGGAAAGGAGTGTTTTCACTGATCAAATGGTGTGCATCTTGTTCTTGGTCACCATAGTAATTTATTTTTTCAAATTGAATACAGCTATGAGTAAAATCGTCCCATTCTTACTGTCTTTAATCTGCTTCAATTTCTGTTTAGCTGTTATTAAACTCTTTAAAGATTGGAGCATAAATGACAGGTTTTTGTCCGAGCTGTTCATGAAGCCAAGTGGATGAATGAAATGGAAATTAGCATCTATAACTCATGGTTTGATCCTGTTGTATCATGTCTGCCGGGACTTATCCCTGATGGATTCATTTACCTTAGAGCTAGCCGTGATACTTGTCACAAGAGATTGATGCTACGTAAGAGGGCAGAGGAAGGTGGTGTTACCCTTGATTATCTGAGGGAGTTGCATGAAAAACATGAGAGCTGGTTATTTCCCTTTCAAAGTGGAAATCATGGGGTACTGTCAGTTAGTCAGTTACCCATGCATGTGGACAACTCCTTACATCCTGATACAAGAGACCATGTTTTCTATTTAGAAGGCAACCATATGCATTCAAGTATTCAGAAGGTAACTTTGTGAACAGATAATTTTTTTGAAACCTTTACTATCAAATTCTCTATTGATTTTATGGTTGAGTTATCTTTGTCCATGATCAGGTTCCTGCGCTGGTGTTGGATTGTGAGCCCAACATTGACTTTTGCAAAGATATTGAAGCAAAAATGTTGTGAGTTTGCAATTATATTTCTAAGCCTTTCTACTCGTTTATTGCTTTAGCCAAATGTGTCTTGAACAACTAGTTAATTCTGCCTCTGTTATTCTTTATCTTACTTTTAAACACATTATTTGTTGTTGCTACTGTTACATATCTCTTTTTAACTTTTCTTTGTCTATGGATTTTTTTTTTTAATTTTTTTGGTTGTTGAAGATTATTTAAATGATAATGGAAATGGTAGCTGTGACTTTGCTTTATGTATCTTTGAACCATAAATGAAAACCTAGCTGTAGTGGTTTGTTCAATTGGTGGTAAACTAATAGTTAATCTGCCTAATTAACTCTTTTTTTCTAATGGTTTTAGTTACTAATAATTCAATTTTGAGGATTAAAATGTCTTGGCCATGTGTACTAGTACCTTCCTGTAAGATGTGAGTATTGAATAGTTGAGCGTACCTCTTAAATCTGTCTTCATTGGCAATGATATTGCCGTGGTTGGTTTTTTTTGTTTTTCACAGATTCATGAACATCATTTGACTCTTTTCAAACGGATGATAGGGCTCACTTATGCTTTTTATGTTTTTGTGAAACTTCATTGCACAACCAAACATCTGGGAGCATGGAACCATGACTTCTAATTTAAAGCATGATATAAAATCATGAAATACAATAGATAGCACATCTAGATGCACCCCTAGAGCGCTTGTGTGATGGTCAAGCATTGTTTTTATTATCTTGCTGCTAGTTGGGTGGATGCTATCGAGATAATCATAATATTGAAGAGTTGGACTTGCACTTGTATTTTGTGGCTTAATTTCTGATTGCTAGTTGGTGCCACTGAGAAGTTACAAGATAATCGTAAGAGTGGTGAATGCTTTATCAATAGGATTTCTTGATAATAAAAGTGGGCATTAAGATGAAGATAGCAGAGATGTGGAATGTCAACATGTAAGTATGTTGGCTGAAGTATGGATGCACCTAAGGGCTGTTTGGTTGCCTTGTAGATGTAGTTGCAACTAGAAATGCTGCATTTGTATTTGCAAATCTATTTAGCTTGCTACCATATGGAAACTACACTTGCGGTTGCTATGTTTCGTTGTTTAATATGGATAGAGTGTGATAACGCTGTAACCAACATGGTAAAATTTCCTCCAGTGGTGTTATTATATCATATTATCACATTATATAATTGTTACAATATTATATTGTAATATGATTGTGATCTAATATAATTTGTAATATTATACTATAAGATATAATAAAATGTATATAACATAATCTAATAGATTATCTTATATAATATAATAATGTAATGTCTTATAATACAATTTAATATAATATAACAAAGCATAATGCGACCTAACATAATATAATATAATACAATGTAATATAATATAAAAAAACATAATATGACATAATATAGTGTAGTATAAGAGTATAGTATATTGTATGGTATAATGAATATTAAAACAATATCAATTCATATAATTATTGTATTATTTCGTTTTAATTGTTGATCACTATTATCATATTAGAATTATATTATATTACCATATTAATATTATATATAACATATATACTACTTTATGATATTATGATATTAGATAATATTTTTATCATATAAGAACTATTATAAAAAGAATTATAACAATATCATTATATTTTTTTATTATTACAATCATAGCAATATTACTAGCACATGATCATTGGAGGGAAAGGGAGGTGGTGATCTCCCTTTAAAGCTGCATCTAGAGCTTCATCTGGAGATGCAGCCATTTTTTATGCATCTCTAGATGCAGCGAAAGGGCCATGGGTGCAACCCTATCATTTAGTTCAGTTGTAGGCAACCAAACACCTGATATTCCTGCTTGTTATTGGGGTCCAGCATCTGAGGCACAGATGAGGCAACCAGACCGTGTGCATTTGCTGCTTGCCAATTGGACTTTAGTTTAATATATTATTAGAAAATAATATGATAGTAGGATATATGGATTGGGATACAGGTCATTAAAAGGCAGAATCTAACTTGAGAATGGTTAAAATGGGAATTGATCAGATGGAATAATAGTATAACTACATTAAATGGGTGCAATGAAATTTAATAGTTGCCATGAGGATCGAGATGGAGATATCACGTGTATGGTTAAGGTTCAAGAAGCCCTCCACGTCACATTTGGCTCACCAGGAATGATATAGTCTTCAACTTCGCTACTCCTTCGGCTAGATTTGTTGTAGAGAAAGCTCGCAGTCATGCGGATGAATTCCAGATATCGATCATGGCATCTTCAGAGACCTGGAGCTTCCGCATCGCTCTTCAAGCATCCTGCGGGGTTTTCGTCTCTTGGGAGCCTCTACCTTCGAACTATGTCACGATCAATTTTGATGGAAATGCCTTGGGCACTCATAGAGAAGCCAGCTCTGTCATCCGCGGCCCGAGTCTCGGTGTCATCGTGGTGGGGGGCCATCATTTCACTGAGCCGACTGTCCCTTCCGTCGAGCTCTGCGATGCTTGGGCCGGTATTGTATATGCTCATATGATTTTGTAGGCTGACCATCTTATCATGGAGGGTGACTTTGCTACTATCATTGCTCGGATACAGGAGACCAGAAGGTCTACATCGAGGCACCCTCTCCTTTGTGGTATTGGACTTCTCCTTCATGGGTGCTCTTCTTCCATTGTTAGATATGTGTATTGGGAGGCAAACTCGACTGCTGACTGGGTTGCCTCCTTTGTCGTCCATTACTCGAGTTCTGTTTTATGGACCGACCTGGGACATACCCCAATGTCCTTTCACGATATTGTTCTTTTTGATTTCCTTGATTGTATTCATATTAGACCCCTAATCTGAATGCAACGGTTTTAAAAAAAAAAAAAAAACACCTCCACATAGAGGTATAAGTGAGGGACAAAATGTCTGCGGGTGAATATAAAGGAACTTGCGCTTTTGTTGGTAGTCGATAATCTTGCAGATTATGATCTCAAAGCATGACTGTTATCTCAAAATGGTTGTGAGTGTTGGCTTCGATGCCCTAATAAGATGTCTTGCAGTATAAAGCCTGATCTTTATCTGGCTGTTTAGTCTGGCATTAATGATTATGCGAAGTTTTGGATATATCAGCTGGCTGGGCCAACTTGCGTCTGGAAGTAAATTGTGAACAGGCTTGTCCCAGAGATGAATCGACTTCTATGGGATCATGCTAAAAAATTACGCCTTGAAAAGTGTGCATTGTGAACTTTCAGTTGGTTTGGCTTGAGTAGCCGAGTAAAATGGACGCTTAGCGCCTAATACAAGTTTGGACTTAATGTCCTAATAATTAACTTGATTTCAGGTGCCATGCAGGACAAATAATGTGTTATTTCTTGTTATAATATTTCATTTGCACTGATGTATCTCAATCATTTCTGTTAAAGGTATGCTCGCCAGGTAGCTGAATTCTTTGAGTTTGTGAAAAGAAAGAAAGCAGAGACATCTCTTGAAGTTGGTTCCAATGGGAAGAATACGACTCAGCAGATATTACCTCCCCGTGAAGGTGGTTTGTGGGTTCCCGGAGGTGGCCATATTCCTGAGTCAGCTCTGAAATCTCTTGATTTCAAGAGGGCTATGTCGTTCACGTCGAATTAACTCCCATATCACAAGTTTTGCCAAGTTTTATCACTGATTTGCTCGTAGTTCCGGTGAGATGAAGTCTGCCAAGTTTTCTGAGCTTTCACGGTGTGGAACACGCTGTTTGACCCATATAGAGCAAGCTTTTATGTAGAAGCTCGTTACTGTACTAACGTGTCCTCGTGTAATTTGGAACGAACCATTTTGGTCCATGGGTTTTGTGGCCTAAGTTTGTTTTTCGGAAGTTGGTTTGATTTTGGGCCAACTGCTCGAGTCTGGTGGCCTTTGCTTGTAATGGGCCCAGTAGACTTGGTGGTAGTAGCTTTCCTTACTGTTTGGATATTGTCCGGCAAAAATTCTATATACCCTTGTATAGAGTTAAGAAAGAAGGATTAAGAGAAAGAAGGTATCGATTGTTAATTTTAAAGTTTCTAATTAGTCGGGGAGGTGCATAAGAGATGGATGGAGTGTTTATATATATATATGTATCTAATATTATTATTATTATTACTACTATTAATTATTTTGTTAAAAAAATAGAGATCAATGAGGATAAGAGATGGCTTTCTTTTTTTTCTTTTCTTTTTTTTCTTTTTTTTTTTTTTGTGGGGGAAGAAAAGAGAGGGGGGGGGGGGGGGGGGGGGGGGGGGGGGGGGGGGGGTTTTTACAAGCAAAATGTAACTACTACTAAACCTATCCTAAGGGTTCAGAAGGCAGAGGAGGCAACGATGAATCGCAAGAATCTCCTAAACCGGTCTATAATTGTTCTTGCTCACCCTCCCGATACTATACATGCAGGGCATCCCGCCAAATTTCACCCCGGGGGTTCCAAGGTATCGAGGTGCTCCCAAATCCCAACCCACCCTCAAATTCCACCCCAGGGTTCCAAGGTATCGAGGTGCCTCCAAATCCTACCCCGGGGTTCCAAGGTATCGAGGAGACTTGCATTTTTCTGGTTTGCAAGAAGCCCCGACACAAGAAAAATCTTCCAAAACTAGGCAAAACAAGAAAAAAATGTCCTAGCAGCAGTTGTTCAAGACATCTTATTGTAAGATATGTATAAGATCATTTTATTGTAAGATATGTACAAGAACGTGTCTCTGGGGTTCCAAGGTATCGAGGTGCCTCCAAATCCCACCCCAAGGTTCCAAGGTATCGAGGAGACTTGTATTTTTCTGGTTCGTAAGAAGCTCCGACACAAGCAAAATCTTCCAAAACTAGGCAAAACAAGGAAAAAATGTCCTAGCAGCAATTGTTCAAGACATCTTATTGTAAGATATGTACAAGATCATCTTATTATAAGATATGTATAAGACCGTGTCAGAGGTCATGGCCAAGCAAAGTGCTTTGCAAATGGTCCTGATAGACTCCCCCACTTGATCAGGTCGACATCCTCGTCGATATGCTTTGTTTGTATGCTTCGACCCGATCTTCTTCATGCCGCAATGAGTCCTCTGGCTCTCAACTTGCTTCTGACTTGGAAAGTCCTTTCCACTGCACCAAGTACTCAATCATTTGTGCACCATTGGGTAACACATGGACTCTATCTGTCAAAATATTATCAACCCGTCGTTCTAAACTTGCTTCTGACTTGGAAAGTCCTTTCTACTGTACCAAGTACTCGATCATTTGTGCACCATTGGATAACACATGGACTCTATCTATCAAAATATTATCAACCCGTCGCTCTAAGGAGGTCGTTGTAGGGGTTGGACGGTTTGACATGGTTATTGTAAGGGTTGGACGGTTTGACATGTTCCTCCTGGGATCCTTCAGACCTCCTGGGATCCTTCAGATCGTCATGATATGCTCCTGGGATCCTTCAGACCTCCTGGGATCCTTCAGATCGTCATGATATGATTTGATGTAACTTCCATGAAGCACTGGATGTATCTTGAACCATACAGGATGTTGCACCCGGTAGGAGACATTGCCTATTGATATTCGGATTATAAAATTTGACAATCTGAAATAGCCTATTTTTCTCATTTAGTCGTATGGTATAAATAATTATATTATATATTATTAGTATTTGTTGAACACGTGCGAAGGCTAATCTGTGAAAACATCCCTCTGAATAACTTTTCGCCTGGCCTACAGTTTAACAATCTCAACTCTATTTAGAGTTTTGAGATGTTGAAAAATATGCTTACACTCTAGTGCAATTTAACTTGGCCGTTGTATGGACTCTTTCACGTGGCCAGGCAATTTCACATGCATGAAATGGTCGTGTCAATAAAAGTTGAATTTGCAACCTTGAAAATTCTCTGATCAAGGTGCGGAAGATTCAGATTGCCTTGCCATTCTACTGCAAAACTTCAAAGTTTTTGTCCAATCAAATCATGTAGACATTTACACATGCATTCAAACAAAGTCAAATCTTTCGCAAACTTTACTATTGGGGATTAAATCAACCCCTGCTTTTGTTATTTTTTTTGCTGCAAAATTGACATTTACAAGCTCTACTACTAAACACTCCAATTTGTTACATACATCATCTAGTCCACATAATGCATTTTGGCACTCAATTTGACACCCATGAACCCAATTTTTCAGCAAGTCTCTGGCTGCCAAACCGGACCCTAAATAAATAGTTACATTTGACCGGTAAGTTTCATATTGGGTCCTGATGATGTTCAATGCAATCCAGTATGAGTGCTCAACTCCTCCTGTCTGTATTAGTTTAGGCAGATAAATATTAAACAGATTTCAGCCAGCAATATACCTTTGTCAGTGCCTCGATCTGTGGATTACTGCCTACCATGAAGTGCCTCTCTGTCTTTAATCCTCATACAACTGTTCTGATTTTTCTGACAATTCCAGGCTGCTGTCTGATTCAGAGCTCAGAGCAAAATGTAAACCATATGGCTGATATAATCGACCAATCATCTATAGGATTGGTAAAAGCAAAAACTCAAAAGCCTAAATCAAATGATGGAGAACTCAGGTAATTGATGCCAAGATCCTGCTTGATTTCTGCAGGATGCTTAGGCATCGGTGCTGGTATGTTGTTAATTGATAACCCAGACCTGTACCTTAAGAGTTCAGTAGCCTGTGCCTCAACTGCATCAAGATCAAGACTCTGATAGAAATCATCATCGCAAAAAGGATCATTATTATTTTCGGTGCTCCCAGGTTCACAATGAGGTGATGCTTTGCCTGAATGCTCTAATTGAGCTTCAAGGTCCAGTTGGAACTTTCTAACTGTAATTGGGCCAGTATTTTGAAAGCTTAACTTTCTTTTTCTGCATTCTAATTTACTTGAGCAATCTTTTTGGACGCTACTTCCTTCACCTGGCAAATCTATTGGCCCAGCCTGCCCTGAGTCTAATCGGCATGTCACAGAATTTGTACCAATGGAATGATTTGTTGATTGCAGGCCATTTATAGGAGTATGTAGAGAATGATGTATTTTTTCTGATGAACAGCTTCCACTTTCAGCCATTCGGGAAGAAACAGAATGATGAGGCGTGGCCAAACATCTAGGCAGAATTTCCACAGGTGACTGAGTAAGCAAAGAACGCCTGCATAAAAATTAACATCACCATAATACAAAGAAAAATATATAGCTGAAAAAAATAAATTATGTCAAATGTATAAGTGATGTGATCTGTGAGTCACTAAACAAAGAAGGTTGCATAATGTAGCAGGGAAACTAAAATATCACAATAAACAAATAATTCCTCTACTACAATTTTTCCTATTTTTATTGTTGGAGAAGTTTAGTAAATCTGCTGCAGTCAAGAAGCATTAAATGCTTCCATCAAAAAAATATTGAAGTACCCTCAGATGCATCCTCCCTTCCTCTCAAGAGTCTTGCAAGTTCCTGAACAAGACTGTCCTAAACATCCCAATCATACTGAATTAGAACTTCAGATTACATTCCACAGTTGTTGATTTTACCAGGACTTGAAAACATTTTTAGCTTCAATTCTACAATACAAGCATCACTTTATACCCGAGAAATTTGCATGCATATCCATGCAACCCCCCCCCCCCCCCCCCAACAACCAACCAAAAAACCAAAAAAAACATGCACGGGCATGCAAAAAAAACAAAAAAAAGACATGAAATGATATATAAAATAGAAGTGGATGATGTTTTCTTCCTTGTCATTTCTTTCCTTCTTTTCACACCACCATCTCAAAAAATCTTATTTATGCTAATACAGCAACTTATACAGTAGTTGAGCATTAAAAAGAAATCTCAATCTGACTTATCTAGGATGCCTTCTGCATATTTACAGTTTAAAACTTGAACCTTGAAGTTAATGCAATGAGGCTTCCAATAGGTGGCTTTCAAAGTGTACAGCTCTATTTAGATGCCATACGGAGATCTTAATCTTGTTCTCATCTCCAATGGCCTTAACTTGAATTTTTTAACAACCTTATCTCATAGATGATCATGGGGATTTTCTCAAAAATCAATCTTTGGAAAACAAAATTAATAGGTGATAGCATTGGGTATTGTTATATGAAGAAAAAGCCATGCACACCTATAAAAGGCCATCATGTCACTTCCACTATTTCCTGCTTGAGTACTTGATGCGGTAGGGTTTGTCCTATCATCAATGAAACTTTCATCATATTCATCCTCATTATCTTCCTCATCCTCTGAAACTTCAGCATCGTCAGATACCCTGAAGAAACATGAATATTAAGACCATATTTCCTTCTCTCTCCTATTCTTAATGCTGTAATAAGTAAAATGATAAATAGTCTTACTCGGCTTCCTCATCAATGAAGAAATTGGAGCATCTCTTTGCCTTCTGCTTTTTACCTAAATGAAAAAGATCACATCTTAATCATACTACATGAAAATCAATTTATAAAACAGCTCTGCTATATATAAGCTTCATAGTGTACGGACTAGTAGATGCAAACCACAGCTTAAATTAGTCACCTTAGGCATTATGGAACTGATAAAATCCTCCTATGGATTAACAAGCAGTATATCAAAAAACCACAGATATTCAAACATAAAACACAAAACAGTGCTTGATGAATATAAATTTCTCATCACCTTTTTTACACTCCATCTGGTCCGGATTGGTCCTGGCACTGGGTCCACAGTTGGCTGCCACAGAGCAATCATATTTTTCTTTCAAAGTTGTGCAAGGCAGCTTTTTGATTTTGTCCTTGTACTTGCACAACCTTCTATACTTTGGAGCTTGCTCAACTGATTTTGAGGCCTCTCCAGAATCCAACTGCCAATTCTCACTGGTGCTTGCTTGATTTGCTAAAGGAGTCTTTGTTTCCTCATTTCTAGGCAAGAGTAATAAATTCCCTTTAATTTCAGTTCTGGGCACACCATGTTGCATGTTTCCAAAATTACTTGTATCTGAACTTAATTTTTTTGATGGCAAACTGGAGAACTTGATGTCAGGTGAAGTAGGCCATGGTGTGAGCGATTCATTCTTTCCTGGAGCATTAAATAGAATTGCTGAGCATGAAACCACATCCGTAAGGTCTTTCTTTTCACATACCTTTGCAGATTCATACTCTAGTGTGAACCTACAACTTACAGTCTTCTCTACTTTAGAAGAACAATGGTTGATCTTGACCATTGGAGACTCTGGAACAATACCTTCCTCAATAAAATGACTTAATCTGGGACTCAGCTCCATCTCTCTCAAAGTTTTTCTTGACTCACCCACTAATGAAACATGAATAACATTTTCAGTATATCCGGGTATCTCAGCAGCACTGTCTTCTGAATTTACAATATCTTGTTTAGGAACTGGGGTCTGAAGCATATATTTCTCACACTCATGCTGTTTTTGCACATAATATCTAGGTGAATTAGGCGCTGAAGTTCTTCCATTCCCTATGGACCTCAACTCAGTGAAACCTGCTACTTCTGTAAAATCTTTTAACTCCATATCTAGAATACCTTTGTGTAGTGCTGATGGCTTAGTCATAGCCTTGTTCCTCGTGTTATTTTGAAGTTCTCTATTGTTCTCATTTGTCATAACATTATAAATTATAGTTCCTTTATGTGTAAGGGCAGGTACAGATGCAATAAATACACTGCCTGCAGCATTCACAGTCACAAAATCCCCTCCAAAGAGAAAATGGTGAATAGGGGGCACCAGTGCAGCTACATCAGGCATAAGCTCATTCTTACTCTCCGAAGTCTCTCTAAATGATCCTTCAATGGAAATTTTCTCTTGAAACAATGCTTCTGGAACATTATATATAGCAGGGTTGACATTTGTGGAATCTGCAAATGCATAAAGCAGTCAACATTTCGTCACATCAAACATGTACGCATGTAAACTTTGATGGTAGTTTTTCAATAAAATCAATGTGTTACAGAAAATACAAGACATGAATCTATCACGGATGTTCATAAATTCAATAAGCACGTGTTAACACCATTTCTTCTGTCTGCACATGGAAGTATAATATTGCCACCCTTATTATATATTACCATTAATACTTACATGATCACATTATTACAAGTACTTAAATAACTGTAGGTTAATGCCAACACAATTACCGTCCAACCTTTGCATTAGCACTAATATGAAATTCAGTACCAATAAAATTATTAGCATTAACATTATTATAATAATATCCATGTAAATTTGGGCCTACGAAAGGGTACAAACTAGGCATGGAAGATCTGGGTAACTTGGTAGGCATTTCAACCCTGAAACCTTTATTGCATACCAAAAACCCTGCGCTGGACATATGGGCACGTAAAGGCCTTAGTGCCCATCCGCATAAAGGACAGCAAAGCCATTAAATAACAGTTTTGTTGATATAGAAAGACTTATCTTTAAAATTAAGGATAAGGGGATAAGAGATTCAAAATCTGCAATATGAATAATACTAATATACTAAGACTTATAATTTTATATTCCTTGAGTATTTATGGACCTGCACTTTCCATAGAATAGCCAAACATGCAAATGAATTAACTATTTGCCAGGCAATACACATGACAATTCCATGATAAAGATGAATACCTTGTTCAATATTATCCTGTGCAGTGGTGACACCAGCAAGCAACTGGCTTGAGGTCTTGACCTAGATGTGAATTCAAAGACCACGTCATTTTCACTATTTAACAAATAAGCTATATTATGAGCATATTAGAATAAAGTCGTACCTCAACCAAGCAAGCCTTCTTAGCTTTGGAAAATGATATTCCTTGAAGATGCTGCATAATATCAATTAACATTTCTGTTGTTCTGAATGAATGTCTTACTTTGTGTACTCTGGAAGGGAAAGCCTGGAAGTTGGGAAAGGCAACAAGGGATGGTCTCCATGTATCCTCCTTAGACGGGAGGAAGTACCTAGCAAGTAAATCATTCTCTCTATCGGATACTTGTCTCAAATATGGTGATCGATGTGTTGCATCACCTATCACTTTTCTCCCTCGAGGAATAAACTGCTTTATTGACAATTCAACAAATTGAACTTCTGGTTTACAAATATGTGGAACCTATAAACATGTATTAATATCAGTGATTCAAAGATAAGAAATAGACCACTGCAAGGAACTTTAAAGGCATCCTTAGTGCAATTGCCTCACCATCCTAGGACTAGGACGGAAATCAAAACTCCTGATTCCACCATTATGCATGTGCTTCCTTATGGCTTTGCTGCTTGCTTGTTTTTTCAAATATCCCTTCAACTCAGATCCTTCACAAGCTAGAACTAGTACTGCCAGTCAAGAAAACTGCTAGAACTAGTATGAAAGTATTGATGTCAAACAAATCTTTTACAAGAAAAGATACCTGATAAATTTCAATTGTGGAAACAAAAAGGATATCAACTCGCCCTTCATGCTTCCTTCCAGTCCTTCCCATGCGCTGGATCATTCTCAAAGGTGAGACATTGGCATCAAAGCAAATCACAAGATCGACTTCCATAATATCCAGACCTTCTTCTCCAATTGATGTTGCAACAATAACATTGTATCCCCCAGTTCGAAACTTCTGTTGAAAATTGGCAAAAAAATCAAAATTAATGTAGATACTCGAAATTTCCATGTGGGGGCTTGTCAAAGATACCTGTAAAACAGCTTGTTGCACTTTCTGGGACTGTCCTTTCAAAGCTTTTCCTGTAAAACATTGAGCAATTTGAAGAAAGGCCTTAAGTACAAAATGGCCATATTCTGAAGCAAACTGGTCATGAAACAAGCTATTATACCAAGTGGCAGGGCACAAATTTCAGGAAGAATTTAAAATAGAGAAAACCAAACAGTCAAAAAAGAACAAACCTGAGCTTTGGCCAATAAATTCAGTAGCTCTAACTAAGTCTCCAATTTTGGATAATGAATCCATTATATCTCTGAGATAATTCACAAGCATCAGTTTTGATCCATCCCTACTCTACTAACATAATGGAAATAGACATGCAAACGAGGCAACGATACAAGCAAACAATTACATACTTGGTAAACAATCATTAATGCACTATAAAGAGACTTCTTTGCGGTCATCCATAGACAATTCAGATAAATCCCAATTAGGCAATCCTCAGTTTGGCTAGAGAATTTGACACATGGTCATAAAATCTTACTATATCATGAACCTTCAGAGCTTTAACAACAATAACAACAAAGATCAGACCATATAATGAAGCATAACCAAAGGCTAGCATCCACATCAATTTTATATGCACAGATTAAAAACAATTATGATGATTGGCTAGTGGGTAAAGTGTCAGAACGAATGTTCAGAACCCGATGACCCAAACCGAACTACTGCAGTGGTGAGGGCAGCAGTTCCCAATTCATCTAAGGTCAACTGTGAGCCAACTAGTCCTATGCTTGGTTCCCTTTTTCTCCCCTCTATAGGATGAGCCATCCCATCTCTTGGTCTGGCTCTTGCTCCTGCCCCTCCAAACAAAAAGCCACCTAGTAGAAGAGGAAGAAGATTGTACCCGGTAATGGTTCATATGTTCTCATAGGATCTAGCACCGCCATCTCCACTCACCCATAAGATCCAGCATGCTTAGCTCCCTCACCACGTGATCCGATGGCCCCAAATATCTCATGCCTAGTTCCCTCCCTGTGAGATCTGGCAGCCCCACCTTCATTCATGTGAGATCTGGCTGCTCCTACCTCCATCCTACAAGATACAATTGCCCATGTCTCCATCCCCATGGGATCTGGTGGTTCTGCCTCCATTCCCATCAGATCTAGCCTACCACAAATGGTTGCCACCAGCCCCAAATCTATCGCTACCTTCATCTTTCCTGGTGATCATCGAACAAAGAGAGAGAAGAAAGAGGGAGGTGGAGGTGGTGATTGGAGGGTTCCTTCCTTTTCTTATTGAAGTCTTTAATAATCTACCTGAGCAGAACATATAAACCACCTGGACAGGGTGGTTCAACCATCACACAGCTTTTGTCAGTGATTTAAAGTTTGATAGTATTTAAGCAGATTTGGAGGTGCAAGTTTTGATATTGCGTGACCCGCCAAACCTTGTGCGTGATCAACTGACCGTCAACTTATTATGGTCTCTAAATATTGGTTACAACATACAGAAGATTTTATTTTAATTGATTTATGTACTTTTTTTTGTCAAGGGGTGTCTGCAGGTGCCCATAAGCTAGTAGTTTTTCAATATAATGTCAAAATTAGAATTTAGAATCAATAGAAGGGCAAAAATTTCTCATGTAAAAGGTGACATTTGCAAATATATCATATAGATCTCACATTATTGTTCTATAGCTGGTGAAACAATTGTGAGAGGCCACATATCAGCTACTAGCTCAATTTCTTCTGGTCAGAACTAAGCAAATGGCTAATTTCCAATCCAGGACATCTCAAACTCTCTCCTTCACATCATTTTTTGATTTTTCCTTCAATTTCCTCAGCATAAGACTAAAACTGGTCATGATAATTTGAGGCATCCTGCTATCAAAATGTGGTCAGAAATGAAGCACTAGACTAAGATAAAATGTCTCCATGGAACAAGCAAATAGATTTTTTAAACTAGCCATGAAACTGACATCGAGGACAGGCCATGGCACAACAGTAAGATTTCTCCATGTGATCTGTGTTATGGTGCACGTCGCTACGCACCAATTTTAATACCTTAATTCCACTATTCTTGGTAGAGTAGCGGGAATAAGAATCAAATCCACAAAAATTTTTGAGTTATTTCAAATGAAAATACATAATAAAATAATATAAATCAAAAAGAAAATTCATAGAGTATAATCAAGATATGATCTATCTTAACAAGAGTACGGTCCGTACTCGTAGATCACAACCCATCCTTTTTAGGAATAGATCAGTCAGAGATTATAAACAATAAGAAATTCTTTTATTTATTTCATAATATAAAAAAATACAACTCACAATAAACTAAAATGAATTTCTTAAAAAAAATAAACATTCATCTTCCCCGAGATCATGCTTCCCAATAAAACTAAGCAAAAATCTGAGAAGTATCATCAGGATTGACCGGAGCAGATAGAACAGCGATGGTGGAGGCCGGGGCAGCAGATTAGAGGTGATGCAAATATTAGAAAGGCAGTCGAAAGAGTGGATAGGAAAGGGCAGTCGGAAGAGTGGATGGGAAGGTGGAATGGAACGAGGAATATATGGAAGTGGAAGAGTGGGTGAAAAGGCGGAATGGAGCGGAGGATGGAGTGCGGTGAAATGTGGGATGATGGAAGGAGCGTGGAATGGAAGTCGAAAGAATAGAATGATCGAAGATGGTCGAAAGCTTTTATAGACAGAAAGCAACGCGTCGGGCCTGCATGGAAACCGTGTCAGTTTTCCATCGCAATCTGCCCAACAGCCTCGATTCCACGTTCCTATCCTCGCACCCGCTTAACCATCGCATCCCGCATATCCTCGTTTTGTTCGACCTTATTTTTAAATTCAAACTCCATAATCTCTTCTACCGACCTCCTCCTCATTCGGACATCGCTGCTCCAATCTCCCAACAATAAGCCAATGGCTTTGGACACCAGCAATGGCATCACAGCCTGGGATGCATGTCGTGGATAGAAGGCGATAATGATGGCCGGTGGTTGACTAGACGGTGGCTTCATGGTGCTGATAGGCAGGAACCAACAGAGGTGGGTCAGAAGAAATGGCTGGATCGGCAACGGAAGAGTTGTGTGGCAGCTCCGACAATGATCTTGGACCGGCAACAGAGAAAGAAACCAACGGAGGAGAGCCAATGGTGATGCTTGGAAGCTTGAGGAAAAGAGTGCCCGACAGCCGGTGCTTTTGGATGGTTCTTCGACAACGACTGGACACGGCGATTGAAATAGGAGGTCAGATGAGTATTGGTCGATCACAGCCATGGCCGGTGGATGGCAGAGAGGATCAGGTTCGGCGAACGACGCTTCAGATACGGTGAACCTCGAGGAGAAAAAGACTGTGGGATGGCGATCTTGGCCTGGAACTTGACCGTGAAGATGTGCAGCAATGCTTCCAAGATATTTTCTGGTCAGAAAAGAAGATACAGCGATTTTGGGCTGTCAGATGGTCATTAGTGGATTGGGGAAGGAAGGCTCGGCGACGGTGAGGTGGAACAGAGACCGATTTAATTTTTCCAATCATGGATGGGGACTTGGTAGCTTTTTTGGCCATGGGAGCTTCTCGGCGACGAGAGGGCCGCCGGCGACTTCTCCGATGATGGTTTGGCTCGGGAAGGTCACTGGTCCACGGATCTGTTTCGTGAACCAGCAGCAATGGCTGCTGTGGACCAGGCAGACAAGTGAACCAAGCAACCGTTCCATGATGGACTGGCGCTTTAAAATTTGTGTAATTTCTTCTTAACTCTTCGAAATTTGATTCCGAGCTCGTTTTAGGTTCGATTTGAGTGTCGTTTGTGCCATTGGACTCCTAAAATCGAGCTTTTCGCATTTATGAAATCATTTCGTGCAAAATACTATATAAAAGTATCAACTTTAATTAAATAAATTTTGATTAATTATTATATTTTTAATAATTATCATACTTCCCAACTTGAACTTTGCTCGTCCTCGAGTAAAGCAAATAAATTAGTCATGTGTACTAACTTGTCTATGAAGTAAAAATTCTCTTACTAATTCTAAAATCAGTTGATATCCAGTTGACCATGGAAGAGGTACTTCATCGGATTACCAATTTCACCCATTTAGTGACCAAGTGAAGTTCATAGAAATTTCAAGAGTTCTTCTTTTCCCAACCTTCTATCTTACTCTTTAAATCCTCCAACTTACTTTGGTTTTGGTGTAGTATCAATTTATTTAGTCCTTTTTTTTTGAAAGTAAAGTCAGTGCAATGTTCTAACATCTTATTTTCTAGACGGCCCTTGTAGCGAGCTTTAGACCAATGACTCCCAAACCAATTGGCTTTAGGGCATTAGGTATAAAACACCCTTCACGCTTATTAACTCGAATCAAAAAGGCTACGTGTTAAGACTGTTTCTATAAAAAATTTCTTTACATCCTCACCTTTTAACACGAATAACAATGCTTACTTAGGCGAAGGGATCCAGTTACTTAGTGAAAGATGCTAAAAACCTTATTTATAAAACTTTAAAGAAAACTTTTATCATTTTTTTAATACTTCCACCTATACCATTATAAGGTAGATTCTTTATCGAGATCAATAGGCAGAAGGGTCTGGAATTATTAAAAAAATTTCTGGACTAAACTCTACCATTTATTAGACTTTCTTGATAATTCTTTTCTCGACATCTCTAAAATTGTCTAAACCGTTAATCATTTATCATTTAGCAAGCTTAATAATTCTCAAATCGAGACAAAGTTTAGTACACAAAAACTGATTAAGTTCTACTCAAAGATTTGATTAATTTAATTATCCCCCCAACTTAATTTCCATTGTCCCTAATGGAAGAGGATAATAAATGACAAGGAAGGATACCACCTAAAATGATACTCGAGCATTGATTGTTCCTTTGTCGCCATACTCTTTATTTCTCTTGTTTTTCTTTTTTCTAAAAGGAAAAGTAGATTAAAAAAAATAAAAAACATAAACTGGGTTGCCTCCCAGGGGCGCTAAGTTTAAAGTTTTCAGCCAGACTCTATAAGAAAGTGTTACTGATATTGAGCTTAGATACATCCCTTAAGATTTTTAGAAGACAACCAATCAAGGGGCCTTGTCATCATGGCATAAAAATGTTCATAGAGTACTCTACGACGATTATCCCTGATCCTTAGAGTGCACCAGATAAGCATGCTAGACCAAGATTTAAAAATTTTATAACAATTTGGTTGAAGATTAGAAAAGGATTGTGTGCTGGGCTGAGAGTAGGGGCGGGGGCTTGAAAATTTTTCTATCTCTAGAAAGGTCTATCCTAATCCTATTCTCGTGTCTTGATATCATCCCTTCCTGATGATACTATATCCAAGTTAAATTTAAATCTATCTCCATACATCGTTTTAGGATAAAAGATAAATTTTGGAGACAATCCTCGAAAGTAGTACCAAATATATAGAGATCAGTTATAAAATTTTCAAAATCGTTATCCCTCATTTTACAAACATCCCATCCCACAGCCTTTTTATGCATCTTTAGAATACCAACTATTTGATCTTCCTGGTTAGAGATCACTGGTAGAGTGTCAGGAGGTGTGACAGAAAGCGGCTTCAATTCTAGATTTGATCTAATAGGGGAGCTATTGGGAGGCTAGATGTTGGCTCATATTGTTCCATCCAAAGTGGGGTGGGTTTGAAATACGGTGTATCGAATAGGTTATCCCTCTCTGTGATATATTCATCTACATTAAAATTATCTACCTCACAATGAGCCATATAGGGATCTAACGACTTTTGGGGACAACTTGGAGGTATTGCTTTTCCTGTTATGTCATTTTGTTGTGGTTCCTGGGAAGCCTCAATTAATTCTATCATATCATCAATTTCTTTTTCCATCCCATAAAAAGGAGTGGATGATTCTAGGGCACTTGGAAAGGAGGCCATCGGTGAGCAGGATGATGATGGAAGTGTTTCGTCCCACCAGTTTGGTTTCTCTGCCTCAATTGAATTATCAACATTGGTCTCTATGATGGTGTAGGGTTGTTCCGTGACCAAATCATTCCCGACAGTTACGGTTAATTGTTCAGAAAAAATTAAAGGATCATTAGAATCTTTAGCTTGGTAGTGTCTCTCTAAATTGCTATTAAAATTCTTAGCTAGGTGATATCCTTCTAAGTTACTCTCAGACTGACTAAGCAATATTCCTATCTCCACCCTATCAATTTCAATTAATAATTGGTCAGTCTGATTCATAAACTCATCGATAGATTGCTGCTGAGACATGATTGGTTGTCGATATTGGGCAAATCTATCGACTTCTAAGTTAGTCTGGGAGAGATGGGTTCTGACTAATTTTTTCAATCCGATCTATTGCTTGTAGAACCTTTTCTTGAAAAGATAGGCTATAAGGAGTAGGAGAAAGTTGACAATCTGAATAGGATCAATTGTAATAAAGTGTATCTACGAACAAACGTCTTTGAGGTACCAGGATAACCATTGGGTGTGGTTACCATGAAAAATCTGATTGAGCCCCCCAACCTGGGTTGTAAGTATTAAAGTTTAGGTTTTCTCCTGATCTGTAGGCTATATGAGTTCGATCTTGATAAATTTGGTCATACCAAGACTCAGAAAATTGATACATGGTGGGATATTTTATTTATGTATTTATTTTAATTAAAGTTCTAAAGAAAATACTCCTAAGAGATTCTTAAACTAGAAATAAAAATTTTTAATTAACTTTTTTTCAAACAAGTGATGCAATCAAAATCAATTCTATCCTGGAGTTAACCTAAGTCTAGACAGCTCCTAACTATTCCAAGGTTACCTTTGAGCATTCCAAGCCCAAGATCAATTAACTGACTCAGCCAGGTAAGTATAAGATTGGTGGGGGTCCCCCCGTTGCTTGCCTTAGACACCAATTAAAATTGACCAAGTGAACGAAACCAATTAAAGAACCACCTTCCTTCAGGCTCTTGTCCCTGAACCACTTGTCTTAGCACCAAGCAATTAACTGAACTGAACCCGATCCAACTCTAGGGTTCCCTTGTCTTATTGAGCTCGAAATTCCTAGGGCCGACATCTAATTAATTTTAACATTTAAGGTTTAGGTCAATGCACATCCAAGGTGGTGATTTGTGGGCTAAGGGTAATGAACTCTCCCTTAATGGGGTTATGCCCTAAAAGTCAATTATGGATAGATGAAATGCAACAAACAAGGTGTCCAACTAAAAGTTATTACATAAACAAAATTAAATTAATTACTTTTTTTATTTTTTTAAAAAATTAGGTGGTTAAGTCTCTAACCTCCTAATAAGTTACGAGGATGTCAAGATATTATTTTTTTTGAATTTTTTTATTTTTTTTATATTTTTTAAAGTTTTTTTAAACTACTCAATCTTTTTATATCCTGGGACAACCGTTCAACATAACATAAAGTTATGCCAGGACAACCATATGTCAGGATACTTAAGATTGATAAATACTAACTACTAATTTTTAATTAATATTTTTTTGATTTTTTTTAAAAATAATGCCAAAAGTCCCCGACAACAGTGCCAAAAATCTGGTACGCGTCGCTACGCACCAATTTTAATACCTTAATTCCATTATTTTAGGTAGAGTAGCGGGAGTAAGGATTGAATCCAAATGGACTTTTGAGTTATTTCAAAAGAAAATACACAATAAAACAATATAAATCAAAAAAGAAATTCATAAAGTATAATCAAGATATGATCTATCCTAACGAGAGTACAACCCGTACCCATAGATCACGGCACGTCCCTTTTACGAATAGATCAGTCAGAGATTATAAGCAATAAAAAATTCTTTTATTTATTTCATAATATAAAACAAATGCAACTCAATAAACTAAAATAAATTTCTAAAAAAAATAAACATTCATCTTCCCTTAGATCACGCTTTCCAATAAAACTTGGCAAAAATTTGGGGAGCATCACCAGGATTGACCGGGGCAGATGGAACAACGATACGATGTGGTGGAGACCGGCCAGCAGATTAGGGGCGATGCATACATTAGAAAGGCAGTCGAAAGAGTGAATAGGAAAGGGCAATCGGAAGAGTGGATGGGAAGGTGGAATGGAATGGAAAATATATAGAATCCACAAAGAGATTTTGCAATCCAGTAAAGAAGAAAGAAAGAAAAGAAGAAAAAAGGAGTCTGTTCTATGGGAAAGGAAAAGAAAAAAAAGAGAAGAGAGATCTCAATTTGGTGGAGAAAAAAGAAGAGAGAGAAAGAGGAGAGTGAAAGGAGAAAGAAAAATATAAATATTGAAGGGGAGAGATCGAAAAGCTTTTTTTGGAAATTCATGAAATTAAGATTTATAGGTAAAAGATTTTGATTTACAAATTTTCCTAGGATTATTTATGGTTAAAAAATTGTTATTATAGAAGCAGCCTTCTGAGCAGAAGGATATTGTGCGAGCTCCGGATACAGATTGATATCGGGTATTTTGGGATTAGCTCTTGAAGGTAAGTATATCCGAACTTGATCACCAATTGTATATATGTATCTTACATGTCATGATTTGATTCGTGCGCATATGCCTTGGCATGCATGATTTATTTTTGTATATATGCATTGGCATGTATGATTTATTTTTGCACGGTATAGTTGACTTTTCATGATGAACAGTACGATGTTATTATTTATATTCCTATATACCATATTTTATCAAGTAAAGTGATCTTTGAATGAGTTGAACCATGATGCCGGTAATTAGAAAATTGTAAATGATATGATTTGACATGATGATGTGAAAGAATAAAGTGTTAACGGTGTTTGAACTAACCATGCCACGGGACCGTAGTTACACAACCTGAGCCACGGGCTTTGTACGTGGAATAGCCGACCACGGGCGATTAAAACGTGGGACAACCTGAGCCACGGACTTTGTATATGGAATAGCCGGCCACGGGCGGTTAAAACATGGGACAGCATGATCCACGGGCTTAGTACGTGGACTAGCCTGGCCACGTGCAAATTGTACATGATCGATATGAGATTACCAGTCATGGACTAAAGCATGATCGTGGTTAGTCCAAAACCCTAAAGAAGATGGATGATTAAATTAAAATATAAAAAAAAAACATAATTTTATAAAAGGTTTTGTCATATATGACATTGGCATTGTTTTGGTTGCATGTTCTGATAAACTATTGTTTTCCAGTATTTTTAATTTATACTATTATTGGTGAGACTGTTTGGAAACCTTACTGAGCTATAAAGCTCACAACCCCTATTTGTTTTTCCTTCTCAGAGTTGTGCAGGATATTCAAGCTTGGTAGTGGATTGAATTCATGTTGAAATGATGCATGGCAAGAATCGGGTTGGGCATGAGGCTAAACATCAATTTTTAGATGGTTTATTTAGATTGTTTAGTTAGATCTGTTGCTGATATTTATGTAATAAATCAGTGGACTATTTAGTGATTTTAACTTGAATGAATGGATTGTTTAGTTATTATTCAATTATTTAAATAATATTGATTTATTGGAAGTGATTTTTGAATAAAGTGAATATTGTGTACCTAGGCCTTGTATGATCTCTAAAATGTATTCTAGGATTTGTGTGGTCGATCGCGTAGTCGATTCCGATGTTGAATTCAGGGCATGACAGCTGGTCCATGGATCTGTTCCGTGGACCAGCAACAATGGTTGCTGTGGACCAGGCGGACAACACGTGAACCAAGCAGCCAGTCCATGGTAGACCGGCACTTTAAAATCTATGCAATTTCTTCTTAACTCTTCAAAATTTGATTCCGAGCTCCTTTTAGGTCCAATTTGAGTGCCCTTTGTACCGTTGGACTCCTAAAATCAAGCTCTTCGCATTCATGGAATCATTTCCTGCAAAACACTACATAAAAGTATTTATTTTAATTAAATAAAGTTGGATTAATTATTATATTTTTAATAACTATCATGTCACATGTTTGAAACATAAAAAAGACCTTTCTGCATGCAAGAAGTAGGATGCCCTTTTTAGCTGTGGAACTGACATCAATCCTAGATAGTTGTTGAATGCATGTTCAAGGCAACTTTAGACTTGAGGAGCACCTACCATAAAATGTGAAAGGAAAGTAGGTGGATGGCAAACCTATCTTCTCTATTGCAATTTAAGCTCATGCAACAAGGAAGCAACCCTCCAAATTCTACATGACTTGGAAAGAATCTAGATGAAAATAGATGGCAAGGCATAATACAGGGAGCTAGATTTATCTCTAATACATAAATTATAAGTCAAAAGGTCAAATAGAGAAACAGTGGCATCATGGCCTAGCATTCAATTTAGTAAAAGAAATAACTCATAACATCAAAGATTTACTTGCCATTCCCAAACATTCAGAAGCTTTGTGTGGAGTAACAAATGAACTGGTAAGTACGAATCAACAATGGAATAGTTGAATCTGAATAGATGCAGTTAAAACTCATTGCATTCCATTCTATGTTTTAAGTGGAAAAGCCTTAGGGCATCCGATATTGTATAACCTCTTCTTGATTGGGGATCAAATTCGAGAATGTCTTTTATAATCATAGCTATGATTACAACATGCACGCACTTCCTGCACATTAAGTTTAACAGCAAGGATTGCAAGCATCTACTTTAGCTCTACACATTTGATTCAGAATTGTATAATATATTATTTGTTAATTATTGCAAGAAAATTTAAAAAACAACTCTCTCAGCAATTTTTTCCAATTGTTATGAGAACTGCAACACTATAAACTTCATACCCTGGATCATAAAGAATAACCAGCATCAAATTCTTCTAATGTACTTGAGTTTAAAGGATAGTGGGCACACAATCCCCTCGCACTTCATCCAACTATATAATAGCTTAAGAACCAAGTATTGTGAATCATTCTGAAATAGGGTGAGGGATGAACAGGTCTAAACCGGGCTGAACCAATTGGTTCCACTTGGTTTCGGGCCGTACTAACCTTGTTCACCTGGGCCAAAACTTGCATCTCTATAAATCTCCCAACTCATTCTTTTTCTCTCTAGATCGTGATGAGATCCCCTCGCCTCTCTCTCTCTTGCCTCTACCAATCCAAATCCCCTCGTATGGTCAATCATCCTTGATCACCTTGGACCCAATGTTGACCTTGTCAAGCTCATCTGCACTGTGGCTCTTGACCGCCACAACCTTAGCACTAACAATGCAAGCTCGCCACACCCACCATCTCCGTTAACTGCCTCTGCTTCCATGGCTCCAACAGTCCACCACCACCATTTTCTCAGCACCAGCATATGTAACATGTGCTGATGTGGCACAGTATTGCATCACACCAACCAGGTACCTACTGGTGCAGGTCAAGGTATCAATTCCACCAACAATGATAATAGCATGCATTTTGTTCTATCAACCTTGAGAATCAGAATGAATGCACGCGTTTGGCTAAATTTTAAATATTGTTTGCAGCACTAGGAAGTTCATTAAGATTTGCAATTATTATTTAAACTTGTCTAAACAAGATTTGTCCATGAAAGCCCTTGATATCCTTCTGTGCAATATTTAATACACAACCCCCCCATATTCCCCTAACTAATCACTAAATTATCATACACCACTCGTTGGTTGATATAACATGTAACAAGCATAATGAAATAATCATGTCATATAGGTTAGTTTGTAATTGCAACAGCACCAATCTATTTCAGTATTTGTAAGAGATTTCAACTCCATCAATATATATATAATTTGATGTAATGACTAAATAGAAACTATGAAAAAATAGAAAAAAATGTAAAACAAAAGAAAAGGAAAATCTTACTTCACACTCCCTCTAAAGTTAGAGAAAATGATGACCCTTGAGTCCTTCGGATCTTTTGTTTCTGCATCAGACAAAAGGACAATAGGCAATTAAGTAGCACAAAATGCTATCCAAATGGCACACCACAACTGAGACCAGATAATAAAAACACTACGGTTCAGAGTTCAGACCATGTTAGTATTGTAAAGCAGATGCTCATCACAAAAATTAAGAGGGAGGCAAGCAACATCAACCTTACTCGCCTTCCCCTTTCTCATTCAAGTCACCTTATAGATTGATAGATCACCCACAAGTGATTATGCTTGTGAAAATATGCATGCAAATAAAACAAAGTTCTGATATAGGGACAGGCAATTTTCTTAACATATTGCTTTTGTTACCTCAAATTGACTCCCAAGAAGAACTAAGATATAGATGGTAATATCTGACATAGGACTTAGTGGGTGATTATGTGAGCTATGCTTATAGAAATATTCCATAATTATCAAAAACAAAAGCATTATAGGGAAAATTATATATAATCATACAACCAAACTACTGCACGAATCAGAATATTGAGTAGTGAAGAACGCAAATAAGCATAGGCTGCACCATAGAGATGAAATTCTGAGAGGACAAAAACATTTTGAAAAAAAGTGACAATTGGTTTTATATTTTGTGAAAGAAAGTTTTGAAAGTTAAAATGATTATAAAGCAACAAATAGCCATTAAAGATGTTATATAGAAAATTAGCCACATCAAGTCAAAGGATGAGAGAAGAGAAAAGAGAAAACTAAGATAAACATGGGAAAAGAAAAGGGAAAGATGAAAATTCTTAATGATTGTAAAGGTCAACTAATTGACTATAAATAGGAACCCACGTGTTACAATTCAATAAGACAATTTATAGGCAGGCTATCTTCTGGAGCTCACGTTTCAAGAATACAAACGAAAGGTGACAAGCATAGTTGTAAAACCAGATAAAACTGGCTAGTCTAACAAGAAAACATGCAAACCAGACACTTGACTAGTCTGATTTTGGGGTTGAACCAGATGAGAACCAGTGACTCGCCAATTTACTCTAAAAACCAGTTATCCAGGCAGATAATTGGTGAATAGATGAGCCGAATTTTGGGAAAAGAAACATTTAAGTCACAATTTGAGCACACAACCTTATGTTTATTCACCAAAGTCTTGGCCACCATGACAAATTTTGACTCTTGATAAATTATCGATTGATACAAACCATCCATGAAAATGAACAATTCTTTTTCTCTTGGACACAAAATTATAAAAAATATATATTTCATTTTATACATGTGGATATTTTTTAAGTAATTTTTTTTAACAAAAAATCAATATTTTTTTAGCTTTTCCTAAATTACATACAAGTTTTTTTACATCTTGTGAAAACTAGATGAATGGTATTTTTTTTATTTATAATTGCAATAAAAGAGTAGTTTGGAATGTAAATCAATGTATTCTAAAGGGTATTATTTAATTCAGAAAATTATAAATAGTTTTCATTAAAAAAAAAAGAAAAAAATTATAAATAGTTACACATATTGTTACACAATATTCAATTATATTTAATATTTTCTTAAAAAACTTATAATCAATTTCAACTGATTGACCTAGTGGTTGGACCAATGACCTAGTGAACCAGACCTTGGCCATGTCATCATTGATCTGGTTTTCATCACTATGGTGAAGAGTGTACTATATTATCCAAATAAATCTATAGGTCAAAAATTGCTAGAAAGGACAACAGCGGTTCTCTAATGAAACTTCAATGATATCAAATTATAAAACTTTATGACAAGGGGTATCTCGACAGACAATATTAGATGGGCTAGAAACTAGAACTGAGACGAGTACTGAATTTCATGCTGAAGTTACATATATGAAGGGAGTTATTTCAGGAAGAGATCCTAGATTTCATTGGCATATATCCAACAAAATGTACACCCTGCTGATCTGAACATTACTAAATTACAGGTCAATGCTAGTACCTACTGTGACCTTGCCAAGGCCACTCAATATCTCAGTGCCAAGTAGCAAGGAAGCAATCAGAGACAGCTGAAACAATTCAACCACATCATTTCTATAGCTAAAATTGGCTGGACATGAGTATCTACATGTATATCCATCTAAAATATAAATATGGCTATATCTTATGTGGATAATGCTATGAATATTTTTTGCAATTTTTTTTTCTGGACATACATACAGATATTACATGAATAATATTATCTGCATACGTATATTGGGAAAAAAGGCAGATAATAAAATTAAATATGGAAATGGATATCGACATATCATGAAAGATCGTTCCTTCCTATTCCAGATATATATGGGCTTCAGTTCTGATTATAGGAGCAGTCTCACATCGCTACTATTTAAGATTTATTTTCTATGACACATCATCTTTATTTATCACACAATATTTATTATATATATTGCTAACTTATGTTTGACACAAATATAGATCTTGCAAATACATGATTTACATCCACACTGCTCTAAAAGAAAACTTGGAGATCACAACTGTACAATGCATCTTTGACAAAAGATGCAGGTAGAAAGGTATGCTCAACAAGAATAAGAAAAACATAGAAGTACCGAAGAAAGTGAAGGTTGCCAGACCACATACTAAAATGATCAATCAGAATCTCTATCATTTTCACTAATTTTGGATTTGGAGCACCAAGTGACAAGCTCTGCTGCATCAAGAGTTTTGCTTTCATTACAGTTTCATTCCTAGACATAAGCCGTGCAAATGACCTGCAAGGGAAAACAATGTTCCCATTAACATCTGACATGTCCGTAATCCCAGACCAAGTGGACTGCAGCTATAGTTTAGTTATACAGCAACATGCATCAAACTTCAAACTAGTCAAGAAGAAGATTTCCATCCAAGAGAAGGTAAAATTAGTCACAAGTTCGAATTTTGATAAGGAAATGCCAAATAACTAGAAGAATAATATTATAGTAATAAGTTGTTCAAAAGTAGGTGATGTACAAATTTATAGCAACAACTGCAGAGTTATACTTAAGACAAACTGAAGGACTGGGAGAGCATGATGGAACCAAAAATAAAATGAGAAGAAACTTAGCTCCATCCAATGAAGGTTAACTGGTACTCCATCTCCAGGCATATGATAGAAAAAGACTACTGTAAAGAGTGACCACCCCTTTTTTTTATATCAAGCAGCGGAAGACAGGCTTTGCCTAGAGTAATTAACTGCACATCACACAACACAAGGAGTCGAGGACAATGGCCTTTTTCTATAGCTCATTAAGTAAAATGGTAGATGTAAATCCAATCTGTTAGACTCAAAACTAACAGGGAATCCAACACGTATTTGACAACCAGATTCACAAAAGCTACAAATCGGATCTCAAAAGTTTCAAGAGTGCTTAAAGATGATTTTGGAGGTTAATGTGACAAAGGGAAAAGTTACTCCACCTCAAAATGTGGTTGTGCAGCAAAGAACAAACTTAAGTGCATGCTCAAGTGCTCAACACTAAACAATTGAGGTGGTGTTAAAATTCATCACTAGCAGGGACTTTCTAGTGATAAGTAATTGATGCTGGAATTGTCACAACTCACAAGACAAACAAAGGTTCAGAAAAGTAATTTTAAATCATCTGTCACAATAACGGTCCAATACTGCATCAACTTTTCAAAAGAAATTGCCAGCTGTAACTGATGAGCATGCTTACCTAGTTGCATAATGAATGCCAACCATGCATGGATGCACCCACTATAATTCACTAGAATAGTGTGACAAGCCTGAGAAGGTGATGCTAGAATTCTCATGCCATAGTAATTGAATAGAAAGAGAGATGTAATAATGAAGTTAATCAACTAAGGCCTATGCTGCATGATTAACATGCATATTGTTGTTGATGAACAAAAGCATTAAAACATATGACATTATGTGTGCTAATAACAGAATTTTAACTTCATTTACAAAACTAGCTTAAATACCATCTATTACTTCAAAAGGCATATAAGGATATGAAATATAAACATATGAATAAAATTAAAAAAAGAAAAAACCTTAAGAAAAAGAAGAAGAAGAAGTTGTGAATAGACTGCCCCATTCATCTTATATATTGAAGGTGAAGAACATTCAGATAAACAACTCTGCAGATTCAGACAGCTGCCCTCTCACCTAGAACCATCAGATTGATCATGTGACCCTTCTCATCATGCCTAACCAGATCAGAGAGCAGGGACCTACCCTAGCAAGAAAAGCTTGTTTCATCTCCTCTCTCTTAAATGCCTCCTGACTCTCATGTTTCATCTGATATAGTATCCTATTGTCAACATATTCATTCTTAGCATAAAAGACAGCAAAGTGCACAAAAATGTGATGGGTGAGTGATTAACTGTCACCAGAATAAGTGACAATCCTGGGCCTCTGAAAGAGCACCGTACACCTCCTAGACTTCGCGCCTCTATCCCCACAATAGTTATAGATGTATGGCAAAGCCCGTGCACAAATTCTGTCAGATACCAAACTCCAATTCCTATCTCAATTTAAGTAGTCAGTCCAATAGTACACACCTCTACTTACTCAACTCTACCTTAAAAAGAATTAAATGTGCAAAATCACAAATATAATAAATAAGTATAGAAAAGTTTCTACTTCCTAGTATTAGCAATGAAGCATCTCCATAAAAGCAGATTATTAACATCATGTGTTTCTTTTTAGATAGATAAGCTTTAACATTTAATTTCTAATATGTTAGTTAAAACTTAGATTCTTGCACAAGGTTTGCATGAACATTTACATGTTAGTATACGTCTTAGTTGCCATAATTGGGAGCGGACATAAGGAAGCAAATTAGCAAACATTTTAGAAACAATATAAGGAAGGCCTTAGGAAATGGAAGTGGGTTCAAGATTCAATGGGATTTCAAAGATCATAAGTTATCCCAAGCAGAAGATTTCAGATACTAAAATATGCATTTAATACAATTATTACTAAACTATTTCTAATCCAACTAATGTTTTTTATTGCACTTAAAAATAAACATAATAACACGACCTTTAGAAAAGGTTCTATAAAGCCTTGACAACATGCCCCCCACCTGAATATAATTTTATGGGTTTAGCACATATTTTCAGAAACTCTTGGTTTTCTAGAAACTAATTGTGGGGCAATATATTTTATTACACATCCTACCATGTTGGCCTCATTCCACCACAAGTATGCTTGCCACAAACATGTCAAAAAAATCCTAAAATTTGGTAATTGCTTGCCTTTGCCTACCTTGAAATTTAAAATGGTAGATCAGACAAATTATTCAAGAAAATCATAAGATGAACAAATTTGCCACTTCAAATAAGCATTTGATCCCTTTAACTCAGAATTCTCAGGTTCAAATAGAACCATTGAACTAGACTTTAAGGAAACAATAAATTAGTGTAAAATCAATTGAGTTTGGGTGGGTTCAACCCAATTATAAAGTGAAGTTGCAAAGAATCAACACCATTACCATGATAGGGTACCAGAATCACAAAGGCACATCTAAAACAATAGCATAAACAAGAGACCAAGCACCACAAATGCTACAGCATGGTAAATATTATCAAGCATGGTACCTATGAGCACTTTGAACCTTGCTATGATCATCCATTCTCTCTCACTTTATTGTTAGTGCATAATGAATAGAAAACTATATTTAAAAAAAAAAAAAAAAAACTATGCACTGATCATTTGGAAAGCTAAACACAGAACAATGATCAGATAGGCTAAAAAGGGCAGACCAGTGCATGAGGCTCCCACCACTGTGGGGTCTATCAGATGTTTGCAGCCTTACCCCACATGCAGAGAGGCTATTTCCGTGTTTCAAAACCATGACCTCCAGGTCAAAGTGGAGCAACCTTACTGTTGCACCAAGACTCATCCTCAACCACAACTATCATCTAGGTTCAGCATAAAAAAATTAGAGTGATGAACTGTAACAAACAGCAAAAGCACAACTGCAGAATCAAGGCAAAATACTGCTAGAGAAGCACATGCACAAACCCTTGACACAACTTTTCCTCCAGCATCTCATATGCAGGCCTGATACCATGGCTTGAGAGTAACTTCCTTATGTGATAAAGGGTAATCAGAACTCCAAAATATCCTTCTACTTCTCCATATTTTGCTTGAGGAAGACTTGATGGCGGTGCTTGCCGAAACTTATCCCTTATATTCAGTAATTCACATGGGCTCAACTGCCAACAATAATGTAAACAAAAGCAAAAAGACAAGCCATGTTATGCATAAAGCACTAAGATATATAAAATGATATAAACAAATACATGTGTATGTTTGGCTCATCTTTCAGTGATGAGAATAAATATTACAATGACACTCCTCATCTTGATGACTCCAATTCAAGTACATATTCCCAAAAGATATGCACAACTCAACTAAGCCTTAATCCCCAACCCCAAACGTATAGAGTATACATACTGCCTGATGTAATAGTGATAGTGTAAATGGTAAAGAAAGCCAACAGGCACTATTGCTTCATCGAAATATCCTTTTCGGGATATGAAACAAAAAAGAGAAGGAAAACTAGAACAATATGCATGCAGATAACTTTTCTACAATGGATGGGTTGAAGCAAAAAGAATGAGGTGGTTGTAAAAGGTATGTTGTATTACTAAGTAATGACAAGCAGCAGCATGATGGGTATGCATGCATTAGCAAAGGAAGCATATGCAACCTAATTTCACAAGGCTGCAATGAGAAGGACTCATTAACAATCCAGATAGACAAGTCACCATGCACAGATCCACAAGCATATTGCAGAACAAAGTTGAAAAGTCCATTACTTGATGGATATCAAGACCATCCCATATGAAATTCAATTGAAGATTATAAAATGAACTATAATAAAATCCAACTTATTCCAATTTCCAAAGTTCAATTCCTAGTTTCTCAATATTTCTACATTTCCCTTTTTATATATCTGGAACTTGAGATATGATCTGCTCAATGCATTAAGGCAAGAAGAGCAAGTTTAGGTCTGCACAACTGCTTAACTATTAATTTTGGATGTATTTTCTGAATTATATATTCATTGGTGAATGTTATTTCACATGCATAGACTAACATCTGCCCCAAATTAGGCATTTTCAAAACCCGTCTATAAGATTTGTGCTTGCTGATATAATTTCAACATCAAAAGGATGGTAATTTACAATGTGATAAAGATTACAGGATTCTGTTTCAAATTTGCATCTGCATGGTTATGCTTTTACTCTAATTGCTCCATGCCAGCCTGCATGATGATAAAATATTTCCTAAATTTCAGTGCAATTCCTCATTTGCAAACATCCAAGACTCAAAAATGTAACATGTGTGTGACATCATGTGAAGTTCTAAAATCAGGTACTTCAATTTTGACAAACAAAATGCATCTCATTACACTGAAGTGACTCTTCAGCTGCATGGCTAGCCACTGCTGTAGTTTGAGTTGATTACTAATCATGTTCAAAGTCGAAAGGATAGCTGTAGTTTGGGTGGGGGGATGGGGAGGAGGAGTGGGGGTGGTGTGGTGTTGGTAAGCAGTCATGGGCTTCTCTCAAATTCCAATAAATTCAGCTCCTGCATCTGAAAGAGTGCCAATTCTTTTGAATTCCCAATAAATTCTAGCTCCTCCTTAATAATTTAAAAATTTATTTTACTCAAACAAATAAAAAAGGGTGGCATTATCTCATTTTTAGTTCAAATTTATACAATTCCCGACTCCTAGAATTTCTCCAAGTTCCAATACCTCTATCTCAAACAAGAATACTTTGACTTGGCCTTGCTCTCTTCGACTTTTAAGTCTCTAATTCTTGTTCTATTGCAATGATTTAAAGGAAACTCTTATTTTCATTCCCTATTCCTTTTTCAATTATTAACACAACAATATTACATACTGATTATTTTTATTGTATAATATCAAAGACAAGGCAAATTTTATGTTCTAAGTTGTCAAATTCTTGCTCTTCCTTAATTACTTTCTCATTAAAAGGAATCTAGACCTTTTCATTCATGACTTATTCCCCTTCAATTTACAAGATGTTCTATTTAGTTTTTTTTTTATGTTATTTCTATTGTACTATACATTTTACATGCTTTATATCTTGATGACATGCCATTTGCATTTCCTTTTCCAACTTCTGCTGATTATATATACATTTTTAATCATTTAATACTATTATACTAGAATAGTGACTTGTACCATTTCTATGTTTGCTAAATTTTAAGTTATAAGCTCAAAGAATTTATTTCTCAAAAAATAATATATTCTAAAAACTGGTATATGAAGCATGTGTTTCTTAATATTTCAAGGGATTCTTTTCAAAATTTTAGTCAATGTTGTTCTTTCACCATTGAAGTTATGTTATATCAAATTCTTTGGTTAACATAATGCCATTATAGTTAATTACTCTAAATGTAAAATTATTATTTCTGATAACAAAATTATCATTTCATTAAAGTTTATTATCCACCCCCAAGGGTGGAACCAGGATTTTCAGCCCTCAAATGAAAAAAAAATTGTGGTTTTGCCTCTGCATTTCAGGTAGCTTGCTAATTAAGATTTTCCATATAAAGATTGCTATGTCAAAACTGTGACAGGCATATAACAGAAGGCAAACTGGAACATTCTTTTCGGCAGCTAGACTATAACAATGGAAAACACTTTCACAAATTTCACCTGGCTAAAGCAAGTTGGATCCAGCAGAATGGAAATGCAAAGTAAGCACAATGCCAACTGCAGAAGAAATTTGAAAAAACTACTTTTGCAAATAGCAAAAGATTGCATAATAGTCATTAACATACAGTTGTATAATCCCTGCTATGAAGCACCCCACTGGCACATAATCGAGCTATGTATGGCCTTATAACTTCCAACAACAGATTACTGATTCCAATTGCATCCTCACCCATTGGAACCTGGCCATATAACAAGTGCAGTTAGCAGCATTTCATGATGATAAAGTGATGTATACAAGCACAAGAGGAGGGAGGGGAGGGAGGGAGAAAGAGGGAGAGAGAGAGAGAGGATGTATGAATGCTTAGTTGTAGAAAAAAATTTCCTCTTATACCTGTATCAATTCGAGTTTCCTATTGTGCACATATGGGCTGACATCATGATCACTTTCATTACGATATTCCAAATTTGAAACACATAAGTTATCAATGACATTTTGAATCGCACGCTGTTTTGCTGGTTAACCAGGATAGAGTATGGATATCAGAGACATTATACAACCACGCAAATTCAGGGAGAGACACAAGACTTACATCCTGGTGTTGCCGTCAAAGCTAGAATCCTTAACTTCACAGGTACAGCCATCAACTGCATGCACAAAACATAGAGAAGACTAGGGTATGTTTACAACATCCACAAATCCACGAACATGAATTGGTGATCCTGTGAGCAGAACAGGATGGGCAAAGCAAGCAATGCTAGAATGATTTAGTGCAAAATAAAATGACAACTGGTGTCAGAAAACATGCCTCACGAACTGCAACGCAGTAAGAATAATTTCCTGTAGCTCTATGAGCTTCATCAATCACCAAACAAACAAGTTGTTTCACCAAGCATATGCCTGACAGACCACAATGCAGAGTGTCAAATAAAAGACATGTCTTATGAACTATAACACAAAAATTTTCCAAAGCTTGGTGAGCTTCATAAATCAAGAACAAAGAAACTGTTTTACCGAGCATCACATACCAGACAAATACCATAATAAAAAGCATTACAACAAAGAAAAGCCCACGATGAATATCCACATGACAGTCATGAGAGAGCATATTTTCTGGTTTGTAGCAACCTGAAATTAAATTCAAGCTATGCCTTATAAGTAAGAGGGTATGTATTTCAGAAAGTGTGGCCCTAAACAGACTGGGATGGAGGAAAAGGGTTCACATAGCCGATCCTAACTAGTTTAGGATAAAGGCTTAGTTGAGCAGAGTTGAGTTGTAGATTTATAAGAGGGGTATGTATCCATCTTGGTGCTTCTACAAATGAGATTGCATTAGAAGTTCCAACTAGAATACTGGTTATGGTGCAGGACAATCTGCATAAATGTCCTAAATTTTTAAGTGATTTTGATATACTCCCAAGATCTAATCAGCATAACATATGTGATACACCTAAGAATCATACCAGTGCATACCACCCTGCACCATGCCTTGGCAGCCAAATGTTTGCTTAGGCACCAAGCTACGCACTTGGCAAGCCACCCCTCCTGAAGGATTGGAAAGCATGTGGCACCTATGATGTTGGGTCATCCAACCACCTTAGCACCTACCTATGACAACCTTAGCCTGAGTAACCATCTCCAAAAGCACAAACAGGGCACAAATTGTAGTAAGCAGAAATATAGTTTTTTATGTGAATATCAATTTTATATTTATGTGAGTATCAATTGCCAGCAGCTGCCATGTATCATTATCGCTAGCTGGTAAAGACAATTCTAGTGTTTACAGTCATACTTGATACTTTTTGTTTACCTGATTATAATTTGATTTTGCCTATACATCCTGATAGAAATTACTCACGGCAAGCAGTTAGTGCTCAATGACCACTCAATCCAACATACAGCCCAAAAAGTAGATCTGAAAACAAATAGAGAGTTTAACAATGACCTTGAGAGACAAGTGACTCCATTGGTTGGTTGATATCATAGTCACAATTTTCACCGAATTTTTAAAAAACTCATGAATTATTGGTGACATACACTGGCCACACGGTTAGTGAATAATTCGCTGGTGCATGAACATGCACAAATAATTCTTCTTCTTTTTTGGTAACAACATGAATAATTCATTAAATTCATGATATTCATGAAAAAATTGCATATCTGTTAATTATCCATCACTCTATCAATGATTACACTCCACCTCTGCAAGACAACAAGGGTATTAACTGCATTTCGGTGTTGAGGGAGTACTGGAGTAGGGACAGCTGTGGGATTCCGGAAAAGAAAGTGGGATTTGACTTGGCTAGTTTTTAGTCTAAAAAGAAACCACCTGTCATCCCCTTTTCCTTGTCTCTCCTGCTTTTCTTTTCTTTCTTTCCCTTTCCCACCCTGGTTTCTTTCATATCTATGTTTGTCTTCTTCCCCTTTCCACAGTCCACGGGAAGAGTCACATGTTCTGATGTTCAAGGGAGACGTGGCTACGTTTTGGTCTTAACAAAACTGAAATCCATCCCATGAGACTACTTCCGTTCCCTCTTCTTTTTATTTATTCGAAAGAACCTAAACTATTCCAGCAAAACTGGAATGCACAATTAGAAATAATATAATCCTTGAATCATTTTATCTAGTTAACCAGCCTCTAATTATTGGAAGTATAATAAAATATTAGCAAGGTAGTGAAGCCTATTCTCTGCATTCAAGTGATCTTGAAGGTTGGAGCATTTTTCTGATTTCTTTCAAAGAATTTCTAGCTTTATTTTAGAAAAGGTTATCTTCATATTCTCATCTTACTTAAAAGTTCTGATATCCAGCATACCTCTATTCTCATTCTAGTCTTTCTTGAATACCAATTGTGTATACATTGGAATGTTGGATGGTTTTATGAACATGTCACTTGCATTCATTTCTTTGCAATATTGCTTTGTCTAATTATTAATTGTTCCTTTATTTTTGATTTAATACTTACTTTTGGAATCTGATTATTTGGGATTTATTGATGAAATAAATAGATTAAAAATCTGAATTATTAGACTTTGTAGTGTACTTGTGTGCTATGACTATGAGTTTCTCTTTGTAAACCAAAATTTAGTGGGATAAATTTCAAGTTGTTGTTGACTAGTTCGACTATTCTCTATACATGCTACATGAGTTGTTAGCAATGGGAAACATGATAATTTGATTGTTTGGTCTGTCTCCCAAATTTTCTCATATCTTTGGGTTTTCATTAAAATTGTTGTTTTAAATTTGTATAGAAAAATGCCAAGAGGAAGAGATGAGTCATGGGAGCACATTATGAAAGATGAAGGGTCCAAAGTCAGATGCAAATTCTGCCATGAAGCCTTTGTCAGTAGAGTGAACAGAATGAGAGATCACTTTTCTAGAATAACCTCCAAAGATATTCAGCCATATCCAAAAGGTCCCGCTGCAGTGTATGAACTTGCTTGCACTAATAGGTGTAAGAGAGTTTGAGGATAAAAACAAAAAGCAAAAGTTCCTGATTTTTGAAAGTCAAGTGGGAGTTCTTCAGGCTCTGCACACACATAGAAGTTGGATATTTGGATGGAGTTCTATCTAGCCAAAAGATCATTACTTCTATGGCTGAAACATCAAAGAGAAGCTGACAAAGCAATAGTTGAATGCATAGTTAATGATAATTTTGTATTCAACATATTGTGATCCCCATATTTTCCAGCAGCTTGTGCAGCGACTGTAAAAGTAGGGAAGGATATGAACCTCTAAACAATGAGTTGGTAGGCACAAGGTTACCAGAAGAGTTGAAGAATGAAGCTGATTGGAATGTGCAATCTATCAAAAAATCATGGAAAAAATCTAGTAGTAATATAATGTCAGACTCATAGACTGATGGAAGAAATAGGCCATACCTAAACTTATTTGCAGCTTCTCCTAAAGGTGTTAAATTCTTAAAGTCCTTATGTGCTATTGGGGAAAAAAGGATGCATGGTGTATTTTTTATTCCATATCTTCTATTATTATGAAATTGGACCAGAGAATGTAATTCAATTTATGACAGATGATGCATCAAACCATACAGCTGCAGGGAGTATGATGGCTGAAATTTATCCACACATTTTCAAGATCAATTGTGCAACCCATTGTATCAATCTAATGTTCAAAATGTTTCTTAAATATGTTTCTCCCATATTAGAAGGTGCAAGAAAATTTATGAGATTTGTATATGGATGCCAACATGTCTTGGACTACATGAGATTTCACACAAGTCAACATAAGCTAAAAAGATCTGGCACTATAAGATATTTTTAATGCCTTTAATCCATCATGAAAGAAGAGCAAGGCCCTCAATATATGGTTGCCTCATCTGAATGGGGAGATCTACCTCAAATAGTACAGAAGGTGCAGATGTACAGTGCATGATACAAGGGGATATGTTTTGGAAGTTTGGAAAAAAGCTTTTACATTCCTAGAGCCTCTTTTCAAAGTGTTGAGACTTGAGAATGGTAGATAGCGATGGTTCCACTTTGTGTTGTATATATTATGCCATGCACAAAGCAAAAGAAACAAGTAAAGATGTTTCCAAGGGAGAAAATGAAAAGTACTTGCCATTTTGGAAGATCATTGATAATAGATGGAACAATCTCTATATTATCGCTTATTTGAAGCAGAGCGGCTTATTTGAGACCTCATTTTTTTCATGATAACTCAGAGAATGGTGATGATGCATGGAGAAAGACTGAAAAAAGTGGAGGAGTAAGAAGCAACCTTTCCTTGGATTCAGACATATTTGGAGTTATGGCAATAGAGTCTCTTCATGTGTCTCATGCAAGTAACTATTGTCCTGTTCATTTGTTTTCAATTATATCTTATAAATAGTATATAAAAATGCAAATATGTTGTTGATTTTGTTCTTGTAATTATAAATTGTAATAGGGCTTTCTGGGATGTGGAGCAGTTCAGGTCCTATTTTTCAACTTTGGCTATCGAAATTTTAAGCCAACCTTGTAGTTGTTTGGGCTGTGAGAGAAATTGGATGCTTTTGAGGTGCACACACAAAAAAGAGGAATTGTTTGGAACCTAAGACATTGCAAGGTTTAGTGTTTATGAGGGTGAATAATCAACTAAAGAAATGCATGGCAGAGAAAGAGCAGGCTGATTCGAAAAAATCAATACTTATATAGATGATTTTGAAGGACATGATCTTGAAAAAGATAGTGGGAGAGTCATGAAGGAGAAAGCGAGGAAGTTAAAGTTGATGCCCACCTAGATGCATCTGAGTTTACTCTTGAAGGATAGCTTTAATTTCAAAATTATCTTGCATGTTTTGTTTTGGACAATCACTACAATGTGATTTGTTATAGAATCGGAGCTATGCTATTTGAGACATTTTTAGATGTTTTCAATCAATATGGATCATATTAGTTATGCTTATAAATACATATCTATTTGCTATATTCACAAATATTTAATTTGTTAAAAAAAATAAATATCCCAAATTTTTCTCATACGTTTTTTTTCCAAATTTACCCTTTTTTTCTGAGTTCCAAATTTATCAACCATGATGGATTATTCCTACATGCCAAACTTCTAACCATGGTTGATATACTATCAGTAATATGTGAGGATGAGGATTTTACAGAAATTAAAAGCTCCAAACTTACATTACAAATTGATGATTCTGACTTCATATACAGACAGTAAGGCAAGAGAAAAGGCCATATGAGCCATGTTAAGTTGTTAACCACAATCTTTGTAGGAGAAAAAGAAGCATATGTGGTATTGCCAATACATGGTAAGCTCTTTAAGATATAGACCATGCAAGGCAATTAAATACACAGACAACAAAGCAAACAAAACTAACTAATTACCAGATTTTATATCCTTTTCAAGCACTTGAGGAGTGACAAAGAAAACTCTCTTGGACTTCCAAAAACCTGATCGCTTCAGAGGACTCATCTGACCTGTCATATCAATTGCCCACTCCTGCAATCAGTTTAATCTCATTCTTTTCAAACCATTCATGAAGGGGAAAAAATGGAGGTGTGTAGGTCTGTGTATAATATGCATATATGAGTAAAGAAACTAACAAAAGCAAAATGTTTTTGATACCTGTGGTATCCCAACAATATTATGGCATGCCTCAATTTGTTGCATGACAAGAGGTCGTGAAGGTGCAGCAAAAACAATTTTACCTGCCAATTTTCCAGTCACATATGCCAAAACATGATCAGCTCAAAAGTTAATCAAAAAACACTTTAAGTGATCAGCAAACTTCACAAAAAAAATAGTGCACTTAAAAAAAAAAAAAAAAAAAGAGAAATGGTTGGGTAGCATATTGAATAAAGAATGAAGAACAAATCATGGAGTCATCGAATTCTTGCTGCTTGAAGACCCAAAAATGAATAAATTTCTATGAGAAAATAGAAAATTATAAATATTAAACACTGATTCAACTTTAAATCAAAAATAGACCAGACAAGTACCATGCGAGGCAAAATACAAAATAACACATGCTGATCCTTTGAACCCTGAACTAGATGAGACAATTTGGTGTGCGTAAAGATACTGAATTCTCAAGCATTATTATTCTACCTTTTCCCCTATGCACCTAGATAATAACATAATCACTATCAAAAAGCATCATCCTAACTGCTTACAATTAGGCTTTATAAATCTTTCTTCAATATTTAATAATATATTAAATACAAAATGCATCTATAAGAGAGAAGATTGAAACAGTAAAAAAAATTCAAAATCAGCAACAGCACGCATCTGTGAGGCACATACTAATAATGGCCATCTAATTTTTGACTTAACATGTATAATTAAACAAGGGATATATCCTTGATTTATAACTCAGAATTTGGTGCACAGAAGCCTACTCAACTAATAATATATTTGCCACTTCAAAGTTATATATAGATTTGTCAACGCCAGATTAACCAATTCACACTGAGAAATAATTGACATACAAGTAGGGGTGGCTCAATTGGGTTAAATCGGGCTGGATACAGGTCAGCTCAAACATCTATTACCTCGAACCTAACTCATTTATTAAACGGGTCAAAAATCTAGATCTGGCCCAACCTTTTTATTAAACAAGTAACCTAACCCAACATACATAGCCCATTTTATAAACATGTTGAATATGATTAAACAGGTTAAACGGATCTTAAACCAATTAAATGGGTTTTAAACAAGTTAAGTGGGTCTTAAACAGATTAAACATGCCTAGTCATGACCCAATCCAACTACTGAACATGTCAAAATGGGTTAAATGGATCGAGACTCTGCACATGAACTCAACCTGCTTAACAAACAAGTTATGCCAGGTTGACCCTTTTATGAGTTGAGCCTGTTTATGCCAAAATTAATCCTGCTTAAAGAAGATTGGTTGCAAGTCGGGTTGGTGTGTTGGGTCATATATTGCCACCCCAACATACAGGCTAACCCCAAACAATTACGAGAAAGCTTGATGGTTAATAATATTATAGAAATGATAGAGCTACAGGGCATCTCAAAGCAAATTTCTGAGTCATCCATATTTAGTTCCAAGAAGGAAACACATATATTAGGAAGTGATAACAAAATATACAAACTAAGCAAACAAAATGTAGATATGAAGCAAGTAGTTTACCATCTGGAAACCATCGAAAGTAGTTATACATCACGACAGCGGCAATAAGAGTTTTACCCAATCCTGTAGGCAATGCTACCAGTGTGTTTGAAAAAAGAGCACTCTTAGCAATGGCAAGCTGGTAATCCCGAAGAGGCACATTAACTACAAGTGGGTGAAAGGAAAGAAAGTTTAGTAACATTCTCTTCGAAGAAGCAGTCTTATTTATTTTTATGAGGGATCATGTAGAGATATTGTAAAATACCTGATGCGAATTTAGGTTGCGCAAAAGAAGTGATGAATAATGAGATTAAAGAAAGATACCAATTTGATTATACCATGATCTTTTAGTTATAACCCCACAAAGCAAGATTGATAGGCACCTACTTTAAGCAGTCATTATAGATGGGCATATTAAAAGCTCGAAAGCCGTCCCCGCTCCATCAACACATTCAGTTATATCTTGCAACATTCATTGTTATATACATTTCCTTTTGCTGTATCTTTTGATTGTCCTGAAACAGTCTATCTTCCAACAAAACAAATGTAAAAGAACCTAAGAGAAAGAATTCTATTTGACGATAAACAGTCTTGCACCCGACAAAACAGATGTAAACGAACCCAAGAAAAAATATTCAATTTACGCAACAAATAAAAAAGAATAAGAAAGATTTTTGGTATTGAATTGCCCCAGGATTCACCATTCTGGTGATAACATTCCAAAAGATCCAATATTCGATATTAAATTACAACATAATCTTGTTTCGGTATTAATATCGAGAAAATATGAAGGGAGGCAAGAAAAAAAAAATCCTATCGAGAAGATGCTGACGTCCAGGGGATGCATACCTGGATAAATCCACGTTTTGGCAGCTTCAAGATCAATCTCAACCCCAGCCGGCTCATCTCCGCCCCCAAGATCGCCACTTCTCCCAGGATGAGGGGTTGCATTCTTCACCTGAATCTTGGATCTGAGGAAACCCTCGTCAACATTCCTACGCTTGGTGAAGGAGTCCACGAACCTATCGAGAGTGGATTGCCTTCCTTTGCCGTCGGTCTTGACAGGCTTAGGGCAAGCTCGGGCGGCGGCTGCGGTTGAAAGGGCGAGATCTTGATGATTGGAAGTGGAGGCGCCTTGGCACGCGGAGTCGATTTCTCGGACGGCCGCCTCCCAATCGAACTCCTGCGAGGAAGATGGTGAGAACGTGGAAGGGAGGCAAGGGCTAGGGCTTATAAGGAGAAAGATGGAGAGGAGCTCACGTCGTTGTCGAAGTCGTCGATGAGGACGGACGGCGAAGCCATCGACCGCCCTCTCTGCTCCCTTTCTCTATAATCGTCTCCTTCGTATCTTCTTCTCGTTCGATGAGAAGGGGATCGAGTTCGGCCCTTGTTTTGAAGGGGGGAGGGGACGGAGAAGAATGTACTCTTGGCGGCAAAAGCCTCCTGAATTTAGATTACTGGCGGGCCATTATGCTAATAAAAGGGGCCATGAAACGTGGATTACAAAAAAGCCCATGAAACATGGCTAAAACAAAAAAGCCCATGAAAATATAAAAATAACGATACAAGTTACGAGCTAAGAATAAATGGATCTGATATTGATGTATCAATATTTATATTTATATATTTTTTTAAAATATAAGTATAAATCAGTATTTTTTAATGGATATTAATTTTTTTATTATTATATTTTTCAATAAACATTAATTAATACAAATATTTATATGCATATTTTTTAATAAATATATATAAAGGTATATACTTGCATCCAAAATTAAGCCTATCTGGTATCCAATGTAGGGTTCACCCGATCCAAAATGTCATGAAAAAATCATTAGGTCCATCGTACCCTCGTCTACACTCCACATGACTTGTCCATATATGTGCACTGTAATAAAATTATATGTATTTAATTTCTACCCTCTCTTTCTTAGGAGATTATTTGCTAAATAGTGCTCTCTTGTTATGCTATTTTAATAGTCTCATAACTAACTTGATTTCTCTCCACTCTTTCATATGTTCATCCTAATATACTTCTCATTTGCTCTCCTTCATATACCAAATTGTAGCTTAAAATACATCATGTTGCCGCCTATACCGCCATGGCCTGCAGCTCGAGCGTCGCGCCGAACGTCAACCTCGTTATTCGGTATTCAGCACGTGTACTCGAACATGCAAAAGAGAAGAGACCCGAACCGGGGATCCCAGCGGGGGCACTCTAATGATCAAGTTAATTGACGATCTAGGAGAACAAATCCTCCTCGGTGGATCCCTGTCCGGTCTCCACGCTTGAAGGAGGTTTTGTTTTTAAAGGAAAGAGTAGAGTGGGAACAGCAGTGGAGGAGGAGGGCTTGAGCTGTGGTGGTTGTGTCCGTCGAGACTCTTCCGACGAGTTCTCTGATAGCCTCAGAGTGCTCTCTCTCTACCTCCTTTTGCTTACCTTGTTCGAAGGCCCTTAGAACCTCCTTTTTAGACCATGGATCCTCTCCGTTACCCACCTCGGGTTCTCCCCCTTCTGAGGGTGCTCGAAGGTCAACGACCGGCAACGCCCTGTGGGTCGTGCCCCGGTGCCCCCTCCCTTATTGGTAGGGAGTTACGTCGCGGATTCTGACTTCCTAGCCGGTTGCCACACTTGGGAAAACTTGGCAGAGCCTCGTTCCGGGGGCAGCCGCTCCCAGGTTTGAATCCCATGGAGTGATTTTCTTCTTCCGGGTGGTGCAAACGGTCAGCTGGGGAATGCAGTGTCTTGATTTAAGCACCCTTTCCTAACTAGTGTAAACAACGGTGGAAGGGGAGATGACCCTCTGTAGATCGGCGCACTTCCCTTTCGTAGGCCTTGGGCGTGCCGGCCAAGGGATGTAGTGGAGCCCCCTTCTCTCTGTCAAGGGGCTTTTGAGACGCGATGGACCCTGGCCATTGGGACAGCCTCGAGCCGGCAGACATTTCCACTGAAGGGCACTTGGCTCGAGGAGAGGGAGCTCGACTTCGACCAAGGCGGGCTCGACCTCGAGGGAGCCGCCGGCGGAGGAGCTCGAAGAGAGGGAGCTCAACTTCGACTGAGGCGGTCTCGACCTAGAGGGAGCTACCCAGCAAAGGAGCTCGAAGAGAGGGAGCTCGACTTTGGCCAAGGCGGGCTCGACCTCGGGGGAGCCGCCCAGCAAAGGAGCTCGAAGAGAGGGAGCTCAACTTCGACCGAGATGGGCTCGACCTCGGGGGAGCCGCCCGGCGAAGGAACTCGAGGAGGGGGGCCGACGTGGCGACATCTACCAGTGTGGCCACCAACTAGATCCAAAGGGGACTCTACGTCAGCGATCCCGCTACATCATTTGCCCCCCACTCCCAAGTTTCGACGAAGCGTTGCATTTGGGACGAAGGGAGTAAATGCAGAGCTAACATGGAAAGGTGAAAATCTGGTACCATTAATACCATGATCGCTGCCACTTTGCGAATCGGGCCTTGAGGCCAATGTGGGAATGCCACGCCAGTGAGTCCAAGGAAGCATAATGATCGATACAGGATCCGAGACGATTTTTAGTGAACCGAGGTATCGTTTCTGGCTGATCTCGACACGTGGCACCCATCCAATGAAGGAAGTCTTGAAAAGATGCATGGTCGTTGTTTGGCTGTTTTGAGAAGAAATTTTTTTTTTCTCAAATCATCTCTTTCAAATTCTTCGTGCTAGCCGATGGACTAGAGTCTCTTCCTTCCCCCCCGATTGTCCTTTACCTTCAAGGCAATCAGGTTAGTCTCCCTTTGTCTTCTCTTTCTTCTCCAGTTAGGTCGAGTCCTCCCTTAGAACCTTCCCAGGCTCCATTTTTCTTGTTCCTCCTTCCTTATTCTATCTTAGATGGCTCCCTCGGGTCGGAACCATCCTTTCTCCAGCAACCCCGACAAGGCAGGGCCCTCTCGATCGAGGATCCATCCTCCGATGAGGAGGAGGTTCCTCTCTACATCCATAGGGGTCCTCATCCGACCAATGCGAGGCTTCTGGAGTCCCTCGACTTTGAGGTGCGGGGCTTCTGGAGTTTCCCGGCTTCGAGGGCGGGGCTTCTGGAGTCTCCCGGCTTCGAGGTACGGGGCTTCTGGAGTCTCCCGGCTTCGAGGTACGGGGCTTCTGGAGTCTTCCAGCTTCGAGGTATGGGGCTTTTGGAGTCTATCGACTTCGAGGTACGGGGCTTCTAGAGTCTCTCGGCTTCGAGGTATGGGGCTTTTGGAGTCTATCAGCTTTGAGGTGCGGGGCTTTAGTCGCTAGACCTGGAGTCGGGCATTAATATTCCTGCAAGATAAAGATAATTTTGTACCGAAAGGAATTCTTTTATTAAAGAGAGGAAGCCTTACATCATTGGTAGTACATCCTCAAATTGTTGACATTCCAATTTCATGAGAATCGGGTGCCATCAAGCTCGATGAGATAGTAGGCTCCATGGGGAAGGGCTTCGACTATTCTGTAAGGGCATTCCCAGTTCGGGGAGAGCTTGCTGCATTCTCGGGGTTAGGAGGCCTCGGCCAGCCGCATTACCAGATTTCTCGAGTGAAAGGTCTTGGACTTTACCCAAGAGTTGTAGTACCGAGCCACCCGTTGCAGGTAGGCTGCCATTCTGAGTCGATCCTTGTCCCTCGCTTCTTCAAGGAAATCCAAGTTGAGTAGAAGGCGAGATGGATTTTTAGTCTCATCATATTGTTCTACCTGCAATGTGGGCAGACCCAGTTCCATCGAGACTATGGCCTCGGCACCAAAGACAAGGTTGAAGGGCATCTCGCCCGTGGCCATTCATGGTGTTGTATGGTAGGCCCAGAGAATACTAGGGAGTTCTTCGGCCCACCTGCCTTTGGCCTGATCAAGCCTGGTTCGGAACCCCTGGAGGATGGTCCGGTTGGTCACCTTCGACCTCTCTGTTAGTCTGAGGGTGAGCCACCGAGATGAAGCGATGATGAATATTAAGGCCGGCACAGAACTCTTCGAACTCCCGGTTATCGAACTATCGTCCGTTGTCAGTGATGATAGTGTGGGGGAGTCCAAAGTGATAGATGATCAACTTCTAAAAGAACTGGTGACCTTGGCTTCGGTGATCCGTGCTAGCGGTTCAGCCTCTACCCACTTGGTGAAGTAATCGATGGCTACTATCAGGAACCTGCGCTGTTCGGATACGGGAGGAAAGGGACCAAGGATGTCCATCCCCCACTGAGCAAATGGCCAGGTGGCGAAGAGCTGGGAGGTGGCGCTGCCGGTTGATGCTATATGCGGGCGTGGCACTAGCAGTGACCGCACTTCTTCACGAAGTCAGCTGCGTCCTCCCTCATAGTCTTCTAGTAGTACCCTTGGCGAAGGGCTTTGTATGCTAACGTCCTGCCCCCCACATGATTCCCACAGAGGCCTTCGTGTATCTCTTATAGTACAAAGGCCGTCTCTAGGGATCTCAAGTACTTCAGAAGTGGATAAGAGTAGGACATGCGATAGAGTTGCCCGTCCATCAGCACAAGCACGCAGCCTTCTTCTTAATGAGGCCGGCTTCTGCACGATCTTCGGGCAGGGTACCGTTAGTGATGTATATGATATATCAGTCCATCCAACTAGGTTTCGGGGTGACTTGCTGGACTTCCCCGGATGCCTCGTAACTTGGAGCCTGGAGGTACTCGACATAAGCGCGCCCCAGCGATGAGTCCAGTAGGGTCGCGAGCCTGGAGATGGTATCGGTGCGAGCATTCTCTCCACAAGGAATATGGAAGATGATGAAATGCTGGAAGCCCGCCGTGTTTGAGTGCGCCTACTCCAAGTACTTTGACATTTGAGGGTCTCGGGCCTCAAATTCTCCTGAGACTTGTCCAGACTTGTCCAGCCACCAATTGAGAGTCAGTAAAGACCTTCAGGTGGGTACACCCAGTTCACGGGAGACTCTCGATCCCGCGAGAAGTGCTTCGTACTCCGCCTGGTTATTGGTGGCCGTGATTCGAGCTACCTACAGGATCCCTGATTCTATCCGGCTCTCGGTTCCATGACCAAAGGTGCGGGTCAGCTCTAGTGGCCCAGGTCGAACAGCTCTTTATGAAGAGTTATTTCTCAAGGGCCTTCACTTGCCTTTTCATCCCTTCTTTCTTTCTTTTCTAAGCAACTACCATCTTGTTCCAGCCCAGTTGGCTCCCAACGCCATTAGAGTCATCAACCGCTTCATTATTTTCTGTCATTTTCATGGGATTGTTGCCCGCTTCTCCTTGTTCAGGACTTTTTTATCCTGAAACACCACCCGATCGAGGATGTGTGGTAGTGCATTTATTCTTGCCTAAGGGGGATAAAGTTTGAGCACCCCTCGTCCATCAAGGGGTGGAAGAGTAAATTCTTCTTTGCTTCTATCGAAGGGGTGGACTAGGTCTGGAGCGATCCGTACCGGATCCCAAACCAGAACTTCCAAGTTGAGGCCTATGATCGGGAGGTATACGACCAGCTTATCTCCAATCACATCCCTCCTCTCGAGGTTCTGTTGTCAGAGCAGAACTTGTTCAACGCCGGGATCAGGCCGATCCAAGGGCGAGGTGAGTCCGGAGGGGTATCTCTTCTTCAATGAGCCCTTTTTCGGCATGTTGCTGAACTTTGTCTTCTTCTTCTTGCAGGCATGAAGTTCTCGATGCAGGAGCTTCTGGAGGCCGCCCACAAGAGAGGGCTGCCATCCGGGCGCGGGGAGGCTCCACCAAAGAGGGCCCGGGTTGAGCTCAACTAAGAGGCAAGGCCTGCTTCAATTTTTGGCCCTGCGAGGCAAATGGTCGAACTAGCCCCTGTGCCTTCGAAGCAGCGAGCCCAGCTTCCGGCCTAAGAACCTGGCACGGGCATGCTGGCCAGGCCAGCTGCAGTGGTTGCGGTCCACCATCCTGCAGTCATCGAGGTGGATGCAGAGGGAGAACGGGTGGTGGAGCAGCCATCGCCGACACCATCGCTTGCGGCGACGAGCCCCAACCGCCAGATGAGGTGCCTTTAGAGGCGATTTCCTCAGACACGGCGGTGCCCTCAACACCGAGGAGGGCTGCTGTTCAGAGGACAGCACTTGGGGTGAAACCGAATTCGATGGTCACCCAGGATCGTGCGCTTGCAGAGTGCATGATGGAGTTCGCGGTCCAGTCAAGCGACCGCCACGAGAAGGGAGGCAGGATGCTGGTGAAGATCCTTCTTGGCACTCTTCCTCTCCTCTTCACGATAGTCTTCTACCTTTTTGTTGCTTCAGTTTGACTGCCAGGGCTAACATCTTTAATGGTGTAGATTGGGATCGACATTCTTCTCGTTCACGGCCACTACACCTAGTCGGAGCGGGAAAGGATGCCGCTGGTGGCTAAGGCCTAGGAGCAGGCTAACAGGGCCCGGGCCTTGTAGGAGAAAGATAGGATCTTCCAGGCCAAAGTGGTTGATGCCGAGAATCGGGTCAGGGACCTTGAAGCATCCTTGGCCCGAGAAAGGGATCGGGCCTTGTTGACTCTAGTCTTGATTTTGATGATTGACAAAATATTTAAGTATATATGAGTACTAATTGTGTTTTAAGTGTATTTCTTAGATCTTAGTACTCAACCATGTTGAATGAAGAAATGCTTTTATTTCAGTTGAAAAAGTCCTTAAATTAATGAAAAATCAAATATATGGACTTTGGAATTAATATGAAAGGATTTGAAGATGGTTCAGCAAAGCCGGCACGGCAAAATTTCAGTGGCACGCTTCAGAGGTCGACACCTGAGGTCAACACCTGTCCAGAGGTCGACACCTGAGGTCAACACCTGTCTAGAGGTCGACACCTGAGGTCGACACTTGATCCAGAGGTCGACACCAGAGGTCAACACCTGTTCAGAGGTCGACACCTGAGGTCAACACCTGTCCAGAGGTCGACACCTGAGGTCGACACTTGATCCAGAGGTCGACACCAGAGGTCAACACCTGTTCAGAGGTCGACACCTGAGGTCAACACCTGTCCAGAGGTCGACACCTGAGGTCGACACCTGAGGTCGACACTTGATCCAGAGGTCGACTCATGGCATAACGGCTAGTTTTTCTGAACTTCTGATTTGATTTCTAACGGCCATAAACGGCCATATTTTTGATTCTAACGGTCTTGTGGAGTTGTTTCAGCATGAATGAGGTATTTAACCTCCACCAAACTTCAAAAAAAGACATGGAGACAAGGTGAAAAGGATTAGAGTGAAAGTAAAAAGCCTTCAAGCAATTCCAAGCCAAAAAGAGTGAGAAATCCAAGAGATTCCTTAGCCAAAAGCTTTCCATCTTTGAGGAATCCAACTTTCAAGAGTTTGGCATTTAGTGAGGTCAAAGATTCCAAGGGAAAAGGCTTGAAGAGTCTCCATCAAAAGCTTCAACGAATTTCTTATTGCTCAAAAAGGAGTTTGTATTGTTTTTATTCATTGTATTAAAATTCTATTTGTGGTAGGCTAGTTTCAAGGGAATTTGAAACTAGAGTGAGGTTTGTTGGTGAGCCAATTGATAAAACCAACTAGGGTTGCTTGTTAGCCCGAAGCCAAAACAAGTGAGTGAGGTTTGTTGGTGAGCCAATTGATAAAACCAACTAGGGTTGCTTGTTAGCCCGAAGCCAAAACAAGTGAGTAAGGTTTGTTGGTGATCCAATTGATAAAACCAACTAGGGTTGCTTGTTAGCCCGAAGCCAAAACAAGTGTGTAAGGTTTTGACTTGTGAGCCTGGTAAAACAAGTCGGCTGTAATCTAAAGATTATAGTGAAAATTCCCAAGTGGAGCTTGGGGAGTGGATGTAGGTGCTGGGTGCACCGAACCACTATACTTCTTGTGTGTTTGCATTGCTCTTCTTTTGCTCTTTAATTGTTGATTTATTTCATTGCTTCCGTTGCACAATTATTTGAGCACTATCACTCTTCACCTTAAAACTTGATAGCACATATATTGCTTTAATTTTGTAAATACCCAATTCACCCCCCCTCTTGGGCACCATATCTGGGCAACAAGTGGTATCAGAGCTCGGTGCTCTGATTGAAAATCTAACGATTTTGAGCTACAGATTATGGTAACCCTTGTAGGTATTAGTGTTAGACCACCATTTTTCAATGGCATAAATTACATATTTTGGAAAACTCGCATGCGCATCCATATTCAATCTATTAGTTATCATCTTTGGAAAACCATTATTAATGGTCCTCATATTCCTTCCATTTTGGTTAATGGCATTTCCATTCCAAAGCTCGAAGAGGATTGGAATGAATATGACATTAAACAAATTGAACTCAATGCTAAAGCAATGAACTTGCTTTATTGTGCATTGGACTTAAATGAATTTAATAGAGTTTCTACATGCACATCAGCGAAGGAAATATGGGACACACTTGAAGTTACTCATGAGGGTACTCTTCAAGTGAAGAACACTAAAATTAATTTGCTTATACATTCTTTTGAAACTTTTGAAATGATGCATTATGAATCTATATCTGATATGTTTTCAAGATTTATGACTATTATTAATGAATTAAAAAGTCTTGGCAAAATCTATACTAATGCTTATTTGGTGAACAAAATTCTTAGATCCTTGCCAAAATCATGGGATCCAAAGGTGACGGCGATCCAAGAAGCTAAAGATGTAGAAACCTTACCTTTGGAGGAGCTTATCGGTTCACTCATGACCTATAAGTTGAACTTATGGCAAAGGATAGTGGAAGCTGATACAGAAAAGAAAATAATAGCTCTCAAGGCCAAAAGAAAATTCAAGGCAATGATGGCAACTTGGAGCGATAGCGAAGATTCAAGTACGGATGATGAAGTTGCCCATCTTTGTTTCATGGAAAATGAGAAAAAGGTATGTGCTAAAAATAATTATGATTTTACCTTTAAAGAATCACATGATGCATCTAATGATCTTGTGCATGAATACAGATTGCTAAAAATTGAGCACAAGAAATTAAATAGGCATGTAGATTCATTTTCTCTTGACAACACCAATCTTGCAAATAAAAATGATGATTTAAATGCCAAGATTGATATTTTGAAAAATGAAAAGAATAATTTTTCTAAAGAAAAAGAATTTTTAGAAAAAGAAAATGTTATTTCAAAAGATTTATGTGAAAAAGTTTTTAATGAGAAAAATATTTTGATTGAGGAAAAGAAGCAAAAACTCTTGAAGAACTTCAATATTCCTGCTTCTTTCAATTCTTCTTACAAATGTGGTTTCAATGCTTATCCTTCTAGATTAAGAAAAGTTTGGGTTCCAAAAGGAACCATAATTACTAATCATAAAGGACCCAAGAAAGTTTGGGTACCAAAAATGTCCACTTAATTTGTTTTGCAGGAATGTCTTGCAACCCAACATGAAGAAAGGAAGTTCTTGAAAAGAGGTTGTACAAGACAATTTAAAGAAGTGGACAAGCTATATTTTGGACTAAATGGTAAAAGGAAGGATTATGTATATTGGTAAATTCTAAACATCTCCTTCCATAATTAAAATTGCAGATTAATTTTTATTGCATCAATTACTTTGAAAAATTATTTTAAATAGTTAATTAGAATCAAGTTTGGACTTATCATCATTGGCTATGATCATGAACTTTTTGGTGCTGATGAATTTCATGCTATCATGATTAAATCTATGATTGTAAGACCTTCACTTGATTTTGATTAATGTATTTCATGAAAAATACTTTTAAAGATGCATATTGATTTGAAAAATGTTTTAATTGATTGATTAGAATCAAGCTTAGACTAATAATCATTTGTTGTGATCATGACCATTTTGATGTTGATGGATTTCAAGCTCTCATGGTCAAACTTGTGATTATTAGATCTTCACTTGATTTTGATTAATATAATTTCTAAATTATTTCAAGTAAAATGCTATGATTTATATGTTTTTATTTTTGGCATCTATGCATAATCTAGAAATGATTTGGATCAAGTATAGAACTAGTAGTTAAGAGTTACTTTTAAGAAGAAGGTATGCTTATTGACAAACCCTTGCTCTAATAGCTAGACTTGATATCATATTACTTCTAGCATTTGTATGGATATCAAATCATCTTAAAATAAATTTGAAATAATGCTAAACATTTTTATGCGATATAAATGTTTTGTATTTTGAAAATCATGAATATCTTGAAAATTTTCAAATCTTGATGCATAAGCTTTCATGTTTTATTCCAGAAATAAATGCATATTTTTAAAGAAGGAATAACATTTAGGGGGAGCATCCAAAGATTTGTTATCATATTTGATGCTTTGAATATCTTATTGATATCATGCTTTGCTTATATTGCTCTAGTACTCTTCTTGTTTTCAAATCTAATTCTTTGGAGGAGTTACATTCAAATGGTATCATATTCTATTGGCATCAAAATTTTTTTAAGAATTCCTAGTAACCGCTTCGGATTGGGTTAGTCACCATGGCCGTCCGGTCATAGGAGATAAGTAGGGCTTAAAGACCCTCTCTTCCCATTCAACGGGCTCTCTTATGACGTGTAGGGGTGCCGCTGTGACCTTATCCCATGAACAAGTAAGGCGAATGGATAATATTCATCAAATCATTTCTTGCATGTGCTTACATTCTTTGGTATTTTGTTTAATTTATATCATATTCAATTGATATTATAAATATTTGATTTCATGCATTGATTTTGATGACCTACTTGCTATTCTTTCCAACTTCATTTCCACTTTGTATTGCCTTTCACCCTTTTTCATGATGTCAAAAAGGGGGAGAAAATTGTTAAGTATGAAAAGGGGAAGATTGGATAAACATGAAAAATCTTTTGAGAAATGAAAGAAAGTGCAAAAGGGGGAGAAGAATGTAAAATGTTTTTATCTAAAGGAAAGAATTAGTAAGAAGAAGAAATTTTAAAAATTTTAAATTTTTCTTTTGAATATTTTAAAAAATATTTTTGAAGATTTTTTGGATCATATTTTGAGGGGGAGCTTGGTGCTTATTGTTTTGAGCTTACATGTTTATCTTATTGTTAATCTTTTTAAGCTTACCCTATTCATATACTTAAAGGTTTTGTCATCATCAAAAAGGGGGAGATTGTTGACTCTAGTCTTGATTTTGATGATTGACAAAATATTTAAGTATATATGAGTACTAATTGTGTTTTAAGTGTATTTCTTAGATCTTAGTACTCAACCATGTTGAATGAAGAAATGCTTTTATTTCAGTTGAAAAAGTCCTTAAATTAATGAAAAATCAAATATATGGACTTTGGAATTAATATGAAAGGATTTGAAGATGGTTCAGCAAAGCCGGCACGGCAAAATTTCAGTGGCACGCTTCAGAGGTCGACACCTGAGGTCAACACCTGTCCAGAGGTCGACACCTGAGGTCAACACCTGTCTAGAGGTCGACACCTGAGGTCGACACTTGATCCAGAGGTCGACACCAGAGGTCAACACCTGTTCAGAGGTCGACACCTGAGGTCAACACCTGTCCAGAGGTCGACACCTGAGGTCGACACTTGATCCAGAGGTCGACACCAGAGGTCAACACCTGTTCAGAGGTCGACACCTGAGGTCAACACCTGTCCAGAGGTCGACACCTGAGGTCGACACCTGAGGTCGACACTTGATCCAGAGGTCGACTCATGGCATAACGGCTAGTTTTTCTGAACTTCTGATTTGATTTCTAACGGCCATAAACGGCCATATTTTTGATTCTAACGGTCTTGTGGAGTTGTTTCAGCATGAATGAGGTATTTAACCTCCACCAAACTTCAAAAAAGACATGGAGACAAGGTGAAAAGGATTAGAGTGAAAGTAAAAAGCCTTCAAGCAATTCCAAGCCAAAAAGAGTGAGAAATCCAAGAGATTCCTTAGCCAAAAGCTTTCCATCTTTGAGGAATCCAACTTTCAAGAGTTTGGCATTTAGTGAGGTCAAAGATTCCAAGGGAAAAGGCTTGAAGAGTCTCCATCAAAAGCTTCAACGAATTTCTTATTGCTCAAAAAGGAGTTTGTATTGTTTTTATTCATTGTATTAAAATTCTATTTGTGGTAGGCTAGTTTCAAGGGAATTTGAAACTAGAGTGAGGTTTGTTGGTGAGCCAATTGATAAAACCAACTAGGGTTGCTTGTTAGCCCGAAGCCAAAACAAGTGAGTGAGGTTTGTTGGTGAGCCAATTGATAAAACCAACTAGGGTTGCTTGTTAGCCCGAAGCCAAAACAAGTGAGTAAGGTTTGTTGGTGATCCAATTGATAAAACCAACTAGGGTTGCTTGTTAGCCCGAAGCCAAAACAAGTGTGTAAGGTTTTGACTTGTGAGCCTGGTAAAACAAGTCGGCTGTAATCTAAAGATTATAGTGAAAATTCCCAAGTGGAGCTTGGGGAGTGGATGTAGGTGCTGGGTGCACCGAACCACTATACTTCTTGTGTGTTTGCATTGCTCTTCTTTTGCTCTTTAATTGTTGATTTATTTCATTGCTTCCGTTGCACAATTATTTGAGCACTATCACTCTTCACCTTAAAACTTGATAGCACATATATTGCTTTAATTTTGTAAATACCCAATTCACCCCCCCTCTTGGGCACCATATCTGGGCAACAGGCCTCCTGCCAGGCGGAAGAGCTCAAGGCAGACGTTGCCCGGGTGGAAGAGCTGATGAGTGGCCTACAGGCGTGGCTAGAGGTGGTGCAAGCTTGGCTGTCGATGGCCAAGGAGAAAGCTGCTGGGGCGGTGGCTCTGATGAGGCCACCAAGAAGGAGGCCGCCGAGGTGGTGCCCAGATTCAGGGTCTCGACGGATTTTGCCGATGAAGTTCGGGAGGCGGCCACGGACTCCTTCGTCAAAGGGTTTGGGGTCTACAAATCCTTGGTTGCCTATCACTTCCCAGGGTTGAGACTGGACGAGATCGTGGTCCCGGGCGACCTTGGTGGAAGCTTCAGTGGAGGCACGGCTCCCACTGCCATGGCTGAGGTGGAGCCTGCCCCTATCGCTAAGGAGGTCTTGCCGGCAGGGATTACGGAGGCCCAAGAGGATGCCGACACACCTATCTGCATCCTGGGAAGGAGCCTGCTGAAGGATAGGCTCTGGTCTCCCTTCAGAACCTGTCCTTTTTCTCTTCCTTCTCTTTTCTTTTCTTCTTTTTTTTGGGATCACCCGGGCTGTCGGGGGTCCTTTGATAACGTATCTCTTTCATGCAACATAAATGAAGCCCTCCTCGCTTCACCAAGTTTTTGTTTTTTATGGTTGCCTTGAACCTTTTCAGTTAGCCAGAAGTTGGTGGATGGCTTAAGGGGGGCCTGCATGGCCCAGAAAGATTGTCAAGTTGGAGAACTTGGCATGAGGAGTCTCGGGATTGCCCTCACTGGCTCTAAGTCCAGTCAACGGAGTGTGGGCCTTCGGGAGTGCCCCATTTGCCATCTCCGGATCGGGGGTCCAGTGGGTTGAATGCGGGACTTTTGAAAGTTCTTAGCTTGAGGTGCCAGGCTATGAGTCAAGCAGTAGATGGCAGAACCACTGGGGCATCCCGCTGATATCTCCGGACTATGAGCATGGTGACATATAAGGGGCTTCAGAAGTTTTCAGGCTTTGGTGCCGGGCTTCAAGAGTTTATGGGCTTTGGTACCGGGCTTCAGGAGTTTCTGTGCTTTGGTACCGGGCTTCAAGAGTTTTCGGGCTTTGGTACAGGGCTTCAGGAGTTTCCGGGCTTAGGTGCCAGGCTTCAGGAGTTTCCGGGCTTCAGGAGTTTCCTGGCTTGAGGTACCAAACTGTGAGCCTCATGGTAGATGGCGAAACTTCTAGAAAGTCCCACTGACATCTCCGGACTGTGAGTGTGACGACGGATGCAGGGCTTCAGGAGTTTCCCGGCTTGAGATGCTGAATTGTGAGCCTTGTGATAGATGGTAGAACTTATGAGAAGTCCCACTGACATCTCCAAACTGTGAGCACGGCGATAGGTGCGAGGCTTCAGGAGCTTTCCGGCTTGAGGTGCCGAACTGTGAGCCTCACGGTAGATGGTGGAACTTTTGGGGAGTCCCACTGACATCTCCAGATTATGAGCACGGTGACAGATGCAGAGCTTCGGGAGTTTCCCGGCTTGAGGTGCCGAATTGTGAGCCTTGCGGTAGATGGTGAAACTTCTAGGGGGTCCCGCTGATATCTCCGGATTGTGAGCACAATAATAGGTGCGGGGCTTCAGGAGTTTTCCAGCTTGAGATGTCGAACTGTGAGCCTCACGGTAGATGGTAGAACTTCTGGGAGGTCCTGCTGACATCTCCAGACTGTAAGCACGATAATAGATACGGGGCTTCAGGAGTTTCTTGGCTTGAGGTGCCAAACTATGAGCATCGCGATAGATGGTGGAACTTCTGGGGAGTCCCGCTAACATCTCCGGACTGTGAGCATGGTGACATATGCGGGGCTTTAGGAGTTTCCTAGTTTAAGGTGCTGAACTGTGAGCCTCGCGGTAGATGACGAAACTTCTAAGGAGTCCTACTGACATATTCGGGCTGCGAGCATGGCGACAGATACGGGACTTCAGGAGTTTCCTGGCTTAGATCGCCATGCCTGGGGTCGGCCAATGGTGTTCCTGCATGGCAAAGACAACATTGCACCGAAATAAAACTTTTATTGAAAGGTGGGAGACTTATATTTTTGAAGGTAAGCCCTTAGACTTTCGTCAACGTCGATCTTGGCAAGATGATAGGCTCTAGGTGAAAGGACCTCGACTACTCCGTAGGGACCTTCCCAGTCTAGGGAGAGCTTGCCCCTAATGCGCGTCGCAATGCACCAATTTAGAACCTTAAATCCACTACTCTAAAGGGTAGAATAGTGGGAGTAAGGGTCGAACCCACCAAGACTTTGGAGTTATTTTGAAAAAAGAATTATATTTTGATTTAAAATAAACTAAAATAAACTAGAACTAATGCATGAAATAGATGTAAATAACGAACTCGTGAAAATAACTCAGATATGACCTATCTCAAGATTACGGCACGTACCCGTGGATCACGGCCCGTCCCTTAGGTATAGGTCAGTCAAAAGTTAATTCACTTCGACTTACCTCAAACGCTAATCCAACATGACTCCAGTATTACTTCAAATAAAAACAAATAAAAACAAACATGGATTAATATAAAGCAAAATAAACATTTATTGTATAAGAATTTGGGGTACACAGAGAAAATAAAAGAAAAGTACGGGAACAAGGGTCCCTTTCTCCCTTTTTATCTGACTCTCTGTGATAGCAACAGCAGGACCTGGAACTACGGACGATGATAAAGTGGAGCCTCCCAAAAATGTTATTATTCCCGGAGCGAAGAATCACCAAGATATTTATAGATGAAAAAATACCATGTCGGGCCCGTGTGGGAACCGCGATGATTTCCTCATCTTAATCTGCTTCTCATACTCGACGCTATCTCCTCATCCGATCTCCTTTGCGATCATATCTCCACCTTGAAAATCAAACTCAAAAATTTTATCGCATAACCCCGCGTCCATCCAGCATCGTCCAACAACTAACTGCAACTCCCGAACATGCACTTCTTCTCTCCGACATGAAAGTAAACATCGTGAAAGTTCGGTGATGGGAGACTTCGGGATGGTGATGAAGAGACGAAGAAAATCGGTGAAGATCGCTTCCCGGCAACCTGGGTGGCGGAAGATGGCGTCTTGGTGAGGAAAGGCCGGCGGTGGGCAGACGGTGGCTTGCGGTGGAGGACGGTGAAGAAGATGGAGAAGGGCAGCAGCGGGTTGGGCATTTTTTTGGCCGAACGGGACTTCTCCGGCTGGCAATGAAGTCGGCGGCGGCTTGGGCGGCGCCGAGGGGAGCTCTCCGCCGAGTTCCGGAGCAAAAAAGCACTGTGGTCCACGGCTTTGCCCGAGCTCCAATGAAGTGCCTTTTTAATAGCCTAACCAGGTATCCTCTGATTTTAGGGTTAGTACGATAATTTTCATTTCATGGACCATCTTAGTACACAAGACTCATCCATTTCCTTTACTCAAGGACGAGCAAAGTTTAAGTTGGGGGGTGTGTTAGACATTAGAATAATGAAAATTAGCCCAACTTTAGTTGATTAAAATTGATACTTTTTGTGATACTTTGTAGGAATTGACTTTATAAACGTGTAGATCTTGATTTTAGGAGTCCAACGACGCAAACGGAATGTAATTCGGACTTCAAACGGGCCCGAAATGGATTTTAGAAGATTTTAACACGGATTTCAAAGCTGCACGATTTTTGGAGCATTGCCTTAAAATTTTTAATGGCTCATGGTGGACCGGCTCAATGGTCAACCGCATGACCTACCGGTCCACGGCAGCCATTGCTGCCGGTCCACTGGCGGAGCCGTGGACCACCGTGCTCCGATCGCGCCGAAACTCGCCGGAGAGCTTCCCCCGGCACCGCCGAAGCCGTCGCTAACCTTCCCTTCGGCCGGAGAGCTCCCGTTCGGCCAGAAAAATGGCCGGAACCTGCTGCCGCCGCCCACGTCCACGCCGTCTATGAGCCGTCGCCGCCGAAGCCGCCCATGGCCGCGACGCCGCCCAGCCGTCCGTCTCCGCCGCCCAGCCCGTCTCCGCCGCCCAGCCCGTCTCCGCCACGTCCGCCCCCGGAGCCCCCTCTGCCGGCGCCGCCCAAGCCCGCTGCCTGCTGCTGCCATGCCACCGTATCCGCCCAAGTCCCCCGCCCGCAGCTTGCACCGCCTCCGCCATTCCATCTTCGTCGTCGTCCACACCACCCGCAGCGCGTCCAGCCGCCCGCCGCCTGCAGCTGCTCTCCGCCCAGCCGAAGCCACGCTGTCCGCTGCTACCTCCTCTCCCGTGCGCCACCTCTACCAGTCCGCTGTCGCCCAGGCTCGCGAGCCACCCCACCACCTGCTGCCGTGCCCGCTGTCGCCGCTCTCCGCCCCATCCCGTCGTCACCTCCGTTCCCAAGCTCCTGGAGCTGCTTGTCACCGCCCCTGTCGTTCAGACCGGGATGTCCGAAAACAAGGAAGCATCGGAACGAGAAGAGATGTCGGACGACACTGAATGGACGCGGGATCGTGCAATAGAATTTTTGAGTTTGATTTTTGAGATGGGGATTATCATCAGATAAGGAGATCGGATTGAGATGAGGAAATCATCGCGCTTTCCACACGGACCCGACACGGTATTTTTCATCTATAAATACCTCGGTGATTCTCTTCTGCGGAAGCGAAGAATTTTTGGGGAGGTTCCACCTGCTGTCCATAGTTCCACCTGTTGCTGTGACAAAGAGTCAGAGTTGGATCAAAAGGGAGAAAGGGACCCTTGTTCCCTTGCTTTTCTTTTATTTTCTCTGTACCCCAATCTTTTATGGAATAAATATTTATTTGCTTTATATTAATCCATGCTTGTTTATTTTTATTTTAGTTATGCTGGAGTCATGTTGGATTAGCGTTTAAGTTAAGTCGTAGTGAATTAATTTTGACTGACCTATACCTAAGGGATGGGCCGTGATCCACGGGTACGGGCCGTACTCTTGAGATAGGTCATATCTGAATTTTTTTCAAAAATTTATTATTTGCATCTATTTCTTGCATTAGTTTTAGTTTATTTTAAATCAAAAGAAAATCCTTTTTCAAGATAACCCCAAAGTCTCCGTGGGATCGACCCTTACTCCCGCTATTCTACCCTTTAGAGTAGTGGAATTAAGGTTCTAAATTGGTGCATTACGACACGCATCACTCGCCGGCCTCAGCTGCCTGCTCTCGTTCCTCGGAGAATGAGAGCAGCTCATCCATGGAGAACTTTATGCCTGCACCAAGGGAGACACAGTAAACCCCAAGTTCAAAAAAAAAAAAGAAAGAGAGAGAGAGAGAGAAAAGAAAGAAAAAAGAAAGAGAAGGGGTGACCAAGATGAACTCACCCGACTCCTGTGTTGAGCCGACCCCGGCCTCGTGGAGATTCCGCTCCGATAGCAGGACCTCGAGCGAAGGAATCTCGGCCAATCTGAGCAGCTCGTACAAGTCGAGGTCAGCTACTTCAACGGAGGAGTTCCGGTTGGGAGACCGATCTGGGTCGCTCCAAACCCAGTCGATCCCTTCAACCAAGGCGAAAAAATACTTGCTCTTCCATTCCTTGATGGAAGAGGGGAGCTCGAATCTAATGCCCCGAGGGCGGGAAGATGGCGGGCCTCCCCTCCAAGGATGATGGCGGGCCTCCCGAGGGCCGTATAGCAGTGCCTGCCATGCCGCAATTAATACCCACATCCGTCACTCACACCAGAAGGAAAGAAAAGTCACATCAAGGCGCCATGCTCTCCACCAACCTGCCGTACCGCCAGGGGAAGGACCCAGCCAGAGGGCACGAGTCTTGAGGATGGCAGCCCATCGATCGAGATCCTGCCATGCTTCCCGGAACAGGGCAAGCAGAGGGAATGTCAGAGCGCATGGAAGCTTCCCCAGCCATCTGACAGGAGAGGCATCCCGTCCACGGCACGATACCTCATCGTGCACGTCTGATGACACGAGAAGATACTGAGGCAAGCCAGAGTAAAAACCTAGCCAGAGTGAGCCAAAAGTAAGCAAGCAAAGCAAAAAACCACGGGGATGGGCGAGAGAAAAAAGGAAGAAGGGCCACACAGGAGGACTCTTCCACCTCGGCCATTACCTCTCCCAACCTGCTCTCACTTCCATTCACACTACACTCACTCCTAGCATGGAGTTCATCCCGAGGGGCTCAACCAGGAGGATATGTTCTCATGAATCGTCACTGACTTGACCGTCGGAGCGCCCTTGCCGGAATCCCCGGCCCGGGTCACTGACGTTGTTTCTTGCAGGTCCCAAGGCGCAGGAGGCATCCTGAGGAGGCAGACGGACGACCATCGACGCCACCAGCAGCTATGGGCCACGACAATCCTGGCGACAACATTTTCCTTTTGGGGAAGTCCCAAGGGGTGACATCTGGCAGCACACGGGAACTACGTGTGAGCTCCCATTTATCCCTTTGAGGTTGGGGGTTATGTTGCTGGCTCTGATATTCTGGTTGGTCGCCATGTTTCGGAAAACCTGGCAGAGCATTGGCATGTGGGCGGCCGTCCTAGGGTTTGAATCCTCTGGCGCCGCCTTCTACTTGTGGATATGCAGGCGGTAGACTGGGAAGCGCTGTGCCTTGAAGGGGACGTTCCTTCCTGATCGGTGAAAACTGGGGCTTGAGGGGGCCCTGGTACTCCGGCGGGGCACCCCTCTTTGCAGGCCTCAAGCGACGGGCTGCTGCCTGTCAGTTGTACTGTTTCAGCGGCTGGGTCTCGATGAGGGCAACCCTCTTTCCCACCATGATTTGAATCTTTGTTGCCTTCCCTTCTTCGCTGGATGGCAGCTTGAACTCGACCTCGGCCGAGAGCTAACCTTGACAGGGGACTCACTTCGGCTCCTTGCTTGGGTGCTAGGCTTAGGTGGCACTTCTATCTGCTGGCTGGCGACTGACATCCAGATGGGCTCCACGTCAACGGATACAGCCGTATCAAAGATGAACCAAATATAAAGAATACTTTGGATACTCAAAAAAACTCTATAGAGCATGTAGGTCAAAAATTCAAGGATATCAAAACCCTTCATAATATAATTCGTAATTTCTACATTGCAATTGTATAGATTATGTATTTATAAAGAATGATCATCGGCGTATTACTATTGAATGTGCATATGAAGGATGTGGATGGTACATTCATGCTCTCGCCTTAAGAATCAAGATAGATTTGCAATTAAAACAATGAACAATCAATATACATGTAGAGTAGGGTTACAAGTTCGATCCTATCCAAATGCTTCAAATATTGGGTTTCAAATATTGTGAAGGAGAAAATTCATGATTTGCTTTTGTATATGCTAAGTGATATTATAAAAGATATTCAACATGAATTTGGTATGGAATTACTATCTTATCAAGCTTGATATGGGAAAGAGATTGCTATCAAGGAGCTATATGGTTAGATGTCAGTATCTTATGAATGGATATGATAGTATTGTAATGCCATTCTTGAGACCAATCTTGATAGCATAGCGGAGTATAAAATCCTTGAAGATCGATTAGATATTTATTCATTTTATTTAGAGCCTCAATCGATGATTTCCCAAAAGGTTGTAGACCTCTAAAATTCATGGATGTAATATTTATCAAGCGCAGGAATGGAGGAATTTTACTTGGTGCTACAGGCAACAAATAATGATATATTTCCTATAATATATGCTATTGTTGATATAGATAATGATGATAATTGGGATTGATTTTGTTAATTTTTAAAAAGAGTCATAACATTTTGTGTTGACTACCATAGATAACCATTCACAATTATGATAGATAGACAAGTGATTTATGAAAGCAACACTGAAGTACTTTTTGATAATTACTATTCTTATTACATCCATTTTGTCAAAAATAATTTTAAAAATCAGGCATGCAATATCCTTTTCAAAACTTTCAAGTTCCATGATTAAATCATTATATATGTTAACATACAATCATTATATACGTGCATGTCTTGTTAATTATCACATAGTTGAAAGGAAGAGGTTGGTTAATTTGTTAAATACTGTTGCATAAACTTTAAGGTTGAATGTTTTTCAAAAATTAATCAGTAAACTCACAAGTGCAGGTAGCTTTATAATACATGCAAAACCAGAGCACCGGATAAATTCAGTCTTTTTAGGTCCGTATTGGAGTATTATGATATCTAATGTGGCCGTGTATTTTAATAATTGGATTGTAGAGGCTCGTCATCTTTTTATTCTTCAGGCGGTTGACCATCTAAAATTTTAAATTATGCAACTGATGTATGCTAGATGGATTCGAGAACATGACATCCAAATCCATCTTTGTTGAAAAAGTGTCGCAAATAAATGTTCAAGCACAAAAACATTAATTTTGTCGTGCTCTCAAGAGACATTCGCAAAATTTGCCTTTCTATATCAAGAAGCATCCGATAGGAAAGCTAGCTCTTTAAAATCAGACTTTAGTTGTGTCATCCTGACGCTTCAAATTTTGGGTTCTTTGATGTGTTGGTTAGGAAAAAATAGTAATAGCTACACATTATGCAGAGCAAGCATAAACTGCCAGTAATTTACCTTTACAAATAGATGCAATAGAATCAACCATACAAAGCTCTATATGCATAAGTACAATGTTAGATGCTATTATTTATAGTATTTGGACAAATGACACCTTATTCATGCTTGAATTCAAACTGGCTACAATTCATGGTACAGTGCTAACTTGAGGTATCATAGAGGTTTAAATATTGACCAAGCATCAGCTAGCTCACTACGAGTCTATAATGTACAGGGATATGTTGGGCAATCAACATTTCTAGAATGAAAATAATTTCATCTTTTTAAGAAAGATTTTCTTTCTTGGTTATAGTATTGTATAGGAGTGACACTTTGTAATCATAGATATTTCAAATAATAAAGAATAATAAATAAAAATAGGTTTCTTACTAAGTTATGGTAGATGAAAAATATTTGAGATGGCTCGAAAACATTTTCTCAGATACATGAGCAATAAATTACTTTATAATGCTTGTGGATGATCGCATAAATCAGTCGTAGATTAATGACAAGTCTGCTAAGTAGAAGGACGTCAATTTCGGAACAACTGGACCTCGTTGTTTCTATTTCTTCCTCTCGAGGCCCAGCCATGCCCTTTTTCTATCTAAATTGCTTTGAGATTTATAACCACTCATAGGCCTAAAATCAGAACGTGCTTCGTAAGAAAATCTCCAAAATCAAACATTAAAACAATAAGAAAACTTGTTCTTGATCTCAAAACTAAATGTCGGTATAGAATCAAAACAACTTTTTTTTTTTTTTGGCAAGACTAAAGAATTCAAGAAACTAAGAGATATATCAATCCAAAAATAAAAAAGAAGTTATTCGTTGATAACATAACCAGTGACGGAGCTACATGGAGGACCCTCATCGCGGATATAATTTTTATTTTTTTGGTAGGACAGAGAAGCAGTGGCCATGCATCGAGTCAGTACAAGTTAAATATATTAGAATATATATAAATTTACAATATATATATATATTCCTTTGAAATAAAAATAGAATAATACATGCAAACATCTAAACATACTTTAACATATAATAAATAATTAAAAAATATAATTAAAAATTAACAAAGTTGCAAAGTATAATAATATATTTTGTTTCATCCATTCCATCCCGACTCCATCCACACCTACTCGTGCCGCATGTCGTGCATAAGTTTTTTTAAAATGGAATGAACAAAAATAACGAAATGACATCCATTTCATCCAAACCTATCCTCGCCATGTTTTATTTTTTTAATAGAATAAACAAAACATCCAAACTCTTCCTTCATCCGTGTCACAGACTCTTTTCTTGTTCGTGTGCCATGTGTGACGTAATCAACTTGCAAGAAACCCAGCAGTCACCAAAAACCAGCATTGGCATCCTGTTAGTCCTCTACCATCCTTAGGCATCATCATGTCGATCTACTAAAAAAAGTATTAGTGATCCGATAAAAAAATTCTTAAATTTAAAATTTAAAATTAAGTAATTCTTAAATAATTTATATTTTATATGTATTATTTTGCCATATGTAATTTAATTTTCTGGTTCTGCTACTGAACACAACCATCCAAACCATAAAATCAAGTTTACGAAAAATAAGAGATGAGAAGGGAGATAGACAAGTAGGGAAGTGGTATCGCTGAATCTCATGGACCGGGCTCTCTCAACCGGGCTTGCTGGGATACATGTCTCCTGATTTTTGTAAAAAAGATTCCACGGGCCGGTGGTGTTCTGGCAGGGAACACTTCGATGCCTAAGTTAGTGGGAGGCTTGAAGCAACAGAATGAAGGAATCGCAAAGAATATAGCTCGTGGGGAAGGAAGAGCTTGCTTACCTAGGGATCCCCTTTTACCTTATATAGACATGAAACTTTATCAGAATCTGTTAGTGGCTATGTCGGAAATGGTCGATTTGTCCTTAGAGGAATCTTGGTAGTGGCCAAGTGGCACTAGGAGGGAGTGGCGCCGTGGGATTTGCAGAGTAGTGGTGCTGAGATGTCAGGAATCTGTTGTAACAGAATTCTGGTACCAGCTGGAAGGGGCCTCTGGGATCTCTGAGCCGTCATTGGAGCGGCTCGTTTTGGACCGACATGGACCTGGCTAAAATGGGTCGGTCAGACCTCCGGCAGGTCGGTCGGATCTCTGATGGGTCGATCGGATCTCTGATGGATTGTCGGACCTCTGGTGGGTCGGTCGGACCTAGCTGAAGGGCTGTCGGCTCCGGCCTGGCTCGGAGAGAGGCCGATTGTGTATAACGAGAATATATAAAAAAAAGACTATGGATTGGATGCCTAATCTTTCCATTTTTCCATGCCTAAGTACAGCTTCTTATGCTAAATAGAACTTTGCAATCACAAGCAACAACCACAGCATTTTTTTTTTTTTAAAAAAAATGAACACTCCAACTACACGAGGCTTTCACGTTTTAATGTAAGAAACTATTACATACAAATAGAGTTGTCAATATGGGCTGGCCCGGTCCAGCCCGATCCTAATCCATATGGACTTGCATTTTATGGACCGGATCGGGCTAGGACCATTTGTACAAATGAGCCAAAAAAATCCAACCCGGCCTGGCCCTATGTGGGTCGTGGGCTAGGGCCGGGCCAGCTCCCTATATGGGCCATGGGCTAGGGTCGTCGGTTAAGGCTGTGGGCCGTGGGCTAGGGCCATGGGCTAGGGATCCACGTGCTGAAAATATCAAGTAAGAAAAAATGAATCAATTTATACTATTCGTTTTTGCATATTTCGGGATTGGAAATATATGCTGATACTATGGTAGGAGATGCAATGATAAGAGACATCTTTGGAGGATAAAAAAAGCATGTTACAACAAGTAAATCTAACAAGAAAAAGAAGAGGCTGGACTAGAAGTTTAGAACTATCAATCATAAACTGGAACGGTCGCATGGAGGAGGTCTCCCAGTCCCGGAGGCCGAAACAGTGACCGGTGGCCAGTGGGAGCCAGGAAACAGGGGAAACCTGGAGATCAAACTTCCCCCTCTCCAATCTACACTATTTTCGATGATGGATCGACATGTCATCGGGAAAAGCCTGTGAGTCCTCATGGCAGGCCGGCACGGCGATGGTGGCACCTCCCGACTCCGAGCCCCTTCGGACCCGTGCCTCACTGGTCACTGCCTCTAATGATTCATTGAGAGAAATCAAAAAAAAAAGATGGAAGAATGATGAGTCCTCATTACTGAATGGCCGAGGTCCTGGGTTCCGGCTGGCAACACGGTCTCGCGGAAGAAGAACGGCGGCCGTGGGGTGGGGTTCTTCATTCTCCCATCTCCGATTCTCCCAAACAACCAAACTTGAGACTCCGTTCTTTGGCGGCTCTCCGTGAGTCACTCACGGACTTACTAGTTCTCTACAGCGGAGGGCGACGGCTTTGACCTAACCCTGACAGAGGGTTCTGAGTCTCGACTCCCGGTCTTCCATCGTCGTCGAGTAAATAAAATCTGTAATGCCTTCAATCTTCACCCCGTAAATAGTAATTAGTAAGTCCAAAATTAGTAAACTGTATGACCGTAAGTGAGTTGACTAACAGTAACAGATTAAGTGAGCCCTGACTCGTAAAGCTAAGTTTTTTTTTTATTATTATATCATGGTCCATGGGCTGACCCAGTCCTAAACCTATTGAGCCCATGGGCTACAGGGGCCGGGTCAAAAAGCCCACTTACATAAATGGACCATTTTTTTCAACCCGGCACGGCCCATATATAGGGTCAAATGTGCTGACCCATGGGCTCTAGCCCATTTTGACAGGTCTACATACAAAACTTAAGCAAGAAAAAAAAACCTAAATAAGATTAAGAGTATAGCCATAGAAGGTTTTCATATAATAATAATAGGGATGTAAAGTTTCAAAATCTACACTCTCGCCATATCTTAGATCTTGTAGAAGCTGATTTTAAAAAATAATGCATGAAAAAAAAACCCTTCCACCGGTTTCAAGATCAAATTGGAAGAATGATATAGAGAATTCAAAGAAAAACATGATAACAAGGCTGATTATACTAAACCATAAAGAATATGGTATACCCGAAGCAGATTTATGGCAAGCTTCAAGTGAGAGAGCGATTGGAAGAATAATGGAAGGGTGGATGAGGGATTCTTGAAAAAACTTTTTTTTTTTTTTACAGCCAGGCGATCACGCAGCTCCGATATGAGAGTAGCCCAAAAGATCAAGAAAAAGAAATCCCTAAAAGATGAGAGGAATACTATCATTCTAGGACCAGGACAAATTAGTAGAATGCTGAGCAACACAGAAAGCAACCTAGTCTGCAGTACAGTTTGCCTTATGATAGATATGGTGGGCTGGAGCTATCATGGAAAGCTATAGGAACTTTCAAATATCGCGAAGGAGATGATGGGCTTTCCAACGACTCAATCTGTCCTGAATCCAGGTAATAACAATAGAAGAGTTATCCTCAATAATAATCCTATGAGCATGCAAATGCTAGATAGCTCTAATGATGCCAGCCTATGTAGCTCTGAGTTCTGCTTTTAGAATAGACGGGTCATGAAGAAAGATCTTCTCAGCTGCAAGAAGCCTCTCGTCATCATCTCGGATGATATACACTATACCACCATCAGCACCACGAACACTGCTATAAAAGTTCACCTTGATAAATCCCAGATGAGAGGGCTTACAGTAAAGCGAATAACCCTCCGGACCGCTATCGAGACAGCATGGGAGTCCCAGGAATCCGGGGTAACAAGAGAAGCAACAGTATCAAATTGGTGAAACTCCATCGCCATGAATCTGGCTCTCTGGATAACCCGATGAGCCGGGATGACCTCAGCCTCAAAGATCATCGCATTTATAGATAGCTAAATTTGATAGGCAATATAAGCAGCAAGATGGCTCTCCTGTGCCAAACTCAGTTGGAAAAAATCGAGGGGATCTCTGCTGAAACCCCTTTCGCTCTTGCTATGGTGGTGGGGTGGCCTTGGCAGGGTAGGGGAGGGGAGGGGGTGCAGCAACGAAAAAGAAGAGGGGAAGCAATAAATTATTGGAGCTTCTCGTTGGGAGAGGGGAAGTAGGGAAAATTAGCACTCTTGCTCCAGGGAAGATGAACGTTTTGAAGTGGGGGCATTTTCATCCTTTAGGAATTCATCTTGGACTGGGAGTTATTATTTGGGTTAACAGGATTAAAAGTTTAAATCTGATCTACAAATGGACCAAACATTAAAAACTTTAACTTATTCTTTGAGCAGACAACTTATTTTTTTTTATTCGAGTCTTATTTATCCTCCACTTAGTGGTACCATGATATTTCTAGCATGACATATGTCTCTCCATGCTTCAATTTTAGTCCACTATCACGAAGAAGTTAAGAACTTCGATAGTTCATACGTGGTTATATATAAAAGTGGTTGCATCACTTATATGCACAGCTTGGTAGGGGATGATATTTTACATCATCTATGAATTAAATGATGTGATTATTTTATTAGATGTTACAACATTTTATTTAATAATAAAGAATACAATAATAAATTCAATGATAGCATCACTGAATTGTTCAATGATACTATCATCTCACATATCCATGTAATAGCATATCACTGGGCATTGATATTGTATTAAAAATATTTTGGGATAAATATTTCTAATCATAAAAATTTAAATCTTAATAATAGGAGAAAAAAGAAAAATATTTATCATCATTTTAATAACCTAATTTCAATAGATATATATAATGATAATATTATTTATAATATATTTTTTTATAAAAAATTGTATATATAGAATATTCAATTAAATTATAAGTAATTATCATGTACTAATATATGAGATTATTTATAATATTTTATATATTATTACTGCTGGGGCTGGGTTTTAGGCTGGGTACAGGAAAATAGTTTGAGGGCTAAAACTCAGACGTTAACCCACTTATTATGTACACGTGCATCATCATCTCTAGCATGATTCTAAATTTTTTTTAAAAATAATATTTTTTAATAAAACTTTTTCAAACTATGCATTTTAAATTATATTTATGAAATTAGATTTCGTACAAGAAATCACGAGTTATATTGCGGCTTCATTAAAAATATGGATATAATTCATGGTTTCACCAAATAATATTAAAAATTAATAAAAATATAAAAAATTAATAAAAAAGTTTAAAATTATTATTATTTTTAAAAAAGTTTTGTGATAAAATTACGGGTTCAATCCATGATTTTATCAAATAATTTCTTTCCTCCATAAAATTTAATAAAAAAATATAAAAAATGATAATTTTTTTAAAATTAATATTTTTTAAAAAATTAATTAGAAATCACGGATTGTAGCTACATGTTGAAATGAACTCGCAATTTTTCTGCATAAATCATTTCCCGCATCAAAATTTAATAAAAAATATAACAAATTAATAAAATTTTTAAAAAATGAATAAAAGTTTTAAAAAAATTAAAAAAATGATAAAATAATTTTTTAAATTTTGGATCGGTGGTTCGATCGACGGTTTCATCGGTGGCCGGACCTTGGAGACTGGATCAGTGGCTAGATAGGTGGCAGGACCGACGGCCAGACTGGTGGCCGGACCTTTTGACCGGATCGACGGTCGGCCATCGATCCGACCACCTGTCCTGCCACCGGTCTGACCGCTTGTCTTGCCACCACCTGTGAGGCCCCCAGTCCTACTATTGGTTCGACCACCGATCCAACCATCGATTGAACCACCGATCCTAAATTTAAAAAATTATTATTATTATTATTTTATTTTAAAAAAAACTTTTATTGATTTTTTAAAATTTTTAATATTTTTTATTAAATTTTGATGCAGAAAATGATTTATGTAGAAAAATTATGGGTTGATTTAAATATGAAATCGTAATTACAATCCATAATTTCTAAATAATTTTTTTAAAATAAATATTAATTTTAAAAATTTTATATCATTTTTTATATTTTTTTATTAAATTTTATGGAGGAAAAAAATTATTCGGTAAAATTATGGGTTGAGCTAGTAATTTCATGTTATCGTTAAACTTTTTTTAAAAAATTAATAATTTTAAATTTTTTAATTAATTTTTAATATTATTTGGTGAAATCTTGATGATACCGTATTTTTAATGAAATGGCGGTGCAACTCATAATTTCTTGAATTTAATTCCATAAATATAATTTGAAATGCCGTATTGAAAAATATTTTATTAAAAAATATTATTTTAAAAAAAATCCCATGATTCTGTGCGCATTCCCGGTGCGATAAAATAACAAGAAAAAGGAGGGGGGGGGGGGCATAGGGGGATGTATCGGTGGGGGCAAACCTCTGCTTGACTCGCTTTCCACTTTCCCCCGTCGCCGGATTCGAAGCCACACTTTCTCTGTGGAGAGGCAAGACCGGGAGACTTCACTCGGAAGCGAGACGGGGAACTTCCCAGGCCGCGGCTCACGGCGGAGATCGGCGATGGCCGCAGCATCCGCGGGCGCATCTCGTCCATCCTCCTGCACCCCCTCGGGCGCCGGTGGCGCCCGCGCCGCGGCTTTCAATCCCTTCGATCTCTCCTCCGATCCGCCGCCGCCGCTCCTCCTGTCGGGCGATCAGCTGAAGTACTGCTCCAAAGCCCTCGCATTCTTGAAGAAGAAGCTCGAAAACCCTGCCAAGATCAGCCAGGAATTCGATCGGTTGCAGGCACTTTTTCTTAAATTTATACTTCTCTTCCCTTTTTCCCATTTAGGTTTCCTAGGTACCAAATCGCTCAATCAAAAAGTTCTTTTGAACTATTTCTTTATCGGAACGACCTACGTGAATTTATGTTCAACCTACTGCAACCCTCCTTTATCCGGGCTTGGGACTGGCTATGTACAAAACATAGGCTTGGTCGAGTTGTGTTGAGTCTTTATCCAACAACGACGCTTCAAAAACTATTTTACTGTTCCCTTTTGAATCTTTGATAACAATTGTATATTATATGCGTCCAGTGATCGAATTGGTACTCAATAGGCAGTGACTTTACAATAATCTTAGTTGATTCTTGTTTCAACGTCTAAGAACGTCGATCCATTAATCACCATGTTCATAAAGTTTGGGGTTTACGTAACATCGTACTGTTTTATATGGATGTCATATGCGTACCTAGTCATACTTCTGTTTATTGGATCCTTTTGGATGAGAAATAAATTAAAAACATTCTAATTTTTACATATCCCACTAACGTTGGTTAATGCATAGGCAGTTTGAGGGCTTTATGCCACTGCTTGCATCCTCATGATGTTGCAAATTGCTCGAGCAACCATTTTAAGGTGACATATGATAATCATGAGAACAGTGAAATGTTAGCAGCTCTTATCTGATGTGGTTATTACTCATACACCTATAGTTGGGCCCTGTCATTGCTTTGTACTTGTAGATGAAATATTGATTTGCACAATAGATGCACCATGCAGTGGAACTGTGTTTTTTTAAGATACGGAAGAACTTTAAACAATATTATTATCAGGCATTCTTGGAGCTATAGGTCCCAGATTTTTCATGCATGTTGGCTTTAAGACCTCGTCCTCACTCTAATAACATTTTAAGGAAAGATATGAAGATGTCTTGGATGTTCCTTTCTCAGTGCTTCTTATTTCTACACTAATGAAATTGCGAGCAACTATCTGATTGGGTATCATTGTCGATGCTCTTTGTGTTTTGATTAGATATGAAAGGTGATTTTTTTGATCATGAGCTGGATATGCTTATGTGAATAAAATGCTCAAATATGTCTTTCAATGCTTAAAACCTTTTTTATGCTCGTGGATTAAAATTCACATTGTCATGTGAGTGGATTATGATTTGAACAACTGCAATGGGCCCCGGGCTAGATCTAGTACCAGCTTAAAAGGGACATGATGTAGGATAAAGAATGGAGGAATAGATAAAGGTAGTCAGTAACCATTGATCGGATTTTAAAAAACTGATAACGGACATAAAATAAAATAATATCTTGAAGAGCCACAGTAAAGGAGAAAGGAGATACAATGCGACTTCTTTGAAGGGATGGTGGAGGGTCCAAGCAAAATGAAGGGAGCTCTCTAATCAGTTGAGATGTAAATTTAGTGGTGCTGGATGATCAAAGGATGCAAGCAACTATGTGTTACTGTTAGGCTAACAAATGCTGAAGCCTTGTGGAAATTTGTGAACAGAGGTACTTGTTCGAGAGGGAAATATCAGCATGAGTTTTGGCAAAAGGTAATAAGCATGTTTGAGTTTGTTAATATTGCTTTCTGATTCAATGCTGCAAAAGGTAAGAGAGTCAAGTTCGATCAGGTATCTGGTGTGGAGAGTGCATGATTGCACCATTGTTTCCCAACTCTTTGTTTATCGCAGCCAACCTCAATGCTTTTGTATTAAGTGGAAAACCATATGATCAAGCCTTTTTTGACCAAAATGTTTAAAATAAAAGTTCATGTAGGTGGAGATGCCAAAATGATCTTCTTATGTGACGTCCTATATGTTTTTTTCACTTCGGGGCATGCAGTACATTTGACTTACAAATTTGTAAGCTTTCTTGGCAATTAAAGCCTTTTCGATTCACTACTGGGATTTGGGAGTGGTGGTCTATATTTTGAGGCACTAAAAGACTTGAGGGAACATGTCTCATATTCCTTTTGGTGAAAACTCAGGAAAAATTGAATAGAAAATCTTAAGTAGCTTTTTGAAGATAGAGTGAAGTTGATCTTCCAATAGAATTTGTGATCCCATACGAGCATAGACTGAAGTGCATTTCTTTTGCATGACATTGTGCAGAGGAAGGTTGTTCTCTTGTTGGAAGAAAAATTCCATTAAGAGAGTCTTGTTTTTTGTGGTCTTTCTCCATCCACTATTTAATTGCCTTTTATTTTCTTTCCCTGCAGCTTTCATAATCTTGTTGAGGTAGTGGAGTTGTTCTACCTGCTGTTTTCTTGCTTTTTATTTCCCTTCTCATGCTTTTTTTCATAATACTGTTCAGGTAGTGAAGTTGCCAATCTTTATTCTCCCATGCTACCAAGCTTTTGTTTCTCTAGAGGAAGCAGTGTTGTTGGAAGATGAAGGATGTTTGAGGAAGATTTACCCAATTTACCCGAACTTGAATATCTTAAGGATCTTATTTTGCAACAAACATAATTTTAATATTCATAAATATATTTCTTATTCAACTAAAGCCTAGTCTCTAAACTTCTAAATTTTGGCCAATCATCTAACAATAAATTCTTGTATTCTGAAATACTTAAACTGAGTTGTGTCAATTGCACCAACCATTAGTTAACCATTCTTCAAAAACTTTTTTACCATTTATAAAATGGATGGTTACATTCCAATATTCATGTCAATTTGGATATTAACCTATGGATACTTACGGTGTACAAATACAGATGTCCATGAGAAAACTAAGTACCTTATCTAAGCATTGTTAGGGAGTAAGTTTAAATTCTGGTCAGATTATGTTAACTTATTTCTTTATTTTAAAGAAAGCATTTATGAAGTTTAATGTCTTGGGACTCTTGCATAAAATGTTATCTCCTTGTGGTCTGGGACTGGCAGATTGCCTAAAGTCTCCTTGACATTTGGTGTGGATATCCCTAAGAAATTGCTGCTGTGTTATTGTGCATCTTCATCATATTTTAGTGATGGTTAAGTAATGCAAACTGCATTTTCTCCTTTCCCTTTTAAGTGATGGTCAAGCACAATTGATTCCTTCAATCTTCTCTAAAGTCTGTGTCTGATGATATGTTCCTTGAAGTTTACAATTCTTTAGAAGTATTTTTAATTTTTTATCTTTCTGGATGTAGCTTGCTCATGAAGTAGGCACTCTGTGACTCCTTTGCTTCCTTTTTCTTTCCCTCTCATGGATACCTGATAATGTTGGATGAACATGCTTCTGTTTGCAGGAGATGAGGTTGTCAAAGGATGAGATGGTAAGAAGGTGCAGGGTAGCTCTTGAAGATGCCAATTTGAACAAAAATCGCTATATAGATGTCCTGCCATGTAATTTCAATTATGCTTTCATTTTTCTTGATTAATAGGTTGAATTCATTTTAAAAAATGAAGCATTATTGCATTTCTCTGCAGTGATCATCTTTGGAGTTATTTAGTCTACAAATGATTTGATTTGGGTTTTCTCCTTTCTTCAGTTGATGACACCAGAGTTGTTCTTAATTCAAGTAGGGACAATAAATCTTCGGGGAATGATTATATCAATGCAAGCTTTGTTTTGGTTAGTGTCTTATCTTTTTCTGCACATTTTGACAGTTTAACAATTTGGTTGCTCTGTGTTTGCTTTTAAAGTGCAATTTATTTATTTATTTGATGAACCAATAGTGCATAATATGCAAAATTAACATTTTTCTCATCCCTATCATATGCCTGTGTAGATTGCTTCTAGTGGAAGAGTTTCACGGTTCATTGCCACCCAGGGTCCACTTCCAGAGACCTCTGAAGATTTCTGGGAGATGATAATTCAGTATCGCTGCCCTGTGATCGTGATGCTCACTCTTGTTGATAATCCCAGGGTACATGAAGATGTGCTTTTTCACTCTGTTATGAAAGATGCAATGAGCCACTTGAATGTTCTTTGATTGCAACTCTTTAGTCTGCTATCTTTGGTAGCCATTCCACGGTTAAAATTTGACTTATAATTGGATGTACTTCTTTGGTTGAGGTTTTTATATTCTATTTTTATTTTTTGTGGGTTTTCTCAAAATAAGGGGTTGGGGTCTCTTCCCTCATTTTGCGAGAGATATGCCTTGGAGTTATTGATACTCACAAGAAGAATCCATTCAAAACCTATGGTAATAACCACTAGTGGATTGTTACTTGATTTGTGCTTTTGCATGTCCTTCAATCTACAAGAATCTTCGTACTGTGTCAGTATGAAGTCAAAAGCACCTGCATATTGGTCATTGATGGAAGTATAGGTGCTAGCATGACTAATCCTAGTAACTCAGTGGATGCTAACATGAAGACTGTTCTTAGAGCTATTTACTTGAATGTCACGAGATGTGGCATTGCTACTGATGTGCCTGGGTAAGTACTAATATTGGCTAATTTTATTTATTGTCACATTTTCCTTTTAAATCTGAACAATGAGGTATCACATGTATCTTAATTAAAGATTTTCTACAGTCATTTCCTATATCCAACTTTGAATATTTTTGAATAAATTTTCAAGTTTTAGGTCTGAAGGGTAATTGTAGAATTCATAGTTTCATATAATTGATAGAAATCCTAATCATCTAATTATGATGCATGGACATAAGTTTGTAAAGCAAAGACTTTAATGATTGCATCATTCAGCATGTTGGTACACCTCCATGAAGGTGCACAAAGACTAAGTCATCAAAAACACGAAGTGATGATGAATCTTATGTGCAGCCTTAATGTAAATCCTTTTAGGGCTATTCTTCTACATGTTGGATGTACTCTATGGTAACAATTATGACTTAGTATTTTGTAACAGAGGGGAGTTAAAGGGATAAGCCATCATCGAGAAACACAAGATGAAGAACTACTAGTAAAAAAAAGAATAACAAAAACGTGAAAAAGTAAATCCTTGGTGCATATCCTCAAACTCTATTATGAGCTGTAGGAACCTTCTAACTTGTGTGCTACATTTACTCTAGAAACTTGTTTATCTTCCTGCCTACAAACTATTATGGGCTTCAGTGCCGGTATCAAAAGCCATTGCCACCAAATTTCTGAACAACTTAAAATTTGAATGATTCTATGCTCTTTTGCCACTTTACACTTGCATTTAATAGTATCGTTATAAAATGATATTAAATAAACGTGTGAATGATGCATTTAGACAACGATATTTTATTAGTGACTCCTGAATGCTTGTTTCTAGGATTGCTACCCTCGCCCAGCTTCTAATTTATGTTGTTGCACTTCATTCATGTTTGAGTTCTAGAAAACTTAACATCCAAGTAATGATACTCCAAGATGACAGTTCATATATGCATGTAATACCATTGGATGTGAAGGATGTGGTGAGCCTTTTGATGTTTATGCAACAGAGTAAGATATAAGTACAGGCAAAGTCACTATTTTTTGATATATCACCATGAGAGCATGGATATCATACATACTATGAAAGAAGTATGCTTGCTAGGAGATATGGAGTTCATGAAAGCACACGACCCTTGGAGATTTTCTATTCCAGCTGCTACAATCCACACATCTTTCTAGAGCTTTGCATAGCTCTGAGCCTCTAGTACCACATGCCAAAGGGATGCATTACTAGATTAGCTTGTCTCACAAGTTTTCCCTCTCTCTCTTCCACTGTATCTTGGAGGAGAAATCCTAGCCTTAACATCTCTTTCTCCTCTCCCCTTGTGTTAGAATATGGAGGTTAGGATCATGGATGCCTCAACTAGGGGCCCTCCCCCCCTTATTTATAAAGAAGGGGATGCCTCTTTTTAGCGAGTCCTAAGAGTACTTGGCTAAGGTGAGGTAGTGTCCTATCTTGATGCTCCTTATCTAGACTCTCGGATAGAGTCCAAGTCCAAGAGGGAGAGGGAAGGGGCACTGGCCCTGGGCCCCATTTTAGATATGGGTGCATGCCGAGCATCCTATGGGGGGAGTCCTAGAAGGTAGGGGCATCAGTCTAGTGGCCAACCCCTCTTTTTCCAAGTTCATCCCACCTAGGGCTCCAAATTGGCAAGGCAGCAGCCACCTTCTCTTGTTGGCTGCTCCCCAACTTGGACCCGATCCATGTGACTTAGGGTTGACTCATGTTCAGTCTTACTTGATCTGACCTAGCTAATCCCCTATATCTAGACTATTTTTCTAGCTCAATCTCTTCCCCAATTAAATCTGGATTTTTTTGATCTAATATGTGAGAGAATAATCAACTAGAATCTCATTCTAGTTGACCTGGAGGCAAATGGCATATCGTAGATGAGTTCCTAGGATAGAATAACTTACGTTCCCAATTATCAAAGACTTGCCACTTCAAGTTTGCTTAGTCACATATCACCTACATGATCTAGCATGGAGATATGGAACCCAAATCGCATTATTAAACCTCTCGGTGAATAGGATGAAACCAGTTAGTTTCCTTGTTCCTGCGGAAGATGTCCTGCAAGTTTGCCACACCATTCCAGTGTCCTTGTACGATCATTGAGTATAGCATTGTCAGATCCTTAACCATACGATTCTTGGTTCATTAAAATTCTGGATCATGTCAACATCCTTTTAGAAAATAATTAATTATTAAATAATTGTTTTGTAAAATAATTGTTTTCAAAATCTTTCAAGTGACTGCTTGATCGAGTTTGATATGTTTGACCACATCTTTATTTTTGTATGGATGCATGCTATTATAATGGTTTCCATGTTGGGGTAGCTTGACCCTCACTCATATTTGAATCTAGTAAACCACGTGGCTATTTGTCAAGGACAAAGTCCAGGGTGTCACGGTCAACACATGGGTTTGGCCATGAATTTACTGGTCTTCGAATGTTGTAAGGTCTCCCATCCTTTAGGTAAAGGGATTATTTGAAAGCTTATGCACCTGGTTCACTCCTTGACTCCTGATGGTGTTCTGTATGGTGGATTATTGGTATTGACCATTCAGTGTGATGGCACACTTGGGTGTCGGTTTGCATTTTGAACTTGGTAAAGAAAGAACTCCATGTCGTTACTACCCACATAGGCAGCCTTAGAAGCATGATGCTTAACTTCACCTATAGCTGTAAACAAGTTTCGGTTATGCAGGAATATCTAATCCTCCCTTTGGAAAATATCCCATGATCCCATCCACTTGGATAAACCCCTATAATACTCATGGACTCTTTTTTGGTTCTGTAACCGGTTTGTGACATATATGCTGTATTGTGTATGATTGTATGGATCAGAGACATTATGTCTTAAAAATTCTTAGTGTTAGATATGCAAATGGCTTTTAGAGCATACTCTCACAACCAACGTGATGTGCATATAATAATATTCTTCGCACATTATTGAAATTCAAGCAGTTTATAGTTTATCAGAAAGTTTTTGTCTACTGACTATAACCTTGAGTTCCTTTATATATTTTATGCTAGTGCAACTTTCATATCAGTTCCGTTCTTAAGTTGGAATCAATTTCATTTTCCTAATGTAGTTTCATGACTACCTTGTACAAATCTAATTGCCCTGCGTAATCATTTTCGATTGCCTAGGTGCTCTATATATGGTATCAACATTCTTTTTTCCCTTATTTTGTTAGCACATCTTGCAGTTTCACTAATTGTTGTTGTTAGGTTCTAGAAATCTAACAGTTATCTAATTTCAAAATAATGGCAGATGATGAAAAAATGTGCTGATTATTTTCAAGCAGAGAATGGTCTGAGAGAATTTGGAAGAACAAGTGTTTTCACTAAGAGTACAAGAATCAGTAAGTCTTCATTAGTGCTGCGTTGCTTGGAGGTGAAGCACAAAGAGGTAATGAATTCAAGCAGAAAATTTTATGCTTTTTTTTTTTAAAAAAAATGCTTTTAGCTGTAGTAGTAAATATTTGTACAAACAAAGTTAAATTTTTGTTAAATATTAGCAACGTTCTTTGTTCGTCAGTTGTTGCTTTATTACAAGCCACAGAGAGATAATTTGTTCCGAATAAAATAGATGCTGGCTAAAATAAATGTGCGGATATGAGACTATGTCCAGATTTTTTTTTTTTGGGTAATGCGAATGTGTGGGTGGGTGCATGTGTATCCATGTTAAAAATGTGTCCTTATGCTTTTTCTTTTTTATTTTTCTTTCTTTTTTTTAATGTGTGTGTGCAGGGGTTGGTATTAGGCGTAAGTGGTATTCTAAATTTTTAATGGTACGGAAAAAGGCCTAAATTGGCCTTGTTGCATGGACAGAAGATGTGTTTGTGCTGTTGCTTTTAATGACATCAAATGTCTTCTTTGTCAAGGCTTGGGTTTTGGACCGTTTGTTCAGGGCAGTGAGCTCATTTAAACTATTCAGAGGGTTCAGAGATCATCATTCTTTTTGGGTTCATGAGCTTGCGGTGTTTGGAATCTAGTATTAGAGGGTAGCTTCACAGGGGCAAGTGTCTTAGCTGACACATTGAAATTATAAGTGAATCCTTTTTTAAATTTCATTTTGTTCATATTTAGTGTGCAAACTTACTTTATTTAATGAAATCTCCATCTGCTTAATCATAGTAATATACTTGGCATAGATCTCCTACATCCTCTTTTTTTCTTTGTTTTGAGAAAGTTATGCATACGTACAAACATATGCATTCACATCTCCAGCATTGGTAGTTTAGTTTTGACATTCCTGTTTTTATCAGAAGCCCTTTTCTTTTATGTAAAGTTCATTTGCCTTTTTTTTTCTTGCAGTCAGAGGAGCCCGCCCTGCCTGTTCTCCATATTCAATATCCTGAATGGCCTGACCATGGGGTGCCTGGTGATACTGCCTCTGTTAGGGAAATTCTGAAGAGGATAAATCAAGTACCGCCTGATTTTGGCCCTATAGTTGTGCACTGCAGGTTTAAACTTTTAAGTCGATACCCTCTGCTTCATCCTGACATGCTTATTCTCATAATATCCCCATCTGATATGGTTTTGTTCTGTTTTCTCAGTGCAGGTATTGGAAGGACTGGTACATATTGTGCAATTCACAATACCATCCAAAGGATCCTTATTGGTGATAGGTCTTCATTAGATCTTGTTAAAACTGTTGCTGATTTCAGATCTCAGCGGATAGGGATGGTTCAGACAATGGTATCTCTTTTTTCTTGTTTCTATATTTATTTTAGTTTATTTTTTTAGAATATTATGTTAGGTTGGTATTACATGATAGAATTAGGCGGAGTTCAATATGGAAAATATATTATAAGACTGATCTTTGAAACATTTGACTTTTGAGGGGGAATTTGATGATTTATCCCAAATATTTTGCATCATGACATCGAAAAAAAAATTGTTCGAAGGTTAAAATATATTATGCGAGACCGAAGATGCTAAAATCATCAGACATGGGTAGTTTATGCAAATATGAAAAAAATCGAGATCTCTGAATAACATTTTTTTAACCTTTGTTTTTCTAAATTGCTAAAATGGAAAATACTTATGAGAAAATTGTCAGACTAAAAGTAAAATACGGTACATTGTGAAACACTTTTTATTGACTTTCAAAATGGCTGGAAATTTTCTTTTGTTCAATGATTTTCAGGAGCAGTTTTTCTTTTGCTATGCTGCTATCGTTGATGAACTACAAGAGCTGGTGTTGAAGCCCAACCAATAAGAAAGAGCTTTCAAAGGTAGGTTACATTCGTAGGATATTTTCATATTGCACGGAGTATTATGTACAGATTTTTATCTTGTATTCGAACATGCACAAGCACCTGTCTGCCTTCATGATTGCTGGCCATGAACAGGACCGGATCTCGTAAATTACCAGACATCTGCTTCATATTATTGGGTAGCTTACAATGTTTGTAGTATTGTTAGTGATGCTATTTTTTCTAACTCTGCGGTCGATGCAGAGATCATGAAGTTTGGCAATCTATTACCTCATCAAAATGTTAGAAGGCAGTTGCTGCTCCAATGTTCCGGTATCGGAATTTGAATATTCACTCTTCGTGGCTTGCACGGTGCTGCTGTTTCTGATGCGGCTAGGAAATATAAAATGAACTGTAGTGACGATGCAAGCCCCAAATAATTTCCAAAATTCAAGTGGTACATGAAGCTCAACCCTCATGATTATGTGTCAAGTACATTTGGTTATCACATTCTCATTTCTAAAGCCAGTTGATTCTCCGTTGGTGGCATCTCCTTTCCGAGAAATCGAGCAACTGCAAAGACATGTTTATCTCTTAACAACATTTGATAGTGTTTTATTGGCATGAATCAAAAGATTCCCAAACATGAGATTCTTCCATTTTCATAGTGTTTTATTGAAGTTTCTCTTATTCTTTGATAGTGGTTGGGGTGGCAACGGGTCGGGTTTGGATTGGATTGATCAATATTCATACCTGCCTTGTCATAATAAAAAAAAAAAAAAAATCCATTTTGGATCGGGCTAGATATGGTTGGATAAAATAAAGGATGCAGGTTAGATTGGATCGGGCCGGATATATTCATTTTGTCCCGGATGGGATCAAGCCTAACCAACATTTCTAAATCTTTTATCGAGATTAAGCTTTCAAAATCTCAAGGGACCAACTCATATCGTGATCCTTGATCTCCCTCAATGGTTCTCCTTCCTCGTGATCTCCCAAAAAGGGAATGAAATTAAAAGATAATGAAGTCAAAAAGTGTCGCGCTTCAAACCCAGCATTCGGATCGGCCACGTGATTGGTTGCGCAACTTTAAGCATCGTCTTTAGGATCGTGCTAGCTATAAAGTATGCAAAATTTTTATCATCTTTAAAAATTATATTTAAATAATTAAATATTATCAAAATAATTACATGATAATTAAATGATTAACCTAATCATTACATTGTTATCAAAAAGAAAATTAATTAATCAATCTAAAAATTTCAAAATTTAAATATCATGCCCGATTTGATTCATGTTACGTGCCCTACGACACTAAAATAAAAGAAAAATGGGGAGTGAGTTTAACAGTTCAGTAAGAATTCTTGTACACCCATATCATCATAATAAAAATAACTAAAATATATTATGAAATGTCAAAAAATGCTATGGTCATATATATATATATATATATATATATATATATATATATATATATATACATAATAGTAATAATAATAATAATAATATATGTCATACAATATAAAATATCATGTCGTATAATCCTTGTGATTATTACAAATCAAATTTAATCACCTTAGGGTGTTTGGCTTTGGACTATCGTAACCATGTTTCCAGTCTATGACGGGGTATCAATAGTTTCACATTTTTAGCATATGGCAGGGTATCAATAGTTTTACATTTCAGACTTATAGCGGGCATCAACGGTACTATATTTCTAGCCAGTAGTAAGGCATCAATATATGGCTAGTCCAGTATACCACCATCTATCAAATAATCTTAAAATTAATTCATGCTTGTTAATAAATTTTATACCAAAACACACTCTTTCATTCAATCTAGTGCACTCGTAATTTATCCAACCAAGCTCAATATAATTTATATAAAATTACATAAACTTAATATATGAATATATATAATAAATGACTATTAAATATCATATATGCTTAATAAATATGTATATAACATGTAATTACCAAATCACATGGAGCAAAATCATCGATGCATAAAATAATTTTTATATAAATGATGATCGATGTTGAGAAACTCTTATCTCTATCGGCAACATGCTTAACATATTAGATACCAATCTGCACTCGAATTCCAACCTAGGTGCTAAAAAATTTACTCGACGTGTCCTACCCAAAAATTATCCTCCTATAATAATAATCTTAATATTAATAATTAATTCTATTATATTATAAATCCAAAATTTTCTACCCGGATTTCATCAATGGTCTATCTATTGATCCCTAGCCCCAACTTCACAGTTTCCTAATTCCTAGAAGGGAGAAACTTTTAGATCTCCTTTTTTAAATATTTATTTATTTATCTTGCCATTTCTTTTCTCTCTTTTTCCTCTTCTCTTTTCTCTCTCCTCTTTCTCTCTCTTATCTTATTATTATTATTATTTATTTTTTATCAAAACATACTCTTTCACCCAATCAAATTCACTCATAATTTATCCAATCAAGCTTAATATAATTCATATAAAATCACATATACTTAATATATAAATATATATAACATATGACTATCAAAATACTATATATACTTGATAAATAAGTACATAACATACAATTACCAAATCACATGAAACAAAATCATCGATGCATAAAATAATTTTTATATAAATAGATGATCAATATCCAGAAACTTTTATCTCTACCGGTGACATGCCTAACACGTTAGATACTAATCTACACTCGAAACTCAATTTAGGTATTGGAAAATTCGCTCGACATTCTCCTATCCAGAAAATATCCTCCTATAATATTAATCTTAATATTAATAATTAATTCCATTACATTATAAATCCAAAACCTTCTATCTGGATTTTATCAACGATCTATCAACTAATCCTTAGCCCCAATTTTATAATTTCCTGATCCCTAGGAGAAATAAACTTTTAGATCTTCATTTTCAAATATTTATTTATTTATCTAGCTCTTTATTTTCTCTCTCTTTCTCTCTCCTCTTTCTCTCTTTCTTCTCTTTCTCTCTCTCTTCTTCTCTCTCATCTTTCTCTCTCTCAAATTATTATTATTATTATTATTTATTCTTTTCTTTTTTTCTTCTCTTTTTCTTTTCTTTTCTTCTCCTCTTCTTTTCTTTCCTTTTCTCCTTCCTTCTTCTCCCGCTTGGCCGAACAGAGCACCCACACCCCCTACTCTTTCCCCAAAGCTTAGGGTTTCTCGCTCGGAGGAGGGTGGCCAGACTGCATTCCACGGCAGCATGGCCTATGGTCTGTATTTCGATGATCGACGGTAAGAGATTTAGCTTCCAAAGCGGAGAAAAGTGATATAGGAACCCTCTACCTGGCTTCCTAGTGGTGATCGGCTACGATGGCGGTGGAAATCGATAAGTTCTCTTCCTCGATTCTTTGGCTTTGGTGGGGTTTTGAGAGGGAGTTGATCTAGGATTTTAAAGAGAGTGGAAAGGAGGACTTAGACTCCCTCCCGACTCTTCCTTTGAATTCTACGTAGGAGTCTCTCAGAGAAGAAAACTTCCAACAAAAGTCTTCTTCTATTTTTGAAAGAGGGTCCTCTCCTATTCAATCAACGAATATTACATTCTCATTTTCTTAAAATAATTTCGTTCTCAAAATTATCTTGCTTGAGATTTTAAACCTTTAAAGTAACAAACCATCATGTCATTTTTAAACTTCTAATTAATCTACCTCTTAATGTACTTGTTTCTCAAGTCTTAACATAACGAAATTACATAATACTCAAAACTTAATCCCTTCCATTTACATGACTTTCAAGTTAAAGAATCAATATTTCTAATCGGCTTTGAATAATTTTAAGTCACCACACTTCCGCTGTGCATTCTGATATAATTTACTAAATTCTCTAGTTTTATCAAATAAATTTCTAATGAATTATCACTATAACTTAAAAGACCCAACCTTCTAAAAGATTTTTGTTTTCAAGATTCATTGTCCTTACTGCACCTTGAGTGTACTATTTTAATATTAAACCTTAAGCACATATTGTATCATAACATAGAATGATTTGAAATTCAAATCCTAAATTTATTTCTATTACTTCTATCATGGCTTTACTAATCCAAATTTCAATCCATTTATATTACTTCTATTATTGTTCTTGGTGTTCGTTAACCTAAAGCACAAATATTCTTTAGCCACAATTCCTTGTGATTATAATTTGAATTTCAATATCATTCATATCATGTCTTAATCACTTATATCATAGTCTCAAGTGATCATAACTTAAATTTCGATGTCATTCTGTCATATCCTAATAACCACCATATTATTTGCTAATCACTTATATCACATCCCAAGTGTTCATAACCTAAGTTTTTATATTATCCGTGTGATGCCTTAATAACTGCCATGTTATTTTTTAATCACTTATGTTACGGTCCCGAATAATCGTAACCTAATATTTGATACCATTCTATCATGTCCCAAATCCAGCACTCGGGTTGGCTATGTGATCGGTCACACAATCCTAGGCATCGTCTTAGGGATCGTGCTGGGCCTAAAGTACAAAAGAATCTCATTTTCTTTAGAAATTGCATTAAATAATCAAATACCATCAAAATAAATTCATGATAACTAAATGATCAACTTGATCGTTATATTGGTATAGGAAAGATAACTAACTAATTAATCTAAAAATTATGGAATTCAAATTCCATGCTCGACCCAATCCACACTACGCATCTTGCGACTCTAAAGAAAAGAAAAATGAGAAGTGAGCTTAACAGCCTAATAAGAATTCCTATACACCGACACCATCATAATAAAAAAATTAAAAAGTATTATGAAATGTCAAAAAATACTATAATAATATATATAATAATATATGCCATGCGATGCAAAATGTCATGTCATATAACCCTCATGATCATCACAAATCAAATTTAATCATCTTAGGGTGCTTGGCTTTGGATTACCATAACTACGTTTCTGGCCCGTGGCAGGGCATCAATAGTTCCATATTTTTGGTCTATAGCGGGGCATCAACGGTACTACATTTCTGGTCTGTAACAGGACATCAATACATGGCTGGCCCACTGTACCATCATCCATCATGCAATTTTAAAATCAATTCATGCTTGTTAACAAAGTTTATACCAAAACACACTCTTTTACCCAATTGAATGTTCCCATAATTTATTCAACCAAGTTTAGTATAATTCATATAAAATCACATATACTTAACATATGAATATATATAACAAATGACTATCAAATACTACATATACTTAATAAGTATATGACATGCAATTATCAAATCATATGGAATAAAATCATCGATGCATAAAATAAATTTTATATAAATAGATGATCGATGTCCAGAAACTCTTATCTCTACCGGTAACATGCTTAACATGTTAGATACTAATCTACACTCGGATCCCAACCTAGGTGTTAGAAAATTCACTTAACATTTTCTCGCCTGGAAAATATCCTTTTATAAGAACAATCTTAATATTAATAAATAATTATATTATATTATAAATCCAAAACCTTCTATCCAGATTTCATTGGTGATCCACCTACCGATCCCTAGCCCCAATTTCATAATTTCCTAATCTCTAGAAGATAAAAACTTTTAGATATTCTTTTTCAAATATTTATTTATTTATTTTACTTTTTCTAATATAGTGCCTATCAAATTTTATAGTACTTGTCTCGTATGATATCTGTTCATCAAATTGCCTGCCATCCCTGCTATGGATCGTATGTTACTGTATTCCAAGGCCGTGCATGTTGCGGAGTGATAGCTACTCAGACCAGTTTGTTTCTTTGAAAAATGCTCGTCCGAATAATTCATCAGATATTCTTTTTATATGTTTAATGATAATAGGACACGAGAACACCCAACATCCAACTGCTAGTAGATCTCCATGCATGCATGCCCCGGCCCCATACAACTTTTCACAGGTTCGGTGATTGAATGCCTATTTAATTCTTTCCACGCTATTTTTTAGCTTGATGAGTATGACTAAATTCCATGCGCGGGGTCGTTGCCTTTTCTGGAGGCTCCTCTGTTTGAAAATTAAAGGATGCTGAATGTCATGATATACCAATTCGGCACGGATTAATTATCGGTTCGATCGTTTATCAAATTTTTTTTGAACCGGACGTATAAACCGGAGCACCCGAAGGAAGTCACGTCGGTAGATAAAGCGACGACTCGGAATATGGGGTCGGTCTTTGGCCTTAGCCGAAGGCATCGATCCTGAATAATACTATCACGATCGGTTACTGATCAGTCTCCTGCACATTGGTCCAAGTACGCCGATCCGAAGATGATACCGGCATCGCTTCGCAACCCACTCCAAAGGAAAAAGGCTCCGATGCAACTAGCATAGGCGTTCTCGGCTTGCTCCGAAAAGGATAAACCCGAGGACATTTCGCCGATTCGATGCCTGTCCCTGTTGGAGAAGAGGTCCAGAAACAAATCTTCGAATATGGATACGGTTGTTAAAATCAACCGCGTGACCACTATCTCCGGTCGCAATCCTATCGGAGTGGCCACGTCGCCGCTAACTCCAATTCCAACGATTCCAAACCGGTCAGAATCAATTGACAACCACTTATAGTTATATGCGGGATAAAGTTAGTTAATCCCGTCATAATCATAGGTAGGTGAGTCTAACCACACTCTGATACGACAACCGTAAATACTGATAAGAATGGACACTCAAGATAAGCTTGGAAAAAAATACTTTCGTCATCTTTCTTTCTTATCCGAAAATTTTCCATTATGTTACGGGAACCCCCTCTAATTTAAGAACATCTTCGATCATAAAAAATTCGATCAGGAGTCTATTTTGTAGATATCCAAAAAAAAATTAACCGGCGATTCAGTAACTTCGTCCGGCCGATAAATATTCCACGTCAGCAAGATTTGGTGGCCCAAAAAAAAGTGTTTAGAAAAAGGTGAGAAAGAAAAGTTGGAAAGCAACGCGTATGATAATAAGGGAGGGAACATCGATCCAGTTTCGTCCTTTGACATCCAAAGACTTTTGGACAGCCTCGATCCGCATGAAGACTTCCTCGTAATATTATTAATCTCTTATCCGCATAGCACCCGCTATCCCGCGTACAAATTAACCAAAAATGCCAACGTTATGGTTTATTTTTATTCTCTCGTCACCCGATGCGGATTTGCTGGAGGTCACTTTCTTGACTTCCTCCGGCCAGCGCCAAGAATTCATCGTTTTATAATGCAAAACAAAACGAACAAGTGGCATTAGTAAACACGAGCCTGATTAAAACCCAAGAAACCTTCAAGAAAGTAATGCGTACGTCTCCTTTTTTTTTTTTTTTTTTTTTAAGAAGGTCCGTGGCAGTATGAACCTAGGCTAGGCGAGGACCTCGTCTGATGTTCTACAGGTCAACCAGTCCCGAATGCAGAGGAGAAAGAAGTTACGATGACCTTTTCTTTCCGAGTAGGTCATGGTTGTAAGAATTCATGGTGTGATCGGATTTTTGGATATGAATATTGCATTGCTAGCTTTTTATTATTTTTTTTGATTAAACAAAAGGAATAGGAAGATAAATTTTGGTGTAGCTATCTTGCAGACATCTATCACGTTCGGTAATGTCCGATACGAGACGCTTAGATTTTCGCAGTCTCTTTCCGTGAGTACGTCAACCTAATGCTACTAAGACGCCGGCCGGTGGAATGGGAGTCATTTAATCGAATCATCCACGAGATAATTTTTCGAACCCGCGATCGATTGATAGTGAGGCAAGACCTCTACCAGTCGGGCTACCACCTTAGCGGTGCTTTCATTTTCTTTGAGCTCGATTCCGGTGTCTCGCCTCGCATGTAAAAAAAGAAAAAAAAAAAAAGAAAAAAAAAGGGGCAAATTTATCAACCATGTAGATATTGTTGGAACGCAGCTGATAAGAAAATCTTGGATACAATTTTAGAAATTAAGCTAACAAAAATTTATGATCCCTCTTCTATTAAAAATTAAAGAATAACTTATTGAATATCATAAAATCAAAATAAAAATATGGAAGCATGTATATTCCCATCTCTCCTGTAGGATCAATTGAAAAAATCATCTCAAAATATGATTAGAATTTCTTTACTTGTGAGCGTGCATGGCCATGAAAAGGATCGATGAAGAATTCTTCCAGCACTCGGGAAGAAGAAATATGAGGAACAGATTGAAAAAAATCCAAGGATCCATTAGATTCCGGGTAATAAGGCATGTGAAATAAATTTCATGTTAAATTTCCATGTTTGATATGAAAAAAGTAGAGAAAAGATATAATAAAAAAAAGTAGTGGATCCCATATTCATTTTCCCGAGAGAGGAGGTAAAACAAATATCATAGAGATTGGTATTTTATAAATTCCCAAGTTATGGTGGTCTGGCATTGATAAATTTATCACTAATAAAGTTCATTTATAATTATTGAATTTTTTTTGATATTTTTCTAAATTAATTCAATGAAGGGGTTTTTATGAAATAATTAAAATATAAATGTCATCGTACAATGGATTATGTGATTATAATCATTGTATAAAATTTGATCGAGCATGATGATGCTATCTTAGTATTAAAAAATTATTTTTTATTGAGAGATATATTGATCATATTCCTATATAGAATTATCTCCGACCAAACATGGTAATTTTTTTTAAGCATCATTTAACAAAAAAAAAATTTACTAACCAAACATGATAAAAATTATTTTTCTCTACAATTATTTTTCTAAAAAAATGATTCTCAGGAATCGTCAAATTAATCTATAATTTAATATACCCCAACCAAACAGATCTTGAGAGAAACTTGGAGAGAAAAAGCTTGAAGAGGAAGAAACTAAGAATGATTTTTTAAAGCTTACAAGGGCGCTATGGAGGTCCTTTTTTATAGCCAACCAATTTTGATTATTGAGCTATCCTATTAAAACCAGAAATGAAGTCCTCAATCAATTTGATCATCTGGGCTATTGCATTAAACTAAAAATAAAATATCCAACATAACGCAATAAAACCAAAAATAAAGATTTTTTTTTATAGACAATCATTTCTAACCATTTGTGCTATCCTATTAAAACCAGAAATAAAATCCTCCACATAGCCTAATAAAACCAAAAATAAAATTCCCAATCAATTTTGACATTTGGGCTATCCTATTAAAATTAGAAATAAAGTTCCCAAAGTTCAGAAATACAATTAAATCCCAACATTCAAATATTAAAAATAAAGTTTTCAGGTTAGGCTTGCACCTGTACCATATCTCGTCCAACTTAGGTATTAAATTTTTTTTATCAAATCTCCTCAAACATCTATAATAAATTTTGACAAATTCTCCATATATAATTGGCTCAAACAATCTTTCCACTCTTAATATAGAATTAAAAAGATCTTAATCAAAGTGATCACAATAAAAAAAAATAAAAAAAAATATTTAAAATATTTTATGTTTTTAAATTCAAAAATTTCTCCAACAGATATGATAACGCTTGGTGCTGACTTCATTAGACACGAAAACTTCAACCAGCCAGAAATTTAAATTAAGGTGTAGCAATCTATGGCTTTCCGGGTCTTTAAAGGAGCAATATCCAGAGTTATCTAATTGATCATTGCCTAACATACATGACAAATGAAAACTCGACGGTTTCGGATACTTTCAACCATGATTCGCGGTACCATTTTATACCGTTCGATACGGGACATACCGTACCGTATCGATCAAGAGCCGGCACGATTCGTCATCAAAAAATGATTCGAATACCGGATCATTAAAAAATAATAATAAAAAAATTTCCGTACCGATATGGGACCGGTACGAATTGTCCGGTTCGGATCGGTTCAGACTCGATTCGACCCGGATCGGATCGGTTCGGGATCAGATGAGAAGAAAAAAAAAATATTATTTTTTTAAATTTAACATGTAGATATATATACCGATATGGCATGATACGAACCGTAACAGATCATTCATCGATCCTGAAACCGATCCAGCAGTCCTTGCCTCCAACTTTTCCGTCCTATATTCCAAGAGTTGACAATCCAATATAATACAATATATGATGCATGCTGCTTAGATGTTAACGTGGTTCGTGAATATTCTAATATTTGACTTTGGATGAGTCAGAGTTGTGGATAAAAAAGAAAGTTGTACATGTTTTTTTTTTAAAAAAAATTTAAGAAGAGCACCATGTGTTCGTACGACAATTTACTTATGATAGGAGGAAATATTATTTATCGCATGAACTTTTTATTTTTAGTTTTGCAACGTAAATTTAATCTTTAATGCAAAAATAAGTCGTATCTCCTGCCATTGATATTCAAATATAATCGATTAAATAATTAAAAAATGCATGTAGATTTTGCTTGTATCCGATATATATATATATATTAATTTATATCAGAAGATGTCAAAAACCTTTTAACTGATAAAAGGTCGTAGACTATATTTATAAACTATATTATTAGGAATCTTTTTAGAATTTAACTTAACTCGTTTCTTCTATCATGAAAGCGTAACTGTAGCGGAGCTTTAAGTTCTCAAATGGATGGGTACAACGGATTATGGTTGATATTGTTATAGTTTAAAAATAAAAAATGACTTTCTAAAATAAGTTCGCTCTAAAACTATGTAAAGATGGTATACATGCTCATATAACAAATATAGGCTAGAGCAAAGATAGCTGAACCGAATTCAAAATTCATACCGGTCAGCAACCGGTACAGTACATATACCGATCTTGATAAATTAAAAAAAAAAAAAAAAAAAAAAAAAAAAAAAAAAAAAAAACTACCTTCCTTCCACTCCTAAGTAAGAATCGTTAAATTGAATATGAATCGGATCCGAACCGAGTTTGAACCGGATCCGAATCGGACCGTACCGATTTGAACCAATCCGTACTATACCAAACCGATCCGTACCGAATTCAGACTAATTTTTATGATTCGAATCCCGAACTATTTTTTATAATTGAATCATATCAATTTTTGATCGGTATGGTACGATATATCTTTAACCGAGTAGTTCAGGATTGTACCGTAAATCTTTAACAGAGGAACCATCCTCCCGACGAGGAATGTTGAGTGTATGTTGAAGTACTTATCGGGAATTTAGATGGCAACCCGTTGACATGGCTTTTGTTGGAAACTGATGACAAATTAGGATATAAATGCATAACCCCATGCACATATCTGGTGTGGTTTGATAGGATGGTCTGGAGGCAGGCAGACTTGGGTTAAAGGACGCATATCACATTCCTGCTTTTATTTATTCTGGGCATCCAAATGTCCATCCAAGGTCCAAGCAACAGCAGCTGCAAGCCTTTGCTCATACTCTTGGCCAGTCACAAAACAAGCTATTACTATAAATATTTTACTTACGTAAAATAAGATGCTGAAAACATTATGATAGCCATAAAATGAATTATCCAATACATTATTCATCAATACGTAAGTTGTTGATAGATCATCACCACTTATTAAACATGGTCAACAACCTCCAAAAGTCCATTTGACTTTGCAAGTTTCAAATAAAATACCATTCAAGTATATGCTGCATGCTGATTCCATCAGACCAAGTTGAAGCATCTTCGAGGAAAGATCTTGTACGAAATTAATATAGAAAACTACGATCCATGGCATTAAATTATCGAGTTAGACTTTTCCTATTTTTCAGATTTCCTCCACCAGTTCACCTTATCTGCTCAAAATTAATATTTATTTATCATTTATTCCTGTTGGTCGAGACAGCTAAGATAGATTTATTAGGTGAGTATCCGATTTTAGAAGCTAATAAATTATGGTTAATGGTAGGAGGGGAGAGGGGTGTTGGGTTTGACCAGTTCCCACCTTGGTCAGTGATTGGGATGGGATGGGCTTCTGGAAACTTTTGTGGGTGGACTCGGTGCTTCGCTGGAGCAGAGCTGCGGTAGCCAGCGAACCAACCATCCCTCCCTCCCTCTCTCTCTCTCTCTCTCTCTCTACCCCCCAACCCCCGTCTCAACTTTTAACCCTCTCTCTCTCTCTCTCTCTCTCTCTCTCTCCTTGACGCCGTCTCGGAGAGAAAGATCGCTTCTCGAGCCACCAGTCGATCCAGCAATCCAGCAATCCCCTTCGGTCTGGCCCTCCTCCGCCGCTGCGGATCTGTACCCTGGAAGTTTTTTTTTTTGCTCTTCTATCCTCGTTTTTCTCGCGTCGAATCCCTAAGATCGCGCCATTTGCGCTGACTTCGATTGGGTTTGTATTGCTCCAATCTTTCGGATTCTGGTTCTTGGCGGATTCGGTGGCGTTCGTTCACTTGCTTTGAATGCTAAAGATCGTTTCCTTTTGGTATTTTAGCGTTTCTTCCTGTACTTCTTGTTTTCCATGGGTTTGTTGGGGATCGGAGTTGTTTAAATTGGATCCGGTTTTGTTCCCCCTGGTGTAATTCGCCATTGGATTCGTTGCTCAGGGAGTTTACTTCTTTCTGTATGGGAACGGAGGGAAAGAATTGAGAAAGGTTCGACGCCATGGGGGTGATTTGCTCGAAAGGAGCTGCTGTTGATAAATCGCCCAGTGAAAGCACTCTTAACGCTAATGGCCTCGGAGATGATGATATGATTGATTATGAGTCCTACGGAAGGGAGAAAAGCAGTTTAAAGACCGTGCCGGTGGCTGAAACTATGGGAAGGGGTTGCATGAACAACCGCCCAAAGAACCCAAAGAGCCGCAGCTGTCCAGAATTCTTTCCCTAAAATCCATGTCCACAAAGTCAAAGCTGGCCGCCTCTAGGAAGATCACGACAACCAAGGCAAGTCCTTTCTTGGATAGTTGTGTTCTGATTATTATGGGAAAGCATACTGTTTTAAATGAGAGTGCATTGTGTTTTATGTGATGCTTCGATGGGGGATTGTTATTGTTATCTATGATTATGAATGGGGGGTTTAGGGGAATCAGTATGCTTTACGTTGAAGGATTGAACTAAGACATTGTGTTAAATAAATATAGTTCCATTGCAAGTGTAACATGAAGTCTATTATGAAAATTCACTAGAGTGATTCAAGGACGGAGGACCACCTGAAATCAAAGGTTCAAGCTAATCATGTTGTTTGCTGAATTTTGTTATTTAGGTGATTCTTGGTTTTGTCTAATCATTCTGACACATTTGTTGCATCAAAGAAGCTACAAAACCTATGATATAAACTCCATCTTAAAGCTGCCCTAGAGGTTTCTTGTCTCGAGGTTCAACACATAAATATCAGGCAAAAGGCAGAGATCAAAATCTTTGTCTGCTATTGATTATTTTGGCTTTTTGTGTCTATTACCAATATCATGGAATGTCTCTTTTAATTTGTGGGGCTGGACTGGATCTTTCTTGGTTATTCCTATCACCATCCTATCTTAGACCCTTAGAATGCATTATTTGCAACAGTGATGGCTACAGATGGTTTGGAACAAAAACGGAAGAACGAAGATGGAGATAGCAAAGTTGTGACATGAAATATTGTGAAGAGGAAATAAAACTTTAAATTAAGCAAACCAAACTGAATATATATAGGACATGGCTGATAACTAAATTGGTTTGAGAAGTTAGCTGACGGGTTAAATTTGCTTAAAATTTGTACTCTTGTAGTATATTGGTTTACTTGTATAATTTGTGGGGATGAACTCAACTTCTGCTGGGTTAAATTTGCTTAAAATTTGTAGTATATTGGTTTAGTTGTATAATTTGTGGGGATGAACCCAACTTCTGCTTTATATTTTTTGTTATAAGACAACTTGAGGTAATTGGGATTGAAAAAGTATTGTGTCTTGCATTTTGTTTATTCTCCTGCAATCCTTAGGCTTTCGTAACCATGCCCGCTCTAGTATGTGCCAGAACTTGTCATAGTATGGCATATTACATTTGTGATGCAGACTACTTGCATTACATTTGTGTTGCAGACTACTTGCATCATCATTTGCTGAACGACCACAAATTGCTGGGTTTGGGGTGTGTTGAACCATGCTGGCGGTCGATTGGGATGGTGTTGATGTTCGAAACGAGAAACCAGCGAGGAGGGGGAGAGGGAGAAGGAAAGAGAGGAAGAGAGATGGGGGTAGAGAAGGAGAGGAGAGGGGAAGGGGCAGCGAAGCTTGTTGTGCCGTTGTCGAGCTCGATGGAAGTTGCAGGAGGGTAGAGGAAGGGAAGGAAAGGGAGAGGGAGACGTCACTGGAGACTTCTGGAGGGCCGACAAAGGTTGGAGGGACGGGCTTTGCCCTCCTCTCGATTGAAACAGGGGAAGCCCCTGTTTCCTTTTATATTTTACTTTTATAGAGTGAAATCAGCAAGTGTTGCTGACTTCAACCAAAAATCCAAAAAAAAAAGAAAACTAGTCAAGTCGGCAATACTTGCTAACTTTACTCGATAAATCACAAAAAAAAAAAAAAAAAAGAAATAGGGGACAAAGCCCTTGTTTCGATCACGAGGACGGTGGAACCCCTCCTTCGGCCTTCACTGGTCTTGGCAGCGAGCTTGGCAGCCTCGCTAGTCTTCCAGATGCCTCCAGTGGCCTTCGACGGTCACACCTCCCTTCTCCCTCCCCTTCCCTCTCTCCGCCCTCCTCCAGCTTTCATTGATCTTGGCAGTGGTACAGTGAGCTCGGCTGCCCTCTAGCAGGCTCCGGAGGCCCTCTCTCCCTCTTCCTTTCCTTTCCTCCTCCCCTCTCTCTTCTTCTACTGTTTTCCCTCCACCCTCTCTTTGTGTTTCTTCAGGCCTAGTGTGGAATAGCATGGGGGCACACCAAACATTGCTAGCCGACCGGTCTGGGCTCCAATACTAGTACAATGAACCTTGACCTATTTAGTTGATGCAATCGTTAGAGAAGAGGTAAACATAAAGAAGAATAAAAGACTATAGAATTATGTTGAATTTGTTGAACTTTAATAGATAAGTGAAATCTTCATGCAGGAGATGTCTTCTACTTTTAGAGGCCACTTGCTGTCTAGCCATGGGTAATTTGTGAAACAATCACTTTCAAGGTTACAAAATTCAGGTTCCCGTGGACCTTTGTTTAAAGCAGCACTAAATCATTCAAATACATTCTTAATGTCTGGAACTACTACAGCCTAAGGGTCCTTAACTGCAACTTAAATGGGGTTTCTAAACATACTATTAGCAAATTAGGACACCAAAACATTGTCAAAGCAGTCCTCAAAGACCTCCAGTAATAACTGGCCTTTCTTCCCTATTTAACAAATGGTACCGTGTAAGATTTCAATGATTAGGCCAATTAAATGATTGCTACCTTATCACTTTCCTGAAAACATAAATAGAATGCATCAAGATTCCAAGCTGAAAACAAAAAGCACTTGCATTGAAATTGACTTAGAAAACCTGAAAAAACTCCAGACCAGGCAAGGTGGGGGGATCTCTCAGGACTTCAACACAGAAAACCTGCACTTTAAGGTTTTTTTGGCAAACCTTTATCACAAGACATTTATTATATGTCTTTGTGTAATTTTAAAGTTAAGTTCCTCAGTCCAAAAGTCCCTCCTAGTTTGGTAATATTTTAAGAAAGTATGTGACAGCATTCTTAGGCATATTACATTGCTCTTGGTTTAGTGCAATAGGAAGCACATCAAGCTTTGAGGATATGATATTTTTAATTATACCAACCAAGTTTATTGGATGATGTTAGATTCAACCATGTTTATATGTCATAATGTTGTTCAAATTAAATTTGGACCTCAGAAACTTACCAATTTTGGATTTTTAGTTACTCAATTTCATGCTTTGTTCACTTATTTTCATATGTATCCTAAAAGTTTTGCTTCAAATTAAGCTTCTCACATTATAGAACTGATTTAGATACCTCACCTATTTGTTAACAAAGAGTATGAGAGATTGCAACAGGCCAGGCTGCAAAACTTTTGGCTTGTTTTTCACTTGCAAATTCTCATGATGATCGAGATGAAGTTGTTATTAGGTGGCTAATGATATGCTTGACATTACCAATATGAGTTTGGCCAAATAACGTGAAACCATAAATTGAAATTGGCATACCATCTAGTAGTGTCTCGGAAGTTGTATTTTTTTAAATAATGTTGTTTATCAGCATGGCCTACATTGGGGGTGCAATCGAGCCGAGCCTTGTCAAGTAGTTAGAAGATCGAGCTGAGTCAAGTAGTTAGAAGCTCGAGCTCAGCTCAATTCAAAATACTCGAGCTTAAAACTCGACTCGAGCTTAAAACTCGACTCGAGTTCGATCAAGCCTTAGTATTCCAAGCTCGAGCTCGGCTCGATAACAAAAAGGTAATACTCGAGCTCGACTCGACTCTGCTCGAATATCAGTTGAGCCATATTCGAGCTCGAGTTCGAACTCGAAATTAAGCCTTAACCTACTTATAATATATATTAATATATTTATATTATAAATAAAAATAAAATTATTTAAAATATATATAAATTTAAGTAGGCTCACAAGCTTTTGAGTTGAGTATCTTGCTACTCGAGCTTGACTCGAAAAGCTACTTGAGCTTAACTCGAAAAGCTACTCGAGCTTGATAATAATTGAGCTCAGTCAAGCTGGACTCGAGCTGAGCTCGGGTAGCTTGTGAGTAGTTCAACTTGTTTGCACCTCTAGTCTACATGTTTGTTTCATTTTGCTCTTCATTATGGAATCTAGATGCGATTTTACCAAACCAATATATAACTGCACCTTGTTCCTCTATAACCATACTCTAATGCCTTATGGATTGATGTGAATACACATAAAGGAAGCTTAGGAGTTGCATCAGTAGTATATATTAGTGATGAGGGCTGGTCAAAACTTGAAAATGTAATGTCATGTGCAAAAAAGTCAAATGTGACTCTGATAAGAAGACGGTCTAATTGGACATCATGGAAGTTTAAAGGTCTGAAAAGCCTGATTGGAAGCAGATGGAATCCTTGGTCGAAATGTGTGATGATGAATGATTGGCAAAGATGGAACTGGTTAAGGTTTGCTATTTCTGTTTTTAAGTTTCTGATGCATCCTGATCCACCTTAGCTTGTTTTTCTCGTAAATTTCATCTACTATTGCTGAAAAGTTTTGGTAGGTTGCTGATTTTGTTTGCATCTATTTTATTCTATTGCAAAAATTTTTCACGTTCCTTATTGAAAAAGGTTTGTCTCTGTTTTATTGTTTCTAAAAACTTTTACCTTGACAAGCAAACCCTGGCATTATTACTTAAACTGTTTCTTCTTCAAGAGTTCAGTGAAGCAACCTACTAGCTAACTATGTTGTTACAGGTCTCAGAAGTCAGCTCACTTTTGGGGAGGGCTGGTTCTGCTGGGCTTGGAAAAGCAGTGGAGGTTTTGGACACACTTGGTAGTAGCATGACTAGTTTGACCCCCAGTGGTGGATTTGTTTCAGGGGTCTCAATGAAAGGCAATAAGATATCAATTCTGGCTTTTGAGGTTGCAAACACAATAGTCAAAGGTGCCAATCTCATGCAATCGCTTTCAAAAGAAAATGTAAAGCATTTGAAAGAAGAGGTGCTTCCCTCAGAAGGTGTGCAACATTTAGTTTCCAAAGATATGGATGAGTTGCTAGGGATTGCTGCAGCTGACAAAAGGTGTGCAGTGAGCATTAAAGTTTTTCCATTTCAATACGTTTGAGAAGAATCCATGTTAAATATTACAAAATTTTATTTGCCTTCTTTAAGTGGACTATGTGCATGCCCCCCTTTCTCAAGAAATAACTTGTCAGTTTTTTATGTCAATTTAACCAGGGAAGAGTTGAGAGTATTTTCTGGAGAAATTGTTCGATTTGGTAATCGTTGTAAAGATCCTCAGTGGCACAACCTGGACCGCTATTTTGCCAAGTAAATATCTCATTAGTTCTGCAGTATATTATTTCTCAACACAATTTTTTCATCATCTAAAATGTGACTTATATTTTTTGTTTACTTCATCGTCATCTAGACTAGAGTCAGAACTTACACCTCAGAAGCAGCTGAAAGAAACTGCAGCTGGAGCTATGCAGAATTTGATGACATTGGTTCGGTATACAGCAGTGAGTATTCTTATTTTTTATTATATAAAGAACAAATCATCTCTTCTAGTGTAACCGTGCATGTTGATTTCAATCCTGAACAATAAATGTGGATTTTAATTAAATTGTGATCATTAACAAACCATTGCAATTTGATGTTGCATCTTGAAACAGTTTAAAATAGGAATTAGTTGAAAAAGATAATATGCTTGAACTGCCAACATCGACTTCTTGATGAGGTTAGATAATTCAGGCTTGATTTATTCAGATAGGCTGGAATGGAAACTAAGTTGATTGTCACTTGTGTGATATTCTTTTTTTGTAGAATAACTACAATATATACTTTGTCATATAATTATTGATATATTAGATATTTAAAACCTAAACGTATATCCTAACACTCTTTAGACCTGTATTTATCCATACCTTTTGCTTTTGCAGCAACCCAATTGTATCTAGCTATATGTTTGTGGAGTCTGTATCAATTTTTATCTGATAATTGTTATTAGGGCAATTGAAGAATTGTCTTGTGCTGAAAATTACATTTTGTAAGACTACTCTCATGTATGCCTTGTATCCTTTGATGTTTTCTTGCCTTTGGAGAAATCAACCTTTAAAATATTGGAGATTGCAATACAAGTTTGACAGGTTAGTCATTGGACCTGAAGCTTGCTAAAGATAAGTTCACTTGCATACCTGGCACTCTGAAGTGGCAACATTTAAGTACATAGAATATGCATGTACATAAGTGCTCATATTGGTGTTTTATTTCTGAGTGCTGAAGACTTCCGTGCTGAAAGTCTGCTATCATATAGATAGAAAAATGACATAACTATCTCTGTTAATTTTATGAATAAGTTAACTTTAATTGTCATAGGAAGTCACCAGTTACCTTTTTCAGGGTACTGTCTTTCTAGAAATGCCTTTACTTTTTGCCTATTTCCATATTTGTTTTGGTTGGTTTTTAACTTATGTTTTCTTAGGAACTGTACCATGAGTTGCATGCATTGGATAGATTTGAACAAGATTATCGGCGGAAACTTCAGGAAGAGAACTTAACTGCAATTCAAAGAGGTATACAGTATACTGCTTTTGTACCTGAACCTCCCATTTAGTTGTAGTGTCAAAAGTCCACTTTAAGCTTTTGGTGCATTGAATATTCTTCATATAAAATATTAATTGTTGTTTTTGGCAAAGAATGATTTTTTATATTATGTTTCTTTGGTGACCTGTGTAAATTTGAGATTATCTTGAATTCTTGATGAGTGCTGCAAGCTGAATTGTTCTAGATAACTGGTATTGTATAAACTTCATAAGTATATAAAAAAAGTAAATATATTATCATAAAATACCGACACAACGTTGTTTGCCCAAATTATATTGGAATTCTTATAATTTTTTTTGTGCAGTGTGCACTCCGTGCAGTACAAATAGCACCTTTTCTTTCGTAAATAATGTTCTAGAGAGAATTCAGAGCCTGCTACTTGGAGTCAGAAGAAGGGAAAGTGTTACTATGTGGTGTAGAATCAGCTCTGATTTCTGAAACTTAGGGTGGTGTAGAATAAACCGTGCATCTTTATAACATGCATATTATAATGTTATACTTTTAGAGATGAAGAATAACATGTGCAGAAGATTACAGCTAAGAGTTTGGTGTCACTTCAAATTGGAGCTCAAAACACCATGCAAGTTACCTCATCAATGAAGCTTAGGACTCTGGGATCCATGGACCACAGCAAATTGATGGATGCTTATCTCACTTCAGTATTGCTGTACTCTCCAAGATTTTCTTAAAATATTTGTTTCAACAGGACATCAAATTATTATTTATTTATGAAGAAAATGCCAAAATGTTCTATCTCTACAATATTAGTTAACTTCATTTGGTGTTTTCTTGTTTTTCAATCATTGACATTGTGCTCATGAGTATGATATTCAATAACCAGATTCAGTGTTTCCCTAACAGACGAGATAATTTATGTTGGTTATGTAACTTATGTAATTAATTTTCTACCATGTTATGTCTGTGATTTATGTCTAGGGGACAATCTTCAAATTCTAAGGCAAGAATTGAAGAGCCAACGGAAGCATGTAAAAAGCTTAAAGAAAAAATCACTCTGGTCCAGAATTTTGGAAGAGGTAGGTAGGTAGTATTATTTACGGGTCAAAATCTCCATTAGCATGTAATTTTATCTGCGCGTATTGTTATTTAAAATATTGTTATTTTCTTTCACTGTATGCCCTGTCAATATCATTACAAACTCTTCCTGCATGCAAAATATTACGTTTGGTGATCCTTTCTGAAGTGTCTAATTTTAATGCCTGGGCTGCTGAATTTGGATGTTATGTGTACGATTAGTTCAACAAAAAGGTTTTCCCTAGAATAACAAACTCATTTACTTTTGTTGTAGGTCATGGAGAAGCTCGTAGACATTGTCCACTTCTTACATCTGCAGATCCATGATGCATTTGGAACTGCTGGTATATTTTTCTTCAATATTACTCCTAACCATTTATATACAACCATTTTTGTATTCAGTGATGTAAATATGAGAATAACTGTCAACCCCTTTATGCTTACCTTCTGTTGTGCAAAACCAGAATGTAAAATTCAAAAAGCATGATCCTGGTTTTTTTAAAGGTCCCAGAAATGCATATGCTTCAGTTCTGAAGAATAGTTGCATATTAGTGGATTCTGTGTACCTTCTTTTTACCTCTTTAATTTAGTTTAAACTTGGTATTTATCATTTATCCTTAGTAAATAATACTTTAGATTTGGTGAAGACTTCAGAATTCTGTTGCTTAAGCATATGAATATCAGGATTCGTTTGTCCTTCCTGAATAATACTTTACATTTGGTGAAGACTTCAGAATTCTGTTGCTTAAGCGTATGAGTATCAGCATTAAAAAATTCTTCATATAGACGTACAGGCCAAGATCTTGGATCCAAGAAGAAATTTAAGGAGACAGTCTAAATGAACTCTCTCAACTTTTCTGTTAGTTATTACAATTTACTTCTGAATGTGGTAAGTTGTGTGCTGTTTTCTAGCTAGCGTATTTCTATGAACTTATCATGGTTTCTAGTATGAGCATCGTTTGTTTTTATAGGATACAAGCATGAAAAATATAGTTAGTTTAGTTATTCCATTTTGTGCTAGCATGATTGGACATGATCTTCATCATGTTCAGAATTGTTGTATAGACTGAGTAGAGTTCCAGCTCTAGATTTAGTGGGCTACCTTCTGGCCTACATAGCATATCGCATCTGGAATTCTTTTTCTTATAAAATCAGTAAATACTCACCTATGAATTGCATCTATAAGCTTTTTGTTATTGTAAAGAGGCTGGTCAGATGACTAAATATTAAAATGGTCCAAGATATGATGGGTCTATTTTGGAACAACACCGAGTAAATAAAAAGGGACACATGAGAAACAGTAATTTTGATACGTTGTATTTCTTTATTAAAATAGAAAATTGGTGTCATATTTCTACTTATATGAACGCCTGACTTTGTGCCAGTGAAAAGAGCCTTTTCGCCTATAGTGATGTTTGCTCGATTGATTTTTATACCCTTGGAGTATACCTCCTTGTTAAGGGAAATTTCTTAATTTGCTTGAAACACTTGGGCCTTTTGTCAGTTAAGAGGCTCACAAATCAGTTAAGGGAAGTATCAAGTCAAATTGGTGAGTTATTTGATTGACTTAAACTTTGCATGTTAGATACTTTAGTTTGGGGGAAGTGGATTATCTAGTAAGAAACATGATATTCTAATGTTTTGAGCAATGGATCATGCAAACATCAGAGTTGATGCAAACGTGGAATTAAACATGAAAAGACAGGATCACAAGGATAATTGCAAGATTAAGGGGGTGCCCATTAAGGTGATATCAAATCAAGAAAACATAAAGTATATTCCTTTTAATTTATGCATAACTTGTCCACCTTTTCGTTTCCTGGATTTAGTGTCTTTCAGCTTGAGATATGATATAAACTGAATTCAGATTTATTAATGAACCTGATTGGAAGACAGAATTGCATTTCTTTGCCCCTCTTTAACTTGGACCTTTGTATTGGTGGTTGTGGAGTTTTCTTACTAGCAACGCTTTTAAAGGTGGGGTGGTTCTCGCTTGTAGATGCTTTATTTGATTAAAATCTAACAGAGCAGCTTGTACTTGCTTATCTGTTTGATGTAAGAGGGGTGTTTCATTGGTTATTTGTTCATGCCAATTTTGCTGTTGCATTCTGAATTTTGAACAATTTGTTTATGCCAGTACCGTCCACTATGATGTCAATTTGCCTCTTGCAATAGTGTCTAATTTCTCAAAAGTTTTTTAGCCGTTTCATTCTCATGATATATTAATTGTATCAAATTTCAGATGGAGATAAAGCTGTGAGAGGGTCCAACAGTCATCAAAGATTAGGGTCAGCGGGTCTTGCATTGCATTATGCAAATATCATCACTCAAATTGACACTCTTGTAAGTTCCTTTATGTTGACATTTACTGTCAGTGCGTGCATGTTGATTGCTAAATGCTGTCTTCTTTCCCTTCTATTTTGTTGTTTCAAGAAATTGATTTTTCGCTTTTCCATTTAGTTGTTTCAAGAAATTGATTTTTCGCTTTTCCATTTAGTTGTTTCCAGAAATTGAATTTTCACTTTGTGGAAAAGTAATTCATGAAATTGTTTTCTCAGATTATTGATACTTGGAAACCCTTGTAACTTCTATCACTTAATCAAAAGCTAGACCCATCAATCCAAATGTGGACAAATACTTCGGATCATGCTTATTCTTTTAATATTTTCTCCTATTTATTCATGTTGAATCTATCTTCCTTTGCCACCTTCAAGGGATTGCTTAACTGACACTTTTCTGAGCCACCTTTGTGATGTGATTTTTGTCACTTTTGTTGAAATAACTTTTTTATTATATTCTTTCTTTAATATGCTGTCTTCTGCTAATTCTATATTTTGATTATTGTCATGGAAAATCTGTCTGACAAACATGTGGTCATAACAGGTATCACGATCAAGTTCTGTGCCTCCAAACACAAGGGATGCGTTGTACCAAGCACTGCCTCCCAGCATAAAATCTGCTTTACGTGCCAAGTTACAATCATTTCAGGTCAAGGAAGGGGTATGTGATCATCGCTTTTACCAAAATTGACTGTGCGATCTGATGAATCCACGTTATATAAGATTTTTATTTCTTGTACTGTTTTCTTTTTGACTGCTAGGTCACTGTTTCTCAAATCAAAGCTGAAATGGAGAAAACATTGCAATGGCTTGTTCCAATTGCCAATAATACAACCAGGTAATGTCATTGCCTATGTTTATGTTTATATGTTGCACTAAAGAATCTTGGACCTGTTCAATGATACTCTTTTCTCTTCATGTCTGTGGCTGCATAACAATCCTCAGAGCACACCATGGCTTCGGTTGGGTTGGGGAGTGGGCAAACACAGGGTCAGTAGCTAATTCATTTCTCTTTTGCCTTGTTTTATGAGTATCTTGATATCTGCTCCATTCATGAGCAAGCTGTTTCAGATTTCTCATCATCATCACCAGCAATATATGATCATTTCTCATCATCATCACCAGCATTATATGATCTTTCAGGACTGAGTTTAATCATAAACCAGCTGGGCAGACTGACTTCATCAAGATAGAGACGCTCCACCATGCAGACAAGGATAAAACTGAGGCATACATACTTGACTTGGTGGTGTGGCTTCACCATCTAATTTGCCAGTCTAGATCTGGCAATGGAGGTATCAAGTCTCCCATTAAATCCCCAATTCGTTCTCCCACAAAGAAGAGCTTGGTAATTTCTTTGGTACAAAACAAATCCATCAATTCAACATCCATGCTGACACAAGAAGAACAAGAAATGTTACGATATGTCAACTCCAGAAAACTTACACCAGGGATAAGCAAAAGCCAGGAATTTGACACTGCCAGGTCAAGATTGAGCAAGCATGACAGGTTGAGCAAGAGCAGTAGTCATTCTCCAACAAGTGAAAATACAAAAGAACTTTCTTGGATGAGGAATCCATCAGCGGCCTCCATCATTAATCTTGACATTGACAGGATTAAAGTTTTGGATGTAATTGATAGAGTGGAAAACTTTTAGAAACTATGAATTGTATATGAAGCCGCATGGCGGGCATGTGCATTGGGAGTTAGCATTCAGGGTACAATGGGATTATTGGTAGGGGATACTCTGGGATTGGGCAGAGGCAGAAGTGTAAGATAGACAAAAGTGGCAAAAGGGTTGGGTATATGTCTTTGTACACAGCAATGGTGATCACGGATGATTTGTATTATAAACAGGGGAACTGTTCCATCTTACATGCACAAATCAGAGGAAGGAATTGGGTGGCATCACCTGAGCTTGTAAAAGGGATGCGGTGATTTTTCTAATAATCAATTTTCAGTTATTTCTCTGTCATCATCTATCCTTTACCGTGTAAATTCTCGAGTAAAATGGCATCCTGAAGTTGATTGGCTTAAAAGCCCGGCAGTTTTATGCTGGTTTGATGGCTGAAGTCTTCGAATTTTAGATATGCTATTTGCTTCCTTAGGTCGGTAATTAAATCAAGCAAATCTTCAAATTTTAGATATGCTATTTGCTTCCTTAGGTCGGTAATTAAATCAGGCAAATTTGGAGTATGATATCATGACACTTCAATTGAAAAGGGGTGGGTGGTCAGAGTAGATCCACCTCATTAACTGATTGAAGGGGCTTTGCTCTTGAGAATTGGCAATGGTACTACATTTTATAAAGCATGACACTTTCATTTCCTCGTAGAAAGGTAAGCTGAAGAGCTAGGCCAAGCTTACGTGGAAAATAAAGATAGACCTTCAAGTGGTTTTTATATACTACTATATTACCGGGTGGCGATTGATCTATCCTCGCACTGGAATGAGGGACGATCACAACAAAATCTTGTGGAATTTTATAGTAACTCCACATGATAGAGATCCTAGACTCACTAAGGGTGCTCCTAATGGATTCTAATCTTGGTTCTTCTCTATAAGGATCCCTTATCCTTGGTGGACTAGGGCTATCAGAGGTCCCATCTCCTTCCCTACTGGCAACAGGCTTATCAGCGACAGGAACTCCTAAGGTTCTAACCTTGATAAAAGAAAGGTCTTAGGAAGAAGAAGAGACGAAGGATGAAGAACTCGCAAAAATGATATAAAGATCCGGCCTAAAGGAGGAGAAACCCCTTATATAGGCGACTGCAACGATCCTGATTTTTTTCTCGAATGGCGTGGAATACTCCCGATTGTGATAGTATACAGATATCAACTAAAAAGATGCGATGGTGATGGAAAAGAAGCCGATATGACGGAAGGAAAATCAATATATCAGTATCGATCCATGAGAGTTTGGATGGCAAAGATAAAAGATGACAACGATTGCGATTGCATCTTCGTGTAACATCGATGACCCTAATTATGCCACGAACTCGAGCCTTTATTAAACACCAATGAAAGGAATATCGACATGAACCATGGATCCGAGGGATAATCCTTCTACCAATAAAAAATTGACACATGATAAAAGCATTACGCCCAAAGATGGTAAATTAATGTTGCTAATTGATTCCAGGATTTGCCAACATTGAAGGATATCTTCTCTCTTCTCAGTGAAGAATGTGAGTAAAAAAAAAGAGGGAGATTAACAGATTATTATTAACTCCCATCTTTCAAGACCTTAAATATACCTTGAAATTGGGAGTGGAGAGCAAGTGTTATGATTGATTGAGCGGATTAGTTAGAAAGGCTCATCTTAAAGCTCAAAAAGCTGACCAACCGACCAACTAGAATTCATTAGCCCGATCCAACTTGAAAAGTCCAACTGACTCATAAAGTCCGACCAACATAAGGACAGAACAATGAGTCAGCAACCCAATTTACCGGTCGATTCAAGAAGAATAAGGTTGGCAAGAAAAGGAGTCGTTATCTTAACGGGATAATAGATAATTGTTATAATGGACCCAAGTCAGTTCTAACTATCTAATGCTAGAAATAACTTTTTCCAACTGAATTTTGTTAAGATAAATGCCTATAAATACTGGTAAGAGGGGATCTCCAAGGTAAGTAAGAAAAAATACTGGCTGAAGTATTTCTGACTCTACTTTAGCTTCTTTGAAATTCTATATCTGTTGATCGTGCCCTTGCTGACTTTAAGCATCGAAGTGTCCCCTACCGAAAATCCTTCAGTGAGTGGGTTTGTTTTGCAGGAGTCTCCAGAGAATTGGCTGGAAAATCTAAAGGTATGAAGGGATTGCCCTAGTTCAGCATCAACAAGAATGAATGATGTTTCAGAATTCAGAGAGAGAGAGATGGAGTGGGTTTTTTCCTATGATGAAGTAGGAGGCGGTCCGGCTATCGGTGGCAGATCTGAAGGCCGGTTGGTAGCAGTAGTCGACGGTGCCGTTGAAGGGCGCCACCTGCTTCTCACAACCATCAGAAGGCTCAACATCTCGTTTTATGCTTGTGCATTAAAATCCTGGGCCGACTTACTAGCAATGTGCCTGTTTAGTGTTGTTGGGCTATATCTCAAGCCTGGCCCACAAGAAGCACAGCCACAGGAGAACCGGATCTAAAACTAAGCTTGCAGGCCCACACAGCACAAGTAGGCATGGCCTATCTCATGGATGCACAGGCAGTGGCCCAGCGACGGTGTGGTCCATACACGGTCCAGGGAGTTGGTGGTCCAAGGGCATTAGAGCAGTTAAGGAAGCTTTTTCACTATCATTATCACTATTTAAGGGACAAATGATGCCTTTTGCATGATCTGACAATCATGCACGCTCCCAGGAAAGATTTGATGGCTAAGGAAACTTCTGTGGGTCAAATAGGAGTTAGATAAAGAATTAAAATCATTTTCTGATGCGATTTGAACTGCCGAATTTCTGATGAAATGCTCTTCGATAGAAAGACATCCCAAAGGCTACAAAAGGGGGCAGATGGGTCAGAGCACTAGTATGAGGATTTAGAGGGTTTTTTGGAGGTATGGCAGTGACAGTGAAAATCTATAGAGGCTAAAGGGTCTCCTTGAGAGATGAAAGCTTGTGAGAGAGATTTTTAAATTTCTTATTGAGTTTTTTTGTGCAGGATGAAAGTATAAGATATCTTTTATATTTTTTTATAGCAAAACTTTGTACGTATGCCGTATTAATTATGTTTTTTATTTTATTTTTCTCTTTTTTTTCTTTTACGGCATCAACAATGCATCATGATATTAGGAATGGGTCCTATTCCGCACGATGGATTTTACAATAAGTGGTATTAGAGTAGTTAGTACTCAATTGGTATCAGAGTCCTAAATTGCCTGTGTTGATTTAAATTGAAGAAAATGGAGAAAACAAGCACAATCAAAGTCAACATCAATCGATTTTATGGGAAGAACAATTTCTCTCTCAATCAAGTGAGAGTGAAAGACGTGCTTATCTAGTAAGGATTGATCGATATCCATAGATCGAGTTATGATATTCTATTCATAACTTGTTCATAGGGTATCATAACTTGGCTATGGGGTGTTATAACTCGGTCGCAGGGTATCATAATTTTTTTATAAAAAAAAGGATATTTTTGTTATTCAAAATCTTTAATAAAAAATAAAATTGCAATAATTAAATACATATTTAATGATAAAAAAATCCCCTCCCTTTATAAAAAAAATTAGGATATTATGTGGCTAGGTTACGACATCCCTTGATCGGGTTATAATATCCTGTAGCCAAGTTGTAAACAGAATGTAATAAAATTGAAGAATATTTTTGTCATTGAAAAAAATTAAAAAAGTTTTCAATGACAAAAATATTTTCCAGCATTATGATATCCTGTGATCGAGTTGTGATATCCTGTTCACCACAAGTAGCATAACCTAGCCATGAAATGTTATAACTAGGTTACAAGATATCATAATTTTTTTATAAAGAAAAGGATATTTTTGTTATTCAAAACTTTCAACAAAAAATAAAATTACAGGTATAAAATGTATGTTGAAAAATAAGAATTATGTAGCTTAATTATATTTGATGGTGTATTTTTTTGATATTGCCTCCCGCCATATAGAGAATTTTTCAATGAAAATAAGAGAGGGAAACTTTCCAAACTTCAACCCCATGTGCAATGATGCTCTTTTTACACCGCCATTCTTCTAGGCTCTTTTCAATAGTAAAACTATTGTGAGGAGAAGGAAGGCATAGAGCGCCGGATGAAGAGTTCACTTCTTTATTTATTGCTATGTAGCTCCACATGTGGCTTTTTTTTTTTATGTGCATCGTGAATACTATGCTTATTTGTGCGAGCGGTTTCCCCATCTTAAAGCCAGGTTTTCTCCAGAGTGAACAAGTATTTTTTTGGCCTATTTCTTCTTTGCTAGGGTTTTGATTGCTCCTTGGAGCTGTCTTGGTGTTTCATTTTCTAATTCTGAAGAAATCAGGTTCGTAGCTTTGAAAACATTGGGGGAATTGATGCTTGATTTGGGGGAATTTGCTCGGTTTCAAGGTGATCCAGCTAACATGAAGCTCCGACGTTGAATTTTGGAGCACCTACATGCTCGGCAGGGGTAGCTCCTCCGTCGCCCTTCTTGGCCTCCTAGTAACCAAGCCGTGGAGCTCTTGCACACCTTAATATTCAATGACTCTTGTGCGGTAGTGGCCATCGCTGCCGAGTAGTTATGATCGAGAGATCGCAAAGCCCTGACCCATGCAGTCGCTCCCCGACTTTCCCGGCTGGTGCCACTCTTGTAAAGTGGGTGACGCGGTCCTCGATCTTTGCTGCCAAGGACTTGCCACAGGTGATCTATGTCTCAACCCACGTCGGTGACCACTCAAAGTCCAAGATTGAGCTATTAGACTTCGACTCCTAGTCGATCTACCCAATCTTGGCGAGGTCAATGTTGTCGTTGCACGAGAAACTTGACACTAGCATTTGCTCGAGAGAACATTCATATATTTTATTATTATTTTTTTAGGATACAAATAGATGATCGTACGTAATAATCTCTTGTGAGTATAATCTAAATAATCAAGTATAAAATATCTTACAATGCTCGAGAACAGGCATTAGTGGTCAGTAAGAAAAAAGATAATTTAATTAGTGATACCGTTGATCTCTTTGAAGACATGCCCCGAATAGTTATCATGATAAAAAAATTAAAATTTTTTTTGGATATTACAAAAAAAAAAATGAATGGATATTAGATATTTTGTTCTATCCCAGACCTGGCTACTAACAGTGATCGAATCATTTTCAAAAATAATTTTCGTGTCTATAAATTTTATCTTGACCGTATAATACTTGTCCGAGTAGTACCGTACTCTATTTCAATATAAATTGATTATCATTACACGTGTTATCTTAGCCCACTGTCGAGTTGGTGGATTTAACATAACTAATATTTTTTAATACTTATAGAGTCTGTTTGGTACTGGATGTGATCATCCTTACGTTAGATCTTTTAATGGGCATACGAGCACGCTTCACGACAATAAATCTCACCATTAAATTTGGGAAGTGAGTTGGTACACCATCAAGATGCAATCGCCCAGCTGGTGGGCACTCATTTCTCCAGGTGGAAGGTCTAGCATCCATATCCCACAAAGGACCCTGTGGAGTTTGCGGATAGCTTAATCAATTTATCGATGGGGCTAAAATCCGATCAGGTCGGGTCGGACCGTATTTTTATTTAAATTTAATTCTTTTTTAAAAAAATTAAATTTCGGTTCAGTTTTAGATCTAATTTCTTTTTAAATATTAGGCTCAGAGCACGACTCGAATCCAGCCCAAGCCCGATGGATCGATCCGAACCGAATTGGCCCATGATTATCGAAACACTCAAAAAACAAAAAAAAAAAAAAAAATCTAGACGTGATCGGGTGTCGAGTGCGATCGCTGGAACCGGAAAAAGTAGATCGGGACCGACAAGGAGCCGGGAAGGGAGATCGGAGCCGAGAAGGGCTGCGGGGTCGTGCAGGGGCGTAGGGATGGTCGGGTGTGTTTGTCGAGGCCGGAGAGGGCTGCGGAAAAAGAATCTAGGTGTGATTGGACACGGGTGTGGTCGCTGGAGCCGGGAGAAGTAGATCGGAGCCGGGAAGGGGTCGGGGAGGGATAATGGAGCAGAGGGGGGGCTGTGGGGTCGTGCGGGGGCGTTGGGATGGTCAGGTGCATTTGTCAGGACCATGGAGGGCTACGGGGTCGTGCCGGGGGAAGAGGGGAGGGGTCATTGGGTGCTGGGTGGAGGGGAGGGGTCGTTGGGTGCTGAGGTGCATGTGCCGGGGCCGGGAAAGGAGATCGAAGCCGGAGAGTTACGGGATCGCATAAGAGAAGAGGGCATCGGGCTCGTGCACCGGGTTCGAAGGAGGGTGATTAGAGCTCGGGATGATGGCGGGATCGCATGGAATTGGAGGTGATGACAGGGTCACATGGAGCTGAGACATTGGAGAGCCGAGACGCTGGAGTACTGAGAGGAGCCGGAGGTCGTGAGAGTTTTGAGACTGCGAGAGCTTAAAGCCTTAAATCCCAATCCAATCGGGCTGGCTCGGACGGGTCTCTTTTGAGCTGGGTTCGGGCCGGACCGGGCTGGACTAAAGGAAAGTCCAAACCTGGCCCGAAAATTCAATGTGCTCTATTATAAAATCTGAAATCTGGCTCAAATTACTGAAAGCATGACTTGAAGTTTGACTTGAATTCGGACCGGCTTGAAATCCATCAGGCCAGCCTGATCTAGTTCCAATCTTATTTATCGTACACCCTTTTAAATTACCGATCGATGCTAATTTATGCAATAAGATAGGGTTCCAATTCCAGGCAACATATTATATAACATATGCCAATCCTCTCCATCATTGCGCTGAGAGGCTTCAACGAGAACCGGCAATCATGTCCCCCCCTCCCCCCCCCATCAAGGGACACCACCAAGGGGGCCACTCCACGGAAGCACTTGGGACCCAAATGAGTCACCAAAAATTGGTGCAATAACATCCTTTGATATTCCTTAACTTAATCAAAGCAATTAAATCTTAATATCTTATGTCTATTATTCTCAATTTCTCATCGTCAACTTATGTCCTCCTCATGCAATTTTATCTATTATTCATGAGAGAGAGAGAGAGAGATGTACACTATATTAATCATCTCTAAATCTCACTACATGTGATAGTTTAAACTATATTTGTATAAGTTTTTTTTATTACCTTTTAAGCTCCTCAACTTGGAATTTTAAAAATCTCAATCGCTTTCTTCCGGTATCTCTCCCATCCGTCCATTTTCATTGCATCCTTAGATGGCCGAAATGTCTCCATCAGTATGTCTTTATGTTGGGACTAATATGGTGCTCCAAGTCTTGAATGAAGTAACACAAGTCTGGAAGCTGATTTATAAGTTTTCAGGGCTTTGAGTCATGTTGGATCAGGATCTTGATCCAGGATAGAGAGGACTAGTGAGACATGGATGTACATGGGATCGGGTTTGAGTTTTCTCAAATGACTCAGAGGGGGAGTTTTTTAGGACCAGATCGGTTGTGACCTAGGGTTATATCTGTTTTGTATATAAAGAACGATGAGAACGTCAGGAAGAATAATACGCAATCCCTTTTGTACATGGGTTCTCTCTCGTGCGTGTAACCCCATGGGGGGCACGCCTCTGTGACGGGAGCGGATGGCATGCACCATCTTTTCCCCGATGGTGCATTACCTTTTCGCCATGGCGGCATCAAGAAAGATCCCGGATGTTTCATGGAGCGGTCTTGCTCCAACAATTGGTATCAGAGCCGATCTTGATGCGATGGCATGAAGGAAGCAGGAAGAGGAAGACTCACAAGATGGTTGGGTGGATTTTTATAACAGTGCTTAAGAAGGTATATATATATATATATATATTGTATGTTGTACATAAAATGCTAGTTTTGGAAATTATTAAATATTCTCTCTTAATTCTATGTCAATTTTTATACCCACAATACCTTTTTTATTTGTCTTAAAAAAAACCTACCTTAGTTCTAATGATTTTCTAACTATTCACTACCATATGCTCTCTCCTTTTCTAATCAACATATTTCATCAAAGTCCCAAACAAATTTGATTCTATCAATTTTCCCTACTTCGTCTCTCAAACTGAATAAATCACTCTTTTGGTTAAATATTAGACTCTATCACTCACTCTTCCTTATCAATCTCCTCACAAATTCATGGATAAACTCCGTTCTTGATTTTATTAAAAATACAATGCTTAAAAGAAAGATAAGAACAAAACTATAATGGACAAAACGAAAAGAAAAAGACAAATAGGAAAGATAAGGGAAAATTAAGGAACATGTGCCTTTCCACTTGCAAACACTACTGGCATTCGCGGCCGATCTTAATTTAGTCCATCCTATTCTTTCCCTCAGGGAGGGGATACTCTAACTCACGGAATTATTTAAATATCTGACATCGTCCTTCGATCCCCAAACCACGCCAGCAATTATTTATTGCCTCTTTGTACTCATTCCACACCTATGCTCTTCATGAGAGTAAGATACTGGTCGAGTTTAACATGTTAAACATAAAAATTTAACAAAATAAAAAATAAAAAATCTCTAAGTTCATTTTTAAACATAAAAATCTGGAATGTAATTCACATTCTTAACTCTGAATTTAATTATCAACAATCCGACACGATGTCATGAAAGATGATGAAATACCATCTCACTCGTACTCTAACAGGGAGTCATCATCCATGATGCTTTTTAGGAGAGCAAATATGGTAGTTTTAAGAATTCGAGAATTTCAAAGCACCAAAAGTAGCACGTTCAAGTCCTAAAATATGATTGCCAAAAATTTTTGTGTCCTTTGATAAGCTCCCTCTAGAAACCATCCCTTCATTTTTATGACTTCCTCGTATATAACCATGAACTAACATTCTATCATCCATCTATAACCGAAGCAATTCTTTCTGACAAAAAGCCAAGATGTTTCCACCTGAACTTTTATGAATCACATACCAAGCTAAGCTGTGTAACCTGCTCCATTGTTCGAACTTGGAGGCTTTCTGTAGAATGTATGCTACGGATAGCAATAGCAGTTAGCAGATCCAAAATCCATTTGGCATTCGGATTTTCACCATAACATCTCACAAAATTCACCAATACTGGTTATAAATATTCTTCTAGATAAATGATATGATGTACTTGACCATCAAACTGATTTGAAAACAAAAGAATATTGCAATCACGACAGCTATCTCATGATTTTTTTTTTTTTTTTTAACGAAGTTATTTACTTTAATTCTGTGCAGGTTTCCTTTGACTCAGGGGTTAGTGGTCTCAAAGGCATCCATATGTTCCCAATTAATTTCTTGATAAGGTCACTTTAGTTTGCACCGAATCATTCTTCTTGTTACTATATTATACTCCCACATCTCAAAGACATTAGTTAAAGTTATCTAGTGGTTAAAGTTCTGTCCACCCACATATCCATTCTAGATGCTTCTTGGACGTGGTTATACTGGACTTTAAAGCAAGGCTCACCTTTAAAAAAAAAAAAAAAAAAAAAAAAAAATCGCATATGCCTACTTTCATGTAATCAAGAAGAATTTAATCATGAAAAGGTAGGAATGGAAGTTTTGGAACCACGACCTTTTACATGCTGCCATATAATAGTGCATATATAAATGCACACAAATTGGAAATTGATCATCAAGTTTCTGCATCATATATGGCTCATTAGATTGCTCAATCAAAAGTATGATCACAACATAATCCTAAATTTGAGGCCTTTAATCAGTAGTGACCCTTTGTATCATTTGTTCCTCTTTTTTTTTTCCCTTTTCCCCGAGTATGAAAGATGCTTTGAATCATCTAAATGATTATACCTTGAGTGGAACTCAGCCATGCTCAATTGTGTCAGGACCATCAAATTAAGATATCACCTAAGCAATAAGCATGCTAATAACCGGATTAATCCCTTCCAATGAATGTGCTAAGTATCGAAATAGATCATGCCATATTTTTTTTCCAATGCCAAAAGACTGGACCTCGAGAACATTCCTGAACGTCCAGATTGTCTCGTATTTCTTCCTTCGAACTCCATCTTTTCCTTCCCGTGCTACTTCGATCACCTTTCAAAGTTATCACGCTCTTCCTTCATGCAAGAAAGGTATAGAATTCCCCACGATGAGAGGGACCTCAAGGCGTGGTAGCTAAGCGAAGTTATTTGAACTTTACCCGACCGTGGTAGCATTGACATGATGTCGATTGTCGAAGTCCATTTCTTTTCCCTGATGAAGCGTGGCAATTTGTCCATGTTCCAAGTCCACGGCATAGATTTCTTTCCCGCAACGTTGACTTAGACCATGAACCATATGCAACACGAAACAGCAAGTCCCGTCGAATCCAACCCTGCCACACGGGCCTGCATAAGGTGGGCCCCAGTTTCTTCCCATTTTTCAGTTGGTGTCTTGGCTGTTGCCTTTCCTGTGGGATCGGTCTTTTAACCCGTCGTCACGGACAGCCAAACATAAGTTAACGCAGACCTGCACTCGAATCAACTTCTCGCCGTGATGATGGAGTTCCCACCCTGCCGGTCCAAAGCTAACCCCACCTAAACATGATCCGCCATGGCTACCCCATGGCCATCAACCTCCAAAGAACCAAAAGCTCCTTCCGAGCCAATCAGTTTGTGCCACGTAATCCACTACGACTGGTCCTCGCATCAACATTATTGTATCCGTACTTTTTCTTGGACACCTCCCGTTCCCTCTATAAGACCGACTCACCTCGGGTCGGTTCCATCCCAACCTCGCACCACAAAAAAAAAAAAAAAAATGGCCACCACAGCACCCATTTCCTCGTTCCTTCTTCTCCTCCTCCTCCCATCCCTCTTCCACCCCGGTTATGGCCTCGGTGATGCAAAACCAGGGCCCCGATTTGCTAAACGGGCCCATATGAAGCTAAGGCAGAAGGTGAGCCACCTCCACTTCTACTTCCACGACGTGGTGAGCGGCCCCAACGCGACGGCGATGCCCGTCACGAAGCCGGTGATGAGTTTTCCGTCGGTCTTCGGCATGATCACCATGATGGATGATCTGCTCACCGAGGGCCCGGAGCCGACATCGAAGGCCGTGGGCCGGGCCCAGGGTATGTACGCAGCTGCGGCCCAGCAGGAGCTCGGCTTTCTCATGTCCATGAACTTGGTGTTCACGGAGGGGAAGTACAACGGCAGCGTGCTCACCGTCCTCGGCCGGAATCCGCCGTTCGACAAGGTACGGGAGATGCCGGTCGTTGGAGGGAGCGGGCTCTTCCGCTTCGCCAGGGGCTTTGCCCAGGCCCAGACCCACTTTTTGGATTTCAAAACCGGGGATGCGGTTGTCGAGTACAACGTTTATGTGATGCATTATTGAACTTAAAAAAGAGTTGGAGATTTATATTGAACCGGTCATTTAGATGTAGGCTTTCTTTTCATTTTTTTCGTCTTTATTTTTATGCAGATTGCTGTCTTTGATCGAGACCTTTCTTCTTGGTTGATGTGGAGGATCTCGTTAAGTTGTTCACCATGTTCTAATGGGTGCTATCTTTAGTTAGATTCCTAACATAAACGTCTGAAGTTAATTTTGGACGCATGCATATAGATCATTGGTGGCTGTGTGAAACCCACGTGGTATCCTCCTATCCAAGGATGTGGTCTGGAATCCGATGTGTGATCCAAGCGATCGTACTAGTAGGATATTTGAATTACATCAACATGGAATTTATGATGCATGCTGTCCGCAACTCATAGGCCAAGCAGCTGGGAAGGATCATAAGGGTTTATTTTTCCTAAACGCATCTTTGATATGGTTGGTGGTATGATAATACAAAATGCTAACTAAGGACAAATATTGATTTTGATGGTAGGAGATCTTGCTATCTAGCTAAGAACTTGTTTTTTTTTTTTTTTTGGGTTTAATTCTCCAGGATTCTGCTGTCCATTTAAACATGATCCTGAATCAAGCATATTAATTCCATATGGTCCAAATTTTATGGTCTTCTTTATTTAGAATCTATACACGGGTTTTGGACGTGATTTTTTTAAAAAATGCAAGCTAAATGGATCGGCATATCCAATTCTTATGAAAATTTTCGATTCAGTCTTGTAGATATATATTATATCCCATTTGCTTCCTGGTCCTTCGCTTCAGCACGGCTACAGGTGATGGGAATGGTATGCCCCTTGGCCACCTCCTGCTCGAAGGGAAAATAACGAATAAAATAGATAAAGGAAAAGTTGCATGCATGGATGATGTGTTGCTTCTTTTCATAACAAAAGGCAAGTAATTGAAGAGGTGCAGGCAAACAAAATGATGAGAGGAGGAATAGAAATTAAGTTATAAATTAAATGTCATCTATGTTTTGTTTTGTTTTGTTTTTGTTTTTATTTTTCGTATTGAGAAGGTGATCATCACATGACTTAATGCACGCATAATGAGCTGAATACCAAAAAAAATTAACGTACAATTAGTTATCGGTATTTCTTTAGGTGATGAGAAGAAGTTACAATATTAATTGTATGATAGATACAACCCTCTCAAGAGTCCCACTTCACAACTCTCCGAACCTTTTTTTTTTTTTTTTTTTTGTTCTCTCCTGATGAGAAAGAGGAGACTAATGCGGGCGATCCATTTAGTCACCAAAATTTATCTCCGAACACTTCGCATTAATTACGAAGATTTCTTTATCTTTACACACAAACAAACTCTATTAGCAAAAAAACGAAGGGATTTTATGAAAAGCAGTAGCCTACATTTTTAAGAAAAAAATTAACCGTTTCTCTCTTCTTCTTTGGTATTGATGGGTGCACGCATTAATCTTGTACGAGTTGTAACCCAAACAATCAGTGTACAAAAAATCCTATAAAATTAAAGAACGGGCATCATCGTGATGCCAGTTCCGATCACCAATATGGTCAGCAATAAAGAAATCAACCCGATCAACGACACTGTTGGCTTCCCGAAGGACATGTTGAACAGTTACCATGATGAGAAGGCTGGGAAAGCTTCAGATATTATAGAGGATCGGATGGGTACCTAAATGCTTCACCCTAATCTCGATCTAGCTAATAATAACAGTAAAATCACTTTCCAGCACAATCCTCTCTGCATGTAGGTCCTACCACGCACGGATAATACATGTTCAAGTAGCACGAAGCTCCATTTCTGAGATAGATGGCTCGAACAAGTGAGAGCTCTCGTAGCCAAAAGCCTGGCATCCAGACCTCGAATAACAAAGCCCGCAGCACCTTAGCCATTCTCACATTGCGATCAAAGTTGACTAGAACAAACCCAGGTAGTGGGGACTTCCAAGAAATAAAAAGTAATCTCTGGCTCATAGCAGGTGCAGCACGGGGGTCCTAAGATGCCAAGGCATCAACAGATGATCAACTGGCAGTGTCGAAGCGATGATACTCAATGGCTAAAGAGATAGCTCTATCAAGAACTTGATGAGTAGGTACAATCTCAGTATCGAAGACCAAACTATTTCTAGAGAGCCAAATTTGATAAGCGATATATACCATCCTAGCCCCTCAAGAGCCGGTCAGACTATCAGTAGAGCTCTTATGGATTGCAGCCAGAAATGGAATTGGCCACGATCCCGTACTAGTCCTCCAAGGCAAGCCACCAGCTATTCTCCAAATCAACCATACTTTGGGATACCAAAAGAGAGCATGCTTCGTAGTCTCATCCTCGAGCCTATAAGTCGGGCAGTTACCATAATGTCCAAACCCCTCTTTCCGAGCAGTATATGAGTCGAAAGCCGATCCCAAGCAACCATCAAATAAAACATCTTGATCTAGGATGTGCTTCCACATTTCAAATCCAAGCAGCCTGAATCCTCCTCTTTGGCACCATTTTGCTAGACTCGACAAGGTCCCTTAAAGAAATCTTGGGACAGCACGATCAGCCCCATACCCTCAGGCATCGGTGGATAGGGATTGGGATGGCTAGAATCCTATCAGCAAGCTGATCGTTGAAAAGACGAATGACATCGGAAGTCCTCTAGCTCCTACTATCATCCGTAATCAAGTTAGACCCGTAGATTATTGCCCACCTCAATACCGATATAGGTTGGCCATCGAGATAAGGATAAGCTAGAAATTCACGCATCCTGACTGACATCAATCAAAGTCCCATTCCCTACCAGCTATCCAACCTTGACTGCAATAATAGGGGCTTTGATACAAATCTCATTCTAGATGGAGTAACCTCATGCACTTTGGATTCAGGATCCCCGACTCCAAGTCTACACCGAGCCTGCATCACTCTACACCGTAAGCAATCAGAATAAGGAAGCAAGCAACGTGCTTGACAATCATTGCCTCTCTTGTCACCAACAAGCATTTAATAAATTTGCAGTGAAAAAGGATATGACTTGTAACCTCTTCCGGGGCCCGCATCGATTGTCCATCCATTCATTCGCATCTTAAGCCATCAATGATAAGAACTCAACTCGTAGCTTTTTTTTTTTTTTTTTTTGAGGTGCAAAATGGGGTTAGCGATACACTTATACCCCAAAAAGGTATATAACATCAATTAATATTAATAATAAAGGTTACATGCAGAATGATAACATGAGAGGGCAGAATGAGAACATGAGTTACGTAACGGTTAAGCCAGGTTTTTTTTTTTTTTTTTTTTGGGTTGAAGAAAGAGAGAGGGAAAAGAATTAGACTCAAGGGGTGGCCACCTCCAGACGGCTAAGCCAGGTTTGATTATTATTACATTCATTAACTGCCGGAGGAAGTTGTGTCTTGTTTGTTCGCCTTCTCTCGGCTCATTTTTAGATTGCACCGGTGCTTTGTTTTTCGTGCAGCTGCTCGCGTTGTCCGAGCATGATTAATTAATTCCACCGCAATCTGGGCCAATCTTCCACCAGGGACAAAAAAAAAAAGAAAAAAAAAAAAAAGTTTTTGCCGTCTCCGGCTGCTTTTAGCTTTCAAGCGAAATAACCTATTGTTTCGCTCGATCCATAGAACTCAACTCCTATCATTGTAATGAAAAAGATATGAGACGATAGCTATGCCAGATGATATAATTTAAGTATATTACAAATGGAAGTTGCATCACTTTGTTCCTAGAAAAATATTCGATAACCACTTTATAGGACTTCTTTTATAATTAGGGCTGAAGTGGGCCGGATCGGGCCGGGCCATACCTTTACTTGAATCTGGTCTGAAAAAATTTTTTGGATTTTGTGCCGAGCTTAGATCGATTTATTTTGAGAAAATCCAGCTTGAGCCCGGCCCGAGCCGGAACCCGAGCCCGACTGGACCGGCCCGACTCGAATCAAAGCCCGATTCAGGTCGGCCCGAATTAAAGTCTGATTCGGACCGATCTAAATTAAAACCTGATTATGACTATTTTTTTAGTTTTTGTCAGGTCCTATGCATGAATCTCGTTGCTTGGATGACTAAATCTATATAGCATGAGAAAGGAAGAAATGAATGAAGATGCTACGTGACCAAATAAAAGAATAAATGGATTTATAAAATATATCGGGTTGGCTGATTAATGTCGGGCCGGGTCTTTGTTCAGGCCTGGTTTGGGTTGGGTTCAGGTCAGGCCAGGCCAAGCCAAAGAGAAGTCCAAGTCCGATCCAAAAGTTTAATGAACTTCGTTACGAGATTCAAATCCGGCCTGATATGCGTTGGGCCTAGCCCAAAACTCGAACCGATGTCGGGCAGTCCGAAGCACATCAAGTTGGCCCGAGTCCACTTCCAGCTCGACTTATAATAATCCTGATATGCATCTTCCGTTAGCTAGTCCCTATGACAGATATAATCGAATATTATTTTTTGAACCCGGCCGGTCGATGAAAAAGGAATGGCAAAACAACTGCTTGATATGGTTTGTATTATTAAAGTGGACCACATAAATCAGGTCCTATTAAAGACAAGTAAATATTATTTTTTCGAACCAATCGACATTAAGCATCTTTCACCAGCTAGCATAGCGTCGATCAGGTCCTATTAAAAGACATGTAAATATTATTTTTTTGAACCAATCGACATTATGTTGATCAAAATAATGTAATACGCAAGCTATATATACTGACTGATTAATGTTTAGTGGACCACTTTGTAGAATGTTTTATTATTGGATACATATTACATTGCATACCTTTTTTTTTTTTTTTCATTAGCATGACATCAGTTAAGTGCATGCAAAAACTCAATTTCTGACCATCTCTAGAAAATGGAATCAATACTGTCATCGTCTTTCTCATAATCAATGCAAGGAAGATTTCTCATAATTGTCATCGTCTTTCTCATATATATATCACAAATCAATCAACCGTACTATTAATCTTTTTATATATATATATATATATGTGTGTGTGTGTGTGTTTAATTTTATAGAATTGAAAAGAAGCGATCAACCTCCAATAATTTATTTATAATTGATAGAAACAAATCTTAGTAGTAAATTAAGCAGAGAGTCATCGTACCACGGTCATTAAATCACTTTCAAGAATAGCTTTGAATGATTTATGACAAACTTCGATCGTTGCTAATAAAGCACGACCTGTATCTCTAATACCCATAATTTCCGTTATCCAGGATGATGCCATCAAAATTTACTTTGAGAAAACAGGAAGGATGGTAGCTTCTAATAAAAATAAATTATCGAAGAATATATAATAAACAAATCTAGTATACGATATAGGACATCAATTAATATTTCCTCGGACCTCTAGATTCTATCATGCATTATTGATGGCGTGCTTCTCTTTTTGATGGTCATGTTCTTTCTCTTGGTGACTCATCAAATAAATGATGCTTGGAAAGCTCCTTCCCCACTCTTATTTTCCCACAGAGTTGACGATGAACTAAAAGGTCTGATTTAGGTTAACACGAAGGGGAAAATCCGAACTCTCAAGGCCATAGTGGCCACATAACCAAGGGTTCATAGCTAGTATAGTTAATCGACACTATTGGAGCAAAATAAGCTTCCCGCATATAACTAAAAGGTAGAAAAGGGATTTTTAGTTTTGTGGTTCGATTGGGTTAAAGAATGGGCCTCGGGTTCGATGCTCGCTGCATATATGGACCGAGAAATGGATCCGGTGACATACATAATCACGTACTGTGAAGCTCGAAGAAGCCAGAAGGGAGGTCGTGGAAGGATGGAACTCGGTTGATGGAGTATCATGGAGGGTCGAGGCACCCGGTTGATCAACATTCCTTTCCGTATGGCAAGAAGATTTCTCGTTTCTTTCCTCTTTAAAACTCTCATCCTATCGTCGATTTTTCTACTATTTTTTCCCTCTTCTCGATGGCAGATCGTTCCCGGACCATCGCCAGTAAGTCTTCCTCTCCCTAAACTATTGATCGTATAATTATTTGACCGCATAAGGTGGATTTGGTCAGTTCCTCTTCCGGTTGCTATCCATGACCGGAATGGCCATGGATACGCCAGCTGACCCCATCCCTGCTCCATCCAGGACATTTCTGGTGGACCGCCACCCCGTTCGGTCTCCATCTCTAGGATGTTGGAGACCCATTCGGCCGAGCCAAGGAGAAAGCAGGGGAAGAAGAAAGGAAAAATCAAAAAAGAGAAAAGAAAGAAGGTAAAGGAAAGAGGAGGAAAAAGAAAAAGAAAGAAAAAGAAGAAAAAAAAAAAGAAAAAGAGAGGAGAGGGAAAGGGAAAAAAAAGAGAGAAAAAGAGGAGAGAAAAAGAGAGAGAGAGAAGAGAGGAAGAAAAGAGAGAAAGAGGAGGAAAGAGATATGAGAGAGAAAGAAGAGAGAGGAAGAAGAGGAAATAGAGAAGAGAAAAAAAATAATAAAAATAAATAAATAAATAAATTTTATGAAATCAATTTGGATATGTAGATTGCTTTCTTGTTGATTAATCTGATTCCCATCAACCAGACCTAAATAGATATCTAGATCGAGCCTGGCCATAGATCATATCGAAAAATCTTTTATCTTATTTTTTTTTATTGGATTCAGGATATTTATTTAACTTATTTTGTCAGAGCCTTCATTATCTTTATTAGTAAAGAAGTGTTGCAGATCTAGGATTTGAGTTGCATGTCCCTGATAGAATCGGTTTCGGATAAGTTATCTTGACCTCTAATATTACATGCTAAATATGTTATGAATGTTATGCAATGTTAAATATGTATGGCATAATTTGATTTGTATTAGATTGCATACATTGTTATATGTGTTGGTGTTGACGCTCTCTAGTCCAACTATGATCGCACGAGGACTTAGTTTCATTCCAAGCTTCCAGTGAGGCGATCACTGGCACATAATTGATGTACAGTATATATAGTCAGGAGCTAGTTGCTTTTTCTTTGTTGCGATCATTGGCACATGCCAAGGATGCATGTTTTCTCATGTAATATCAGAGCTAGTTTCTTTTCAGGCATCCAGTGGGACGATCATTGGCACATGACTGGTTGTCGGTACGTGTAGTAGAATCTAATCTCTTTTGGGGCTAGCCACGGGTCGATCGTAGCCATAGTCAGAGGGACTAGGAGAGTAAAGTAAATGGTTAGCCATCCATGGTTGTCGTTTATAATTGAATATACATATTAAGGTGATGTTGCATTTTATTTTATGATGAGCTGGTTATTCTGTGATGCATGATTTATGTATGTTGCAATTTGTTATTATCATATTTATACATATATTAGAGATGATGATAACTTACCGAGCCTGTATAGCTCGCTCCCTGTTTTCTATATATTTGTTACAAATCCAGTAGATCAATCAGACTTCGAGACTAGTCAGCGAGGAACAGGGTTTAGTTGTTAATCTCTTAGTTTATGATTTATCTTAAATTTTAGTTAAATCTTATCTATCTATTAACCTCGATGAAAAATTCTAGAATTAAATAAATAATTAATAAATTTATTCTCCATCACCGTCTAATTGTTGATCGGTAAGATATGTCTTGTATATTTGACTGGATCGAACCTGGAGGATATGCGGTCGTCTGTCGTATGCCTGGATCGAGCTTCGGGTCAGGGCATGGTACATATAAGTCGAGGCCTTGTAAGTTGGGAGCTGATCACGGGCCTTTCCAGAAGAGATGGATTGAACAATCGAGGAATATTTGAACCTGCGTGCTTTCCTTGCTAGGCAGTGCAGCTTCGTATCTTTTTACCATCTTATATATTAACAAATGCTGCAAGATTTCGAAGCAACAAATCGATCAGATAGAAGATCAGTAACTTTAGAGCTTAATTACTTGGCAAAAAATCTGATGATAACAAAAATACCTTGTCCGTGCCTCTTACTAAAATAAATAAAGAAAAAACCGATTGTTGGAAGGACAAAAGAATTTTAAAAATGAATGCATGGCAGGAAAGTTTGCATGAACGATGATATCGGAAAACTGTTTTAGACTTGGGTGGTACAGCATGGCACGCATGTATACGGGCATTTCAAAGTCGAGCAAAATCCAAGACCAGAACCCTCTAAGGGATAAGCCCCAGCTGCCGTACGTGCCTATTTATGATTCGGAGAACCATGGTCCAAAATAAAATAACAAGCCCTATTCATCTCATATAAACTTTTCTCTTTATAAAATATGAATTCATCGTCATCGTCCAGATCATCATCATGATTATAAGGAGTTTATGATCATCACACATCACGGCTGCACACCTGTACGTACAGGTGTAATTTCATCTTATAAAAAAAGTTAATATATATATATTCTGAAATCATGCGACGAATGGTAATTCGACAGGTGTGCACAAACATGAGATTTTTTAAGTTCACATGGGCATGCACATAGAGGTGCACCCATTGGTGGAATTGCACATGCAATGCACGGGGGGGGGGTGGGGGGGGGGGGGCATGGTCATAAAATATTTGGAATGGACACTGTTTTGGGAAAAGAGGTTTGGATCACATGGACAACAGAAAACAAAAGAGTTCCATTGGAGGCCCACCTCCAATATGGTTAATGGCTTTCAAGACTCACTACTCCTGGTCAGTGATGTAAAGTAAGTGATCATACTGCACTCATGACCGGAATGCACGCTTTTGCTTCCACTCCACTGCCCAACCACACCTGGCCCGCAAAAATTCTTTCAGATTTCTCACCCTCATATCATAGAAAGCAACAGGAGACCATAATTCCGCGCCTTCGCATATATATATATATATATATATATATATATATATATATCGTTCATTGTTCGGTACGCCTCGCCTTGGCCCACCCACGCGCAAAGGGAGTGCGTGGTCCACATGTACGTGCACGTGGTCCAAGGACATCGTGGTGCATCATGAACCACCCATGCGAGATTCAGGAAAGGCTTCATGAGGTCCACCAAAATTTTCTCCCATCTTTTATCATGGCTCGCATAGATGGGTTCATCCTCTTGCATGATCGTACAATTGGGCACGTGATGCACACGATCCAATGATAGACAAAAGATCTTGTTTTGATAAAGTTGATCCAGGAAGATTTTTGCAGGATCAAAGGGCAAGGAACAATGCAGAATCTCGATCCAATAGCCAGTCGGTTCTAACATTGATTGGGCTCGATTTAGCATGACTTACGGTGCGTTCGATGCTGATCTGATGGCTATAAGGTTTTAGGGATCAAATAGGAGTTGTATGAGATTTTGAAATTCTTTTTAAAGATGATTTGAATCTCTGGATTTCTGTCGAAGTGCTCTTTGACAAAGAAATTATAAAATAAGCATAAACGACCAAGAATCGAGTATGAGGATCCAAGGATCTTCAAGGGGTGGTAGCAGTAGAGAAAGCCTATAGGGACGGTCCTTCTCGAGAGTTAGAGCTTTGTGAAGGATTTGGAACTTCTTGCTGAGATAAATTGTATGAGCTTGAGAGTGCAAGTTTTTATCTTATCTTGTAAGTGATTATTTTTTTTAAGTATTGTATGCTCTATTGATTGCATCTTTTATCTTATTTTCTTTCTTTTTTTGTGGTATTAACAATATATGATGATCTTGAAAATGGGGATCCATATTTCACATGAAAAATCTTTCAACAAATGGTATTAGTACAATCGATACCGCAATAACTGATATCAAGGCCTTGATTGCTCGGATCGAGATTGAAAAAGATGGAAAAGACAAGCATAATCACAGTCGATATCAACCGGTTCGATAAAAAAGTAATTTCTTTCTCTAGCAAGAGAGGATGAAAGACATGCTCATCCAGCAGAGATTAATCGACGCTCTCATATATAAGAAGAGGTCGGCTACCATCGAGGATAAAAGTTGGAGGCGGCTTAAGATACAGGTGGTGAGCATGATTCACTTATACCTAACGGATGATGTGGTGATCCATGTATTTAGTGAGACTTCTTTAATAGCGATGCAGGCAAAGTTCAAGAAGATATACAATATAAAATTACTCACCAATACTCTTTTTCTCTAAAAGTAGTTCTACTAGCTATGGATGACGAGGGATAGAGTGTGCAGGAGTATCCGAGCAACTTTCAGATAATTTTTGCCAATCTTTTCAGCATAGTTGAGAAGGTTAAAAAAAAGACCAAGATATTGGTTTTGCTATCATCACTTCTACATTCTTTCGAGTCCCGAGTAATTATTATTTTAATAGGAAGAGCACTATCAAGATAGAGGAGGTCATTTTGGTACTATTTCAGAATAAGATTCTTAGACGGAAGAATTGGACTTCAAGTTAAGGTGGCAACTGAGCCTTAGCAGCAACCAGAGATGTTGGCAACAAAGGACAGAGTGACAAAGGATCATATGACGGGCGATCCAAAAGTCCAAGTTGAAGGACATCGGTAAGATCAAGTGCTATCGATGCGACAAGTTGGGGCATCATATTAGAGATTGCCCATAGCTCAAGAATTAGATAAAGGCTAATACAATAGTAGTCAAGAGTAGCGATATTAACAGATACGATAAGGTACTTATCATATTCGATAAGGTATCTACTTCTTCTCTATAATAGATTCTAGATTCTACATATCTCCATCATATGTGTTGCAGGGAGGTGCTGTTCGACTTTTTAGAGAATAAAGAGAGTACTATCCACCTACCAGATGGATTGAGCTATGTGATCAAAGGTGAAAGAACAGTCAGCATAAAGTTTCATTATGGAACATCGAGAAAATCAGATAAGGTCCAATACATACCCGACTTCAGAAAGAATCTAATCTTATTGAGTAAACATGATTCAAACGGCTATACGTGAAGAGTCGATGATGGAATCCTAAAGGTTATCCATGGTATTAGGATTGTCTTGCAGGAAAAAAAGTATAGATGACATTACCTCTTGACATGAAGTCCAGTATGAGGTAGAGTCCCTGATACAAATAGAAGTCTAGTATTAGGTGGGCTCCGTGAAAAGGTGGATCGGGCACGAGACGAGAGACTCGGGAGGATAAGCGATATCACATGATGAAGTTTCTATTATCACAAAAGACTTTTCCAAGCAGGTCTCTCTGGTCAAGATGAATACAGCACACAACGAAGGTGGGATCGAGCGACCTGGCTCGACTCCCATATTTGCCCATCTACAAGTAGCATGTATTTGCCCTAAGGTATGGGGGCAAGATCTTTCAAGAACTCTCAAAAATCATGTGAAGGTTGGGCATCGAGTCAAGGTGGACCAAACATTGAGTCAAGGTGGAGATTGTTGGATATGCCTTGCATTGGCCCACCCACGTGCACGGGAAGTGTACAGTCCACACGTGCGGGCATGCGATACAGGGGATGTCGAGGTGCATCATGGACCACCGCACAGTCCACGGGGGGCTTGACGCGATCCATCAAAAAATTTCCTCTTGTTTTTTATCATGGCTCACAAAGATGGGTTTGTCCTCTTAAACGATCATGCGGCTAAGGTGCATGATGCATGCAATCCGACGGTAAAGAAGAGATCTTGGTTTCATGAAGTTGATCTAGCGAGATTTTTGCATGATCCAAGGGTCAAGAACCACCCAGAACCCTTTGGAATTCAGAAAAAAGATGCAAAGATGTGGAGCTAAAATCACCCTTAGAGCTTAGAGACCATGCAATATATACGATCCTCCTTGTCAATTAGAAAAATATTGGAGAGCAAAGCAGAGAGATGATGATATTGGTTGAGACCATCTTCTAATGGATGGAAGGGCAATCTAATGTACCAGGTATGAGTGGCAGCTCTATCGAAAAAATCAGCTAACACATCCATTCTTATGGCGACTACACGAGTAGAGGGATGGGAAAAGAGATCGAAGAGGGGAATCTCCTATCCAATTATCACTCCATAATTCTATAGTGTCAGGCAGCCATTTCCAAAACTAAAATTGGACTCTCTTCCAAAAGGCAGGCAGGCAATGAATGACTTGTTTCCATAGGGAAGAACATCACCTGAGAGGTTATCAAGACATCGATAATTTTACTTTCTTATGATGTGCAAGATCGATGTGCCTTCTCCACAACCCCGCATCTCTCTTGATGAGAGTCTCCATCCCTATTTAACAAGCAGTAAATTCAATCAAATTGCGAGATATCTTTGATACCCAAACCACCTTCCTCCTTTTGTAAACATATTTACCTTGCAAGATTCATCACTAGCCTTTGAATTACCGGTCCAAAGGAATGATCCTCTGTACCTATCAATTCTTCGAAACACCCATCAGGCAGCTCGAAAAGAGACATGAAATAAAGAGGCAAAGAGGCGAGCACCGAATTCAGAAGAGCAGGTCTTCCTCCAAAAAGAGAGATATTTGCTTTTCCAAGAAGCTAGCTCACTCTCGAAATGGTGTTACGACAAGGTCCAATTAGATTTTGAAGGCATTTTCCTATTCAAAGGCAACCCCAGATATCTTGGTGGAGGCAAAGACAGAGCGGACAATTTAGCCAGGATGCAAGAGGGGTACCATCTTGACAGCCTCTACCAATTACCGAGATAGCTTTTTTGAAAGTTAATGGATAAACTAGAAATAAGCTCGGAGGGAAGGAATCCACCAGGTTCTTTGCCGCATCCTTCTCGGGGATCAATGCTAGGGAGACATAGTTGAGATGACTAAGATCCATGCATCTTTCATGCAGCTGTCCGAATAGAAAGATAAGGCCATTTTCACCATATCTCAAAAATGTTGATAAAAAATGCATTGTAAAACCATCAGGACCGAGTCTTTTTTGTCCCCATCAAAACTAAAAACCACCTCTCGAACTTCTTCCAAGCTGCAGGTGAAGGATACGGTAAGGATCGATCCAAATCCAACAGATGTTCGGTGGGTTGATCATTATAAATGTTCGAAGAAAGCAGAGAACACCTTCTGTAGGTCAGAGCAATCCGAACCCATGGAGCTCTCGGAGTCAGGAACCTCCCTAGAAATCCAATCGTATCTGTTGATTTATGAAAAGTAGCAGCAGTATTATCATCTCCCTCCATCAGCCATTTAACCCTGGCCCGTTACTTTCGATAGATTTTCTTCAGCGACAAAGAGTTTGTGCAGGATTCCTCCTAAGAGTGAAAGACCAGCATGTGTTCAAGAATTTGTCAAACCAATTGATGGAAATGGAGAACCGATTAATCTCGGAGTAGTTAACTACAAAACTGGCACCTTGCCACCCCACCAGGATTCCTCCTACAGTACCGGTTGTATTTTTTTTTCGAAGTCGATTATCAATCTTCCCCCCCTGCTAGTGATCCAAGCATCGCTGCTGCTGTAGGTTTCTCCAATTTAGTATCTCGTAGGCTGACCACATACTTAGCATTTGAAGGCAATTAGAAAGTCCTTTATTGCTCTTCTTTTAGAAGGCTTACCCGGACCACGAAATGTTCCATGTTATCAAATCCATAGCACGGACCGAATTAAAGAAATCAAAGTGCACTGACATTGAAAGATTGATGGAGAAAATAGAAGCCAACCAGAAGAGTGATTAATTCTATCACCAAGAAGATAAAACAACCACCATGATAGAGGTAGCTGGTACAAGAACCGAGAACATCGGTTCAAATCCCGCTTCATGCCAGCAGAGGACAAGCAGGATAAGCAACAACATCGAATTAAGAAATAACTTTCTCCACTTCCATGCGAAGAAGTTGCACCACTACTTTCTCGATATTAGAACGGTGATCAATTTTTACTCTCGATTTTCTAGCCCAGTCGGCAACATCTTCTGGAGTAAAATTCTGGAGAATGGTTTTAGATTCCTCAGAGACAGACAGCAGGATTTATAATCGAGGGAACCAAGGAATTCGAAGAATATTATATCACGGCTACTCGTGATGCTAGCTAGATACTATGTGTGATAATTGATTGCTTAATCTTTCCGTCATGTGAATCATTACAGATATCATGCATGGAGAGGGTACGTCGATCGGTATTGGAGTACACCGTAAGAATTATTTTTTTTTAAAATATCTTTCGACAAATTAACCTAGCTTAACATGAAGTCATTAATTCTGCCACAAAATCACACAAGAACGGTGCCAAGTGACGACAGACCAAGGTTTTAGCCACATATTAAACAATCTAATTACGTAGGTCCAGCTTATTTAGAACGAGCCAGCAGAATCATCACCCCTAGCTCCCACTAGATCGAGGATATGTCAGCCAATATAAGTTCACTTGCTGACCACTGATGAATTAATCTCCTACCGTATATCACGAAGTGATCTAATCCTAGGAGTGCACCGCCCATCTCTCTAAAGATAAGTATCCAAAAAAAAAAAAAAAAAAGGGTTTAAGTATCCAAAACCCATCACTGAATGCCAGGTAGCAGGCCACGACAAGAACTTCCAACTCATTGACAACACAATGCACCTGCCATCGAAGCCATTGGACCATTACTTGGAGTGCGGCGCATTTCATGCTTTTGATAACACCCGGGTGAAGGACATGGAGATAGCTTTCTCGCAAAGGTGAAGGTGTTCTGTCTTTGAGTAGATGCACAAGATTGTGTGGAAGGAGAACTGGCTACGAGGACAGACCCCCCAGGCCAACGTTTGAGCGAGGAGTGTCAACAGCACCATGATGAGTCCCACCAACAGTATAAATGGACAATGGCCGGTCAATAGATTTGGTTGGGCATTGGTTCCACTTGCGTCGAACAACTCAGGGTACAGCTGAGATTGGGAAGACCTCAGCTGTCTCATCTATCTTGGAGGTCATTCAATGCTGTCTAACTTTCAGGAAAGAAGGGGTACTGCAAGCATTTCCGGTGGGGTTCATCTCTGGAACTCCAATAATTGAACCCTGCACTAAATATAAGACAGAGATCTCACAAAAACTAAAAAGTTTGCAACTTTTATCCTTCTATAATATTTGCACCACAATGGATATGCAAGATTATCGATTATCAGGAGCATTACTGTCAAATGTGTACGTAATTGATCTTTTTTTTAAAAAAAAAAAAAAATGTTTTGCTCGAGCTTCTTCTTTTTTTTTTTTTTTGCCATTTTTCTTAGTGGGTCCATTGGCATGCATTGCTTGTTCGTGGGACCATGTTTATTAACCGATCAAACCCTTGCGTGTTTTCAAATGATTCAAATAATAAAAAGGCTATGCCACCAATGCTGCCAGGTCTACTCCAAAGGCTAAAAGACATGGAAGCAATATTGCGGTTCCTTTAAACTTTCTGTTGAAATAATGCTGAAAAAGAGGCCAGATGCCATGCATCCATGCTTCAAGGTATGGAGCTCCGGTGTCCCACATCTAGCTATATATATATATATATATATATATATATATATATATATATCAAACAATCTAATTAATTATCCCATATCGAGGGATTGCTTTAGCCCTGTCTTGATCAAATCTTAAAGTAAATCACCGCAGGGGGTCATGCATCCGCCAACCAATGACTCCACTGACAAATATATCAAACATTATTCTCAAGCATCTTCAAAGTTGGTAATCCAAGTCTTGTCTGTAAAGGATCATAGTTTTCATCACATGATCCATGCTTCCTTCGATGAACAACAAAAAGAAGAAAAAAGACAAAAAGGAACGTTTGTATATGACCCATGATCAGCCAAATTAATATACACTTATCTTATATATCCTTTATATATAGTAGCATGTTATAGCTGTCACCAGGATATAAATTAATTTGCACCCTACCTAAAGATCCTGTTTGTTTAGCTTCGGTTTAGCATATTATATCAATTATCTAATGATGTTCGAATTTTCTAGGTAGATGGTCCACAAAGGCGTGAGCTCGATCTCTAGACAATCGTATGTAATTGGATTATAATAGGCTTCTCATACCACTTCAAGCAACCCTTGAAATGCGATCAACTTTAATAAGCAAGATGTTCTTGCTCTTTTTGGTTTACGTGATCACGTCTAAGAGGTTCCTTTTTTTTTTTCCTTTTTTTGAAATGCTAGTAAGCAAAAAAAAAAAAAAAAAACTTTTGCAAAGGTTTGCTTAATTCAAAAAAAAAGTAGCACTTTCGACTCTTAGCCTATCTTTTAATTACAATAGTTAACAATATCATTATGGATATTGGAAAATCTACTACTTATCGAGTTGAAAATTCATTGACTTCAACTTTGTCCGATGGAACATTGATTACAAGTTGAATATTTATGTGAAGTGGACACGATTTCTTATCACTTGTATAATAACTTGATAACCTTGTTAACGAAAACTTGAACTTTTGAAAAGGCCCCTTCGAAGATAAATATTGAAGCTTATAATAGTCAGGACCAGCAATTTAATCGATCGATCGATTCATGTAAAGACTCATCTATTATGCAAAATCTTAATCTTTTATGTCTGGATCGTGCTTTTATGTTCATGCAAAATTATAAATTATAGAAAACATATTTTGTACCGTTATTCCTGCCTGTAGATCACGCAGTCCTTGAAATATCCGATCTTCATCGCGAGGTAATTAATCTTCTCGTACCTCACCCTCTTCTCCCTTATATGGATGATCGGATGAGAAACAGTTCACCGCTATTATGAGAGTTGAAGAGAGGAACTGGGTTATCTCTATATTTATATCCGCACATGTGTTTCTCTCATCATAAGACTAAAACCTTGGTTAGTGTTCAACTCCAACCCTGTTTGATCCAAAGAAGATCGGTCTGATCAAGAATAGATTTTTTTTAATTAATCGGATTCTCTGTAATTGTCCAAGTCGCATGGAAGATACTTCTTCCACCATTGCCTAGCTATAAAAAGAAATGATTTGGATGCTGAAACTCCGAATCCTAAAGCAAAATATAATACACTTTGCAACTCTGAAGTTTATCCTGTCCTGAGTTGATGTACTAGCTTGAGTTGTAAAGCTGTTCAAGTGGTCACGGCTTCATGGCAAAGTGGCCAGAAGCCCACCCACTTTAGTTCATGGAACATAATCCAGGCATGCCACCCCTTTCCACCCACCAAGAACGAGCATGGACGAGGTGGCATCGTCATAACGGCTCCTTAATTTATCCCCAGAAGACATAGGCAAGTGGGGATTTCAGTCCAAACTTGGGTTCTTAATAGAGAAATAATTAATGCATTTCAACATGATCAGTGGCACTCCTTACCCAAAAAAAAAAAAAACAAAAAAAAAAACAAAAAACGAGCGACTCTAGTCCATGAGTTGCCTCCAAGTCAATTGAATCAGCATGGATAGAGCATGACGCATATATGGCATCCGATTCGATCGAGAAGAAAAAGAATTTTCTTTAATTTGTTCAACTTAACTATCTCAGAAAAAATTAGAATAAGATGAAAGAATTACGAAAGTAAATTTTAATTTAATTCATTTTTCTTTGATCGACTGATTTTCTATATACCGAAAAATTGAGATATATAACCCTTATTTATAATAATGAGTTTTGCTTTTATATAATTTTAGTTGGATTTTATTTTTAATCTTCTAAAAAGGCATTATTTTTTGAACAACATGGGTCGAATTTTTCTTTCTAGCTTGAATAAAACTAGATTTCTAAAAAATATGATAAATATAAAAATATAAAAAATACTAAAATTTTATAAGAGATGGATCTTGATTTTTATATTAATTTTGTCTTCTATTTTTCTACCTAATTTTTCATGGATTAAAAGATAATTCTTGATCAAAATTTTTCTAAAAAAAAAGAAAAGTTTCAATTTGACCGGTCTATTTTCAAGTCCAAATTATAAACTTTTAGCTTGATTTAATCTTTAGGTATTTGTTCAAAATTATAGATTTTGAAAAGATTTTTTTTTTTTTTTTTTTTGGAAAAAAAATAATATCAAATAAGTATTGTAAGATAAGGATATAGTCATTTGAAATTTGACATAGGATTGCACTTTTTGATATGATATATAGATCTTGTTCTTGAATCTTAATATTTATTCACAGTAGATACAGTGATCCATATCAAGTACGAGAATCCTGGAGACTTAGCATCGTGGAGAACACATGTTAAGGGTTCCAGTGCACTTGAGTACTGTCAGGTTGTTGATTGCTCCCTAATTAGATCCAATCGAATGCAACATCCAGTACTGGCCTTCAGAGCCACCTCCCGGAATGCTTTCGAGCTCATCTAGCAAGCAAAGTAGGCAGTTTTTTTTTTTTTTTAAATTGTAATCTCTCATTTTACATCATATATATATATATATATATATATATATATATATATATAAAGAACCAATTAATTAAGTGGCCACTCCTAAATAAATAAATGAATTGACAGGATGACACGTGTCCCAATCTTCTTCCTTGGATTCCTTGGCTTTGTTTGAATGACCACTCCTTTCTTTTTTTTTGATCGGTGGGCTTTTTATTTAAGCACGTCATCCCCACAAGGAGGATTTCATGTGAAATGGGGAGATCTTCGAGCCCATGTTCTTCTCCACAGGTTGGGCATTTTAGGGGGAGGTACTTCTCTTTTTACTTATCCACTAGCAAAAAGTAATTCGAGTGTAGCCCCACTCATGAACCATGGTTGTAATGGTGGAGGCACAGTTCATCATAATGCTCGCACCATGATGACCCAACCCCCTGGGATGCCGTAAACTATGATAGCTAATTAAAAGAGAGATCAAAAACTGCCACCAGACACCAAAAAGGCAACGGTAATTTTTAATAAAATTGTACTCGATCGTCTCCTCAACGATTAGCACGTACGTACTCCATCTCTTTAATTTATCCTGTATCCTAACATATATCCAATATATATATATATATATATATATATATATATAAGACCTCATGCATCGTTACATCTTAGTTAATTATAAGCATCACCAAACTGGTGCAATTAATGCTAGCTAGAGAGATCGTATATCATTAATGTGGAAGAAGTCGAACGTGACGCTTTCTTAGATCTAGCGATCATGCGATGGATGTCATGGCATTCCATAACCATGGAGATCGAAGATATTAGAGTTGGAAAATTTTAATAATATATATATATATATATGATCGATACGAACTAGCAAGAGCGTACGTAGATAATTAATGAATCGATGACGTTGAGACGTCGGTGTTGGCCATCCAACGTGCATGGACACCATCAAGTCCAGGAGTCCTTCAATATATTTCTCTTGTGCAGGGAATTCTACCATGGATGCGAGGAGATGATGATGGAGACGTGATGACGAGCTAGCCGAGATAATTAAACCCAACCCATGCATATATACATGCCGTGTGTTAACTCCAAGCTAGACCTCCCCCCGTTCAAATTCCAACTTTATTAATTTAGCTAGCGCGGTCCTACGTATCATCAACCCACTTCTTTTTGACATTGGCTGGACAAGTGTCCGACTTCAGTTTGCCAGGCATCATTCTCCAATATTTTCTCGTGTGGCCGTAAGCATGACTCATGGTGGAGACGAAAAGAATGCCTCGTTGGTTGGTTACCTTTGAGAGACCCCCTTCTTCTTCTTCTTCTTCTTCTTCTTCTTCTTCTTCTTCTTCCTTTTTTCCATGTCCCTATTGATCTAGCCTTTGGTTTTCGTTGAAAAGAAGGCATTCCGGACACTCGTTTTCGCAATGGGATTGGACCAACGCTTGTGAAAGCAATTCCAACACTTTTACATGTGTCCTAGATGCTCCAGTTCCATGGCACCGGCCCCAATTAACATCGTGCACTGTCCCAAATGGCACTTCATTGGTCCATGGAAGGTGCATCTCGATATATGGAGTACTTTCATGCTTCTACGTGTGCTATATCTGCAGTGCTATTATTTGGATCTGTCGCATTTCCAAGGGAGTTGATATAATAAGTTGCATATGAAAGAAAAAAAAAAAAAAAAAAAAAAAAAAGAAGAAAATATTGGAGGATATATATATATATATATATATATAATTACTTTCTAGCTGATATATTTTTGGTGGAAATCTACGAGGTGAATTTAGCCAGCTGGTTGCATTAATTGCCAATCCGATGGAAGGAAGTTTATTCACCTTTATCACAGAGAAATGGCATGCAGGTGGGTAGAGGATTCCAAAAGATTTGTGCGGTCTGACATGATTTTATTTTTGAAGATCTTCGTTGTAAGGTTTGACTTGGACGTTCCACCTTTCTGCAATGCCATCTAATGCACGGTGGATCAGGTAAAGATTTAGTGCTCGCACTTCTTGTGACATCAAACATCATATTCCATATTATTATTATTATTATTATTATTTTTACAAGTCTAGCTAGCTTCGAGAGTAAGCTGGCCCTGGGGTCTGGTGTTGCCTAAAAGTAGGTATTCCAGCTTGGATTGTCCGGAGAATATATTCATGCTATTTTGGATCTACACACATGCATGTAGAAGGTTTACGAGGATCGCATGCATTTCGATCGCTATGTCGGTGTCAGGTAATATAGTAGTGTACGCTTTAAGCTAAGACACGTAGACTTGGTATATTTTTTTCAAAAAGAAAACAAAAGAAGACTTGGAGGACAAAGACATGCTAGCTGGATTTCAGGGGATTAATTTCAAACTTCGTGTGCTGCCCTTAATTTTTAATTAATCTGGCACTTGGTGAATGGAGAAGGCATAATATATATGAACCTCATGGAGAGTCGCTTCTTTTGGAGCCCGACAAGCATGTATATATATATATATATATATATATATATATATATAGTCTTTTCAAAGCAGTTTTCTTTTAAGAAAAAGTGTCGATTTTAATTAAGTGAGATTACCAACTCCCAAATCATTCTTTTCTATGAATACAAGGTTGCCATGACAAACTGCAAACCAACACTTCCAAGTCATATAACCAATCTCTGCCCCCACGAACCTAGCTAACAACAATCACATTACTCTCCTCAGGGTTGTCCTATATATGATAACATATAGCTTCCTTAGCTAAGTGATGATTGGTTTTAGGTAGAGTTACCAACTTACTAAATCACTCTTCTATATGAAAACAAGGTGATAACCAAACATCAAATTTCCCACCAAGTCTATTAGCAATGCGTTAAGGTGATAACAAACTTCGTAAGGCATCGAATACTTGCATATTCCATCATTATCATACAAGACCAACTTCAAGAGAGGTCTGGAGTTGCATTAAGGTAGGTGTTTTATTTTTGGATAAGCATTGGAGTACATAGCTAGAATTAAGTATAGGAACAAAGATTTGAAGTTATAGCACACCATACTGATCAATATAGATAACAAAAGCCCAAAAGGGAAAAGAAAACCTAGCTGTATAAATAGCACTACGACACCAAACCAGGACCCACTCGACATGCAAAGAAAAAAGAACCCTCCTCCACATACCGAGCGGCGAGAGCAAGTAGGGAATTGGTAGACATCTTCAGCAAAGTTTTCCTTGAAACAGCAAACTCCAAACTTACCACAACAAAAGTAATCTCATGCAACAAAAAAAAAAAAAAACTTATGCTTGAAGGTCCGAAACCGTTGCTTGCCTACGGCCGGTTTTGGCAATAATTTTCCATCCGTTTGTTTATGCAGTTGTTGTTTAAAGTAAAAATCATCAGTATTTTGATTGTAAACCAACGGTTAAATAATCGTTGCTTAACAGAATCTTATGCAGTGATTTTTTATGAGTATTTGCAATGGCTATAATAAAGCAAAGACAATAGTTTTTTTTTTTTTTTTGCTAAGGTTTTTTTTGAAAGAATTAGCAATAATTATTCATTTTATGCAACAGTCTATTACAAGTTTTTGTAGACTTCAGGTAATAAAAAATAAACAAATCCTTCTTGGGTGAATATGGAGTCAATATATAACATCTTAGCTAAGTGCTTTTATATATATATATATATGGAAGACTCCCTCGGTATGTCGAATGCCAACTCTCCCTATTTCTGGTGCTAGCTAGGTGAATCCATCAAGCATACGAGAACCCACAAATTTGTACCGAGCAAAAGTACGTAGTTACGAAAATTTTATATTTTGAATCGAACATTTCCTAGTAAAGTGGGGACTTGCGGAGATAGCTATGCTGGATTTATCCCTTTTTTTTATTTAAAAAAAAAAAAAAAAAAAAAAAAAAAGAAGGAGGGATATGCAAGGGCAAGCCAAGATAATTGAATATATTAATGCAATGTTGGATTTATTAAGGTACACATGTAGCTAGGAAGCTTACGAGGGGCACGCTTTGTTCGCTAGCATGTATGAGGTAAATCTAGTATATGCTTTCAAGCAAAGACATGTATTCTCGGTATAATTTTTTTCACAAAAAAAAATAAAAATAAAAAAAAGAAAAAGAAAAATTGGACAACAGAGTTATGCTAGCTGGATTTCAGGGAATTAAATTGTGTGTGTGCTGCCTTTTTAATCTGGCACTTTAGTGAATGGAGAAGGCACGAGGGTGTTGGAGCCCAACAAACATATCTATCTAACTTTCTTTAAGAAAAAGTGACACCTTTAAGCGAGATTACCAACTTCTAAATCATTCTTCTCTATGAAAACAAGGTTGTCATTGGCAAACTGTGAACCTTTTCCTTCCAAGTTACTAACCAATCTCTGCCCCATTAATTAACCTAATTAACAAGAAGCATACAATTACCCTTCTAAGTTTGTCCTGCACTGCTAATATATCATCCTTAATTAGCTAAGCGATGATTTAATTTTAAGCGAGCTATCAACTTCCTAAATCACTCTTCTAATAAAAATGAGGTGATAACGAAAATCATGGACCTATTCTAATTAACAAGGATACATGCGGGTTATATCTTTTGCATGAAAGAATGATCGATCTTCTTCCGTAGCATGACCTGTGCCGATAGATGGAAGGAAAAGATCGAACTAAAGTGCAATCTAATGATCGACGACGTGAAATAAGATTAATTAATCATCCGTTGGATATATAGGGGTGGGGGGGGGCCAACATGCATGCCAGTGATCGGTGGGTGCACGATTGGGTGTAGATATTGACGTATCATCAAATAGTGTTCTTTCCCTGCTTGCATCATCCGCACGTGCACTTCCTCTTTATCCCTTTACTTTCACGTGACCGGTTACTTGCTTTCTCCGCTGCAGCGTCTTAGTGCGATGCAGAATTAGCTCGCAGAAATGGTCCGGATATTTATAATTATCAGGAGGGCAAGGTTGCAGATTAGAACAAAGTTCTTGGCCCAAGCTAAACTTTTGAAGTACAAAAATTCTTAGCATTTATTTATACAGCAAAAGAAGGGTGGGTCATCTCTAATTGATTGCGGAAAAAAGAGAATGAGAATTGGAAAAGTAGAGAGCTATTATTACTTCAATTAAAATTTTAAAATAAAATATTGCTGAAGCTTTATTGTGATGGTTACATGCAGCACAATCTCTAAAGAGCCTTCTTGCTAACATCTTTGGAGCAAAAGTTTCTCAACCTAACTCTTGCTAACCACCACTACTTGATAGAGATGTCCACACATCAATATATAGCTTCAATTTGTGCCATTCGTCAAACTTTGCTTGACTAAATCGAAACCTCTGCGAGCATGGAACATACTTTTTTTTTTTTTAAAAAAAAAAAAAGGATCGAGGAGAAATTTTGGAGTGACAAGATAATTGTATTCATATTATTAAATAAAAATAACTAAAATGTTAGTCGAAAATCACTTTTAGAACTCCATATTTTTGGGCAAACACTCGTCATAACACAACAATTAATGTTGATTGTCTGACTAATTAGACAGGACCTAGCATATTGAAGATTTTTTTTTTTTTCATTTTTTTTGTACTTTTTTTTTTTCTTTTCTCTGAAAAAAGGTTACAACCTACCAATGAGTGAATAGGATAAAAATTTGTACTGCATATAGGTAGCTTAATTTCTATCCAGACCACTACAGGTAAAATTCTAAAATTCAGTAAGTTGGCCTAAATATTTGAGATCCATAAAAATACCTGATGACAAAATTGAATTAGGCATGCAGTTTATAATGTTGGACCAAGTTTTAATAATCCTCTCGATACATGATTACAAGTCATCTCACCACTAAATCGATAGCTGGTTGTGTTACTAGTTAATCATATGGCTAGTGCTTTTAGTGTTTTTTGACTTTTTTTGAACTTTTTTTTCTTGATCGAAGCAGGAGGATGGACCAATCTTGAGTTAGTGTTTCTTGACTTATTATTTTAGGAAAAAAAAAAGGATTATCCCTTTTTCTAATTTGGTACATATTCGGTGCCTTCCTGTCAATGATGGTGCATGCCAGCATGCTGACGAAAATAAAGAAATACAAGAATTACACATCATCTACGCAACTTTTTCCTACAAAAATGCAATGTTATCAAAATAATTATTACTCAGCATTCTATCCCATCACTGGATTTTTTTTTTTTTTTTTTCTCTTTTCCATTCTATACTTTAAATTCTACATGAATATATAGTACTTAACTACCCTGCAGTATCTCTTTAACAGTATTCTATATATAGAGATAGATAGACTTGACCATATTCAAGTGAATTTGACATCAAATCCAATAAGTTCCTCATCATCTAATTCATATATATATCCAAATACTAAAAAAAAAAAGCAATGGTATATTAATGATGCAAAACAAACATAAACAGAAATAAATAAAAATGTTTCAAAATAAATATGTTTTTTTTAGAATAAATATAAGCTTTCTATCACATTAATTATGTATTAATAATTGCTGGCGGTTATTGGAACTATTAATAATGGGATGGTTTACTTTTTCAAAATAAATATAAATACTTCTCAAAATAAATATAAGTTTTTAAAATAAACAAAAATATTTCAGAATAAATATAAACCGAAAAAAGATGGAAGTGTTTTTATTCTAAAAAGGTTTTTTTATTTATTTTGGAGTTTTTTTTGTTTATTTTTATCATGCTTATTCTATATCTTTAATATAACATTAACATTTTACTTTTTCTGCATGGAGATCCATATAAATCAGATGGCGAGGAATTTAACCGGATTTAACTTAAATTTACTTGAGTATAGCCAAGTCTATCGAGTAGATTTGAGCCAAATCCGATCAAGTTTTCCCCCATCTGATTTGCACCGATCTCCATGCAGAAAAAATAAAAAGTTAATGATGAATTAATAATGTATAATAAACGCAAACATAAATAGACAAAACTGTTTCAAATTAATAAACACAAATGCTCTCAAATAAACAGAAACACTTCCATCTTTTTGGATTTGTATTTATTTTAAAGTATTTTTTTTATTCCGAAAATATTTATATTTATTCTGGAAAGCGTTTATTTTTATTTTGAAAAAGTAAACCATTCCATTATTAATAATTTCAACAACCACAAACAACCATTAGTTCATGATTAATATAGTGAAAATATTATATTTATTCTAAAATATTTGTATTTATTTTTGAATATTTGTATTTATTTATATTGTATTTATTTTATATTATTAATATATCATTGATTTTTTTGGTTGTATTTGAATATGTATAAATCAGATATATAGCATGGTACTTGATCAGATATGTATCCAAATCTATTTGGATATAACCAAGTATATATATATATATATATATATATATATATATATATATATATATATATATTATAAGAGGCCTGCTAATTAGTGAAACTGTGATCTCGTGGTACATGCTCTTGTATAAAAGGCATATGCAGTAGCCTATTACACCTCAATCATCCATATCTTTATGTGACATGCAAGACTACATGCATGTACCTACCTCAACTCTTCCTTACCCTACATCCATGGTGGCTTCCAGGCTGCCACAGCCAAGCATGTTTTGTTTCTTTCCATGCACATACCTCCACGAGAAAAATCATTACTTAAATATTAATACATTCACCATCTCTCACACACTCTCTCTCAAGAATCAACTGTGGAAACTCATGCAATTATCCTCCATCTACAAGTAATGTTAGGAGCTAACTTGGGTACACCGACACCGACTTTCACATTGCTTTTATTCAAGGTCAAATCATTTACAATGACCTATTGACATCACTTTTCAACGTTGGAGCAGAAATCCATGCCCCTTTTCCGGGGTTTAAAATGCAAACGTGCCACGAGTTCTTTCTTCTTCCCTTTTTTTTTTTTTTGTTTTTTTTTTTGTTTTTTTGTTTCGATAATGTTCGATATCTCCAAAGTCCAAAGGTAGAATACGACCGGATATTTGGGAGAGCTGTCATTGGTAATCCACATAAATATGCGTATATCACAGCCTAAAGTAACCCTCCTTTTAATCGTCAACCACAGTTATAATATTCGATTCCATTCATTCCATCATCCCGTTTCGCCGTGGATCGAGAAGGGATGGGATAGGGTGGGGTGGGGTTATACCTGGAATAATATTTTTGTTTTATCTCTCTAGCCCTTGCCGTCCCCATTGATATTCTGGGAAGTGGGTGGCGCTTTAATGGCTCACGCCATTCTCCTCGTCACCAAGGGACACGTGGTGGACTGCGGTCGCAGTGGACCTCGGGGCCCACCTCACCGAAGAAATCTAGTGCCTTTGGTGACGTGGCACTTCACGAACCTGCACGTGACCTGGCCCACCGGTCGGTTTTCTTTTGCTGCCGCTGCTTTCCGTTTTACCATCCCGAGTTCGTTTCACGTGGTCCTCATGCATAATGTAAGCTAAGCGACGGAGGGAGTTCAAAGCTTCTAGAACCGGGCATGGGTCGTCGTGATAAGAAACCTATCTCAAACATAATATGTATGCTAAAATATCGAATGCAGACAGCCAAGACGGCAGTCCAATTAATTGGAATCTCATTTTATAATCGATCGAACATGGATTCGAGATATTATTTTATAAAAAATTCGATTAAATTCCGAACATTTCCCGTCGGGGATAGTTTTTTAAACCAAAATTTTTTTTTAAAAAAATGATGTCTCACCATGTATAATTTATATAGCATGGTCTTGTAGTGAACGATCAAGACCTTAGCTTTGAGGTGCCAAATCAATGGGTTTATACTGCTCGCGCTTTTAATCACACGATATCCTTACCATGTATAAGTTTTTCTATATAGAATGTGTCCTTTGAATTCATTAGAAAATATTTGTATAATCAAGCATATATCGGTCTTGCACTCACCTGCATCGCATTTTTCTTTCATCATGTTTCATAGTTTTCAACTATAGTCAAATTAAATTGACCATATGCTTGATGTTATGATCATTTTAAGAAGAAATTTTGTTGACCATGAATGTAGTTTTGATATGAGCACCGAATCTTCTATTTGGGTTATCAAATCAGTTTGGGTACATCATTTTATGTATATACTTTATATCTAGCAAGTATAATTTTTTAACATCTTTTGTTCACATGGACTTCCATTGACATATCAAATAATTTGAGATCAAGAGTACCTTCTTTTTTTAAAAAAAAAAAAAAACAGTCAATGTTGCCTTTTTCTTTTTCTCCTCCTCCCTCTTTCTATTCTTCTCCTTATTCTTCTTCTCCTCCTCCTCCTTCTTAGCCTCTTCCTTTCTATCAAAACTGATCTAATTAAAACTGAATAAACCCAATTCAGGCAACATCTACTCTAAGAAAAAATGATGAATTCCGTTAACGAAAAAAAATTGCTTGTGCGACAACCGTTGCAAAAAAGATCACGAGATATCAAAATCTCAGATAAAGACGAGGCTAAGAAAGCAAACTTGTTTTCCCAAATAAAGTAATTTGACTGCTAACAATCATGAGAAAAGTTTAGGAAAAGTCTAATCATTTTTATTTAGATGATCATATCAACATTCAATCCACCATTTTCTCCCTAGTTAAAGTAGAATAGATCCATTGTTAACAACATTGATCCCCTATTATCAAACAATTAAAGGAGATTCATAAATTTACCAACCTCACAAACATATTGTATTAGCAATTATTAAGAAAAAATTCCTCGATCCGGCCTACTAGAATAAAACCTGCAAGAAGACCTAACTCGGGAAAAAATCGTGGCTCAGATCCACGTGCACGGCCTAGACATAGTGGACCACGCATGCGGTCCACCAAAGGTCCTCAACAATTTATGGGGCTTATGTCAAGGTTTATAGGAGTTTTATTGCGACTCACAACGTATTTTGCACGTTGGACGCTTCCCTGCATTCCCAGGCAAAGATTCGATGGCTGATGATGATTAAGACTTGATCCAGACTTGATCAGCATGATGTAGCATAATATTTGGCATCTTTTTGGATGATTGATCAAGATTGAACAGCTAGAGATCTTTTGTGGATCAAACAGGAATTGAAAAAAGAATTGAAATTAAATTTTGACACGAATTGAACATCTGATTTTCCGTTGAAGTGCTCTTCGACAAGAAGACATCCTAGAGATTATAAAACGGGGCAATAGGTCAGAAATAAGATATGAGGATCCAGAGAACTTCTAAGAGGTGTGGTATGAAAAAATAATATCCTATAAGCCAATCACATTTCTTATATGATAAAAATTCTTCTGTAAATTCTTTCAACTTATGTATGAATTTATCAATAAAAAAGATATTTTTGATTCATTATATGCCGTGTCTTATACTATTTATCTAAAGATTATGATGAACTCCATAGATTATGGTAATGGATTTAGGGTTATGATAAGTTCATAGCAGTGAGACTTAAAATCTAGTAAACTCTAGTCTAAAATAATTTTAGTCATAGGATCTTGAGTCGGGAGTCAATGTTTCTGATAAGACTGGTATATCATATGTATGCTAGATGGAGAGGGTGATTGGTCTACAACTACTTGTGTAGGAATACTAATACGAAGATATGGGTGCTCATCTAGAAATGAGTCCATTGGATTGATCCATCATGAGAACATCTTATGGAATCTTACTTATCAAAAGATGGTCTCTAAATGGAACTTGTACAAGTGATCCTTAGATTTAAGATTATCATAGAATCTTGTATACATGAATTCAAGTTTTGATTTATCCTTATTCATGACTAAGTCATGTACGGGATGTTCATGGATATGAAGGATTGTGTATGAATGTTATGAATAGATCAACAAGGAATCGATCACTCTTAGTAAGAGAAGAATTTATCCCATATAATCTCATCATATGATGATTCAAGGAGTTTTTGATCAAAGCAGGATAAAATTAGAAATGATTTTTAATCTTTTATCGATCAAGTCTTTTTTATTGGATTGAGATTTGAATGAATAAAGTATTAAGATTTAACAAATTTTCATATCCATCACTTATTCAGGATAAAGGATAATTGAATGATTGAATTACATTTAACTTGCCACTAAAGCAAATTTTTTATCTTCAGATAGGCATAAAATGTTGCTGGATATCAATCATGTCTTGTAGTTTTCAAAAATTAAAGTAATTAATTCATGAGTTAATTAGAAATAATGTCTAATTTGATCATTATGGTTGACATGGTTTTGACTTGATTTGATTACTCGGATTCTAATTGAATTAGATCAATATGAACTTAGACCTGTTGCTGGCTAGATATGGAGCCCAAAGGGTTACACATACTAAATAATTAGTCAAGGTAGTCATTATATTTTTATTTGGATCATAAGATCCTAATTAAGTAGCTAATTGACATACTGGCATATGTTGGCTAGCCTAACTTATAACCTTATTAAATTAGGTTCAATTTCTTATTATTTGGGCTAACTAATTTAGGTGAGACTTAAATTAGATTAAGCCTTCAGTGTTCAACCATTTTTGGACTCCTAAAAGGCCTTATCCATGCCATATTGCAAGAGTCTCAAGACCTTAGGACTCTTGTAGGTGCTAAGAAATATGGGCACACAAATGTGGCATGCAAAAGGACTCTTGGTCCTTCTACAGATGAATCACTTATTACAGGATAAAGTCTATCTCTTCTCCTCCCTCCTCCATACCTATTTGATATACTTTGATTGATCAAAATATTTATTCGATGGTGCTTATCCTAGAGTTGGCGTGAAAGGTTGTGTGTGCATGAAGGGATGGTGCACATAGAATGGACCCAGAGTCCTGCTTGCTGATCACCTTTTTCAGATAAATCTATCCAAATATCATGATACTTGGGATTGTTGACTAGGTCCACTTTCATTAGATGCATGGGATTCTGAAATGTCATATCTATAGGTGTTTATTATACATTTCATCCATCGGACTCCTTCTGCTTTAAGGGACTTATCTGATACACTGTATATTAGATAAGTGATGAAGAATGTATGTGATTGGCACCTCCTTTCTACCTATAAATAAGTCTCGGTGATAAAGACCGAAGATTATCCAACTTATTTCAATAGTTCTCTTCCTTCCCTTATTAAGATAAGTCTTTATGATTTAGATAATCTGCCATTTTAAAACAAGGACTTAAGAAGAGAATTAGGAAGGACAAAAAAATTTTAAAAGAGAAATTAGAGAGGTCTAGAAGTACTCTTCAGTAGGATATAGGTCTTGGCAAGGCTAAAAGCTTAAGGCTATCGAGAGGAGAGGAGAAAGGCTATCGGGAGGAGAAATTTGGCAAGCAAGCAAGGAGTGCTTCCTTGATCTGGTTCTTGTATGGATTACCTCTAGAGGGCATGCAGTTGTGTTCCTGTGAAAATACTAAGATATAGCATTATAGGTGTTGCTGCCAAGATCGTTGTGGCCTATAGCTGCATCGGCGTCGGAGTGCGCTCCTCCTGCCAGCCGCGACTCTCGGTTCCCTGATCTCCTCACTGGGTGCGGTCGCCTTTTTGCCCGGCGGTCCTCTGCTCCTGGACCTGTGAGACAACGGTTAGAGACCCGGGCCGGAGTTTCCGGCAGGGGCACTCCGACGATCAAATCAGTGACGATTCAGGAGAACAGATCCTCCTGGTCGGGCCCCTCTTGATAGACTCCACTCTAGGAGTGTAAAATGTGGGTGAAGGTGAAAACGTTGCCGGGGGAGAATGATAGCGGGGACAGAGGGATGCAATGTTCCTCCGCCTCTCCTTGTATCCCTCGCTTTCCCCTCCACTGTGGTGGTAGTGGCGCTTCGCCCTCTTGGTCGGGCTTGCGCTTGTATTTTTTTTTGGTGATGGTGGTGGTGTCGTCCCCTCTTCTTAGTGGAGGTTGCACTTCCTCTTCCCTCTTTTTTTTTTCTCTTGGAGTTGTTGTGTGTTACCTCTGGATTTGCTGTGAACCAGGTTACCGTTCGGCGCTTATCTCGGGATCCCCGTCGGACTGTCAGGCGCATGCGGCGGTGTCCCGAGGGACCTTTTCTTATTCATGATAGGGGGCGTTGTCACGCACTCCGACACTCCTCTTGGTTGCCTCATTCCAAAAAATTTAGGGGTGCTTCGAATGGCGGGCCGCCGCCCGCGGGATTCGAATCCCCGGCTTGGTGTAACTACGGTCGTAGGTGGTCAGTACAGCCTGGAAATTGCTTCAGTGCAATCCTCGGGCGGCTCGCCGGTGTTCCGGGCTGGTGAAGACCTCGTCCGGACTGGGGCCGAGCTGAGACGTCATGACTCGCTCCGACCTCGACATTCCGAGCTCGCGGGGGTGCCTCGGTGGAGGAGGGCGGAAGGCGGACTCGGTCCAGAGGGCGCGCGCTCGGAGAGGCTCCACATTGATGGGTAAGCTCATGGCTCGACCTCGACCGCAGGGCACTAGCCTCCGAGGGTCTCGCTTTGGAGGGTGGAAGGTGGACTCGATCCAGAGGGCGCACGCTCGGAGAGGCTCCAAATCGGCAGGTGAGTTTTTGGCTCGACCTCGATCGCAGGGCACTAGCCTCCGAGGGTCTAGCTCTAGAGGGCTGAAGGCGGACCTGGTCCAGAGGGCGCGCGCTCGGAGAGGCTCCACATCGGCGGGTGAGCTCTTGGCTCGACCTCGACCGCAGGGCACTAGCCTCCGAGGGTCTCGCTCTGGAGGGTGGAAGGCGGACCCGGTCCAGAGGTCGTGTGCTCGGAGAGGCTCCACATCGGCGGGTGAGTTCTTGGCTTGACCTCGACCGCAGGGCACTAGCCTCCGAGGGTCTCGCTCTGGAGGGTGGAAGGTGGCTCCGACCTAGGCGTCGAGCTCATGAGCTCGACCTGGCGGAGGACTGAGCTCGGCCTGTTGTTTTGAAAGAGCTCAGCTTAGCTCGGTAGTGGAATACGAGCTGGAGAGTTGACGCGGCGTCTTTTCTCGACGTGGCACCCGTCGGCTCCTCCACGTCAGCGATCCTGCCTCATCAATAGGTATTTTTTTAAGTCCCGTATATATTATCTTAATTAGTTGATATAATCAAGGGATCCTGGGTCTAGGATTTTGGTTGACTAGAATTTTAATATTAAAAAATTTTCAAATCCATTTTTCTGCTATGTAATCATAATCTAATAGTGATAGCAGTAGAGAGCTTATACAGGCAAGAGAGTTTCCTTAAGAGTTAAGAATTTTGTGAAGGATTTGGGATTTCTTGTTGAGAGAAATTGTACGAGATTAAAAGTGCGAGTTCATATCTTATAAGTAATTATCTTTCTCATATTAAGTTTTGTATGTTCTATTGATTGTGCCTTTTATTTTATTTTTTCTTCTTCCTTTTCTTGCAGCATCAACAATGACATCATGATCTTTGAAACAAAAATCCATATTCCGTATAGTGATGCGGGACTAATATGCATGCGATTAATTTTGTGAATTTTGTATGTGGGGTTAGGTGATTAATTCCCGAATATCATATCAAAATAAGTTGTAGGAAATTCTATATAAATTTTAGAAAGTAGGCATGCAGATTAGGACCTAGAAAAGCAGTAAAGATGGATCGTCGAGGTTGAGAAGCCTCGGTTAGGACAAGTTCTCCCATAATAAAATTACTGGCGGTAGAGAGGGTGTACCTGACAACGTCTGATATGCCCGATGAAGATCGCAGTGAAGGGATCTCTCGTTCCTCGATGGATGCAGCCTGAAAAATCGAGCCAAAGACCCGCAGATACCCAGCTTTCTGCTCGGTGGTCCGATTGAGGCTTGGCTAGAGTCGTTGGATTCGTAGGAACTCGGGAACCTGCAAACGACCGTCAGGGATGAGAAAACAAGGTTAGAAACAAGGAGAATCTCAGAAAAATAGCAAGGGGCGTGAGGATGAAGAGGCTTGAAAGGGGTTGGTCGGCTAGGGTTTCTTCAAGTAGATTTTCGGCAGGACTTCAGGCACACAGGATCCCTTAATGCACACAGCAGGGAGGCACAAAGCAATAGAAGAACTCAATAAAATTTCATATCAATAATCATTCCTCATACAAGAAACTAAGGTCCTTTAAATAGATCCTTAGTCTTGGACTCCAAGTAATGACACATTAGTCTTTACATAAGAATCCTATTCCTACCCAAATCCTAGCTAAAAAAATAAGGAAACTTAGGAAGACAAAATCCCTTTGAACTCTGCCCCTTTCTTGACTTGGTCAACACTCCAAGGATGCCTAGGAGGGCATGTTGGGCTTCTAGGAGCAGCAAGGAGTCGGCCCAAAGGGGCTCGGGTGCATGGGCTTGGGCCTTTGAAAGCTGGGGTGGCCTGGTAGCCAGGTAGCAGGAATATTCCCTGGTATCTTGCTTCTTAAGGGCTTAGGCTTGGTGCCTGGGCTTGATTTCTTTGAGCTAGGATGCAGATGGATCCCTGGAATCATGGATGCCCTGGTCTATGAATATACTTTGGCATCTGGAAGGGAATCTGGGCATCTGGAGGGCATCTGCAAGGAATCAGGATTTTTGATTTCTCCTCATGAGGTCTTCAAATCTTCAGGCTGGGTTGGACTTGGGCTTTACTTTCGTATCTTCAAACTGGTTGAACTTGGTCTTCACTTGTATGATGTTGTCTTGAGTCTTCCCGGTGTTGCAACTGCCTCCAGCCTTCATCCAAGCCTCCTCTTTCCATGCCCTTGCTGTTTTGTTTCTGAGTTTTTCTTATGCTCCCAACCTTGTTTTCTCACCCCTGATGGTTGTTTGCAGGTTCCCGAGTTCCTACGAATCCAACGACTCCAGCCAAGCCTCAATCGAACCACCGAGCAGAAAGCCGGGTATCCACGGGTCTTTGGCTCGATTTTCGAGGATGTATCTGTCAAGGAACGAGAGATCCCTTCGCTGCATCTTCATCGGGTGCATCAGATGTTACCAGGTACATCCCCTTTGCCGTCAGTAATTTTATTGTGGGAGAACTTGCCCTAACCGAGGCTTCTCAGCCCGGCAATCAATCTTTACTGCTTTCTTAGGTCCTAATCTGCATGCTTAGTTTCTAAAATTCATATAGAATTTTCTACAACTTCTTTTGATCTAATATTCGGGAATTAATCACCTAACCCCACATACAAAATTCACAAAATTAATCGCATGCATATTAGTCCCGCATCATATAGGGGATTCCCCAATAAGTAGTATTAATGCAGGTAGTTACAAAATAACCGGTATCATTATCCTAGATTGTCCATGTTGATCGAGATTAAAAAAGATGAAAAAAATAAGCGTAATCAAAGTCAACATCAATCGATTTAATGGAAAGAATAATTTTTCTCTCCAGCAAGCAAAGGGTGAAAGACGTGCTTATCTAGTAGGGATTGATCGACACTCTTATATATAAGGAGAGGCCGACTACCATGGAGGACAAAAGTTGGAGCTGGCTTCAGATGCTAGTGATGAGCACGATCTGCTTGTACATGGTGGATGATATGGTGATCTATGTGTTAAACGAGACTTCCTTAATGATGCTATGGATGAAGCTCGAGGAGTTGTACATGACAAAATCTCTTACCAATGCATTCTTTCTTTAAAAGCAATTTTATCAGCTACAGATGAATGAAAGATAGATGTACAGGAGTATCTGAGCAATTTTTAAAGGATCCTTATCGATCTTCTCAATATATATGAGAAGGTTGAAAAGAAGACCAAGACATTGGTCTTGCTATCATCACTTCTATACTCCTTCAAGTTCTTGGTGATGCTCTTCAAATGAGAAGAGTACCATTAAGATAGAGGAGGTCACTTTGATACTTTTTTAGAATGAGACTTTCAGACGAGAGAAAAAAGCTTCGAGTTTAGACAAAAACTCAATATTGGCGATCTTTAGAGGAGCTAATGATAGATGATGGAGTGACATAGGATCGCATGATGGGCAGTCCAGATCCAAGTCGGCAGTCCAGATCCAAGTCGAAGGATACCAATAAGATCAAGTATTACCTGTGTGACACTTAGGGCATCGTGTCAGAGATTGCCTACATAACTTAAAAATTGGACGAGTGCTACCATGGTGATGGTCGATGGTAATGACAGTAATGGATATGGTGATGTGCTCATAATACTCGATGAGATATCTCTTTTTTTCGAGTAATGAATTTTAGATTTTGTATATCCATATAATATGTATCGCAAAGAGGAATTGTTTGACTCTCTAGAGATTAGAGAGGGTGTTATCACTTACCAGACGGATCGAGCTATACGATAAATGGTGAAGGGATAGTCAGCTTAAAGTTTCATGATAGAATATTAAGGTAACTGGATGAGGTTTGATATATATACAACTTTAGCAAGAATTTAATCTTACTGAATAAACTAGATTTAAATAGTTATACGTGGAGAGCTGGTAATAGAATCCTGAAGGTTATCAGTGGTAATAGAATTATCTTACAAAAAAAAAATGTAAAGGACATTACCTCTTAACAAGAAATCTATTGTGATGTGGAGTCTCTGATGTAGATAGGAACCCAGTATGAAATGGAGCTCTGGAAGCAGATAAATCGAGCATGAGATAAGAGACTCGGAAGAATAATAGATGATGTTGCGTGGTGAAGTTCCTATTATTATATGAAACTTTCTTGAGCAAGTCTCGTGTCAAGATGAGCATAGCACATAATGGAAATGGGATCGAGCGGCCTGGCTTGACTCTTATATTCGTCCATCCATGAGTAGCAGGTGTTTGCCTTAGGATATGGGGATGAGATCCTTCAAGAACTTTCAAAGTTCGATGGAAGTCGAATATCCATCGAGATGGAGATTGTTATGGAAAAATATCTCGATTTGGTCCATTAAAACAAAACCTATGAGAAGATCTAATATAGGAAGAATTCATGATCCAGATCCACGCGTGCGAATGCGCACATGGCCCATGGGTGTACGTGGCCCAGGCATCGCAAACCATGCATGCAGTCCACGCACAGTCCATCGGAGGTCCTCATGCAGTCTACAGAGCTAATGTCATGATCCGTGAGAGTTTTATCGTGGTTCATGGCATGTTTTGCAGGATCGGATGCTCCCCACATTCTTAGGTGAAGATCCGATGGTTGAGAATGATTCCGACTTGACAGGGCCTGATCAGTGCGATGCATCATGATTTTCAGTACCTTTTTGGGTGATTGATCGAGATCAGGCAACAGAGATCTTTTACGGGTCAAAATGGAGTTAGAAAAGAAATTGAAATCCAATTCCGTTGCAGATTGAACCTCTGGTTTTTTTTATTGAAGTACTCCCCAATAAAGATATCCTAGAGGCTATAAAAAGGGGCAAACATGTCAATAATAAGGTGCGAGGATCTAGAAAATTTTTATGAGATGTAGTAATGGTAGATAAAGCCCGTAGAGGTTAAAGGGTCTTCTTGAGAGTTGAGAGTTTTGTGAGGGATTTGAAATTTCTTGTTAAGAAAAATTATTTGGGATCGACAGCACGAGATCTTATCATGTAAGTAATTATTTTTTCATAATAAAATATTGCATGCCCTATTAATTATATCTTTTATTTTATTTTCTATTCTTCTTTTTCTTGCAACATTAACGATGAAAACATGATCTCGAAAATAGAAATCTATATTTTGCATAAATTTTTTTTTAATAAATAATATCGTTATAGATGATATGATAATAAAAGTTACAGGTTATCCCGGATCTAAGCCACTCTTTTTGCAAAGAGCTGCGTTTATCGAGCATCTCTCTTTGCACCATCTTTTTCCCTTACTTTATTTACCTTTATTTGTGTGAATCAGAAAGACGACATGTAACATACCAAGCAGCAATTATCATCACCTTCCTCCTCCCTCACTCAAAATCCAGACATGTCCAAAATCGTTCAACAACTTAAAACCAGGGGTCCGTTAGACCCCTTTGGCATCACCCTCTGGAACAATTTAAGCAAAACGACCAGGAGAAGCAACGAAACTCCTGATGCATTGCACCTATCCTTCGATACTTCCTTCCTTCGGTTGGATGTTGAGAGAGAGAATTAGGCCATAAAGCGGCGGATATGGCGACAGAATGGGGACCAAGCCGTTAGACCTGGGCACGCTAGCTAGTTTTATTTCTTTCATATGTTCCCTGCAAGAGCGAAGGTGGCCAGCTGGCCTCGTAGATTCCACCCCATAGCCTGCCACGTACCCTCTTCCTCTGTAGCCGTTTCCCTTTGACGTGGCCCGCACCCTCCCACCCCAGCACACCTTATAAACCCATCCCATCCCAGGCCCTTGCAACTCCATGTAGAGCCTCTCTCTCTCTCTCTTTTCACAACTTACTACTAGTTTCTACCATCCTCCTTTCTGTCTTTAAATCTCTCCGAGCTCTTCGAAGCAACGAATTAACGACCAATATACAGCTACAAAATGCCTCCCAACTGCGAGGAGCATGACCAGAATGGAGTTTCCACCCAATCTATGGACTCGTTCATCTCCAACTCCTGCTATCCCCTCACTCTCCAGGTATACTGCTACTCCCAATAATAACGATTCACTATCATATGCCACATAAGTGTGTGTGTTTATAATTAACACTTGCTTGCTATGGTTCTCAAGTTCATGGATATTACGTATCGCATCAAAGTCGACCCCAAGGCGTCCGCCAGAGGGAGCGGAATCAAGCGGATATTCCACGCCGGCGCCGCAAATTCCTCAGCGGCGGCTCCCGAAGAGAGAACCATCCTGAATGGCATCTCCGGGGTCGTCTCCCCCGGAGAAATCCTCGCAGTCCTCGGGCCGTCGGGGAGCGGCAAGTCGACTCTACTAAGCGTCATCGCTGGGCGGCTCCAGGGGAAGCACTCCGGCGTCGTGCTCGCCAACGGCCACCCGCTCACCAAACCGGTTCTCCGGCGAACCGGATTCGTGACCCAGGACGACGTGCTGTACCCTCACCTGACCGTGAGGGAGACGTTGGTTTTCTGCGCCATGCTCCGGCTGCCGCGGACGGTGGCTGTGGCGGAGAAGGTGGCGGCGGCCGAGGCTGTGGTGGAGGAGCTGGGGTTGGGGAAGTGCGCCGACACGGTGGTGGGGAACGCCTTCGTGAGGGGGATCTCCGGCGGCGAGCGGAAGCGGGTCAGCATCGGCCACGAGATGCTGGTGAACCCGAGTCTCCTGGTTCTCGACGAGCCGACGTCCGGTCTGGACTCGACCGCGGCCTGCAGGCTCGTGGCCACCCTGGCCGGGCTCGCTCGGAAGGGCCGGGCCATCGTGACCTCGATCCACCAGCCATCGAGCCGGGTCTACCAGATGTTCGACTCGGTTCTCTTGCTCTCCGAGGGGAATTGCATGTATTTTGGGCGAGGGAGGGAGGCCATGGACTACTTCGCTTCGGTCGGATTCGCTCCCCGGTTTCACGTCAACCCGGCCGACTTCATGCTCGACCTCGCTAACGGTAAGTGCACGCGGAGCTCCCAAAACTTCCGGCAAAGTATTTCATTATACGAAAAAACTAGAATAAATAGAAAGGAAATCCGATCAAAGTTGACGTAAATATGCTTTTTGTTGCACTATTGGAGGACGTATCCAAGGCAAATCTATCATTCTTTGTCTACTTTTTATTGCTCCCACTGTTTGAAACGATAATATTCGCATTCTCTCGATGAGAATCCGTGTTCACCACTTAGAGGTACATGTAGAAGAGAAGGGACGAGAAAAAGAAAAAGTATTTCAGCAAAGTATTGTAGTAGTGTATACGTGGTTTCTCTTTATTTCTATGTTTTCTGAGAGTCAAGATCAACTTTTAAGGAAAGTACTAGAAAAGTTGAGGTTGTGGAATTCTTCATCATTGCCATACATTATCCACCCACTTTATACTATACATACATACATACATACATACACATATATATATATATATATATATATATAGTTATGTATTTTTATCATCAGTCTTCGTATCAATCCGAGGTGCTGTGACTAATGTAAAGTTTATTGGTTCTGTGGATTCTTCTTGCTTCCACTCCCAGCTTTGGAGTCCCCTCATGCCACCACTTTTAGAAGTGAGAGAGAGAGAGAGAGAGAGAGAGAGAGAGAGAGAGAGAGAGAGATTGTATATCTATCCAAAACTGAGGGGTTCATAGATTTCCCTGTTTCACTTTCATATGCTTGGATCCGGATGCTTCATGATCACCTACAAGACACGTGGCATGGGTGATGGTAAGGAATAATGGTGATTCTCGGTGAGGAGTACGTGTCGGGCAACCTGCGGTGGATGGGGGCTGGACGGTTAGCTTTCCTTCTTTTGGCATTCTTTTCCTGTGAAGGGACCCCACCGCACCTTTTCTACGACCAGATATTATATACATATATCCAATTCCACTTCAGTTGCTGTTCTTCCACCGCGTACCTTTTATTCCCTACTATCATGCCGAGAGAGAGCCCCATCGGTCCATCACCGTAGGTGATCCGTCCACCCATATTCTCCACTATCCCATGCACCCACAAGGAACGGTGCTGCAACTTTAGGTCACCTCTGGTGACAGCATCCAGGCTCTCCTCTCCGCCTTCTTTATTAGTCCTCCTCCCTCCAAAGGTGGATCGACATCGAAATATCTGTTAACCCGGGAACTATCCTTCCTAAAGCGAGGGAAATCGGCGGGGACCACCGGGAATAGAGAGCACCACCAGAGTGGAGAAAGTGCTTCGCTTGGTCAAACCGGTCTATTGATTACGTTATTCTTGATGCCTTCTAGCTCCGGGTAGCAGGACCCTGTCCTCAAGAGCACACTCTATATGATAGGGATCTATGAGCACTTCAACTTGGTTTAAATGGATCAACGGCAATTGTTTATTTTATCAGGCACCCTTGACGTTGGATAAAAATAGAAAATAAAAATTAAAAAAAAAAAAGATATCGACGTAGGATCCATGAAGCTAATTATTAAGCACTATAAATCTTATCAGTGGTGGTTTATGTAAGAGTTCAGTGCTGAGTGGGTGTATTAATTTAATTGCAGGCGTTGCTCAGATAGACTATCAAGGTGATGGAGAAAAGTCAAACGTAAAACAATCTCTTGTCGCCTCCTACAACGGAGTGCTAGCTTCAAAGGTGAAGGCCTGCATTAGTGCAGCCGATGCTGAAGATGCTGCCCAGACTGGTAACCTCCTAAACAACCACTGCGCTTTTAAGAAACAAAGTATAGTTTTTATAAATGCACCTGCTAGTTGATTGCAAAGCATGTCATGACAGCATAATTAATACACCAGTGTGCTAATGGAGTATCCTAGTTTCTATCTTGGCTCAAATTACTATTATTATATTCATGTGGGTCAGTCTCTGAATAAAGCCTGTGTGACAACCCACAACTGAGACAAACAAGGAGACCTGCAATATACCATCTCACAAAGGTCATAAAAAAGGGGAAAGGAGGAATAACTCTAGCTGATAGAGGTACTCATACTGAAGTAAAGATCATCCAGTAGAAATAGACAAATCATGATCAAATGAATTGATACATGCATACACTATGTGTGTGTATAAATAGACACATGGAACCAATAGCATCAAGAGAATAAAAGACCAGAAATTTTGACTTGACAATCATATGACACACTACAATGCACGACAACCAACAGGTCAGTGTGACTCTAAACCAAGTTTATTTGAACTCTTGTTATTTAATCAGGTAGTGAAAGATCCATGATGAGGGAGCAGAGAAATTGCAGCAGCATCAGCTGGTTCAGCCAGTTCAGCATCCTTCTCCGTAGAAGCCTCAAGGAAAGGAGGCATGAGACCTTCAACTCCCTGAGAGTGTTCCAAGTCATGGCTGCTTCCCTTCTAGCAGGGACCATGTGGTGGCACTCCAATATTCACGATGTGCGGGACCGGTTGGGTCTCCTCTTCTTCATCTCTATCTTCTGGGGTGTCTTTGCATCCTTCAATGCTGTCTTCACTTTCCCACAGGAGCGTGCAATCTTCATCAAGGAAAGATCGTCAGGCATGTACAGTCTGTCCTCCTATTTCATGGCTCGAATGGCTGGTGACCTCCCCATGGAGCTTATCCTCCCCACCGTCTCTGCCCTGATATTGTACTGGATGGCTGGGCTCAGGCCTGAGCCAGGAGCATTCATGCTCACTCTGGTTGTGCTGCTTGGCTATGTTCTGGTGGCACAAGGTCTTGGCCTTGCCCTTGGTGCAGCCATCATGGATGCAAAGCAGGCATCCACTGTGGTTACAGTAACCATGCTAGCATTCCTTCTAACTGGGGGGTTTTATGTTCAACATGTGCCGAGCTGTATGATCTGGATGAAGTACACCTCATTCACCTTCTACTGCTACAGGCTGCTCATCAACCTGCAATATAGAGAGAGTGAATTGGTTACATTTCTCGGTCTGTCACATCGCAGTAATGGAAGGGAGATAGTTGAACAGGAGTTGGGTGGGCGAGTCAGTACAGTGGTGTGCATTGTGGCGTTGGTCGCTATGTTTGTGGGATACAGGATTTTGGCATATCTTGCCCTCAGGCGTATCAAAACATGAACCCAGTTGCAGGATTAACATAATTTAACTATACTATATTGACAGGCATGCGGGTATTGGGGTATCAGGCGATTGCAACAACAATGGGGGAACCAGGAGCAGTTTACTAGAATGTAAGGCGCCTACTGAAACAAGCAAGTGTACATTTGAATGCTTGTGATCCTGATATGTAAATCAGTAACCAGAGAGTGCAGTGGTAACCTGAGGTCAGGAAGCAAAGTGAATGCTTCCGTTGGGTGTCACAACAATGATCATCATAATTTGTTCACTTGTGAAGTTTCAAATTGAAATCAATATTTGTTGATCAATCTTTATATCTTCAAGAACAGTAGGTGGTCATATAAATCTTAAGGTTTTTTCATCTTTTTAAGGCCATTTTTGATGAGCTAGATTTTCATTTACCTTATTTTGTCAACATGCCGAGTGCAGGTAGATTCACTATGTTATTCGCTTGAAGTTTTCCCTCAAATGCCAAACGTGAATTCCACGTTGAAAACTTTTACTGCCACTTCCATCCTAAGCAATCTATCTTGTCATATAGCTAATCTTTGTTCTCCTTAGTTTGAACTTGCAAGGAATACAAATTTTGGATGACTTTTACATGTATGCATTGATGACGGACAAAAGGTCAAATGAAAGCTACAGCCGCATCTACTGTCATTTTAGGGTGTCAGATACTAAGCTATCATTCGTTGAGGATGAGGTTATCAGGACCACAAGAATACAGAATATTGTCTTTCTATAATAGTTATAAATATTTAAACAGATTCAATAATTATTGTCTTTAATTATTATCTATTATTATCTTTAATTTTCTCTCTTCTCATCATCTTCAGTTTTTGTTTATCTGCTGATACTGAAAACGAGTGTCGCTTTCTCTTAGTAAAGCTCTCATGACAATGATAGAAAAAACAAAGGATAATAATCAAATATCAACACGATTGTATAGGCATCTTTGTGACAACAACAATACTGAAGAGCACGAATAATTCAAGTTACTTCATTTCTAAAGAGTGGAGACATAACATGCATGAAGTCAAAAGTTACTGAATTCTTTTGAATGAACCATCACAATTTATACCTTAAAAAAGGATAGTGATACAACACCAACATATATTCTAGAATATCTGTTGGTTAGAAATTGCAACTTTACATGACACTGCAAGCTGATCATGGATTTATTTTTGTCCTCTTTGACCACTAAATTGTATATTATTGTACAACTCAGCAACTGTATGCTGCTGTTTCTTAATGTACATATTAATGAATGAAAGAGGGAGGGAGGAGTAGAAGTATCCCAAGACTAAAAGAGAGAAGTAGCATATTTGACGACAAAATCCTTGGAAAATCAGGACGTGAAAGCAAGAAAAACTGACATTGAAAAAACAGATAGCAGGTTATATCAACAATATAGATAGAGACAGGGATGCATATGCTCTAGATCAATAATTTGAACAAAGGAAATTTAACAAAGAAAATTGGCAGTTTGTTAAACTATAGGAATCTCCTCTACTCCAGATCTTTCTTCAGTAGAGAGGACCTTTTCTCCCAGCCCACATCCCCCACCATCCTACAGAGCAAAGCCAAATGCAAGAATGTACTACTTGTGCAATATGCTTAGCACTTTCAAAAGACAGGCTTTAGCTACATAAACAATTATTATGGGAGCATAACTACAGTTGAACAAGGTGGAATAGACACAATTTCACTCTGATACCATCAATAGTGGTTAGCATTAAATATATTTTAGTCTGTGATGCACCTAGGCATTGGTTTCAGCTGCAAACCACACTTTTGGGCAAAAGGAGATTAATATAGAAGAATACAGTGTTCAGATTTAACAGAATAATTGGGATAATAGGCTGGTGCTTAAGAGGGTCAGATGTGTGACATATTTACACACCTCTAGGCAAAATATAATAGGCTGATGCTGAAGAACCAAACAGGTGAGAACAATCAACACGATTTGAAGCAATCAATTCCAAAAGCACCATGCTCAATTAATTTAAAGAAATGCTTAAAATAGGCATGTGGTCCATACGCAAGCTTATAATATATAAGCCAAGGTTTTCCATACCGTACCGAACTGTCCGGTACGGCACATACCATATTGTACTAGTTCGTGATCGATACGGTTCGGGTATGAAAAATGGTTTGACCCCCCGGACCGACCAAAACCAAGTGATTCTAATTATATTTTTAAATTTTTATTAAGTATATGATTTTAAAATTAAAAATATATTTTTAAATTAAAAAATTAAAAATAAAATATTTTTTATTTTATATACAAAGATCATAAACCAAATAATTTTAATTGTAATTGGACTATGTTATTGTGTCAATTTTGGATTGGAACTATGATGATAATGATTATGCTAATAATAGTCAATTGGCTTGGCACATAAAATTAGTTCAATCCTAAGTCATGTACTAACTATACCTCAACCAATTTGATTAGTTCTAGTTAAAAGGTTCATCTTGAATTTCCATCATTTCCAACCTTCTCCAATAAAGTTCCCGATACCGATACCAGGACCCGTACCAGTATTGAGCTAGTATGGTACAGTACCAGTATTGTACCGTACCGACACACGGTACGGTAGGCGTGCCGGTATGAACCGGCATGCCCTTTTTTTTAATGGATTTTAAGGTTTTTTTTTGTTTTTTTAGGATTAGGCCTTAGGATTTAGAGTTTAGGATTTAGGATTTAAAAAATGCTAATACATTAATTATAATTAAAATAAATATAAAATGATAATTAAAGTAAGATTATCGATAATTAATGAAAGTAAAAGGTAACATATAAATATAATTATATACCAATGTCTAGAATCGGGTAGAGTATCGATGTCCATAAATATCGGGATAATTGATATACTCAGTAGGAAGATCAGTAAATCCTTCTAGCCAAGCAGCATGATAGTCCTGTAAGATCATTCCAGGAGGTATGCGTGATGGATCTTAATTCATCGCAGATTCCTCGCTGAGATCCTAACTCTGAGAGGTGTTAAAAGACTGATGATAGGACTGTGTAGGAGCCCATCCAAATACACCAGCAGCAAAATCAGATCCATAAGATGCTCCGGGTTGCATGGGATAATAATCACTGGAAGATGATGTATCGAATGCACCATATGGATCATAAGCTGCCAGTAGCTGCAAATAAGAGGATCCTGAATATGAGAATAATTCTAATACATCCATCGATCTATTCCACATGCAAGAGCTGTAGCTGCATCGTATCCCGAACGACCTTGCGAAGCCCGTCGCCTATATGAAATCGTATCACCATGGATCTACCAGCTGGTGCTCCATGATCTATATCCTGTGTTGCATGGCTAAACGACTCTCCAATGAATTGAATATGAATAGATGGCTGCGACTCCTGTCCTCCGACCCCTTCCTGATCACTAGATCCTTCACTATCTGAAGAAGCACTATCACCACTCTCTCTGGTATCTAAATCTGAATGAACTGAGTATTCCGATGGAGATGCAACTACCTTTTCTTTTCCTCTGTCTTTGGACCGAATAGATGGCGAGGAGGGATGATGTGCTGTATCTGCTAAAGTTCAATGAGGAATATTGCTTGTTGCCCATTATCCAGCATCCATCTCAACCTCACTAGCTATAAAACTGGTTGGTCGAGAAGGCGATCCTAGCTCATCAAGCTCTAGCTCCTGCTGCTGACTCAAGATTTATCCAATCATTTGATCTCCATTCTCATCAACATATGTACTCGCAGTGGGATTGAAATATTTCAATTCAACATCTTCCTGAATGCACTTTAGCCTCAACCTTAAATTATAGTATACATAAACAAGATCGTTGAGGCGTTTATGTTTCAGACGGTTCCTTTGCTTGGAGTAGATAAGGCCAAATGTAGACCAGTTGTTCTCTGCGAGATGATCTTGACTGCAAGAACTTTCAGATTTTTTGCAGATCCACCAAAATGCACCCACCATTCAGCTGCAAAAGATATTAAATCATTTAGAATTTTAGATTCAGCAAAATAAAAAAATCAATATGAATCTAATATTGGACTTAGTGCTTAGTAGTACCTACCAGGATTCATCTTTGATTTACTTCTGATTGCTATAGTGGATCCAAAAAAATATGTTCCCTTCCTAAAAAATTTCGTCTGCAAAAAAATAGTTTTGTTATCATGTACTACTTGTTGAAATTAATACTTATAAAAATTACTTAATAATTTTAACCTTACTTCTTCTAGACACATAGCAGCGACATCTAGATCGGGCTTTATCTTATAGATAACATTGAATAGGGCAAACATAAGCTCTTCATCCATGGCAATGTCCGATATAGAGTATTAGAATCTCGTATTCAGATAGTAAGCTATACATATATTTTAAAAAATAGTCAAGCGTACTTGTACAAATCTAATTTAATTTAAATTTTTAGGAACCTCATAAATTACTGCGTACCTGCTAGATGCAAATCTAAACTCATTTGATAACTCCACCGTCCATCAATAATCCAGATATACTCAATAGGATGTACTAAATCTGCCTCTTTGGTTTTTTCCTTTGTTCTTTGCATCATGTAATACATGAAGCCTATCTAAGCATGCCTCTCAGAGTTCACGATCTAAAATACCTCATATAAAGATTTAATAGCCTCCACTATCCTATCAGCCCATTGCCAGAATATCTTTCTTGTCACTAAATTCTCGACATTGCTTCTCTCAGTATTTGTCCTAGCATATCTGCTCTGCTGTCATCCTAACTGACAAACATCTGATACAGCTCTACTTTATTGCCAAGAAGACTATCAAATGTTATGTAATTAGTAGCAAACCGTGTGATCTCTGGTCTCAATATTTCGCCCTCTGTAAAGCTCCTTATCAATAATAAGATCCATGTATGGTTATATATGAATCTGGTGATCGTCTGTGCTAATTCAACTATCTTCTGTACCCTGCAGATTTTTTTAATATCCATCAATATAAGGTCAATACAATATGCAGCACAAGGGATCCAGAAAATATACAGTCGCCATTGCATCAAGATCTGTCCTACGGCACTATATTGTGATTCATTATTAATGATGACTTGCACGACATTATGCTCTCCCACCTGATCAATCACCTCCTCTATCAATCTGAGGATATAATTGGTATTGTATACCTAATTTGAAGCATCAATAGACTTCTGAAAAAAATTATCATAATAAATCAAAAAGTTGATGCTCCGTCTAGTAGGACCAGTCCAACCATCACACATCACTGTCACCCATACACGATACACGGGCCACTTGCTCTGATAGAAGACAATCCAATTTTCTAGCTCATTCTTATTACTATCTAGAAGCTCACCATAAATATCATTCGATCCTGGAGGATCTATACCTGTATCAGCAACCTGTATAGAAAAAATAGTAGAGTGATAATATGAATTGTCTGCTGCGTACATTAGGATATGATTAAAATGAAACCAGGATTCGATAGCCCACCATATATCTTTCTTTTTATCCTTTTTCAGCATGGTATCAATCATCTATTGCTTGAAATCTCTGCTACGAAGGGCATGTAGATCGACATCATGGATAGTAGCTCCTACTGGAATGTTCTTGAAGACTTTCTTCTACTGACAAATACTCCCACCATGGATGCAAAACGGCTAATACCTCTCCTGACGGACTCTGACTGAGATCCTCCTAAACTGTCTTAGACTCTCCTACAATACTAGCCGTGAGAAGAAATTCGATGAGGCTCGGGTTGGTGGTGATTATTTTGGAACCCTTACTGGGCTATGTAGCTCACTCCCTACCATCTGTTTTCTTTCAGAGACTCAGGAAACTTAAGGAGGATCTGGGCTGGGCGTGAGATGGAGCATCATGTTTGTTGAGATATATAGTTAGTTTGTCCGGTTACTGACGTTTGAGTCAGTGGACCATTTTAAGATCTCGAGTTAATTATGAACTATACATTGTTAATGATTTGTTTATACAATATTCATTTACTTTGGATACATTTGAATTGTTGTGTACCTAGGCCTTGCATAATCTCTAGGGTAAAACCTAGGGTTTGTGCGGCCGGTCACGTAGCCGTTTCCGGTATTGGATTCGGGGCGTGACAAGAATAGCCACCAGCCAAGTGCTGCTTCAACCTTATTACCCCCACCTTTGAATTCTATATTGCACTATTTACACCTTCGATGATGTCGATCCGAGAGTATTTCTCCATGCAACCAATGAACATCACAATACTATGAGACCACCGAAACAATGATGCAGATACTTGCAAAGTCTTAGATATCAAATATATATATATAAACTGCACACCAACACGATAAAAAAATGTCGACCATAGAAGAGAGAAAAAATTGGCAAATTAAAAATTATATAATTGGAAATGACCGTCCAATTCTCTCTTCCTTCTTCCACGAGGAACGGAGAAAACAAAATAGAAATCTATAGGAGATGAACAGGAAAACTTACTAGAAGGTGGTGGTAGAGAGAGGAAGAAGCGATACCGATAAAGATGCAGAAGGGCTACCATTCTCGGTGGATATGTTGACGGTGGTCTCCTTGCGAAAGCGGTACCATTTCCTGACCCACGTCCATCGTGACCAGTTTGCCCATATTGCCTTCAACTCCTATCCCATCTATGCTACCCGCTTCGCCAAGCTCCTCGCCCTCTGCCATTTCTCTCATATTTCTATTTCTCCTTTCTCTCCAATTAATTATTAGTAATCTTGTTTTATGAAAATTTCTTCAATTAGCATTAACAAATATCTATTTAGATCTAAAACATTAAAAAAAATCTTTAAAAAGTGATTTGAAATCATAAGAAACCAAAAAAAAATAAAAAAAAATTGAGTGCCGGTTTGAAATATTCAATAAATCCTAAAAAATGATTTGAAATCACAAGAAACCAAAAAAAATTAAAAAATTTGGTGTGCCAGTTAAACCGGCACACTTTGCCATATCATGTATCCGTACGGTATGGTACCATACCATACCAGCCGGTAATCAGTATGGGTTCCGATACCGATTCAGTAATCCTTAATATAAGTTGTCTATAAGACTCTTGCAAATTTCAAACAAGCAGTTCAAGTTACGGTTTTTTAGTGATGACCGGTAGAAAAAGACCAACTCTGACTATCTACATAACCACATGTTTGATAACTCACCTAGAAAGCCAAGTTCCGTTAACTTCAAATGCAGTAAATATGGTTCAATCCTAAGAAAAATATGCAGGTTGTTCCAAGAATTAGTGTATTAAAAAGCAGATAGCGAGCAGTAGCATTGGGAGGTTTAATAGCAGATAGCAAATAGTGGAAGCAGGTGCTATGTACCCAAAGTTGGCAGTTAAAACACGTCAATATTTCTTCTTACCAAGTAAAAAAAATATTTTACATCAAAAAAAAGGAAAAAAAATCTCATGTTTAGCTTACAACATCATCCACTTAATTTCATACTATCATATCAACATTCATATAATGTAAAGGTATCATCATCCAACAAACATAATCATATCACTTGTAAGATGAAAGTATCCACAATCACATGACATCAACAATAAAATAAAGATGCCCGCAATCAAATAACATCAACTAAAAAAGAAAGATGTCCATAATTATATAACTTGATCCGCTGAACAAAACATCATTAGCAATAGACAATAGACTCATCTAGAGTCTACGCAAAAAAGTCAAATGACAAATTGATGATTAATTATTTCAATAATCAATTATCTGCTATTTCTAGGAGGTCTGGTTGCTTGATGGTCCAATCAAAAACTCACCCAGCCTGCTTTGAACCCATAACGTAGTAGCCACCAGCCACCATGATTGGTTTTTGCCTGAGTAACCATGGTGGTTGGATTGTAAAATGATACCAAGAATTTAACTTACCTTCGGAATCACAAGGTCTAAGTCGGTCAATAACTCCATTCTACAAACATATGACACGCATGCCCACACACCAATATATATATATATATATATATATATATATATATATATATATATATATATATATATAGAGAGAGAGAGAGAGAGAGAGAGAGAGAGAGACTATGACTCGTTCTAAGAGCATGCAAGCAATGACTGCACAGGAAAGCAATCTAATGCAAAACAATGTGTTGATATTGCATGATATGAATATGCTCTTCAAGAAAGGAAAAAAGAAAAAAAGAGTTTACAGAAAAGTAAGTACTTCCAAAAAACATTTATATGCGATGATGTGAATATGATTTTCAAGAAAGGTAAAAGTAAATACTTCCTAAAAAAACATTTAAACCTATAGAACTTAAAACTACAATGATCATAATTAGGGACACTGCCCATATTTAAGGACACCAAAACAACCTATATCATTGTCTTCTGACCCTAAAATAACTAATCAAGTTATACTAGCCAACATAGCAAGTCAGCCTTGGACTCTTGAATCAGCTTTAAATTATTATGGTCTTATTAACAATCCAAAAGACATATAACCTCAAAGTGCTTAGGCTGTACTCAAGTCTTAAAGACTTATACTACTCTCCAAATCTACCATACATATAAAAGCAAAAGGCATATATAAAAGCAAAAGACATATAAAAATCATAGCTAGTTGTCTTTTTCTTTTTTCCCTGATGTCAGGGTGGAAAGAGACTCTGTGAAACCAAGAAATTCTCTGACTCGAAGTGCACAATAACACAGTCTTCACTCTTCATAGATGCTTGCTGGGCTATGAAAGAACATTTTGTTGCATGTTTGTTTTACTTATTTTGCAACAGTTTCTACAAACCACAACCTATACCCTTTTATTCCGGGGAAAAAAAAAAAAGACCATAAACTTGGTTCAGTATAACTTTTAGTTAACATTATAGCTCATCAAGTCTTATCCTGTGAAATTCTTCACCTACTACAAGTTCCAGTTAGGGAATACATCCACTGTCAATACAAGCTTCTATTAGTACTTTCTCATTTCATCCATTCAAGTTATTCTAAGACCTAGCATTCTCCTTCTGACCTTGCAACACATTATTGAGGCCCTCCTCCATGGATCTTTGATACACATGTTCATAACATTTCAGTTAGTTCACACTCAATCCCTGTTTAATAGAACTCAGGCTTTCCCTGATTTACCGAACAGTAGGCTTATCCTTTATAGTCTTACTCATGTCAGAAATTCCATGGTTCCTGAATAGCTTTCACTCAGGTCTGAACACCCATTTTCTGTAACCAGAAATGTGGAGTTCCTTCTAGTTTTGGCATTTAGCTTCCATGCACAATTTTTTTCTTTGGGTTGTCTTTAGATTTTGATTTTGCGTACCGAACAATGCCAATGCTTGATTGATCCTCTGATTTTGTCTTGCGCAGCATGTAACCATGTGGTTTCAGAGACATTTCAAAGAACACAAGGTCTTTAACATTATCTATACCCTAGTCAGGTAAGTGGTTTTAGTCAGTTTTGGCTTATTACAAATTGTCTTTATCATCAGCTAATTTTAGTTTCCAATAAAGCCTAGTTTTCATTGTTTTAAAGAATAATTGCCTTCAATTAAAACAAGTATGGGGAAAAAAAAGGCTAAAATCCCATCTTGAAGCAACTTTACAAAAACCAAAACAACTGAAATTTTTAAACCATATTTTTCATATGGACTGCAAAAATAATAAGAGGCTAACTGTCAATCTACCTGAAGTGATCAGCAGTTCAGAACTCGTAGTAGCACCCTGCTATGTCTGTCTTCTGTTTTTTTTTTCCTTTGCTTTCTTTTTTTCCGATTACGATTAACAATGTTATAACTTAACTTGTGGTTTTCCTTTTCAACAGTTCAAGAATGTTTCTGTCTACCTTCCAAATTACTGATATGGACCACAGTTAGCTGGGGTATCATATATTGCATTGTTCATTAAGGAGGATGTGGACTTTCTCACTTCTAAAAAGCAGATGCCACCATATTCTTTGTGAAAGATCAAAATTATCATGGATTCTTGGTCCTGTCTTGACATGAGATGTTATGATAGCTAAATATAACTTCTAGTCTAGTGAATGTATTTTTCAAAAAAAAAAAAAAAGATGTAGACTTAATAGCATATAAAATACATTATCTACTTGCATCAAATTAATGTGGAAGGGTATAAGCATTATTGCAAGAAGGTGTTCATTGTTTGGCCAAAAAGTGCAATGCCATTGAATCTCGTCTCTTCGTTCTTCCATGAATAAATTTTCAAGGCAAGAACATTGGATAAATATGTAACAATCGTACAACTTGATCAAAATGCATATGCACATGTGCAGGGAGAACTTGATTGCAGAGTTAAGAATAGTCATGAGATTAAAAGCATACCTCAGAGAAGAAGGCCAGTGATGTCCTCTCCATAAGAGCAGTAACTCATACAACTCATTTAGTGAACCAGAGCCTTCTTGCATCAGACTATAACTGCATCATCACTCTGCTACATATCAATCCAAAACCACCAATAAATTTGCGCAAGTTGCGGAACCTTTTGCCAACGCAAGGAATTAGTAGATGGCCAATTAATTCCCAACCTCATCAAACATCTTAACCACTAAACTCAATGTTGCCTTCGTCATTCAAAATTACTCAGCAAACAATCCTATGGAATCTTTCTTCATCACCACTCCCAAAACTCCCTCCCTAAACCAAATCCACCATTTTCCTAAATCCTCATCAGCCAAAAATCCATTAAACACCATTACCCCAAGAACCCCGATCGCATCTCTGGCCATCCCATTTCTCCATTATAATTGAAACAGAATCTGATAACAAGCGGCGGTCAGGAAAGCCCCCATCCCCACCATCTTCCCCAAGGCATTTCATTCCAGCATTCTCCCCCTCCTTTCCAATCCTCCAATCAAAATTGAGAATGCGGCCACATCTCACAGATCTCGTCCTCGGCAATCCGACAGTCAGGCATCCCGGAGATCAGGGTATTGTAGGTCCCGGTGCGGCGCCGCCCCTCCGCTCCATCTCTGCACCACCTCCTCCAGCCTTCCATCTCCCGGCCACTCCCCAGCATCTGCTTCGCCACCAAGAAGGCATTGTGCGACTTCGCCGTGGATTAGGGATCCGTGGAAGAACACATCGGGGACGGATCCCCGCGCCGCCATGAGATCGAGCACCTCGATAGCCGACTGGACGGCGGCGGCGTCCCAGTATGCCTGGACGAGGCCGGCGAAGTGCATCTTGGGCGCAAACCCTAGGTCAATGTCAGAGAAGAGGGATCGGGCGATATCGAGGCGATCAGAGCGGATAATGGCGTCGAGGAGGGTGAAGAAGAGCCGGTCACTCGGAGGAGGTGGCGGCGGAGAAGGCGGAGAGGAGGGGGATAAGAACGGCGGGGCCAAGGCGGAAGCCGGCCTGTCGGGCAGCGCGGGAGTATACGGCGAGGATTTGCCTCGGAGTGGATCCCGGGGGCTGGCGACAGCCGCTTGGGGAGGCGGCGTTGGAGAGGCGGGAGGCGGTGTAGCGGGCCTCCGGCTGCCGCCGGGTGGGGAGGGGGTTGTTGTCGGAGGTCGGCACGTGCAGGGGAGGTTTATTCCCTGCTTGACTGACCCATGACTCGTGATAAACGGGTTCGGACCGCCAAGGTGATAGCCCGTTAGACAGAGACCTTTGTCTTATTGTTAACAAGCCGGCGGTTCGGGATATGATCTTTTTGTTGTCCTGATTAAACCAAAATTCTTTTTGAAATTCTTGATAATTAGTATGAATGAAAGATCAAAATATTTTTTGTTCTTGATTTATTAACTAGATGATGGCCTACAATAATAGCTACATCGTGATCTATCCTCTTTATTTTTTTTAAATTTATTTTTTTAAAAAAAATGGGTTAGGAGACCCAGCAAAATTTTGATGGTTTTGCTTCTTCTAACCCTATGGGTTTGTATGCAATCCTGGTACATCCCTGGGCGTTCAGCTTGTATCGAGGCACACCAATTATAAGGAAGAATTGTGTTTGAGTCGTGGTAGCATATGCTAGATTAAGTTACGCATATGCAAAATTAATGAGTATACGTGACTTTTAATAGTATACTTGATTGGAACGAGTTGGACTGTAAAAAAATAATTAGAAACTTGCATTATAATTATTTTGTCGGAGGGAATTTTATTTTTATTTCAACTCGAAAGAAGAATGGAAATATCCCAATTCTTTAAAACTCGTTTTCCATACTCTTCTAGAATTCAAATTTTATTTTGATTATAATTCTAGTTACATACCAAATATATTAAAAGATCCGATCATTTTGATTTCCATTCTGATTTTGGTCATGAATCAAATGTAATCCAACAAGTAGATGGTATTCGATTTAGTATTGGAGCTCATATGCTTGCCCAAGGCTTGACCTAAATTCAAGCTCGAAGATAGCGCCACCTTTACCAAACTCTAATCCAAAGCCATCCAGAGATGTAAGCTAAGCCAGCCATGAGCTAACCTAGCCAAATGTATCTTCTATCGTTCATAATTTGATGATTTTCCATGGTTGCTTCGGCAAGGGAAGTTCATTCGAATACTGATGATATCTAGTCGATCAGATTTGACCCAAAGTCAAGTTAAAAGTCGCAGCTAAATTCATGTTAGAGAATATTCCATGTGTTGTTGTAGTCTCACGAACCTTTACTTTTGGCAGAGTGGTGGAGCGGAAGTAGTCCAATTGAATGCAAATGGTTTCCAATTCGACGAATCCGGCCCGAATGGATGTTCCAAATTAAAACTTACTATCATCGTATCTGGTGTCCATCACGGTCCTTATTGCTCCCCCGTGGCCGTGTCCTGCCCCAATTCATGATTTGATTCTCTAAGCCGGCAATTAGATGCGAGAGAAGTGCCTTATCAAAAGCTCCAGTAGTGCCATTACATGAGATGGCATATGGCCCGCAAGGGATGGTGTCCCGCGGTCCCCGAACCGGAGGGAAATCAGCATGATATAGTGGCGAGCACTCTTTTCAGTAGCCCTTTCACTTTAAGTACTTGCGATAAGACCATCACCATCATCTCCGGACTCGTTTGCTGGTGAAATTTTAGCAATCAAATGTTCTGGATCCAGGTTCCATCCCACTCCACCTCACAAAAAAAAATAATAATAATAATATGTAATCTTGATGTGGATAAGAAAAGAATAACGCATACTAGAACCTAACATTGTATTATTTATATTTTATACTGGATATATTTATTTGATCTTTTGAAAAAAAAAATATTTTTAATTTTAAAATTAAAATTTATATTTTTTTAATTAAAAAAAAAACGAATTCCAAACTAGTTTGGTTGTCGGTTGGATTGCGACGGTTACGATCAATAACAGCTAACCGGTAAGTGATGGTAGTGATATCGATGGTTGATAACGATGATCGTGGCAAGTGGTTAGCTGCAGTGGATGAGGATGGCATGCAAAACAAGGGATGATGGTGGGACTAAGGATGATGGTAGCAGCTGTAGCAATCAAGATGATGATAAATTTAGGGAGTTTTCAAAAATATTGAAATGTAAAACGGAATAAGAATACAAGTTTTATCCTGATTTCTATTATATATATATATATATATATAATTAAAATTGAAAATTAATGATGATGCCGGTGAGACTATAATAAAAGTGTGCGATATAATATATCGGGATACACGATGTTTGACATAAAATTGAGACGCATGTACGCTGCATTCCAATTTGGATGTCAGTTTCATGGAGCTGGCAAATAAGTGGTCTTATGTACCTGCCTGTTTCCGCTGTATACGAACAAGCACGCGAGCATGAGTGGAGGCGCGTCCAAGCTTTTTTTTTATGAGGATTGGGACGCAAGAAGTAGCCCTCCACAAACATATTGCCACATTCTGATGTTTCTTGATCATGGTGGGACATGGATAATTACCTATTATCAAAAACATACATCAAGTCTTTATATATATATATATATATATATATATATATATATAATATACGGGTTGCGAGTCAGAACTCACGAGGAAAAGCAAAGGACTCGCACATTTAAGTCAATGACACTTTCACTGTAACCACTGCCACCACCACTGGCAGCAAAGAGCCCAGCCACTTTCTTAAACCATGAGAGATGGAGGCGAGTCACGGGTCCTTTTCTTTGGAATAATTATTGGTTCGATCAGGTTCACCGGTGAGTTGGTTAATCAGTCGAATCATCACGCGGCGTACGTAAAAAACGAACGCACACGGACCATTCCTGCAACTTGTGGCGGGGGGGCCAAAAAGGGAGCAACATACATAGATCACCGATTCCGTGTGTCACCCCTGATGGTCCGAGACCACGTCATTGTCCAGCGTAAACAGCATTGGGGAGAGATTTTTTTTTTTTTGGGAGGGGGGGGTGGGGGGACGGGACTCAGATGCAACACGAGGAAACAGGATCCAAGATTACGATCCAACCATTATCTGACCACAGATTCGGTGAGTAATAATTAAAATTAAAATAAGACGATGGACGTTTGTAATTTGCTTTAGAGTCACACCAAGGGACCCAGATACGGTACCAAAAGAAGGTCCATGCCATTCCCATGCGGCAGTGCTTGCCAAGACGATGCGGGTCTAGAGGTGACTAAACTCTCTCCCTCTCTCTCTCTCTTTTTTTTTTTTTTTTCCTGTTACCAAACATGACATCTAGGTGGTTTATCAGGCATCGAAAGACCAATTTTGCCATTATATCGCAGATTGAATATATTAAGAAGAGATTTGTGGGTTAGAGGAGTTCTGGTTCGATCTTTACAACCACTGAAATAGTGGGTTAGGATGTGGCTCAGCAATGGTCTCAAATAAAAACTAGTTTAGGTATGTTGCTATCTATATCTCATTATTGGCGTATTGGTTGCGGGGCCATGCAAGGTGAGCTATTTTAAGATTCAGATCGAAGTGCATATTTGCCGAATGAATTAACTCTATAAATCCCAGTTCATGGGCTAGCTATGCGATGCCCGGATTGCCAACTTGGATGGTGGTATCCATAATCAAGCCAATCTGATCGATCAAAATAGGCAAAATAATATCTTATACAATGTACAGTGTATGGCCATGCATATCATCAATTACAACCAATCATTTTTATAACAGTGCATCAAGATAAGTGCTTGATCAATGGAGATCCTAAAAAAAAAAAAAAAAAAAAAATGGATGTGATAATAGAATGCACGGCCGCATGATGCATGCTATGCAGGTTATTATAATATCTATCAAGACGTACAGATCCTGCATCCACAAGTATCAATGAAATTCATTACAAACAGTACTCATGCGAATTTGTTTCATCGGTCCTGCTAGTACTTGGCGTGGTGTTAAAAATCAATCAGAGAGTGTGCATCGGATTTGATATATTTCTAATATTTCATCAGTCAGTAGCTAGAATTTATGAGATTAGATATCAGTTAATTGGAAGGAAAATTTTATTGTTGAATGGGGACACGGTTCTCCACTCTAAAAGATGTAGCTACGAAACAAATAATTACCATGAAGATAGCAGAAGGCGGGTTCCTTTGTAAAGAGAAGTAGACCTTTTAATACTCGCTTATTATTGTCCAATAAGTTCCTGACTACTTATCCAGGATGGCGGATACTTGTCTTTTTCCTTCTTAAATTAGCTCCTCGCTTCTCTATACCTTTGACCAATCTCTAGCATGATCCATGCAATAAGCTGTTTCACCTGCTTCCCTGATGGAACTGGTCCAATAGAGATGTAAATCCCCCCCCATGAATTATATTCTTTTGTGGTCTAATGTTTGAAATCTCTCATCTCAGCAACCCGTGGTTCATTCAAAACCCCCCTCGAAACAAAAAAAAAAAAAAAAAAACACGCACACCCATGCACATGTGCACACACGCACAAAAACCGAGGAGTAAAATAGCGAGGGATTTCGTGGAGTGAGGGGAAGCTTTTAACGTAGAGTTTATGTAATAGAGGGCAACTAATATACTACCAGGGTGGATCTAGTCATCCCCGAAAAAAGTAGGGATTTGGGGGTTCTTGATCTCCCTCGATTATTATAATTGTTTTTTATCTACGCCCCAAAGAGTGTGTTCCAGATTAAACTGATTTGCTCCTGGTTATTCTTCATTTCAAGGACGGGATTAAAACATTAAATCACTTTTCACTTTGGCAATAACAAAATGAGTAAGCATCAAACTAGTTATGGAAAGAAAACTATCCATTCTACACTTAATAGAAAATTTCCAAGCAATATATGAAATCTTGGTACATAGCATCTCCCGGTATTATATAACCATACTCCATATAGCGAGCATTTTTGAAGCTCCATATATACGTTACCTCGAATAACAATCACTGCTCTGTCTTCAGCAAGTGCCACACTTAGACAATTCATATTATATCATGCAAGAAAGTGCTTTCATAACACGGAAATCTAAGGAAATTAAATAATGGCAGAACTGATGTGCAAGGAGCAAGATTTTAGCTAGATAACCTTTTTAATTATCAGAGACTTCTTTGCTACGCTAGCATTGTTTTCTAAGAATTTCCAATCCAAGTTGTTTTCTTTTCTTTTCTTTTTTTTTTTGGTAGGAATCCAAGTTGTTTAATATATATGGTGGCAAGACAGGTAGAGGAAATCGTGGATTCAGTAAAAGGCAGAGTTGATGTATAGCTTACGGTTGAAGGGATCTGCATCGGGGGGAGTCACCTTCGCCAAAAGTCAAGCTTATTAACCAAACAAATTGACAACTCCAGCATTTGTCAAGGTTGTCATTTTTGGCGTTACACAGCCCCTACTCCACCCGAGAAATAAAATGGGCTGAAAAGACCCAAACAAGTGTTGCGGATGCAGCCTAGCATGCTTCAGCCCAACCTTTGTTCTTGATATTCATGAGTTCAGGGATGTCTAGGCTATCATGGGTTGAGGATGACTTTTATACAGTGCGGTATCATCATAAAATAGTAGTTATATCATTCATCTTGGAGATGGACGGCTCTCCATCTCCTTAACATAACATGTATCGTGCTGCAAAGTATTTAAATGTGTTCGTGAGATAATATAGGATTTTACAGTACAGGATCCAAACTTGATCGTCTAGTGCTGCAATGAATCAAATTACCTTGTTTATATATATATATATATGAAGCATATGATAATTTTTTCAGCTCTAGTCTTCAAAATTTAGGCAAGATTCGATTCTAGATTGACAGCTTAATTTGATATTTTTTTTCACCCCTAACCTTCCAAACCCCGATATGTAAATGATATTCGACCCTAGATCGTGGTATAAATGTGGACCCCTAATAATAACTTTAAAGTTTGTATATCTGGTCACCGTGTCCCATCTAAATCTCTTTCCTCCCCTTACTTTCTTTTTATTTGCCATTCCATTCTCTCTTGGTTCTATTTTTATTCTATTTTATATATAATTATTTCATTATTTATATAAAATATAAATATTTTTTTCCTTTTTTTCAAAGAAATAAATTTTACAGTTTTAATGTTTTACTAAGAAAAATAAATTGAAGATATCCACCTTCCAGCATTTGCGAGTGAGTTATTTATCAATAAAAATGGAATAATCACCAAACCTTTATTATGATTACAAGTATTCATATATAATGCATTATTATGTATATGCATGATTGCATGTCTTTTATGTCCTCTTTCTAAACATGTCAACATCTTTTAACACCCCCTCCCCACCCCCCCCCCCCCCCCCCACCCCAAAAAAAAAAAAAAAAAAAAAAAATCCACATCATATCAATGCATGGCTACCATCTCAGCTCAGCTAGAAGAACTATGCACGGATGCACCACATTGCACCACTTTTTACGTAGCAAAACGTTGGCCACAGAAAACCAGGATTCCGATTCGGCATTTGTGCCATGAAATCATCTCATCCGGTGATGATGGGAAATTACATTCACTTTGACGAAGACATCGAACGGTTAGAATGTCATCCAATTAGCAGACATGTGCTTCAAATGCTTCCACCAGTTCATATCCTTCCACAAACACCGACAGAGAGCGGTACTCTAACCATCGCATTCCATGACCTCCGGGAAAAAACACGAGCCCACATCTTGGCTTTTATGGGAGAAGACCAACGATGGAACCTATGTGACACCTAAGACCCAAAAAGAAACCCATTTATAAAATTTATGCATGATTGATTCTCGAAGGGCGACAGATTTTTTTTTTTTTTCCCGCCTTTTATATTAGACGTCGTAGCTCACCAAACACTGCACGGACTTCCAATTGTTTACTGTATCTCACCTAAAACTATTCCACCTAAAGTAGTCAACGATGCCCACTATTCTAAGCATTTATTCCGGTGTTCCAGCTAAAGACCCGGATAAACTCACTCTCCGATGACTCCCATGGACCTTATTCCACCCATGCCAGTAAAAAGCAGGGATAAAATATATATATATATATATATTGCAGCACAATCGAATTGCAAAACACTTGCAGCATTCCGCGTGGCTGTAGGGCATTGGTCTAGGAACCAATATCCTTGTGCCACGTCGGATGCAAAATGGGCTCCACCTCAAGTGGATGTAAAGCCAGATCTAGTGTCACATAATAAGGATCTGCCATATTTGAAGAGGCAACGTGGTGTACATGGTTACAAAAGAGAGAATTAAGGCCAAAAAAAAAAAAAAAAAGGCAGCATCAAGCATGGCAAAACAAATGATTAAGAGGAGATTTAACTAGATTATTAGCTTTCCTTTTATTTTATGTATGTACTTATCTTGGACCAGAGCTGACCGGAGTGGGGTCAGGAGGTGGACCGGCGGTTGAGGAGGCCGTACGCGGCGGCGCGGTGCGTGATGGACCGGGGGATGGAGATGGTGGCGTCGTCGACGGAGCACGATGTCTTGCAGGAGCCGTACAGATCTAAGAGCCCGAACCGGTCGGTGATCGCCGGCACCGCTGAACTACGCCTCCGGGTGCCGGCGGGGGGCTCCCCGCAGAGTTTGTCCAGCTCGGTCCCGGAGGGATCGTCCTTGGCGCACTCGGCGAGGGCGGCGGCGAAGGGGTCGTCGGTGGCGAGGTTGGAGAAGCGGGCGTCGGATCGCTTCTTGCGGGACATGGAGGGGACGGATTTGGATCGAAGCGGGGGAGGGAGGGGGAGGAGGAGGCGGTGGGGGTCGGCGGCTGCGTGGGAGGCCGGGGGGAGGGGTTTGGGGCTTTTGGGGACGCCGGGAAGGTGCTCCCAGGAGAAGGGGATGGTGGAGGGGGGGCGGAGGGGGGAAAAGAATCGGTGGGCGGGGGAAGGAGACGGGGACGGGGAGGTGGAGGAGAAGGAAGAGGCAGAGCTGGAGGAGGATCGCGTCCGGCGGCGGATTGGACGGCTCTCCGGTGGAGATCCGGCAGCCGGATCTGCTGGAATCTTGGGGGGCGTCACCGCCGTTTCCTTCATAGCTCTCTCGATCTCGGACGCGGGGTGTGTGTGTGGGGCGGGGGATGACGGGGACGGGTTGGTGGTGGAGACGGAGATCTTGCGCTATTTTGTCACGTAGGGAAGGGTATATTTACGCTCTCCATTTCCTCCCTCGAGCGAGGAAGTACGGGGTTTTAAAAGGAGTGCGGGTGGCGAGCGCGCGAGGCACGGGGGTTGTATCTTCCGAGCGGAAGAATGATTCGCTTCCTTAGCGCGAATCTACCGTTGGATTTCTCATCCTTAGCGCGAATCTACCGTTGGATTGCTCAATCATCACTTCAAGAACTAAGTAGGCGGATGAATCAAGGAGTCCGGAGGGCTTTGAGGGCTGTGCAGGATGCGATCTCATGGTCAACATCACAAAAGAGTATCAATGAATAGTCAACATCGCGATGGATATCTATACCTGACCCCGTGCGATAGCTGGGGCCGGGTTCGGAACGTAATGGCTGTTGGATGTGCGGGTGAGAATCTCAAAGCTGGAAAATTAGATGGTTCGCCTTGATGAAGCTGGGTAGGAGATTAAAGACAGGGACCATGGCGTCCCCTGTAATTATGGTAGAAAGATAACAGGATAAGAATTTGTATTCACGTAAAAGAGAAGGAACGTTAGGGTGACCAATATTTATCTCACTTAAATCATCACCAGTGTATTGGATAATATTTTTCCATTCTACATTTGTTTGTATTTCTCGATAGTTTTGTTGGTGCCGATCGAAAAAAACATGATATTAACATGGATAATTAACCACCTCTTTGAAAGAAAAGAAAGAAAGATAAAAAAATTGAGAGGTCGGGGGCAACCAAGAATTGCTGAGCGAGCTAGAACCCGGTGTTAGTGGCGTCACCGCCCCTCCACCAAGTTTCGAGCGTGCTGGGAGAGGTGATACTGCTGAGATAAAAATATTTCAATTCGATCCGGAAAAAGTTCACCAGAACAAAATCTGTAAGAGAACCGGACCTAGACCTGGCTCAGGCTCGGACCCGCGTGCATGGCATGCATGGTCTAGGGAGTTGGCGGTCCATAGAGATGCTGGCACGATGCAGAGAGCTTTCAAGCGGTCTATGCATGGTTCATAGGGGCAGACAGTGCTATTTTTGCATGATTCGACGATCACGCACGTTCTTACTAGGAATCTGATTGTCAAGAATATTTTTGACCTTGATCTGGACCTGATCGTTGCACTTTCAAGCGCATCTAAAGCATATTAGATAGCCAAAAGTTTCAGGATGGTCAAATATCGATTGAAAAATATTTTGGAGTCCTTTCTCAACGTGATTTGAATATCTGAATTCCTGTCGAAGTATTTTGGATATAGAAGCTATAAAAGGTGGACAAAGGTTAGAGTGGTCGGTATATGAGATTTAAAGGGCTACCAAGAAATTTGGCGGTGGTCAAGAAAGTTTGTAACGACTGAAGGATCTTTTTGAGACGTGAAAGTTCGTAAGAATGATTTTTTTTGAGAGGGTTTCTTGTTAAATTTTTCTGTACATTATTAGAATGTAAGATTTATTTATAATTTTTTTATAATAAAATCTTGCATATCTTATTGATCATGTTCTTTATTTTATTTTTTAAGATTTATTTATAATTTTTTTATAATAAAATCTTGCATATCTTATTGATCATGTTCTTTATTTTATTTTTTATTCTTCCTTCTCTTGTGACATTAATAACGATACCATAATCTTTGAAATGAAAATTTATAATTTGCACAAAAAAATATTCAACAAATAATATCAATACGGGTGGTACTACAGTAGATGCTACTCCTTGATGCACGTGTAGTCGAGTATTATGATGCATGGGTGGTGACAAAGGAGATGGAGACGGAGATGCAGGCCACCACCCTGATCGATATATATTAAGCAATAGAGAGCAGGGCTCAAAATAAAGTTGATACTAGATATGTGAGACTCGCTCGTGTTTTGGGCCTTATGGGCTGAAGTCGGCAGCCCTTGCCGACTTCACCCGAAATCCAGGAAAAAAAAATGAAGAAGCCAAACAGGGGAGCCTACTTGACCGGGAAGTTCGCCGGAGGAATCGGAGATCGACGCCGTGGAGGAGTGGGAGTCGGTCGGAAGATTGCTTGGGGTGGGATGGAACTTCCGATCGGCCATTTTCTCTCCATACGGCAAGGACTCTCTCTCCACTTTTCTATAAATCTTTCTCACCTCTCACCGTCGCCCAATCAAGCCCCATTGAGCCATGTTTCGCCGTCTTCCTCCACTCCGGCGAACGTTCGGGAATCCTTTTAAGGCTGGTAAGTTTTATTTAATCTAGATTTTTGGTTTGATCTTCAGTTTGCTTGGGCCGTACGTCCACCGTCCTCCCCTTGGTTTGCCTCCGAGATTGCCGAGCCCTCTTCTCGATGACCTTCTCCCATGGTTGCCGGCCGGTTTGGTCGAGACGAGGAGCAGGGGGTTTCGGGAAGAAGAGAGGAGAAGGAAGAGAAAGAAAGAAAGAAGGAAAAAAAAAAAAAATGGGGGGCCTGTTCCGTGAGGAAAAAGAAAAAAAGAAAAAAAAAAAAAAGAAAAAAAAAAGAAAAGGAAAAAAAATATGAAGAGAGAAACCTACCTGGGAGTCTGTCATCGGGGTGGTTCCCGGTGGCCGGAGCTGCCATCGGTGGCTCACCCGCGAGGTCCCTCACCATCATGGGAGAGAAAGAGGAGAGAGAGAGGAAAGAGAAAGAGGAGAGAGAAGAGAAAGGGAGGAAAGGTAAATTCCGGATCGAAGTTGGAATTGGATTGAGGAGGGTGCCCCGTGATAACATATTTTTCTTTTTAGTTTTATTAAATATAAATTAATTATATATTTAAATTGTTGATAAGAATTGTTATTGTCCTTGAAAGATCAAATCTAGGTTTGAATTGTACTTGTTGGTGGATTCTTTTCGGTAAGTTATCTTGACCTCTGATATTATATGCCAAATATGTTATGTATTTATGAATTAATAAATACATGTAATATATTTTAATTTGCATTGGATTGCATTGGGTGCATGCATTGTGTTGGTGTAGGTGCATTGTGTTGGTGTGGGTGCTTTCTAGTCCGACTATGATCATACGAGGACCTAGTCTCCTTGTGGACCTCCAGCGGGGCGATCGCCGGCACATGACCAATGAGCGGTATGTGAGTCAGGAGCTAGTTACATTATTTTAGCCATGTGTGGCAGGCACATGCAGAGGATACATGTTTCTCGTATGATACTCAGAGCTAGTTTTCCTTGTGGACCTCCAGTGGAGTGATCACTGACGCAAGACCAGTTTCGGTATGTGAGTTAGGATATAGTTTCTTGTGGGACGAGCCACGAGCCGATCGTGGCCATAGTCAAAAGGACCATGAGAGTAAAGTAAATGGTTGGCTATCCATAGTCGTGTCGGTGTCGGTTGTGATTAAGTATACATATTTGTATCATGTTGCTGGATATATATTATTAAATTGATGGATATTTTGTTGTATGGTGTGTTTGTGCTTGCTATTTATTAATGACATATTTGTGTATGTATACTGGAGGTGTTGATAACTTATCGAGCCTGTGTAGCTCACCCATATTTTTCTATGTTTTTGTTACAGATACCGAAGATCAATTGGGTTTTGGGACCAGTCAGTGAGGAGCTAGGGCTTAGGTGTTGATCTCTGAATTTATATTAAAATTTAGTTGAATTTTATGAAAAATTCTTGGAATCAATAAATAATTAGTGAAATTCGTTCCTTACCACTATTTGGATGTTGAATTGATGATTAGACCTTGCATGATCTTTAGGATAAAATCTAGAACTTATACGATCGATCGCGTAGCCAATCTAGATATTGGATCGGGATGTGGCAAGATATTAACAAGTTACCAGGCAGAAATCATCCCCGGAGAACTTGATACTAGGTGGAACCTCGAGAAAGGTTTCTAGTTGTTTGTCGCTGGCATGGCGTAGATCATATACATTTGGCTACCACTTCGACTTTGACAGGATATGCATGCTACGTACGTACGTGTAGTCTCAGGATGTTAAGGGCCTTGGATGTTAAGGGCCTTCGATCGAAGCCTAGCGACCAAATTATCCTGATGGTCGAGGCGATCAACATTCATTCAGTGGATACGATTGCCAGCCTTACATGCACGTACGCACCTTGGAAACAGTAGGATATATAAGATGCATGGTTGCGATGAACACTGGACTTCCCCCCAATTATGCTGATGAATTTAAATTTTGCTCGGGGGTCCGTACGTGCAGCTAGATCTCTCCAATTCACTGGTAACAGGCATCCAGATTGGTTCTCTAGATGGAGTACGTACCAGGTTAGCATTTTATTTACAAAAGCATGCATGCATGGGGGTTGTTTGCTTTGGCCATGGCTGCATCGACCACGACCGCAAGCATTACGTACCCTCACCCAAAGGAAATCCATAGCCAAAGAAAGTGGTCACACCTGATGTACAACATCATGCATGAATGGTGTTGCCAGCCAGCAGCAAAAAAATAATAAAAAAAAATTGCACCAAGCCAATTCCTAGCCACTCGCGCAGTCCCCCTATCCGGAGAGTCGACCACGGTCCTTCTGCAAAGAAATTATTATATAGGCTTAATCTAATGATTAATTATTAGATAAATAACCGAAGGCCAACTTTGAAAAAATATAAATACTTGAACTAGATATCAAAAGAGACGGTGTCGGAAGCCCTCGCCAGTCGCCACCATGCTCGGCTGCTGCCAGGTAACATCTTTTACCATCCATTATCTCCAAGTATCTTTGCATCACTCGGTACCTACGTATATAAAATGACTTGGTCATTCCTCCTTGAAAAAATTGCTAACAGGTTGGGTGGGCAGAAAAAGAATTCCCTTATCTTAGCAGGTCGCTTTGCCAGAACTGACCGGACGATGAAAAAGTTAAAGATAGAAAAAACATCCAAAATTTGAAAAAAAAAAATAAAAATTTCAAATTAGATAGAGAAGAAGTCAAAAATAAAAAAAATATCTAAAAAAATAAAAATATTATAAATTAGATGGTAAATGAGTCGAAGATAAAAAAAAATATTCGAGGAGAACATTTTTTATTCTTAAATTGAATGATGAACAGGCCGAAGATAAAAAAAATATCCAAAAGAAATGTAGTAAAAAATAGTTGTGGATTCATTTAAAATAAATAGATAATTCACAGAACTACCGAAAATAAATGAATTGTAGGGAAACCGAAACCAATAGATTGGCAATGGCGACCACAACTAAAGTAGAAAACGTAGCATATTAGGTGATTGGTGGCTTAGATACTATTTTAAAATATTTATAGAAGAAGAGAAAAAACCAGTTAGAAAGAGAGAAACAATTAATCCGTATTATCTATGTTTCGATATTATTTAATATATGGACTATTTATATTGATATACGCATGTTCTATATATGAAAAATAATAATAATTAATATAAAATTATGCTAACAAAAAAAAATAATAAAGAATCAAATTAACAGAAAAAATATTATGGAATCATATTGGCAAAAAATTTCAAGTTAATACAAATCAAATGATTTGCATGCAAATTGATATGTTTTACGCATATTAAATGTTGTCCAAGTGCAGTTTAGCACAATTTTAAGCATATAGGTCATAGAAATTATATATATATCATCCATCAAAAAGGGAAAAAAAAATATATATTGATATGTGTTGCACTCGACAAGCTTTTCTTGAGTTGGATCGGTGCAGATGGGCTTCCGACTGGTCCGGTTGGCCCCCTCTTTCAAAGATCCGACCGACCGACCCTTGGAAGGAGAGGTCCGAACGATCCACTTCCTTCGAGGTCCGACCCGTCGGCTTTCTCCACCAGAAGCCCTGGTGGACGTTCTCCAAAGTAGAGGCCCGACCGTTCGACCCACGGAAGGAGAGGTCCGAACGACCCACTTCCTTCGAGGTTCGACCCGTCGGCTCCCTCCACCAGAAGTCCTGGTGGACGTTCTCCAAAGTAGAGGTCCGACCGATTGACCTATGAAAGGAGAGGTCTGAACGACCCACTTCCTCCGAGGCCCAATCCCGGTCGGCTTTCTCAGAGCTCCTACCAGATGTTCCCTGTTGGTCGGATGACCCACCCCTGTTAAGTCCGACCGACCCATTCCCATCCTGGGAACCGTTCGAAGGCTCCAGAAGCCCTTTCCAGCTGGTATCAGAATTCTGTTACAACGGATTCCTCAACGTGGCCACGTCTCCGCGCCACCTAGCCACCACCCTGATTCTCCTAGGGATAAATCGGGACTTCTCAGCCTATCCCCTAACAGAATTTGGCAGCATTCCATGCCTATTTAAGGTGATCGGGGGACCTCCGCTTGAGGCTAAGTATACTCTTCCCTCTCCGTGTGCTATTCTCTTTGATTTATCCATTCTGTTGCCCTCAAACTCCTGCTAACTTAAGCATCGAAGTGTCCCCTGCCGGAACACCACCGGTGCTCAGGGGACTTTGTTGCAGGTCGACCGGGAAAAGAGCACTCCAGCGTAGCCGACCGAGCCCAGTCCAGGAGAAGACGCGTCAACAATGTAAATTAGTTAAATTCGATATATGCGTTCTGAAATTCTTCTTGTTGCGGTTAGCTTTTAGAGGGACACAAAAGTAGTGCAGTTACCTTGAAAAAGAAGGTATTGTTGGAGAGCTTTGATGGTTATCAAATTGGACATAGAAAAGGCCTACGATCGGATGCATTGGAGCTTCCTGGAGCAGGCTTTGGATGATTTTGGCTTTCATCGTTTGTGGATTGATCGTATTATGACATGCATTACCGATCCCTCTTATGCTATTCTTATCAACGGGACCCCTATGGACTTCTTCCATTCTACAGTTGGTCTTTGCCAAGGTTGCACTCTCTCTCCCTTCTTGTTTATTTTATGTGCTGATGCTCTCTCACGAGCTTTACGGGTGGCGGAGCGGGAGTCGGCGATTCAGCCATACTGCCCCGCTCCTGGTGCTCCCCTGATCTCGCATTTGCTTTTCGTAAATGATTGTCTCTTATTGGGTCAGCCCTCTTTGGCATCGGCGGCGGGCTTTAGGTCTGTCATGGAACTTTATTGTATGTACTCAGGCCAGAGGGTGAATTTGCTTAAATCTGAGATTCAGTTCAGTCCGAAAACTCCTATCAGGTTGCGGCGGTCCATTCAGGAAACTTTGGGGATTGCTATTCAGGAGGGGTGTCTTCAGTGTTTGGGTTTTCCTATCTCGGGGGGAGGCTGCGGAGCGCGGACTGCTGGAGGATGGTCTCTGCAGTTCGGGAGAGGGTGAAGGGCTGGCAGAGTCGACATCTCTCGTCTATGGGTTGCTTGACCTTGATTAGGTCTGTTCTCACCTCCCTCCCGGTGTTCTTACTTTCTAATGTTATTGTTTCCAAGTCTATCACTTCAAAGGTGGAGCAAAATATCCGCTCTTTTCTCTGGTCTTCTTTGGCTTCTTGGCATGGAGTTCACCTGTTAGGTTGGAGTGTGGTCTGCAAACCTGTGAGGGATGGGGGTCTAGGTATCCATTCCTTGGGTGCTGTGAGGGAAGCCTGCATTGGGACACATATTTCTAGGTTTTTGCTGGGACCGGAGACTATGTGGATTGATATGATGAGATTTCGTTATGGTTCCCTGACCACGGTGGTGGATGTGGAGGGTTCTGTGCCTCGACGAGGTTCTGTCGTTTGGAGAGAGATGTCGTGGATTGCTCCGGCGATTGCTCCGCACCTGAGATGGATTATTGGGGATGGTTCCTTGATTAGCTTTATGGATGACCCGTAGATCTCGGAGTTATCTTTGGCCCGCTGGCCTACTTTCATTGCGATGGATGGTCCGGATATCAGGTTGGTTGCTGATCTTATGTCCCCTGATGGTTCTCACTGGAGTTATGCTCTGGTTGTTCGGACCTTGGGATTATCTTAGGTGAGAAGGTTCTGTCTATTGTTCGGCCAACTCATCCCTGCACGGACATTCAGGTTTGGAGGTCTTCGGTGCTGAGTAGAGCCCCTATGTCTGATCTTTACCGTATGTTTTGGGAGGACTCTCGGCAGAGTTCTCAGATTGGGTGGATCTGGTCGCTTCATGTTCACCCCAGAGTGGCCATCTTCTTATGGAAAGTTGCCTGGTGTCGTCTTCCGACCAGGGTGCTCCTTCAAGCTAGAGGGATGGATCTTCCTATCTTCTGCCCGGCGTGTGAGGCTTATGAGGAGACTATGGAGCATGTGTTATTCACTTGCCCTGGGGCTCGAAGTATTTGGTTCGTTGCAGGGATGGATTTCACGAGTCCTCAGTCTGGGGACACGGTGGATGCATTTTTGGATGTACTCAGATTTTCCTGTCTCCCCTTCAGTTCTAGCCTTCCTGCTTATCTGGCTTACCACATTTGGCTTTCTCGGAATGCCATTGTCTTTGGCTCGTCTAGGCTATCTAGCACAGTGCTGATTGAGCGAGCTCGGGCTCATATGGAGGAGTTCTGTTCTGTGACCTTGACATCTACGAAGACCTGGGGTTCCGGCATTGCTCCTAGAGCGCCCCGGAGGGTTTTTATTTCCTGGGAGCCCCCCTCCGTCATATGTCAAGGTTAATTTTGATGGAAGTGTCACAGGACCGGATGGTGGTGCGACTTTTGTAATTCGGAGTCCGAGGCTAGATATCATTGCAGCTGGGGGTTGTCATCTGGTAGAATCTTTTGTTATTCAGGCTGAGCTTATGGCTGCTTGGACTAGGGTTCGGTATGCTTGTCACTATCTCAGGACTGAGCATTTGATTGTTGAGGGGAACTCTGCTACTGTGATAGCGTAGATCAAGAGGGCGACAAATCTTGCTTCTGCTCATCCCTTGATTCGGTATATCGTGCTTTGGTTGCGGGGGTGTTCTTCGGTTGTTGTCAGGCAAATATACAGGGAGGCCAATTCGGCTGCGGACTGGGTGGCCTCGTATGTTGCTGCTCATTCGGAATCAACTCTATGGACCGGGTTGGTTGATTCGCCGGTGGGTTTCTAGGATTGTATTTTTTTTGACTTTTTTGGATATATTCATTTCAGGTCTGTTGAGTGAAGCATCAGCCTTACCAAAAGGGGCCACGTTGAATTTATCAAAAACTTCAAAATACGGCTCGTGATGAGTTACCGGGCCCGCGAGTGGGAGCGTCACAGACATATGATGAACTGGATGTAGCGGGACAAATACGATACAAATCAGATGTGGATTTAATTTGAACTTGGGTAACTAGTATTTAATTTTGAACACCGACTCCAAAGTCTTGGCCATGGCCATCAGAACGAGTTCATTTGAGATGGGCCTATTCACCACCGTAAATTTTTGGCTTGGCCAACCATTTGGATGCATCACAATTTGGAGATCTTGTGCACTAGCATTTAGCTAGCCGATTGGATCTCTTGATAGCTGATAGATCTTATGTACTGGCTCTAAGTTTAACTTGCTTAGCCAGATCATCATATCAAAATATTGTTGCACTTCTATGCTTGAAGATATAGTCAAAAAAGAGGATTTTATAATTAAATTACCACTCTCCCACAATACTTTGTTGTTGTGTAAGGGTTATAAATTAAAGCTGCCGACAAAATTAGTCTAAACAGTGACTGTAATGTATATAGAAACGAAAGGCAGTGGATGCATCTAATGTAGATTATAATAAGTTGACAGCAAGAAACAAATCAGCGGATAAACTTTTTATTTATTTATTTATTTATTTATTTATTTATTTTTGATAAAGTAGATCATTCAATCAATAATTCTGGTATAAATATATTTTAAAAAATCAGAAAAATTATAATTCCTGAAAGTCGAAGGAGTATCACCGAAATGAATCCAAAGCACCTGGCCCGAATGACACGTAACAAAGGAGGCCATCCAATCAATTACCGTATTGACCTTCATATACACATGTCTAACAAAAATGGAGGAGTATCAGAATAATATCACGAATCATAGGATGAATGGGAGTAGAATTAGAATCGACTGTCCAAGAAATAATAGTGACGGAATCTTTCTCAATAATAAGATGGTTACACTGGAGTAATCAACAGGTAAGCTGAATAAGATTTTTTACTTTAATGGGACCACTAGGGACGAAGATGATGGTGAGAAGGATAATAGCTTTTAGTGTCGGTCAGGATAATTGGTGATGCCAGAACAAACAACACGAGGGTTATGTCAGAATTAGGTCCGAAGTGCTTGTCAAGACGCCAAATCTAAGATTAGTCAAATTATGAGTCATCGCCACTCATTTGTGGCAAGTAGTTGGAAAACAACATTAATTTATGGCAATTATTAGTTTGAAGCAGGCTATAAATAGAGACGGAAGAGCTTTTTGGTTGGAAAGAAAACACCATCTAAAGAATGGTAGCTACGTGGCTGGGCTAAAAATAAAGAAAAGTAGTACATTTTGCCCTCACATACTCGATATTTCTTATAAAAATGATCTCTACATTATTGACATCGTCGCTGAATCTAACCTCATCTTCACATACAATACAATTATTAATTTTATAATTTTGTTCATAAAAATATTAATTTTTATTTAATGAAACTAACATGTACCTACGTTTGAATTGCACGGATTATCAATGAACTTGTAAGAGGATAGACCTCTTCTTAGGGAGTCAAGTACTGCCATGGAGGCCCCCCCGCCAAATTCCAGTCCATTTTGGCATGCGGATTGGTGTAATGCACAAAAAATTAGTCTATTCACCAACCAGAAATATTTACATCTTATACTATGCGACCGGGCCATGCACACCATCATCATTAATAGTGCCTACTAGCATGATAAATTATAATATTTTTATTAATTATAGAGATGCTAACAAGTCTTTTAAGCTACTCAAGTTTTACTTGCGATTCAATTATTATCAAGTTCACGTTAAATGCAAGTAGTTTAAATAATTTTTTGAATTGGATTCCAGAATACTCAACTCAAAAATTCAAGATCTTATTCAAATTTTTATATTTTTTAATAATATTATTTTTATTTATGATAATATATTAATAAATATATTATTAGTATTCATATTTAAATCAAGTCAAATTAATATTAAATTTTTATCTATTTTTTATTAGAGCTCGTATTCAAAATATTAAAATTTAATCAATTTCAAGTCAAATTAAATCCAAGAATTTGGTATCGAACTTCCACCGCTCGATCCGGCTCCCCTCAATCATACATACCCCATGATCAACCGGGAGCTAATCCAATACCACCTGAACGAGAACGTGCATGGACCCCTCCATTTGCGTGACCCCAGTTTGGCCGTTACAACCCTGCCCTGGTTCGTTACTTGTCGGGAAAACTACCTCGGCGAACGAAGTAGACATCTATCCGGCGATCGTGGAACCCTCCCTGTTCGAGAGAGAGAGAGTAATGAGGAGTCCTCCTGCTCTTCCACTCCCTCCGGAAATCGCTGCGTCTCTCACGGCTCCCCGCGAGCCCTCCAACCATCCAAGGCCGAGCCCCAACCCCAACCACCGATTCCCATTCTAACCCCCTCCTTGATCTCCTACGTCACCCCTTCTCCCATGGCCGCCGCCGCCGTCGCCGCCGAAGCCTCCCCTCCCCGGCGTGGACGATGAGCGCCTTCGGCCCCGCCGCCTCCCGTCTCCTCCTCGCCTTTCGCCGGCAGCCTCTTCCATTCCACCGACCCCCCGTCCCCGTCCGCTTCCACCGCCACAAACCATGGCAGCCCCGGCGCATCCTCGACCCCGGTGGCGACGTCGTCCTCAGGTGGAACCGTGTCTTCCTCATCTCCTGCCTCATCGCCCTCTTCATCGATCCCCTCTACTTCTACCTCCTCTACATCGGCGGCCCCGTCTGCGTCCAGATCGACCCCTTCATCCGCGGTAGCGTCACCATCTTCCGCACCATCGCCGACCTCTTCTACCTCGCCCATCTCATCCTCAAGTTCCGCATCGCCTTCATCGCTCCTAGTTCCCGCGTCTTCGGCCGCGGTGAGCTTGTCACCGACCCCGACCAGATCGCCATGCGCTACCTCAAGGGCGATTTCATCATCGATCTTGCCGCCACCCTCCCGATACCTCAGGCAAGCCAAAAAAAAAAAAAAAAAACCTTGTCCTCTAGTCTGCTTAATTTGATGAGCCTTTCGCTTTTTCTATCATTCCTGATGGATTCTTTTAGCGATATCATAGTTGCAATTAAAAAAAATTCACGATAAATTCTCTTTCGAGCACGAATATTTGAGTTATATGCCTAAAAAAAAGTTTGATACCCTTCTCTGAATTGAATTATAAACCAAATAATGCCTGCCCAAACATTACATGATATTTACTCACATCTGGCTTTAACACTTTTATGTGGTAAACTCGATGAGGGTTGGTTTTCCAAGAAATTAAACATCTTGTTCTTTTAAGCATGAGACAATTATTTTAGATAGTTAATTGCATCTTGTTGAAATTAGAGGTGCGTATGCTTGAAAGAACCCAATTCAAGTTCTGCTAGTGGTTTATGGAGATAATCAGCTTTGGTAGAGAAAAGGATGTGGTCAGCTATTATTTAGATGGTGCGGACTATGGGCATTGTCTAGATTTAAAATCTCAGTGGTCCAATTAATTTCTTCAGGCCAACAACTATGTAATAGAATAAGGATTACCATCAAGTAATTACCCCATAAAAGATTCCTTTGGTTGCATTAAAAGCATGTTGAAACTGGTATTCGGATATGTTGTTCCTTCTCCATCATGCCATCAGTATGTCATTTTAAAATTGGAGTCATAGGGGCTTGGCTGCCAAAGGGTGGTGGAGATGTTTCAAAGGTGCGTGTGTGGATTGGTCAAGAAGGTAGTATGCCATTAATGAAAAAAAAGGTTCAAGAGGAACTAGAAAATATCAATGATGAGGCTGTTGAACTAATGCAGCTAATAGCTTGACAAGCACTCTGTACTTGGGCATAGTGCAGTCTGGATCATCAAATCATAGCAGTGAACAGTTTGTGACAATAGACCTTCAGTTTTAGTTCACTGAGAGTATCTGAATTATTTTGTAAGGGGATGATTAAATAGCCATAATTCTGTGCTATAGCCTGGTTGGTCTGTCTAATAGCTCTATTCCTTGCTTTGGAAAGTTTGTATTCATTTTAAGACAGAGGAGCAGTAAATTTTTCAACTCTACCCACTTGATGGGGGCAATGTAATAATCTACGAGGAATTATCTGAAAGAACAGGGATTAGAGGCTGTCAATAAATGAGTGTCAAGTGCACTCCCAAGTTGTGCTATACTTGCCCTGTCGCTGGATAAAACAATAAAAGCCTATTGAGTATAGGAGAGTTGACCATTGCAAAATTTTCATGTTTCATGTTTTGTTTTTAAAATCATATATATTTTTTTCCTCTTTTTTTTTTCCAGCTAAATTCCATCTGTCTTCATTTACATGATCATGTATTTCTGGCATTCAGGCCTCTGTATGATATTTTCCTGGCCTGTCCTATGTCATAATTATGTTGGAGAATATTTGCACAGTATATGCTTCAAGATTGCTTAGCTTCGTCGGATATTTCGTTTCTTTTGATTGGTGGCATTACTCAGTTATATGCTGTACACTTATCAGAATTTTAACTGTGCCTCTTTTCTTTGTTGCAGATACTAATCTGGTTTGTGATACCGGCATTGAGCAGCTCAACAGCCAATCACACTAACCATACTCTTTCCTTGATTGTCCTGCTCCAGTATATTCCGAGGTTATTTCTCATTTTCCCTTTGAATGCGAGGATCGTCAAGGCAACTGGAGTACTTGCAAAGACTGCATGGACTGGTGCTGCATATAATCTCCTTCTCTATATGCTAGCTAGTCATGTATGTTTGTTCCTGCAGATTCTAAGTCATCAAGAATTGGAGTATATCATATCGAACAAGAAATTCTGACTATATTATGTTTTATACAGGTATTAGGAGCTTTGTGGTATCTTTTATCCATTGAGCGTCAATACAACTGTTGGATAACTGAGTGTGGAAAAGAGAATGGCGCTAATAATGCAGTGAATTGCATTTCTAGTTTTTTGGACTGTAGCACTGTGCATTTACCGGAACGAAAAGCCTGGCTTAATGCTACTCGTGTGCGGGCTAATTGTGATGCCACTAGTGGCAAGACCCAGTTCAACTTTGGCATCTTTGCAGATGCTTTGGGCAATGACGTTGTTGCAGGGACCTTTTTTGACAAGTACCTGTATTGTCTTTGGTGGGGTTTGAAAAACTTGAGGTAAAACTTCTGCATGCTGGATCTCAGTTTTAATTGCTACATTTTCTTTGAGCATATCATATTTTATAGTTTGCTTTGCCAATTGTTTTTTTTATTTTTTTGCTTCTCCATTTTCATGTTAATGAAATTTCCGAGGGATTCTTGCAAAAGGCGAGAAACATTTTATTTTGCTGTTTAATGAAGAGATTAGCTAGATTAAGGTAGAGAGAATGGGATAGGAAATGGGAAGAAACAGTTAAATAGAATCAATTATGGATTCTTTGTGATAAAATAAAATGTCTATAAGTTGAAATATAATATGTGATTTATCATCATGCATGATCTCATAGTAACTGCATCATGATGAATCTATTTTCTTTAGTTCTGATTTTTTTGCCCACTATGCATGAAAACCTTGTGACTTTGTATACATACTTAAAATAGAATAATATATTTCACTAAGACTTCCATGATGACAACAAATGATGACTTAAAGCAACTTTTTCCACTTCTGGCTTGGCCGTGTAGGCTAAACTTTTTAACTTTGTATAAGGCACCCATGGCTGTATTGCCATGCTCTTTTTGAACATAAGGAGAATCACTTTTTGTTGCTTTTGTTTTGTTTCTGTGATTCTTGACTTTGTTGTCATATATGGAGGAAATGTACGATTGCTTTTGTCGTTGCCTCCTAAGCTCATGTTCTAGGTTTCTTACAACAACTTTTTTTTTAAAGGGCATCACGACCTGCTCTGAGATTCTTGATAACTACATTGACATTTGCATTTCTTGATCTTTGAGAATTGAGTGGCGGTTAACTGATTCCATTCAGCTATCTGGTTGTCTTTGAGGTTTTGTAAAGCAGATGATCATGAAGTCTGTTTTTTTTCCCGCAAAGCAGGTTTCATGAAAAACCATTTTTTCAGGTTTTATGACCTACCAGTTTTTACAATACCGGTTTTTATGGAAAGTAACCAGACAAATGTTCTTGTCATACTTAATGTGAAATTTGTTGTAAATCTGTTTTAGTAAAACCTGACAACAAAGTACCCCCTCAATGTTCACTTTGCTGAAATGTGTTTTTCTTCTAGTAATAATTGACTGTCAAATGAGTTCATCATGTGCATGAACAATATTCTTTTTCATTATATAGTGATAAGGATTAATAGGATGAAGTAATGATAGCTTATACATATGAAGCATAAAGTCTGTCACATGATATCTGGCTATCAAGAATTGTGAAGGCTCATTTGGTGTTCTGTTTGCTGCCATTCAGTTCATATGCACAGAACTTGGATACAAGCACTTATGTAGGAGAAACATCATTTGCGATCCTGATATGTATCGTGGGTCTTGTTCTTTTTTCACATCTAATTGGAAACATGCAGGTAATATTTGTTGTCCTCTGCAAGTTTATCTATTTTCTCTTCTCAAGCTACAATTTCCTAGCGCCTCTATAACTTACGGGAACTTTATTGCTTTACATGTGGATTTACAGATGAAATGTATTGAAAGAAGATTTGCCAGTATTTTTGTTAGGCATGTTGTTAATTATAAAGTAACTTGAATTAACAAGAAATCCAAACCAACTTATCTTAACATGGATATCCCTTACTTGTGGTTTATTGCATTTTGTATTGGAGCATTGTTCTTGAACCATTCGTATTGCTTTAGTGCAACTCCACAACTAGAACAATGACCTGTTTTAGGCCTAGAATCTGGATTGAACCCCCTTTGGAGCTTTTGCACGTCCTGATTGCAGCAGCACACCAGCAACCCAGCAGAGTGGCTTTTCTGGCCTCTTATCAGTGGCTTGTCTTTTTGAAACAAATGGAAACTTCTGCTAATCACACCCTTCTTGCTGAGTTATCAAGGAGATAGATCACCTTTGCGCATACTTTCTGTTCTCAAAGATCATGGACAGCCAGACAAGTATGGTCAGATCAATTCTTGTTGAAAGAACAGAATTTTTAGGTGAAATGTTAGAGGAACTGATGACATGCTCCATTACCATGTTAAGATAATAGTATTGACTATTGACTAATAGAAGACAGTCACCTTCATGCTAACAGTGTTTAGGTCAATGGTAATCCGAGTATGGTGACATATTGGATCAACAGTGAGGGTGCCTTTTGCCATCCATTTCTGCTAGAAAGTCATCAGGTAAGATATACTAGGGTGGTGCTTAAGAATTCTCTTGTATTAGAGAGGGGAACCAGGTGGCATTGCTAACATTTCTGTATGAGAGATCAGGTTGCTTTTTGGGACAAATGGGACAACTGATATAACAATCAAAACACATGGTGGCAACAACAGTGGTAATAATGATAATGACACTAGTAGTAGAAAGGCAAGAACGGAGAAGAGAAGGGAGAAGTGAAAAGGAGGATAAGAATGAGACGAACTTGATATTGGTCAGCTATATACTTAATCTATCTGTTAAAATATGGTGTTCAATTAATAGATTTATGATGAAAATTATTTTGAGACATTATTCTCCAATACCAGATTATCAAAAAGTTTGATTGGAGTTTACCAAAGGAGCCAACAGCAGACCTGCTACCATAAAAGTTCCAAATGCCTGTTGAAGAATGAGCCGGCGACTCATAGGCAGTGACTTGGTTAAGGGAATCCATCGGAGCCGTAGTAAAAGCGAGTCTTCATAAGACGATTGTCACTGCTTATAGACCCGAACTTGGATGATCTATCCATGACCAAGATGAAGCTTGGGTGAAACTAAATAAAGGTCCGAACTAACTAATGTTGAAGAATCAACTAATGAGTTGTGGTTATGAGTGAAATGCCACTCGAACCCAGAGCTAGCTGGTTCTCCCCGAAATGCATTGAGGTGCAGCAGTTAACTGGACATCTAGGAATAAAACACTATTTCGGTGCAAGCTGCAAGAGCGGTACCAAATCGAGATAAACTCTAAATACTAGATATGATTCCAAAATAATAGGGATCAAGGTCGGCTAGTGAGACGATGGAGGATAAGCTTCATCATCAAGAGGGAAACAGCCCAGATCACCGGCTAAGGCCCCTAAATGACCACTTAGTGATAAAGGAGATAGGGGTGGAAAGACAGCCAGGAGGTTTGCCTAGAAATAGCTATCCTTGAAAGAGTGCGTAATAGCTCACTGATAAATGAACTTGTGCTTATTGTATCACTATAGCAATACCAGCAAAATCAAGGAGAAAATATGCGGAAGGTCCTACACGTCCTTGGCTTAGAGATATTGCTAATTTATGTATAAGAAGTACCCAAGGTCTGCAAATCAGTTGGCCAATGGGCTTGCTAGAATATGGGGGTTGTTTCATCACATGCCTATTTACTCAAAGGAAATTCTATATACCTATTGTTCATTGGTCACTGCTACATCTATCATGTTATCATTCCTATGGTTGTTTTATCACGATCTTGTTTATGCTCATGTTATTTTTGTCAAAATCTTCAAAGATCATTTTTGCTATTTGTCTAACCTTCTTGCATGATGTTCAATAAGTGTCTCATAATAATGGAAATGCAATGTGCTGGTACTCAAACACAACTCAATTTTTAAGTAATATTGTTTTGTCGAAGTCCCTTAACCAAGCCACTTGCAAACTCATAATTTCAGCTTAATTATCATGCTATACTGTATCGATACTTCTCTCTTTCCAGACCTACTTGCAATCAATTACTGTGAGACTCGAAGAATGGAGAGTCAAACGAAGAGATATCGAGGAGTGGATGAGGCATCGCCAACTGCCCCCAGATTTGCAAGAAAGAGTTCAGCGGTTCGTTCAGTATAAGTGGCTCGCTACTAGAGGTGTAGATGAAGAAGCCATTTTGCATTCTTTACCTTTGGACCTTCGTCGAGAAATCCAGCGTCATTTATGTCTTGCCCTTGTTCGCCGTGTGAGTATACCATTCTCACCTTCTTTTTTTCTCTTTTCTAGTTGGTGCTGTGAAGATGTCTTAGCACCCCTCCCCCAACACACACACATTCTCTCATAGTTTTGTTAGTTCAGAATACAAAGCAATTAAAGTTTGTCAGAAGTTATTGGCATTTCTCTGTTCAAATCTTTCGATGTTTTTATTCCTATTCTTACCCACTTTTGTCAGGTCCCATTCTTCTCACAAATGGACGATCAACTATTGGATGCCATATGCGAACGCTTGGTCTCATCCCTGAGCACAAAAGATACCTACATTGTTCGGGAAGGTGACCCGGTCAATGAAATGCTCTTCATCATTCGAGGCAACCTAGAAAGCTCCACCACCAATGGTGGTAGATCTGGATTCTTCAACTCCATAACTCTTAGACCAGGAGATTTTTGTGGGGAAGAGTTGCTGACATGGGCCTTGATGCCAAACCCAAGTGTCAACCTGCCATCATCCACTCGAACCGTCCGGTCCCTCACCGAGGTCGAGGCATTTGCTCTCAGAGCTGAAGACCTCAAATTTGTGGCCAACCAGTTCAAGCGTCTTCACAGCAAGAAGCTTCAGCATGCTTTCAGGTTCTATTCTCACCAATGGAGGACTTGGGGAGCTTGCTTCATACAAGCAGCATGGAGACGGTTCAAAAAGAGAAAACTGGCAAAGCAGCTGGCCACGCAAGAAAGCCTCTACTACATGCAGATGATGGATGATCAAGAGCCGTCCAGCGACCTTGAGGGAGCTCCTCTGATTGCAGATGGTGGTGGAGGCTCGTTAGTGGAAACCGAAAACGGGAACGTTAATCAACATCTAGGTGCAACAATATTAGCTAACAGGTTTGCAAAGAACACAAAGAGAGGAGCATATGAGAAGATCCATCAGCGTAGACCTGTTGATGTGGAGATGCCAAAGCTAATGAAGCCTGAGGAGCCTGATTTCTCTTTTAACAATGAGGATGATGATATTTGAAAGGTACGTCATGTTGTGACGTCAAGAGTGTCTGAGGAATTAGTTAGGATTTTTTTGTGCTAATGTATATTTTACTGTAATCGTACGTAGCAACACTCTCAATACTTCACTTTTAACGGTAGCCACTTCGAAGCTCTCGCTGTTGCTGGTGTTCATAGCTTATAATACATTTCTACCTCTATCTCAAGAGACTGGCATATTTATCTCTGCTATAGGCTAGTCAAAGAGCCGTGTGACTTGTTTATTCTAGCGCCAGATTTTGGGCAGGTTTCCGATTTTAAGAATCTCTAAGAGATTAATCTGTTAATTGTGATGTATAAATATATATATATATATATATATATATATTTATATTTATAAATAATTTTATAATATTTAAAAAATATTTTTTTGTGATGTGCGGTAAAATAAATTTGGTGTAACAAAATAATTTCAAATACAATGAAATAAAGTTAAGAAGTCTGACCTGGGAGGTGAATAGAACAATTACTGTAAAGGAGATTTGGTCCCCTTCTCGTTTGAAGAATAATTACACTACACACTTTTCTTCAATGTACAACTTAGAAGCCAAAACTTCAACGTCCGTCGGTGGCATGATCTTGAACGGACATCAATCAACTTATCTTCGGTCCAAAAATTTTAAAATTGAAAAAGATAGAAGAGAAGAAATTTTTAAAATTTTTTAGAACAGAAGAATATAGGAGAGGGAGAATTTAGAGTTTTTTTTTGGATGTACTATAAGACTGGGGTAGAGGCCTATTTATAGGCTCAAAATCCTAGTAAAAATTTCTAAAATATTCTCAAACTAGCCGTTATGACCATTACAAAATTAAATTCAAAATTAATTAAAAAATTAAAAATAAAAACAAAAAATGGTAAAGGAGGAAAATGCACGGGCGTGCGATCCACGCGCGCCTGTTATGTGCTAAAGAGGGGGCTTTTCTTATTTTGTTCTTTTTTCAGGTAACATCAACAATTTCCCATAAAAATAAAATAAAATAATTAAAAGTTTAATATTATAAACTCGGTAAATAAATTAAAGTTTTTTAACTTTTACTGTGCTTAGTAAAAATACCTTTTAGGTTTAAACTTGTATTTAGTATAAAATACATACAGTATAAAGATGAACTGATATAACGCGGGGCAGCGCTATCTAGACCATGTGCTTGCCTTAATTTTCATGAGAGTTACTAGGAATTCACCCTGATTACATAGTCGTGGCCTCACGACTACTCTCACTAAGATAAATCCTCCAAGGGTACATACAACGAAATCGTACATCGCTGAACTTACAGCTTTGAATCTATTAAGAGCTATGCTCAACCTAACCGTCATAATAGAGCACCACACCATAGAGATGGGATGGAGATAAACTTTAAATCGATATTCTCGGACATTATCTCAGAGGTCGTTTCCCTTTGAACCTTAATCATGGGGTTGCTATAACGGTAGGGATCCACTATAGTGACTAATATGTGGGCTTAAGCCCCATTCTCCCTCGACGTTTCGGATATTGCAGCCTTCGAAAGGCCTTTGGTTAAAAGATCTGCTAGATTATATTTTGATCTTGCAAATTACAGTGATATCACTTCTTTCATTTTGTTTCTTGCAGTTTTATACCTGATTATGATATGATCATTTATCTTTTTATTAGTTGTCTGTTGATTTAACAGATCAATTAGAGCTCTACAATCATAATTTAATTTTTTATTTTTTTAGTGAAAGAATTGCTATATCACTAACTTCTGATTTTATTACTAAGAATCTATAGGCATTACTATTTTGGACATCATCTATAGTCCTAGTTCTCTTTTTGGATTCAAGGATGTTAACTTTGGCTAGGAACTCCCATACTTTGAAAAATTCTAGATTAGGAGTCCTTCCTTTCTAAAGTTTATAAGAAGTTTTCTGGATCTTCAACTATATAAGCTTGGAGTCTAAAGGAAGCAGAAGGTTTGCGAAGAGGCTCTTTCTTCTGATGAAAGCAAATCTCTTGCAAGATGATTTGTCCTCTCACATACAAAATAGAACTTTTCACTTAGACCTTGGACATGCTTGTTGGATATAGTGTTATTGGCTTTAAAGGTTTTATCTTTGGATTTGAACTTATCTGGGTTAAGCCGGTTATGTTGGTTTGATTGGTATTGAAGGTTTGGTTGAAATCTAAATTTTGATTTTAGTTTAGTATTGTTGTTGATCTGGTATTGTTGGGTTAGGTTAGCTTAGACATTTGGAAATCTAGTTTACTGGGTTTTAGACCTATGTTGGTCTTCTATCCTGATTGAGTTTAAAAGTTGGACTAGGATTAGCTCTCCTTGCTTTTGGAGCTAACTTTTGACAAAGCCATTTCAAGAATGAGGCATTTTATCTAAAAGACTAGAGACCTTAATCCTTCAGAAAATTTATCTCCGTTAGCTTGAAGATTCCTAAGATATTCTTGAAATTGGTGAAGCTGGTCATTAATGGATTTGTCTTCTATCATATTAAATCTAAGGAATGATGCAGTGTTGAATCGTTCAATCCCAACATCATCAAGGCCATATTCAAATTCTAGGATATCTCATAATTCCTTCGCACTCTTAGTCGATGGTAAATATCGTAAAGTGAGTCGGACAGTGCACTAAGGATTCTAACTTTACATAAGTAATCCTTTTCTGGGGTAGTTGGTATGATTGAACTAGAGGAACGGGTGAACTGATCAATCACTGATCAGAGTCCTAAGGTAGTTAGCCAAAACTTCATTTAGCTTTGCCACCTTTTAAAATGGGATCCATCAAATTTTTCGAGTTTAAGACTAATGATGTTGTACCATAAGGATTGCCATTGGATCTAAGTTAGGTTCAAAGAGGAAGATCTGGAGAGCAAAAATAATTTTGTTAAGGATTTGTTTGAATAATTTAAACATTTTTTTATATATGTTTTTAAAAATATTTTCTATAATTTTTTTGAGAAAGTTAAGATTTTATTAACATGATCACCAATGTGATCAGATCTGTGGTTTGTTAAGATTTTTAATTAAGTTATTTGTCCCTAAATCCTAAAAGATTTGATTAATTTGTTAGTGGTCTTTTAAAGATTAATTTGCATGCTACAGTACAGGTTCAGTGGGGATCTTCAATTAATTTTGTACAATACAAGAGAAATAGATATTATGCTATAAGTAACCAAAAAATATATTTTTTAAATAAAATATACAAGATAAGTAAATTATAATTAAATACAAACAATTATGTTTACATACAAGCACTATAGATCATACAAATCTCTTTTAGACCGATAATTATGATATATATATATATATATATATATATATATATATATATATATATATTATATAATTTTGTAATATTTGAAAAATAATTTTTTTTTTTTTGTGTTTGTAGCTGAACAAATTTGATGTAACAAAATAATTTCAAATATAATAAAATAAAATTATAAAGTCGGGCTTGGAGGGTGAATAAAATCATCGTTCTAAATAAGATTTAGTTCTCTTCTCATGCGAAGAATAGTTGGGCTACATGCTCTCCTCCAAAGTACAACTCGAAAGCCAAAACTTCAATGTCCATTGATGGCACGATCTCGAACAGATACCGATCAGCTCGTCTTCTGTCCAAAAATTTTTAAATAAAAAAGATAGAATATAAAAAAAGTTTTTGGAATAGAATAATATAGGAAAGGGAGGGCTTAGATTATTGTTTTTGAATGCACTGTAAGATTGAGATAGAGACCTATTTATAAGCTCAAAATCTCAATAAAAATTTTTAAAATACTTTTAAATTAATCGATCATATAAAGTTAAATTATTTAAAAAAATTTAAATAAAAATGAAAAACGGTTAAGGAGGAAAACGCACAGGCGCGCGTGGATCTTCCTCTCTCTCTCTCTGGCTTTGGATCTATCAAGACTTTATTCAAGCATTAGCACAAATAGATCTCACATGTGACTTTCTGTTCGGTGGCATTTGGAAGGAGTATAAAAATAGCACGAAGAAGGAAACCTATGGCAGGTGGCATAGCAATACTGGCATTTATGCTAGATTTCGTTGTCAAAATTTTTGGAATAATCTAGAAAGTTAATATAAATTGTCTACTTCTTTTCTGGGAAAACAAAAAAAAAAAAAAAAAAGGGAAAAACTATCCATGACCGGTTAAAGTTTATTTTACATCATAATGTTAATATTACAAATATAATATCGGTACAAAAGTGTAATATTATATTATATATTATAGTATTGCAATAAATATGAAATATGAAATATAATATCATTATACATAAAAAAAAATATACCCTATAATAACATATAATATGATATAATCATATTATATATAAAAATATTACTAGTTTATTACTATAATATATTAATCTACTGCAATAGCAATATATTTAATTAGTTTTATTACATCATATGTCCATTTATTATTTTTAATTTTATATTTTTAGTCATTTTATATAAAATTGATATACGATATGATAAACAAGATTGTAATTATTATTATAGTTTTGATGGAGACTTGCTGATTGGGTTGGATGTGTTCCGTGACTCCAGGATCCCCTCTAGGATGTACAGGTGCTCTAAAACCTGTAAAATAATAAAGATATAAAAGTTCAACCATAATGGAGGTTCCTCAATGATAGACTCTCCAATATCTAAGTTAGTCTACCACGGAAATAAATAGAAGAGAAGTGCATGTAGCTTTTAACTTTTAAATAAATGGAGTGGTGATGGATTGCGATGTATAGATGGAGCAGAATGTAGTGAAGCGATGGAAGTGGCAGATGGATATAGTGGAGTTTAGGTAGAGATTGCAAGAGTGCGAGCAAAACTTAGATGACACAGGCGAGGCTTCAAGGAGATCCGACGAAGCTCGCAAGAGTAAGGGAGAAGCTTCTTATGTTCCCTTCGTGCTCTTCTTGACTTCGCCTCCCTACTTCACCTCACTTCGGTTCTCATTGGCTTGACCTTCATCCAAGCTTTAACTTAAGACTTTGGAAGGTTTTGAAAGAACTTTTGAGACTCTCAGAAGGTTCGTTCCAAAGGTAATGGAAATTCAGGAAAAGTTTCTGCCCTCCGGAAAAACTTACTTGGAGGGTCCTAGAAAATGGCTTTTATAGGCAAGTATATGAAGTGCATATCACCTAAGGGACGTTCTGCGGTACAGAAAGTACTAGCTGGCATGTCTTTACGGAGCGTATGCCCTTGAAGGAGTGGCTTGGAGCGGCTAGGAATGGTGCGGAGCTCGTTTTCATAGCAAGCATATTTCAGTAGAGTGCATGCCCCTTAAAGGAGTGGCCGATGTCAAAGAGTTGTGGGGATGGGTTACTTGCTCTTTTATGAAAGAAGGGTACGTTAAGTTTTCACCCAGCACAACTCCTGAAGTGCACGTAGCAAGATCTAAAGAATCTACTTTTTATGTTGAGTTGGCAAATAATATAGCAAGCCATGTTGAGATCCATGTAGATTCGACCATTTCCGGTTATATCAATTATAATATAATATATTTTAGAAATATGACTAATATATTAAAAATATGATGATATGATATTGTGTTTGACAAAAAAAAAATATTATTGTGCTAAATAAATTATTGTTAATACAAATCATCATATATCCAAATTGTAAATCTAGATTTAAGATAATATTTGATTTACTATTACAATGATAACTAAAATATTCTATGTTAATTAATATAATCTATTATACTAATATTATTACATTATAATAAGATATGGACTTTGCTCCTGTCAAGATGATAGGATATCTTTTTCTTACGAGCCCAAAACCAATAGTGAAGCATCCAATTGAAAATTCATACCGTTGATTACATTTTACATTACCAAAAATACTTAGAAACTAAAAATTATATACAACAATAGTTTCTAACCCAATATCAAATCAGTATAAAAATATATGGTTAAAATGATATAAACAATATTTTGCTATAATCTAAGTGCTATGATATATTAAAGTTTAATCTATAGGTATTGTTGCATATGTAAATCATGATTAATAAGTTGAATTTGCAATTAACATACTTAATTCCAACTAGATATGGAATAGTTTATTCCAAAAATAAATAAATAAATAAATGAAGATGCTTTGCTGGGATATGGCCTACTCCATATCTTGCCCAATTTGTAAATAGTGTATAGATGATATAAAACCTTAGATCTTATGCTCCTATCACACACCATCTTTAGCACTTAAAACGAATCAGGAAACAAAGCTTTGTGGACTTTGGCTAGAAAGGCTTATCCGATTCACAAATCAACGTAAGATATGATATTAAATAATGGCCGGTTCCTTTCCCTTGTAATAAAGTAACGGCCATGATAAATTAATGACGTCATAGAGGCCTCGGAGGTCCTCATTTCCTATCCCTCATATCACGGTGGTTGCCGCCTGCCTACCTTTCTAGGTTTACCGTCATTCGAGATTTTTCCACTAGAAAGTTAAATCTTCATACTAATTTGAAAAATTATATACTAACATAACGGTAGTGATATAGTTTCCATTGTATACTTGTATTAATTTTATTATAATTTATGGAATGCTAATCGTTTTGTTTTATTATTTTTATTTTTAATTTTAATTTTTTGATGAAATAAATAGGAGGAGTTAGATTCCTGGCATGGCCATTCCCAGATAGTCCCTAAAAATAAGAGAGGTGTCACAAAAGTTCGTGGACATGATAACCAGAACTCGTGAAGCCAAAGAAGAATATGGCATTCTCACCTCCACCCACCCCAATGTATCGGGGACCGACTATCCGTCCATATTCTCCTCCACTCTCTTAACATCTTGCCTGGCCCGTGAAGCATGAACTGGACAGCGGTCGTATCTTTCGTACGAAAGAAGGGTTCAGCTTCCTTGGCGCCACTCTACCGTTGAGGGAATGTTCGATACACGGTGCATATTAATTTTTTCATAGTCGTTTTTCATCCGAAGATGAGTACGTCAACCTGACCATCACTGACATCAGTTGCATGAACAAAATTTATTATATTTATTTTTAATTTTATCATATAATTATTTTATTTTATTTTAAAAATACGGTTATATGCTAGCGAAACGTGATGTTCATTATTATTCATGCTTCAGGGATAATTCGAATATAATATTTTTAAAAAAATATATTTTTGACATCATTCGATTATATGATATGGTGGGGGCAGCATGGTAATTTCCAAAAATTGCATCGTATCACTAAACATTTGCACACAAAAAAAAAATCATTTTACTAATTTAGAAATTCAAAAGATTTATGCATATATATGTATATAATAAAAAAATAATAACACATAAACTTCCCCTTCTTTATGGGGTTAGATGAAAAATTACCGTAATTCACTGAACAACAATAATGCCCATAATTCACATGGATAATTAATGAATAAAATAATCAAGCAATCCAGAAACAAAGAAATATCATGATTTTTAACATAAAAATATGTCCATATAAATGAAAAAATTATCGATCTAATCCAACAAATTTTTTATTATTATTTAAAATAATAAAATTACTATAGATTTTTTCTGGTTCAATTAGTGACACTACAAATATCACGAAGATTTAAACTTTATTTTCATAATAAAAATAATAATTATTAATAAAATAAATTTTAACATCAAATAATAAAGTAGAGGGTTGATATTCTCTTCTCATGTTTGGGTAAAGGAGACGACCAGGTTAATTTCTTCCTTATCTTTATTTTAAATGATATGGGTCCCATATAAAGGAGGGACGGATTTTTTTTTTTCTTTAATATAGTATTAAAACATTGTTAATGTGATTATCGCGAGGACACGCCCGGTGGAAACGACGAAAGATGGAGAATAACTAGCGTAAGAAGTTAGCATACATAATATAATACAAATAAATGGAATAAAACAAGAAGACGAGTGAGTATAAACGAGGGAAGGGCGCTGCGGGGTGGCCATGTGGGCTTGGAGGAAAGAGTGGTGGGGTGGACAGGAGCATTGAATGGGAAAAGAGGGAAGGACCATCAAACGCGGCGGCTGGCGGTGGCTCCCCGGAATTCTTCCCATCTCCGGCGGTGGCGGGGATCGCGGAGGGCGAGGCCGGAGGGGTTGTCCCGCGCTGGCCCTGATCTGCTTCTCTCCGGTCCTTCTCCCCTTGATCTGCCTCTCCTTTCCCCTTCTCTGCATCGCCGCCTTCTGCCTCCGGCTCCAGCGGCGGAGCAAAAGCCCGGCCGGCCACCGGGTGGATGGTGGTGGTGGTGGTGGCGGCGGCGGCGGGTTCCCGGTGGGGTGCAAGGAAGGGGAGCCGGCTATCGGCGTGCGGCTGCTGCACCGGTACCTGGAGGACCAGCTGGAGCTCGTCGGGACCGTGCGGGACTACGACGACGGCTGATAGGGACATCGCCGGCGGCGAAGGAATTACACGAAGATTTTTTTTTTAAAAAAAAATGTCAACTTGGAAGGAGAATAGGACGGGAATTAGTCGCCCGAATTTTTCGAGAACCGCGGCGTTGATTCATTCGTCTTGATGTAATCTCTATTTTTATTTTTATTTTTTTCACATCATCCGACGTGAAAGAATCTTCGTGAGAAATTAAAGCAACTACTGTTTGCCACCGTTTTATGGCAGTTTTTTTCGTCGAGAAGCAACCTTATAATAATAAAAAGAACTTTCACTCAGCTGAACCCGTGATAATTATGTTAGCGTACTCGTCTTTTGGATGAGAAACGATTACAAAAAAAATTAATATATTCCATGTTCCAATGATAACCATGTTAGCATATTCATCTTTGAATAAAAAATAATTATAAAAAAGTTAATATACACCGTCGAACATTTTCTGGCCAGAAAATTATTTGCATATTCATCTTTGAATAAAAAATAATTATAAAAAAATTAATATACATAATATTTTCTGACCAGAAAATTATCTAGAATGAACGTACCGAAATCTAACTCATTTCCTTTTTTTTATTTATCAAAATAATAATAATAATAATATAATAAAAAGAACTGCATCATTGTGGAAGTTTATTACTTAACGCCCCAAAAATGATTAGCGTGGAGTGAATGCAAAGTCTTGGTTGCAAGACTTTGAACGCCCGTAAGGCCACGGAGTGCTACATCCGATAACGATATTTTTTGTTCTGAAAAATATTAAATATCATGTAATAAAGCAAGATGTCTCGAGTCCTGGGGATGGCATTTAGCCAAACAAGCGAGCTGGCTCAGATCTAATCAACTTGTTCACACATGAAAAGACAAATAAATTAAACAACTTGATGAAGGTTTAGACACCAAATCTAAAATATTATGTCAGAAAGAATGGTTATATTAGTTTTGAACCCAATAGAAAAAGTCTCTCCCTCCATGGTTTGGATAAGCTCCATAGAGTGGATAAATAAACGAAGTTCTTTGACCATTAGAATGCAGGGGATGGGGGAAATAAATAACTATAAAGACAAAGTCAACATCTTAACTAAACAAAGTTCTTTGACTATTAGAATGCTTATATTCGTCTGCTGGTTTTATATGAATCATGGCTCCAATAAGATCAATTATGGAATAAATCCACATAACAGCATTAGTTACTTAACTTGGCAGCTACTTGGGTCCAGAGATCATCATCACTTCCTCAGGGACCACAATTAGCAGATCAAACAGCACAAATCATACAACCAATTATTCATAAGAAACCATATAGAAGCTGATCAAGTTAAAAGCCCTGACGTAATACAGTAGGTCTAATATTTATTAAAAAAAAGAAAAAAAAATCTTATAGCAAGCTGTCTCTGTTTCATATACAATGAATAAGTCTATTGGTGGTATATAGACTACCAAATTATTCTCTCCCCCCCTCTCACTGAGCTAACAAGAATTGAATGAATTTCTAGCACAATTAAATGATTGGTAATGCAAGATTACTTACAGATGTATCGACATATATGATCGAGTATAATTAACCGTTGACTTCCGGTGTATGCCATCTACAAACTCATGCTTCTGATTGCGGGCACATGCAGTCAGGCATGGGAAAAATGTACAGAGATGAATCGGATTTCCTCAATCCGACCCCCTTCGAGTTGCTGTGATGAAGAACTTCCAGCATGTTTTGCTTGAATCTATCCCATCTGAAATCAAGATCGTGGATAGATTGTAAGATTGTTCGATCTCGCACCGTGAATAGATTGTGGATGAACACAATCAAGATGAAAACACAAAATCTGAAGCTGGTTAACTAACATGCACAATGGTACTGGTGAAATTTTGATGAATGAACCTACAAGTCTGCGGAACAAGTTTGTTGACAATGTTAAACTGTGATGCTCTTTAATAACACTTATAAAAAGACTATCCTTGGTTCAACAGCAAGGTAAATTCAAGGAAATATTAAGTAGTGCTCATGAAGTAACCGTTCTTAACTTAATCAATCGAATAGCTGAATCTTCTTAGTCGAACCAGTATTACTGCCCAACTTCAGCCCCCATCATGAGATCTACCATCTATTACCTCACTTAAAATCTGCCCATAGGCTCAACAGATGGCTCCACCTCAAAAACAGTGGCTTGGGAAATTATGTGATTAGTATTAATAACCACGATATCATATACTTTTGCAATATGGATCAAAATGCTGCTCAAGGAAGGGGGCACGAGAACAGGAAAGTATCATAGGAAAAGATGGCAAACATATAGGACATCAGATGAATATTTCTGAACAGCACTACATACAAATAAAGGAGTTGCATTGTATAACTTATCTGTGTGTAATGTAGGCAAAATACAACTTTGGGAAGGTAGCTGGGAGTCAAGTGAAAGGGTTAAAAAAAACAACGGACACAGAAAAGAAAAAAAGGACTTGACCTGAAGAGGTGACAACAGGTTTATGGTCAATCCAACTTTGAAAGGCATAGCCTTCTCTAGGAAACACTGCCAATATAACATACGGGATAAAAGACAACAAGACAGATCTAACATAATGCATTGTCACATGATGATCTCACAAAACAGAATCAATATTCCCTTTAGCTCCTCATACTACACATTGTAATCTCTCATCAGAATAACTGAAAACCTTTAAAGACTAAAGAATCATTTAAAGTATAACAATAAAAACAAGATATGACCCATTCATCGAAGGAAAAAGTTGCAAGTCATTGAGATTTTGCAGCAGTGTAGAAGGAATCAGAGATTGAAAAAAGTTCAGGAGAACAAAACAACTTAAAAAGAGGCACAACTTTGAGAGAGAGAAGAATTAGCAAACTTAAGATGCAGTTAAGATTGATGGTGCAATCTATACTATATTTTTTAAAACAAGTGTTCAGGTCTGTTAAATTTGACCATGAATGGAATATTATTTGATTGACAAAATAAAATCTTTATTATATAACAATAATCAACATGGGTGGTTTTCGAAATAAAATGTACATGTAACTAATTATACTTTCTCCCACATCCATATCCAATATCCGATGCGATTGTTCTAATGCCCCCAATTACTCTCTCTATCCTTAACTTATTTCTCTTTAATAAGTTTATTTCTCTTCTATCTATATCCTCCTAACTAACAACCTCATCCACCTTCAATCCCTATCTCCCATCTGCATTTTTCTTATTACTTATTTTATTTTTTAATATTACTATTTCTTATCTAACTTTTCTTTTTTTTAACTAAACATGCATCATGGATACCTTTATACTACCTTTTGCCAAAGACAGATTTATTTGTACAAACTCCTATTAATTTAAATCCACAATTTCATAAAGTCAAGAAAATTATCTGGAAAAATAACCCTGATGTAAATTTCAAGAAATTGTAGCATGCAAAATATCTCGATCGCATCATATACAACTATAAGATAATACAATATTGATTCAAACAACATCCTTAGTTTGATTTCTCATTAATTATTATAATGGTTTTAATTAATGTTCCCATAATGGGTATCATCTTTCTGTACTATAAAATACAATCCCAGTAAAGAGGAAGGCTAGGAACAACAAGGAACATTCTTATAGTAAAAGTGTTTCTCCAAGCTGAAGTTTCATTCTAATATTTCTACAGTTTAAGAAAACCATGGGAATAAATAGATGAATATATATTTAAAATCAGACAAAAATGGTTCCCGAAAAATAACCTTATGTTTGGGTTGTCAAAAGATAACACCAATCTCTTCTTGTCAGGCTTTATTGTCTTTGAATGTCCTTCATAAAGATACCGTCTATGCCCCATCAAAAAGTGTGGAAAATTACCCCCTTGAGTTGTCAAAAATACTTCACTGTGAACGCACAAGGTGTAATCCAGTGCTGCCAAACGAGATGAGTGACCCTACAAGAACAACTTAATATCAGATAACAAATCAACCCATCAATCAGAAAACAAAGCCATAAAATACCGTTGAGATTTCTTTTTGCAAAAACAGTGTGGCGGAACCAGAAATTTTCTTGCAAAATCAAGAATAGTACACTGGATAAAGAAGAAGAAAAAGAACACCGTAATTCTTTTCTTTTTTTTTTGTTCCTGGAGAAACAACTAGACTGTACTTTATACAGAACACATGTTAAAATTACAGCAGCATCAAGGTTGCCATTTACATTTTATTCAGGATTTTGCTGTGAAAATTAAGCATTATAAATATTATTACCTTAAATGGTGCAAGCTCATCAGCTGAGGCTAGAGTATCCTTTGTCTCTAAAAGTGGAAATAACTGGCGGAGAGGAGCCATATATCTTTCTGCATTGTAAATTTGGCCAGAAGCAACATAAACTGGTGTGGTATTGTCAAATCCCATGCCTCGAAGCATCATCCCGACCTAAAAACCAATTATGTGATTTGAGAAGGAAATGAGGGATATATTCCTAAGAAAATTCTAGAATCTCAAAGCAACTGAATAATTAAAATTAATTAGAAAAGTTCACTACCATAAATACAGCAGTTTATGAATGCACAATGCATTCACAGCATTTTAGTTGCTAAGGTATAGTAAAGAAGCAGTACTTAATTACAAAAAGACATATTGAGAAATAGATGAAACACAATCCATGGTTCAAGCACCATTATTGAAACAATAACCTTGGATGATAATTTGAATAAGGAAAGGCTCTCCAAATAAAACATTAGTGATATTGGTATAAAGGATCTGCCATCCCTCCTTTTTTAAAAGAGATATGATCTGGTACCCAAACTGCCACTTCCTCCTGCATTTAACTTGAAATTGTGATAACATGGTCAGGCAGAGGTTGTCTTGAGGAAGAAGTCAATAGGAGATCTTGGGTGTCCATATAGAATTATAAGTATTGCCTGGATATGACAACTAAAATACACTTCTATAGCCCTAAATTGCCTATGGACTGCAAACCACACTTTTTGATGGTGTATGTTATTGAATTATGAATTATCACTTGATTTTCTATTTGTCATGAAACAGGAATTTAATGTATTGTAAGCTTCATATTCTCAAATTCTCCTAACAGTGGTATCAGAATTTTAAAACTAGATAACTCTTTAGTACCGAAAGAGTAAATGTTGCTTCTGTAAATATAATAAGGAAAACTGCTGGACATCAACTGATAGAAACCTTTATCAGAGGTTAGAAAATGCAGTACAGGAGATAATTCGGATATGTATTCAAACAACATCATATCATTAGGAGTCCTCATTTACACATAAAAAAATACAATAATATTTATCCCAAATCTTACTGCAGATGTGTCATATCACTGATAAGATAACAAATCATATTTATGTTATCAAGGTTAATTATCACATACTGAAGTAATTAAAATAGCACAATCAGAGAACTAATTCATTTGAAAAAAAAAAAAAAAAAATGATCAAAAAAACAAGTTGGAGTAGAGTGATGAACCTCTAATGGAGTTAAAGGGCATTTTCCATCCATTCGATTAGCCTCTGGGTTTATCTTTCGACCCGGTCTTCTAAACTTTCCCCTCCAACTCCTTTCACGAGCAATATCCATTTCATGTTTTTCTTCCTCGCCACCATCATAAGTACAGCATGAAAAGGCTACCATATCCTGAAATGCAGTCTTGTATGAGTCCATTACGAAGAAAGTATACAAGAATTTCAAGTCATTAATCAGAGACTAGAGTAACACCTCTTCAAACCGAAGATGCACTGAAACATACTTCCCATCACTCATGGAGCTATTTTTCACCATCCGGTCAACCATATTTTCAGCAAGAACCCTTATAGGTTGAGAAAACCGTAATGCTTCATAATTGGTAAAACATCTCAGCCTCTGGATGCTGGATGGAACTGAGTGCGCCAATCTATTAGAGAAAGGAGCTATACGCACAGCCCTGCACCAATGAATACAAGAGCTGAATGAAAATTCAAAAACTGAAGATATGCAACTTTGTAACATCTAAATACAGAAGGATGTGAGGAACATCATTTAAAACAGATAGTTTGGATTCAGAAAGGGACCAACAGAAGGAAACATAAAAAGTTATTTACATCCAATAATGGTCATTATAAGACAAGTACCCAATACTTGTTAAAAACTGAGATGGTATACCAGTACAAATTCTTATACATAATAAAGTAGTTCTTGAACTATAAGCCAAACCAGGATTAGAATCAGGAAAATGCTCAACTATAGGGATTAGGGACAGACATAAAATTAGATTTTATGTGGTTTACTTTTCACCTGCAACAAATAACCACTTTGCGATGAGTACAAGCCCAAAAGAATGAAAATTTTAATCGAATACAGGTTCAATGAAAGTGATATCACCACAAGTTGCTTGTAAGCATCTCCTTTCATTTTCTCTCAGTAATTTAACATCAATGTTAGAGCATTTTGGTCTTGAATATAGTGACATCAAAGAAGCAGATGAATATTTATTCATACCCTGCCATCTGGGCAAGGATCCCTTTAGTTTTAATTGTAACAAGTTGAGAAGATATTAAAAGAGGGATTTGAAAATAAACCAAAGTGATGCCGCTGATAAACATATGAAAGAAAAATTACATACCCCATCAATTTTAATAAATGATCAACATACAATGGCTCTTTGGGTCCCTGTTCACATTGAGCCAAATTATTTTTGTTCATGGTGCTATCTTTTTCATTTTTCCCCCCTTTGATAAGCCATCAAACCTCCCCTTCTAAACTCCCTATAAAATAGGTAATAGCCTATATTCAAGTTTTCAATCTAACTTGCCATCAGATGCATATAGGACAAAGCTTCAAGTAAAGCAACATAATAGAAGTACCAAATTTTTTTTAAAAAAAAAATTACCAACAGGAAACAGGAACAAGATACATTTCAAAATGCAAAACCAAACAGGCAAACAACACCTATTTGGTCAGTAAATGAAAATTGTCGTAATCATTTTATTCAAGCATATTGACATATGTCCACGTGCATAGTATTACAAGAATAACAAATAGCATCTTGTTTTATTTATGAAATGGAACTTTTTTGTTTCAGTCAAATATACATCTCAAATTATTTTTTTTAAAAAAAAAAAACATTCAGAAGAATTATAGTTTTTGACATCCCAATAAGTTTTTAATTTTGTCAGAAGTTTCTGAGAGTCCATACTATTCGAACAATATCTATTCTGTTCTAAAATGATATCTGCTATTCAACAATTTTTGTAACTTGAGAAAGCATGGCTTAAAATATGCATGAAACATGTATGACAAAATAGTATATCCTATTAAAAAATGGTATAGACTCTCACAAACTCCTGACAAAATATGTATGAAACATGTTTCCTTGAAAGTGCATGCTGGCCACAAGGACAGAGCTCCCACTTGATATATTCTTCCAACCAGGAAACAGGTTTCCCACACTTGCAAGCAATCTGTTTAAATCTTTTAATTTAATCAAATGAAAAACAAATAATTTGAGCTTTACTAATAATCAGAATGGGATGGTACCACATTTGTTAGACCAAGTGATTCCAGAACAGGCCCGAGAACCCTCAGAAAAAGGCTTAGCTAAAAAACTGGGCATATCATTATGTCATTTCACATAACCTTGGATTACTCGTACCCCAATAAAACAAGGTTACAGTTTTTGAGTACAGAATTTAAAAAGTTTCCAGAAAATGAAGAAAATATTATATTCCATTGCATCATCAAAGCCGCAAGTGACCCAAATGAAAAATACTTCAGATTCAAAGGGTTTTAACTGCACCTACCCACACTGATAGAATAAGATTTTTTTTTCAGTATTTTACTTGATCACATCACATTCACATTCTAATGAATCTTCACATAGAGCTAGCCTTTTCTGTTAAATTAATTTTTCTAGCTTCCCTGCTAGCACTCAAATCCAAAAGTTTTATTATTAAGTCTTCATTGTTTAGGTTCTGGTTCATCTTAGTTTTTGATCTTTTGGGCTTTGATCCATCTGTAATTACTTGTTCTTAGTTATTAGCCAGAATTCACCAAATTATGAAGTCAAGTTGTAAATCTTCACCCAACATCAATTTAAGGAGTGAGCCACCAAAGTTGGGTTTAACATGAGATATTTGTGCTCAGAAACATTTAATCGTATTATTCACTGCCTTTGCATGCGTGACATGTCATGTAACATCCAGTAGATTTCAACACTTGGAATGAAAATGACTCTACAAAATCAGTGAATAAAGAAGATGACAGATATGTTGAATGCGGATGTAAAGATATTCTAGTTCTGCAAACTAGAGAGAAAGAGAAAGAGCACACATACCCCAATTCTAATAATTTGGGAAGGACCTTCTGCAAATAATATGTCTTAGATTGTAAAGCCTTGGTTCTCATGTTCACAATGTTGCTTATATTATCGTCAAAGCGCTTCAGTACATCTTGCGGTAGTTCTTTGACCACTCTTACATGATTCTTGAGTGTCTCAATAAAATAATCTTCATCAAAGATTTCTTCGAACTTGCTGAAAGTATTAGAACAAAAAAAGACACTGTTAATCTTCAAAACATCTTGAAGCTAAAATAAAGGAGAAGTACATATAAATACAAGCGAAAAATTGTAGACAATGATATTTTTAACATTAAAAGAAAATGTGAAAGCATTAGCAACTCAAACACAAGCTACAACGAAATTGCAAGATTGAAACTTCAAAGGAGAGAGGTATTGAGCAAAACTTTTGCACACACCAAAGCAGAAAACGCAACATCCTGTTTTGTATTTCACCTTGAAAGGAAAAGCGAGATATATACAGATATGTAACATGAACAATCCAACAAAGCAAGCAACCAAAATTTTCAAAATTTCAAAACAAATTTAAAGGAATTAGACAATTAGCAAGTCTCCCAATTACCATTGTACAATACAAAGAATTGTGCTGCTCACAATGCTATTAAATAATAGCAATTAACAATTATAGCAGCAACTGTAAGAAATTATAAAGGGAAAGGTAAAGCATCCTAAGGTGAATAAATATGGAGACAATGCAAAGAAAACAAAATATAACAAAACCAAAAAGCAATGTGTAGATAAGAGAGAGGGGGGAGGAGGTGTCGAAGCAACTCCTGATAAAGAATGAAGAAAAAGAAAAAGGCTGTCCCGGTGATCCACAATCTCAACATGTAGCAAGAGGATGTGAACTGAAGTACATAATAACCTGGAATCACGCCAAACACTGTTCAAATGAAATATTGGGATGACAAGTGTGGCATTCAATAGTCCTGCCACGGCAACTGCATCGCATATCTGTCTCGAATAATGAGCTAACATCAGATAATTTGCAGTGGAAACATGACAAATAAAGATTTATATCACTGCGAAGAACAAAATGTTTAATTGATATCCAAACGAACTTAACATGCCAAATGTTAGGTTATAGATGTGAGTAAGGTGTGTTTTTGAGCATGTGTGTGTATGCATGCATGCATGCGCATGTGCACACACACACACAGAGAGAGAGAGATCAGAAAACTTCAAAGTGATTGTGCGCGCGCGCGCACACAGATCAGAAAACTTCAAAGTGAACTTAGCAAGATTAGCATGACAGAATCTCTCCAACATCCCTCAAGGCAAAGAATACATCATGTTAAATTTATTATCATAAGCTAGATGTAATGATTTTTTTCGAATCAATGAATATGTTCTCTGTGGTGGGCCAATATAAGAAGCCAATGAAATCAAATTACAACAAAAGCACGATTCTACTGAAACATAGCTAAGGACACAATGAATGACCTGGGTCAACCAGCAGCTGGCACATCACAGACAGATATATAATCCGAGGACTGTGATATGTTGGCTACTGCTAAATAATAAGCACCTAAAGAGTTTTGTCACAGGTGTTAGTGGACCAAGTTTCAGGAGCATTTTTTGTTGAGTAATATCATAAATACCAGTTGGTGTTCCAAACCTCTTGCAAAAGAATAAATAATCCACATGGCAAGTGATGTAGTACTTTGTTTCCGAAAAAAATGTTACTCTTTGGGTTCTAAAGCTTCTTAAAAAAACAAGTACAATATCAGAATATCCTTTCACCTATTAGTGCTTTCTTAAAAAATGCCAACTAAATAATAGCAATTATTTGAAAGAAATGGCGACTAATTTTTTAATACTGGAACTTACCGATAGACGTTGCTGATTTAACCCACCATTTGCTTCGATTATGAGGAAGCCATTTGAAGGCGGCAACTCTGAGAATGGTAAGAAAAATCAGCTTCTTAATATTAATCTGATATGGATGAAATATTTGAAAAATTAAACTTCATAGTTCAAGCTCATCAAGAGACAAACAGATTGTTTATATAAAAATATCTACAAACATCAGTATATTGTGCAAAAACTGAATCCAAACTTCAAATTACATCAAATTTGAGTCTCAAACCTGCATGAGATAGCCTTTTGTTGACACATGGCTTCCATCTCTGGCTTGCCTTTTGATGCCATGCCGTCATCAACTAAACATATTCATAAAACAGGTTTTCAATTATATGACTAATCAAAACAACAGTGACTAAAAACTAAAAAATTCTAGCTCTAGTATGACAAACAGTTTAAGAGATGAAAAAAGGAAAAACATATCTGAAAAATCAATGGCATACAGAGATGTATCACAGTAGAGATAACCAGAGTACTTGATAAACTTGATAACAAAATCATGTTTAAAATTTGCATGTCTAAATACAGTAACAAATTATATCCATTAGAAAGTATAACTAAAATAATAATACACCACATATTATACATCTGGTTTAAGCCCAAGAACACATTGCATTACCATGTTAATTAAATAGCACGATCATGTCAAAGATTGTGAAAAATCCACCAAATTGCTAGCAAATGTCCAAGCAGTTTAAGATTACATACATAAGGCAAATACTCATAAATTTCACAATATCAGCATAATATCATCAAGTTGGAAGGATGCAGCAGATTGATATCTAAAACAATCGAAACCAAGAGCTCTATTACAACATTAGAGCCACTCAAATTCAGGGTGTGACAAGAGAGCTCTTGCCTTAGAGGAAGGCATGCTGAAAGAAATATGTGAAGAGTCAACTGCTATAAATATTACAGATTCAGGAGAGGGGGCAACTGATTCATTTCCCAGCTTTTCCAAATGACCGATGGTGCCCGCACATTGGATGATGGAAATAACATCTTGATCCTAAAACTAAGAATGTAGAGAAAATTTAATCCAGATTCTTTCTGCATTTTATATCTATTAACCATTTACACATTCTGGTCCAAAAATTGTGAAAACCAAAAACTGATGCCTGTGATTGTGATTCACAACATGGAGCTTGGATTTAGGGGCTGAGGTACTATAAAATCATGACAGGGCATTAATTTAAGTACCAATTCATTGAGGTTATTAGACAGGACAGTTCTGAAATGCAGGTCCTCTAAAAAAAGGTCTTATGCAGAGATTTAAGATCTTCGAGTATTGGAGAGGGGGGGAAAATGACACCAATCTGCGAGGCTCTCATTAAGAAAAATTACTACATCTGAATTGCTGATGACACAAGCTACTTAGTTACAATTGATCATATTCATATTTATATTCTGTTCCTTTTAAGAGGCACTTTATGATAAATCTTATAAAAACGGATATTGAGCTATATATAGATATTAAAATATAATGAAGATTTTACCCTTTACCATGATAATTTGAGGCACCCAAGAGTGGGAATTGGCACAGGGTATATTGCAAAATAATAATAATAAAAAAGGCATTAAAGATTTATGTTTCGATAGCAATAATCCATACATCAAATGAATTATCTTAACACCTTAATAATAAAAGTCTCCCCAACCAATAAATGGATATTTATAGGTTATCTACTTCCTCTTCACATTATGCTTGAATAAGAAAAGTGACAAAATGGATTCTTTTCTATCATTTACCTGTTTGATTGCTCCTTTCATTAGCTGCATAGGATGGCACAGGTTTAGCTCCAAAATAACTAATGCAAGTGTATAATCTCCTTTCTCTTTAAAATTGAAATAATTGTACTTTCTCCATCCATATGGTGACCAACCTAGCTAGTTATTTCCATCATATTTCACACACAAAATGCTACCCGTTTGTCATAATGTCTTGCCTCTGTTCATCATTGCCAAAGCCTCCCCTGTTACCAGTAACCAATAAAAAGATATATTTTCCCAAGCCTTGTGTATGCATTTTTCTACATAAGCATTTTGTATATCTAACAATTTTTAAAATTGTTTCACCTTTCCAAGGATAAGCTTTCATGTTAAGGAATATATTCAAGAATGACCAAGCAATGCTCAAAGGAAAGTACTTATGTGAGAGGCTCATGAAGTATGTATAGTGTACCATGCACCGTTGTAGCATTATTTCACTCTAGCAAGAGTATAAGTAGGATGATCCACTTTGTTTGCTATTCATACAAGTGTTCAGAATAATGCTGGTAAGAGAGGAGAAAGAAAACCAAATTAGAGGACTTCGACCAAATAGAGGGTTGGACCTGGTGACTCACCTTCGATAATCAATGCATTGCTGGGGATTTCATCTTCAATAGAGTCTGTGGTGACAGAGCAGTTTGAGACTTCTTCGTTATTGTTTTGACACTAGCCACATGTTGGTTGATTCAAGTTAAAGTTTCTTAGCTGAGGTAGAGTTAGCCAAAGACATAAGCTAGTCAGGTATCTCAGTCTTTCCCTTACAGGGGGTAGCTTGCTTGTTATTGAAAGGCTTAACTGAGATTTTCAGATTGGAAACATAAGCTTTCTATCTTCTGATGGTAGATTAACCTTCACAAAAATTAGTTCTCCCCAACATACAGTTCCCTCTTATATTTCAATCATAAGGGCTGTCAAGGTTAAGAGCCATTGGAACTCAGCATGGATCAAAAGAAAGTCTTTGTTATTTTTTGCTCTAGTAAAACTCTCTTCCTTTTTCCCTTTTGGGACATTGGCAACTCATGTTTTTTTTTTTTTAGTCTCCTTCCTCATTGTTTTATCCTTTTTTTTTGGAAAAAAAAAAAAAAGGTGAAACACAGTTTCTATGAAATCCGAAAGAACATCCAAGAAAACAGCAATAATGCAAAAGCCTCCAGGATGGATTTATCCACCTTTCCAAGCAACTAATACCACGAAACCGCTTGTCAAAATATCGCGTTTTCATTAAGGTTGTATAAAATTCTACGTTATGAATCCCTGATGACGGCCCTTAGGAATGTAACTACTAGATAAATATTAGAAAAAGGTGAAAAGATTATTCAAGAAGAAAAGATCAAAGAAGACATCTTGTTATCTACATGGGTATAAAGAAGATAGCATCAGCAAGAAAGCAGACTAAAAGGAACAGTCTTTCCCCTCCTACCGCATTAGAGTGGTTCACGTCGGCCTGCATGGAGGGCCACAGCCTCTCGAACACCTGGGGACTCCTGTACACCGCCCCCGCAGGCGGCCGGCGGTGGAGCACAGCTACCCCGACACGCACCGGCACGGCATCAAGATTCCAGCTCCCCATGAAGACCAGCATGGTCGACATATACAGCAGCGGCACCAGCAGCAGGATGCCCCTACGCCGGAGCAGCGCCGCCAACCCCGCGTACAGCAGCCCCTCCACCCCGGACGGCTGCGAAGCCCCCCACTCCTTCCTACCGCCCCGCCGCGCCCCCCTCGGCGACGACGCCGGCGACGTCGGCCCGCTCCTGTTCGCCCTCTTGCCTTGCATCATTACCGCCGCAGCCCCCAAGATCTCGTGAAAGGTCGCTCCTTTGGGATCATTTCAAGGCCAGAGAGAGAGAGAGAAACGGATAGCCGAAGAATTAAAGAGGGAATTAATGGCGGAAGACGGGACTCGAGGCGTGCTCCAGCATCGAGTCGAGGGGACGGCAGAGCTTTTAAGTGGCGGAAGCCACTGGGAAACAAGTATCTGAGAAAGCTTTTTTTTTTTTTCCCCCCCTGAGAGGGAGGTAGAGGAGACGGGTGGAGGACGAAAGGGAGGAGGCGTAAAAAAGCGAAGGGGAAGGAAAAGTAATCAATAGTCAGGGATGGGAGGAGGTTGGCATAGTGTCGTATCACTGTTCGTCGTGTTTAATACAAAGAGATATAGGAGGGCGCGGATGCGGTCGTTGATAAGAGAATCATAATTGAAGTTTTAATTCTAAGAATTTGGATAGACATTAAATTCTTGGGATCAATAGATTTGTTTTACAATTGCTTGCGGTTACTTGATTGAGTGGGTTTGTTCTTCTCAACCCCCGAGAGGAGCAGCCATGGGTCCCTGCAATTATGCATGATTAGTTCGAAGATAACATTGATGCTGACACTAATATCTCCTTGTTGGATCACCCAACAAAGAAATTTTTATATGAAAAATACTTATGAAAGGAGATTTTTGTTTGATCATGCGAGTGAGAGTTTTATATTGGATGTTAGAGATTTTTATGTTCTTTTATTTTAGTAATATCCGAAGATATTTATCGAGTACTTTTGCTCGTAGTGATTAGTTATAATAAAAAGAGCTATAAAACTAATCCTTCTTGCTTACGTTCTTTTGAAAGATCTGGTTTTGACTGCTTGGTCTAAAATCTAAATGTAGAAAATAAAGCATGGTGACATCAGGGTGGTTAAACGGCGTTTCCTGGGAGAAGAGGGCCTGGGTTCCACACGAAGTTACCGAGAAGCCGGTCCCATGAGTCGCTCTCAGTTCGTCGAGTCCGTGCTAAAAAAACGCATCGAGTTGGTGAGATCACGATAAACGTCAAGAACGACGTCACTATTTCCAGTGCATGACAACGCCGGCACCATCTCAGGTCCCCAAGATGGCCTCTATTTGTCTTTACTTGTTCTCAATAATTTGAGCTCTGTCTCCATAAATATATTGATCAGATAATATATATATATATATATATATATATATATATATATATATATATGTGAGAGAGAGAGAGAGAGATTGATTAAAATTGTCGGTAAAAGATGCATAAAGTTTTTTTTTAAAAAAATAGAATCAAACTATATAGGGATATTGAGAAGGAAAACTAGAGTCCATGAAAAATGGAGAGGAATGAATGGCCAGGAGGATAACTTTTAGTGTCATTTTAATATAGATATTTATGAAAAGAGAAATAAAGAATATTTTAGTCATAAAATTTAAATTTGATAGGTGAATCTCCAACTGTCTGCTCCTCTCTCATTCATATATGTAATTTTTTTTTTATATATATTTTTATGGATGGATGGCTGAGATAAGAGGAATTTATTGTTTCGGACCCATCTTGACTATGGACCCCTGTCACGGGTGAAGGCCAACTGTTAATTAATGCTTATAGCTCCACATAACTTCTAGAAAATGGTTAGGATGTCAGGCATGGTTTGACCTTCCAAAAAAAATATATATATATATATATATATATATATATATTAGGGTTTCAATTAGATTTTCTGTAGCTTAATTGTTCGCCCCTCGCCCCAAAAACCCTCCCGTAATTTTGGCCTTCAACGGAATTTGACTGGGATTTAAAAATTGAGATAGGATTGGCTGCTAAATTGATGGGAAATCTGTTATAGCGACTCCTTGGTGATATGAATTTTTTTTTATTTAAGGTTATCAATTCTAAGAATCTCGCATCCTTACCCTACGAAAATATTTTTTTTTTCAATTATTTTTTTGCTCATTAGAAATCAAGATATCTAGGCTATATAGAGAAATTAAAAAAAAAAAAAGAGAGAAAAAAAAAATATATATATATATATATATAAATTAAAAAAATAAAAAATCAGCATGATATGCACCATGCAACTATGCATACCATCCATTACAGTAACTCATTTACGTAGACTATATTCATCAAATACTCATCTTGATACATTGCTATACAAAACAGGTGACTGTGATTTAAGGCATGTACAATTATTTGGTACATGTGGTATAGAATGTAATTTTTTGAACTAAAAAATAAAAATAAAAATGGAAGAGAAAGTAAACTTATCTTCCTACCATCCCAGATTCAATTATTTTTTTTATTAAAAAATTTGTATTCATTTTGAATAAAAAAATATAAGTTTTCCCTTGCAACTTGACCCCTCTTTTTTCCTTTTTTTTTTTTTTAAAACCTTCTTTTTCATACTTGTCATCTCGGTTGTTCAAGAGACATCCCAAACTTACAGACGTCATATAGGATTAATTTTGATGTGGCATGTTATTTTTGTAATAAAGCTTTTGAAGCTTTCCCTTGGCAAGATGCTGGTTCCAGAAATGGAGATAGGTTAGAACAAAGTATAGGAGTTTTTTTTTTTATTTCTTTAAAATAAGTGTATTTTCGGAATGGGTGGGAGACAACGGCATATATGCTGGTAGTGCCAAAAGGGGCGCCACATTCCTTCGTCATCGCTTTCTTTTCTTTCTTTCTTTTTTCTTTTTCTTTTTTTTTTTTTTCCCTTCTTTTCCTTTTACTTTAATTTAAGCTTTTTGGAATGCTTTTCTTAAGGGTAAAATACTACCCTTCACATGGGATTAAAGGAACGGGGGCTTTTGACCAGCCTTTCAGCCTAAAAGTTCTTTAAAGATTTAGATAAATATCCATTTAAAGGAGCTAAGATACTACGAATCTGAGAAAAAGGGCTAAGGCGCCCTTTTAATTTTATACGTATGTCTAGATTTGGGTGACGAGGCAATACTAATTGTGAGCTAATGATAGCTCATGGGATGTTTAGGATATATAAAGTAAGGAATGTAATATGATATAGAATTGCCTGGGGTTGATATCATGTCGTACCAATCACAAGTCGGGATGTTGATGATATTAATTGGTCCTTGATTAGAGGCCTCAATAATTGGGAGAGAGACATCCAACATTATTTCTCCATCAGTTTCAGAAATTTTTTTTTTTTTAAAAAAATATTTTTTTTAAATAAGAAATTCACAAAATATTCCTTTTAAAAATTATTTGTGGATCTGTTATGATTGTGATGAGTTTGATACCGCGCGTGAAATCGTGGATTCATCCATAATTCCAATAATTCTAAGTAACGCATCAGTTCACGGTTTCAGTGTAAATTGTGGGCTGAGCCCACAATTCCTGTGGACAGCGGAAATGGTGGGCTGAGCCCACGATTCCTGCGACACGTGGTCCCCCACTTTTCGTGTTTTTTTAGTAATTATTTATTTACCGGGAATGGTGAAAAAAATATACAGTCAAATATCATTAGACCGTACAAGAGTCTGCTTTTCGATGCACATTCAATATGTGCAATTTTATCTCTGTATTATAAATTTTAAACGATGAAAATGCCATTCTTTTAGGTAAAACTTATGGTACTCTTTGATTTATGATACCCATGATTTGAGTTATAATACTCCATGATAATGAGATATCTGTTAATGTCATAAGATAGTGGAGTAATGTCATTATTAATAAAATTTTTAAATTTTTTTAATGATAAAAATATCTTTAGATTTTATAATATTCTTTGAACAGAATTATAACATCCTATTCGTAAACTTGGCCACGGGATGTCACCAAGAAAAAAAAATTTTCATCATTCAAAGTTTTCAATAAAAAGGTAAACAGTAGGTATTAAATATGCATTTAAATAATGAAAATATCATTTTCTTTTATGATACCTGGTGGCCAAGTTATAAACAGGGCATAATAACCTTATTCACATAAAAATTTCTCAATGATAAAATTACTCCTCAATCTTATAAAATTCTATGAACAGGATTATGACACCCTGTTTATAACTTGACCAAGGATGTCATAACCCTATTCACAGGGTGTCATAATCTTGGGATGCCATAATTTTTTCGTAAGAGAAAAATTTTTGTCATTCAAGATTTTTAATAAAATATAAAATTATGGACATTGAACATGCATCGAAAAATGAAACTTACATGACCTAGTTAGGTTGTACAGTATATTTTTTCTCTATCAAGAATAATGCATGAAGAATCTCTTTTTTCCTTCGATGCATGGGCCGTGGTCCCCCACCCCTGTCACCCTTTTTTTCTCTCTCAATCCTTTCTTGCTCTATCACTTATTTTAATATTTTTTATTTATTTAATATTTTTTATTTTTAATTCAATTTATTTATTTAATATTTTTAATATTAAATAAATAAAATATATTATCAATTATTATATGTAATAAGTATTTTAAATAAAATTTTGTTAATATATTAATAAATTTATTAATATTTGTTAATATTTTTAATTGTTACACATCTAAATTATGTCATTTTTCAAAACTAGACCACTATTCTCGTGTATTACATCATGTAACAGGTGTGGCCAGTACGATGGTACATGGCTTCATGGTATATAGTATTCGTTGGTATAACAAGGTTTATGTCAGTAGCTACAAAGAAATAGGATATATCAAAAATTATTTTATCATTATTATTTTTAATTATTTTTTTATTTATTTGATGTTAAAAAAAATAAAATTTAAAAATATATTTTAAAAACTAAAAATAAAATAAATAAAATATTATAAGATTTATTTTATTTATTTTATCAAAGTTGATGCAATGGTGATAGAGTGGCATATGTGCAAGTGCCTCATATGCCGGTAGCTACGTGTGCTAGGCGATGGTTGCAACTAGTGTAGTGCATGGGAGCGATAGTGCACTGCAAGCATTCAGACGGGCAACACTATCTTTGGATACTATCTCAACCATCATCACTATTAGCTGACTCAATAGCTAAGATGACATTATCCTTTGAGCACTCACCGTACACGTAGCTCCCATGCACAACACTAGCTGTACTCGCCGTCCATGCACATGTGGCACCGACATCCGAGATGCTTGCATGAATACCATTTCCATTACCACCATGCCAACTCCGATAAAATTATTTTATTTATTTATTTATATTATTTTAAGATTTTAAAATTTTTTATTATTTAATTTTTATTATTTTTAAATTAATATATATTTTGAATTTTGAATTTTTTAATTTTAGATAAATAAATGATTAATTAAAATTAATAGTAATAAAATATTTCTTAATACTTTTCATCATCTTTGCAATCCCCGCCGTTAGCATGTCACATTGATAGATGTCATGCGCCATGAGGAACTGTGCACCGCCACACGGATCGCACCCATTATGCAATGCTGTACGGTCCGATTTTATCCGATTCAGGTTCGGTTCAACAGATCTATTTCAAGTTTCAAACAAAAATCTTTGCTTAAAAGGAGAAGAAAAATTATTTTTTTAAAAAAAATATCAATATGCAAGCCGGTATGGTACGATACGGACCGTACCATACCGGTCGCTGACCGATACGGATCCTGGTTCAACGATCCTCGGTTTATACAGCTATCCCAAAATTTTAATAAAATAAATCCTAGAATATACATAAAAATAAATTCCTAGAATCCAAATAAAATTTTAAAAATTAAATACAAAATAAATTTATCTAATTTTTATTTTTGTATCTAACATAATCACATCTAAATACTTTTTCCGTCAGTTGTGCTGAATGTGGTGTCGGTGGCTTATATGTGCCTAATTCTTATGACCAAACCTATATAATTTAATAACTCATGGAATATAGTTAGCGGATCGTGAAATGTGTAGGCCTGAGCTGAGATGATAGGCCTGTTGACAGACTTTGAATTAATCAACGATGGGTTCTGGCTTCGTCTTGGAAATGAATGCAACCATTGATTTATAGACTCGGCATCCTCTAAAGTTATCCGAAACATGTGCATCCATATATCCATGCTCGCATACATGCATGCCTGTGCATTTGCGCTGCTTGCGATGCATGCAAGTTGGGTTAGGCCAAATCCTGGCCTGCATCAGACTTGGAAACTTTTTAAGCTGAAGAACCAACCATCAGACTCAATGGTATATGATCTAGGTCCACTTTATCAAGCATGTTTTTTCATCCCTGAGCTGGGAATGAACCAAGCGATGGCTTCTCTGAGGCCGTTATCGCCTATTCATATAAACATTATTCTTTTTACTAGTATATTATACTCAAGGTTTTCATTAATAAGCATATCTGCTAGTCTTTTACCATATGCAAAATGTTATCCTTTGTTGGTTTCTCTGTAGAACAGAGATGGTGGTTTTGCAAGTTACGAACTTAAACAAGATCCTATGCTTGGTTGAAGGTGAGTACTTGTACACATATATTTCCTTGTTTGCAGTTCCTCCGTAGTCGGTAGCATTTTTATCTCTACTTATTTTTATCCACTGTAGTCAGATGATGACCATAGAGCAACTCAAGTTTCACGTTTAATCCAAAATTCAGATCATTCTTCTTTAGTCACAGCCAGATCAATTCCAACCTTCAAACTTTTCCAGGAAGTGTCTGGGCAAAGCATCTCTTTCACATTTGTCATGCATACAATCTCTCTAAAAACAAGATCACCACAGGGTTCCGAAACCAGATAGTTGCTTCATGTCACATAGACCCTCATTTGACTCACTGCAATTCCTGCAACGGATCTGCCCTCTCAACCATGGATTGTATATCATAAGCTGAATAATGGAAGCCACAGCCAGCAGGAGACAACACATTTGAGGCAGTTGAGGTGAATCAACATCCTGGCAAAGATTGCGTCGAAGCTAAAGCAGAGAGGCTTGCTTCTGATTCATAATGCTGCAAGCATGAATACATACTGGACGAACGAACAAGATAACTAGGGGAAGCATTGCTGGAGCTAGGAATATAAGATATATATTGTGAATAGAAAGGCGAAGACAACGGAAAGCCCAGCAAACGAGCAGAGAGCAGATGTGAGGTGTGAGATCTGCGAGATGATGCATTGCGAAGATCTGCAGAGGTATTGCCTATTGGTGAGTTGATGGAGGACTTATGCAGGTTAACAATACAAGTACTGGAACGTGAATGAGCGAGCGAAGCTGATGGAGTCCAAGGTGGCAAGGGAACAATAGGTGGAGATGCTGCTAAAGATCCAGCAGGAGAAGAGGGACATGCAGAGATTGGAGCAAGTAATGGAGTAGACTCAGAGGCTGGAGGATGGACTCCTCTTGACTTTGCATCTTGCTTGCACACAGGGCAAAAAGTTCTCCATGTGGTGAGCCAGGAATCAACACAAACAGCATGAAACTCTGCAAAATAATATGATGCAGGGTGAAATAATGCAATATGAATCAGATAAGTTTTAGAAGATCAAATAAGCAAAAAAAAAAAAAAAAGGAAAGAAATAAAAAGAATCAATGACATGCATTTTTTTAGTTGAGAAGGGTATCGTAGTAAATCTTGAAAAATAAAATGTCCTCTAGTAACCAAGGTTCTGTGTGAGTATATTGTCCATGAAATTAAGTACCAGTGCACTAACCACTGATGCAAAAACCAATGAGGTCTACAACCAACAAGGATTTCCCCACTGTGATATCACTGAAAAAATTTCCTGTATCGTGGGCCACATCCATCATCACCGCCAACTTTTATGAATCCACAATCACAACTTTCATTCAAGTTGATCTTAGATCTCCGTCTTCTTTCTAAAACAAATTTACTATAAATAAAATCCCCCCATGACAAGCTCATCAGATCACCATCATAGACGCTTCTAATATCTTAATTACTTTTTCACCAGTTCATCCATGAGATGCAACTTATGCTTCACCTACTTTATTCTGTTCTCACCGTCCTCCTGCATTATACCGTGCATCTACCTTGGCATTATCATCCCAACCGTGTCATCTATGCCTGGTGCTTAACGATTTGAAACAAAACAACAACGTGTATGCTACCAACATCTTAATAAATTATTCCAATTTAAGTCCCAGACACAGAGAGTGGACCTTAGCGCAATGGTAAGGTTGCTCGATATGGGTGTCATGGTTCAAAACACAGAAACAGCCTCTTTGCGTCTGGATGCAAGGCTGTGTAAATCTGAACCTCCCTGGATTCTGCAGTGGCAGGAGCCACATGCACTGGGACACCCTTCTTTTAAGTCCCAAATATAAATTCAGTAATATAATGCCTTGAAAGCACCCCTTGACATCATCCACTCTAACTATGTTTTATATGTCCCTGTCAATCAGCCATTCTTCTGTATAACCAATATAAATATCATAATAATAATCACATTGGTTTGTGACTTTATGTCTTAGTCAACTACTCAACTGTTTCATTGGACGCCTCATTTTCAGTCTCACTAAAAGTCTGAAACTATAACATAAATTTCGTTTTAGCTCTACTAATCTTTAGGTACTTATCTTCAGAAGACATCATCCATAATTCCAATTTAGGACTTTAATTTCATCACACTTATAAACATTAAATCATTTTCAAACAGCACAAACCATTGTGCATACTCTTGAACATCAATAACTTGTGACGAGCACAAAAGGTTCGGCTGAGGAAGACTTTGGTTTAGGCACACCTTGGCTGGATTTTCAGAGTCCACCACAACTAGTTCTAACACTTGCAGCCACTCCTTTATATACACTCACGGCAACAAAAATGTGCCCTCCCTCCTCCCATCACAGAGACCAACTAAATAACTCAAAACTCGTGATACTCTACCATATACTTTTCCAAGTCAGTAAAATTTTCATTTCTTCCAGCTCTTCTCCATTACCACCTCAAAGAATGGCCTCCATTATTTTGCAATCTTAGCATCAAAATCGAACTGAGGGTGCAAGTTGTAAAAGATCACATATTCTATGAGCACAATTATCTTTTGAAACACCAAGGATCTCAGACTTAAAACTCATAAATTTAGCTCTGAATTCATGATGTCCACCAAAATAAATGTTAAAACCAGAGGTGTCGGGTACTGGACTACTGGGTAGAAATTTGCATTGCTTCATTTAACAAGGGTACAAAACTAGCAAGTAATAAAGAATTCAGAAGGAAATGTATAACAATATCCTAATTGCTGAATACTATATGCTAAAGATAGGGTGTATTATTTTCATTTTTTAAAAAAACAAAATAAGCTTTATTTGACTCTCCAATGTTACCTGAGCAAAGCGGGTTCTCAATGTACTAGAAAGTAAGAAACATTAAAGGCGATAGTGACTATGCTGCGGTGAAGTGGCTTACTGTGATGACAAGGCAGCACACGAAGCTTCTCCCCAACATTGTAGTCCTCTAGGCAAATAGCACATGTTTGTGAAGTACAACCGTCTTCCAACACCGACAAGAATAACTGACTTGGCATTGCTTTCACTAGTCGCCAGCTCATCCCATGGACACCCCGGATTTCAGAAGCTCTAGGTTGTTCATGTCTGACATGATGTCTACGCACAAAGAAACATGTAACCAGCACAGCTGACATGGCAAGCAAAGATATGAAGGAGATGGCCATGATAGACCATGTCAAATTCTCAAAGCTTGGTGTGATCCACAACTCGATGTCTGTACGACCTGCATATTTCCTAAGTACCTCGCCAGATGCTTTAGAGATAAACACAGCTGGTATATTGATGCCATCAGGAGTTCCTGACACTGCAATATGTTCACAGTAAGATACTGAGCATAGGATATTAAATATGAAACGACACAGATCAACTGCTAACTAAAACTAGAGAGGTCTAATAGGTCACCTCAAAAAGGGAAACTTAAGCCTTAGAAAACTGCATAATTAACTATGAATAAATTGTCATGTTCATGTCTCCTGTCAAAGGCCAAAATTCTGCATAGATACGGACTGACTTGAGAGAATCTTTGCTTTCTGATTTTTCTTTAATGCACCAGTAAAACATTACAGGAGTCTATTTGGATTGGAATAATGGCATCAGCCAGCACATCAAATGGAAATCACACAAATCCATGAAAGTAAGATGTCAAAGCCCAATAGATAGTAGAAGGTTGTTGTTAATTTTAATATAGCTTCCATTCATGACCATCCTGCTACGAATCCAAATTGGATTTCCGTTAGTGTAAGCAAGAATTAGCTTCTTACTTGCTCAAAAGCTAAGCTTCACAAATTGGCATATACTACCTGCTTGCTATAGATTGATCTCCTCCCTATTAGCTAATTCCATGTCATATTTCTGTCCCCTATGTTATTTTGTCAGCATGGTAACAGCAAGGTTTTTGAGGGCTAGAGAAAATCAACTAGGATCACCTTGGAAAAAGCTTTACTTCAGGCAGCAGAGAATATCATCATCAACATCCCATCCGATGGAGTGACTGTGATAGATCGGGACACCTAAGACTCCTATTCCGCTCCTCGAGCGAGACACTTGGTCTTCATTAATTGGGAGCCCCCACCCCAGACCTTTCTCGAGATCAACTTTGATGGTAGTTTGGTTGGCAATGGTGGTGGCACTAGCTTACCCCTGACCTTTCTCAAGATCAACTTTGATGGTAGTCTGGTTGGCAATGGTGGTGGCACTAGCTTTGCCATACATGCCCCAAATGTCAAACTGGTGGCAGCAGGATGGATCCATGTTTTCAATACATCAGTTCCTGATACCAAGTTGAGAGCAACTTGGGCAGGCATCGTGTATGTGCGGCGAGTCCTTCAAGCTGATCAACTAATCGTTGAGGGGGATTTGGCCACAATCATAGGATGGATTCAAGGTTGGGAGATTGGCACCCATGGCCATCCTTTACCAAGAGATATTTAGAGGTTTTTGAGTGTGTGCCTCACTAGTCATCTGGCATATTTACCGTGAGACGAACAGTGCAACTAATTAGATTGCCTCCCTTTATGGCACAACACTTGGGTGAAGTCCTTTGGACAGATGTGACAGATGCCCAAGGTGACTTCAGGGATGTTTTATTTTCTGGCTTTATTGAATGTAATTATACTAGATTTGTATGAACTATCGATTATTATCAAAAAAAAAAGTTCTCAAACTCTAATCCATTTGCTCTTCCAAAAATACCCAATATTTATTGCTAGTGCATATGCTATGTCCCTAAACTTACCAGTAAACTACATCTAACCTCAAAAACTAACTCCAAAATCACATAACAAACTCCCTTGATCAAAAGCATCCAATGTTCATCCAAAGTAAATTGACAACGATTAATCCCATGCACATTTGTTTGACTCCACTCCACTTGCTCCTTATTGTTTGCTGGAATAGCTAACAAGAAGCAATATTTTAAATCATAAAGAAGAAGGAGAGATCTAATCAGCCTTCCTTCACTTGCATACATATTAATAAAAGCCAACTTCCTTCCCAACAATAAAGTAAAATATTTATGTTGGAGTGGCACCTGGATCCTGAGAATATATCATGTCTAACAACCATATCACTGCCTATGTTTGCAATATCACAGGCCAAAAAAAAGTAATAATTTATACAAGAACAAGAATTAAACTACATAACTTTCTGACAAATACAACTATACATTATTTAAAACACAACCACCGCATGTTCTGGAATTTGATATATGTGCCAAGATTATTTATACAGATGCTCCAGAAGCATTCCCCGCTATGGCTTCTGGATCTGATCTAGCATCTATTCTGAGCTCATGCTAATGAGTTCTATTTCAGTATAGTAGTAATAAAGAAGATTAAAACCTTAATGACGAGTTTTATCCTGTACATGTGTGGTCAGCTTTATGCACCAAGATATGATCCATTTATGTTTGAGAATGTTTTACAAGTAACTCTCAACCTGACACAACCCTCTGAATTACAGAGTAATGCCTACAAGGATACCTCTATATATTTATGCAACAATGACCAGCAATAACATATGAACACAAAAAAGGTTTACCCAACACAGTCCGCTGTAAACATAGTTTGACAAGCTGGTTATCAAATCTAACATCTACAATTGTGAAGAGGAACCAATATCCACTTTAGACAAAATAGCAGTTCAGTTATATTTTATATCATGTAATGATGTAACTATCCATATCTGAAGGTACAGGTGATACATGCACCAAAATGTTCTTCTATGCTGCTAGCTTTTTCAAGCTTGTCATGTCAAAAAGGAGTTCAGTATAAATACCAGCAAAAAAAAAAAAGAGAATTTCAATTTTAGGCTAGACAACATCAAATATTTATAAATGTCAACACATTACTTGCAACCAATACACCATGATCTTGATCATTGTAGACAATAGCAGCATTAAATCCAGCATTTTGTGCATTTCTAACTTTTTCGTCAAACTGACATTCTCCTCTTATGATTAGGACAAATGAAGATCTTGAATCATTGACCACTTTATTGGTCAAGGGAGTGCATCCATTAAGAGGCTCAGATGTGTATATGACTCCACTTTCACCGGATCCTCTTACAGCAGGAGCTGGAGAACACAAAATGAATTAATTGTCAGAACTTTACTATTTATTCTGGCAATGAATCAAAATTACATGATTACTATTGATTGCATTTCTTGTTGGAATAAGGTAAACAACTGCATATAAAACACTAAAAATATTCAGTAAACTTTGAGACAAAAGATGTAAGGTAATATTTTGTTGAAGGAATACAAAAGGGGGAAATGAAGCTGCAGTTTCTACTAACATACAAAGCAAATTATGTATCTGGCCTTGTAACCCAAAATAAGGAAAGAAATCAAGGAAGAAATAGGTTTCAACAGCCACGGCACTCCCACTTATTACCTAGTCTAGATTGTAAAAAAAAAAAATGCTCCATTAAAATGACATGTCCATGCCCGTTGAATCTATCAATCTTTCATGCTAATGCACAGGTTAGCATAAATAAATCAGACTCAATAGAGTTGCCGAAAAGGGAGATAAAGTAAGTTTTGATCCCGGAAATAAAAATTTGGGTCTAATGAAAAGCAACAAAAATCTAACATTGGAAAAAGGGAAGAGAGGGGAGGGTCTGACCTCTTTTCCTAAGCATATGTTTTTTTTTTGGGTGAAAACATGGTTGCTTAAGTTTGTACCTGATATAGTTTGTACCAGATACCAGTCTAGTTCTACCATTTCTGATTAGCCTCTCTCAGCTCCTGAATCCTACTCTCTTCATTTGTAAAAACAGAGTATTTAAGCAACCGTACATGTTTGTTGCTAAAATTTGAGTCGTCCCCTGATATCTGGTGTCAATCAGTTAATGCACCTCAAAACGCATGATCATAGTTGCAAGAACGCTCATTACCTCTGTTGCGGCGACTTCTCTTGGACCCGGCTCGGTTAGCTGTGCTGGAGTTCCTCTCGCTCAGTAGACCTGCAACAAAGTTCCCAAGGCGCCGGTGGTGTTCCGGCGGGGGACACTCCAATACCTAAGTTAGCAGGAACTTGAAGGCAACAGAATGGAGGAATCAAAGTAGCCCTATATTGAAAGGAAAGAGTGTACTTAGCTCAAAACGGGATCTCCCGGCACCTTATATAGGTGCGGAACAATCCAAAATCCGTTAGGAAGGAGTCCAAAAAAGACCGATTTGCCCTCAGGAGGATCTGGAAAGTGGCCACGTGGCGCCCGGACAGGGCGGCGTCGTGGGAGTAGTGGAACGATGCTGCTGCCGTGGCAGGATTCTGTTACAACAGAAGAGATTTTTGGAATCCTCTGAGTTCTGAAGTGGGTCGGACCTCAGCAGGAGCGGGCCGTCGGACCTCTACTCCAGTGAGTCGGACTTCAGAAGGGAGGCGGCGTGTCGGACCTCAGCAGGAGCAGGCCGTCAGACCTCTACTCCGGTGGGTCGGACTTCAGAAGGAGGACGGCATGTCGGACCTCAGCGGGAGCGGGCCATCGGACCTCTACTCCGGTGGGTCGAACTTCAGAAGGAGGACGGCATGTCGGACCTCAGCGGGAGCGGGCCATCGGACCTCTACTCCAGTGGGTCGGACTTCAAAAGGGAGGCGGCGTGTCGGACCTCAGCAAGAGCGAGCCATCGGACCTCTACTCCGATGGGTCGGACTTCAGAAGGGAGGCGGCGTGTCGGACCTTAGCAGGAGCGGGCCGTCGGACCTCTACTCCAGTGGATCGATCTTTAGAAGGAGGTGTGGCCGTCAGAGCCTGGACAGATCGGTTCGACCGAACCGCAAAGAGAGGCCGGTTCAGCTCGATGACGAGCCGGCAGGGTATAACAGTTGCCCCCTTGCCCTTGTCTTTCGAGCGGGCCTGTAGACTCGAAGGGCGAGGGCATTAATTGGCAATAAATGCGCTAGTCCTTAAGATGATGACGAATCCAATTCGGTGTACCGTGACCGGCTATCTTCTGCTCCGAAACTCCACTCTTGGACAAGTGTTAGTGCCTGATTGGAGGCGACAGGGGGGCAGTTATTGTTGGTACGGTGCCATAATGGGCTGTCAGCCCGAAATGCCCGTCCGACGCACCCCTGACTCGACGCAGGCCACGTGGCGAGATCATAGCGGTCGGCACGACGCCCAGGGCGGCTTATCCACCGTTGATCAGGTGGTTACACAGATCGTGATCAAAACACGATCCGACATACCTCTCCAGCTTCTCCATCCAATCAAAGAGTCGTATCGCCTGCCACAGATCATGGCACTCGAGGGGCACTGGGAGGCAGCCCCTCAGTGCCTATAAAAGGGCGGATGCCCAAAGGGGGTCTTTCGCTGCGCTTGGGTTTGAAGAGAAAAAGAGAGAGAGAAAGAGCCTCCTTCTCCCTCCGCCTCTTGTCTTTGCTAGGAACTTCGCCCACCAGGTTAGTTCTGCCTCCGTCCTCTTCTTCTTTTCTAGCCTCCATTAAAATGGCCTCCGATAGGAGCTCGGTTCGTGGGGATAGGGAGCCCGGCCCGTATGATATTGCGACGACCATGACCAGAGAGGGTAGAAAACCTCAGGGCCGTCTACGGCATTCCAACCACCCTACACCTCACTGTTCCTAGAAAGGAAGGGAGAGTGAATGGTCCATTGAACCTTGGTGCCCTAGCTTTGTACGAATATCACCTCAAGGCCGGCCTCTGATTTCCACTCCATAATTTTTTCATCCAAATCTTCAATAGCTATAAGATTATCCCTTCACAGCTAACCCCGAACAACATTTGGGTCATCTGTGGTTTCCTGGTCGTCTGCCGGGAAGCCGAAATTGAACCAAGGTTGTCCCTATTCTCCAACTTTTTCCTTTTGAAACAGGACTTTCGAAGCAAGGAGTGGTAGATGTTCAGTCCCCGCCCTAGCCGGAAGATATTAGGGGAACTTCCGTCGGCCATTCACGGCTGGAAGTCCCAATTCTTTTTCATAGATAGCCTTGAATCTTGGGGCTTCGAGCCGGCGTGGAGAGATCCGAGGCCGAATGCCACGAACGGAAGGAAGGTATCGAGGACCGATGAGGCCGATTTCCATAAGCTGAACGGCGAAGACCCGAAGTTCGTCGGCTTCCTGCTCCAAGAGGGGAGTCTCCATCGGGCTGGAATCAGCCGACATCAGATGCTGGTAGGACGGAGGCCATTGAGAGGGACCCACTATTCTTTCTTTTATTGATTTCGATGTCGTTACTGACTTTAGGCCTTGTTTGCTGGCAGGTGGCAAAATGAAGCCAGATCGGGCGATCCTTTCAGCACGGTCGGCACAGAGGAGGGCCATCCGCATTTCAGAGCCAACCCCTCGGGAGCCGAAGAGACAACGGGCGTAAGAGCCGGTGCCCGAGAGACCGAAGAAGCAACGAACAAAAGGGCCGTCCCCGATGATAGTTTCAGTGGAGTCGGAAGATGAAGTATCGCTGGCGGATCGCCAAAGGGCGATGGCACTGGAGCATTCATCGTCGGTCGGTCAGTCAGCTGCCCGGGCAGGGGAGGGACTCCCGGCGCCGACCGAGGCGGAGGTGACTCCATCTTCTCCGCCACCAGAGATGATGGAGGAGACTTCCCCGGGGGTCCAGAGAAAACAGGTAGCTGAGGGGCCGTTGGCCGTCGAGGGGAGGGTCGACGACGTCGGCGATGATGGGGACCACCAGACGTGGCGAGCTATCCATGATGCCGAATAGGTCAAAGAGCAGCTCCATAAGGCTGTTACCAGCATTGACGGACGGTCAGTGAACGAAGCTGCCAGGAGTCTTCTTCATCATTTGCTGGGGGTAAGCTTCGGACTCGGGCCTTCGGTCTATATTTCATTGTTTACAAGCTTCTTACTAGGTAACTGTCGGCAGCTTCTCCGAGACTCGCTGCTGATGGACGACGACTTGGGCGAGCTGCTAGAACTGAAGCAACGCTTAACCGCGAGAGCGGAGGCAGCGGAGGTGACGAGTGACACCGCGTGGGTGGCGCTGACAGCGGCCAGGGCGGAGCTGACTTGTCTTCGGGCGGCCAAAGAAGAAATGTCTGCCCTGCGGGCCGAGTCAAAGGTCCAAAGGAAGCAGCTCGAAGACTCGTCGGCCCGGGAGGCTGACCGGGAGGCGAAGCTGACGGATAAGAAGCGGAAGGTCAAAGCTCTGACCCACCGGTTGGCGGAGGAGGAGCGCCTGGCCGAATCCGAGAGGCATGCACAGGGTCACCAGACGGTGGTAAAGCGGTACAAGGGTCTGTTGAAGACGGCGACTGAAAAGGCCGTAACTGACTATAAAGCCTCCGAAGACTTCCAGGAGGAGGTGAATGAAGCTGGCACGGTCGGCTTCGATTATGGATACAAAGAATGCTTTGCCAAGATCAGCGTCGTTTACCCGGACCTTGATCTTTCCTTCTTTTAGTTGCCAAAGCCGGCGGAGGACACGAAGGCAGCGGGTCCGACCGAAAGCGCGACCGAGGCCCCGACCGGGGTCGCCACTGTGGAGGTCGGGTCGGACGCCCAAGCTAAAGCCGACGCGAGGACGGCAGACATCTCTGCAGACGCTTCGGCCGAACCGGGGGGGACCGAAGTAGGCAGCTGATGTAATTCCAATGGGTTAGACCTAGATTGGTTGTAAAGGTCTGACCCTCTGTTGTTGTACTGACCTTCACATATATATATATACATATACATATATATACATATACATATACATATATATACATATACATATATATATATACATATACATATATATATATACATATACATATATATATACATATACATATATACATATACATACATATACATATATATATATACATACATATACATATATATATATATGTATACATATATATATATATATATGTATACATATATATACATACATATATATACATATATATATATATACATATATATACATATATATATATACATACATATACATATATATATATATAATAGTTTTGTTACATTTTCTTTGTCGGTGCTTGTGAATGTGTTTTGGACTGTCTGAACGAAGTTTTCTTTTAAAATTTTTTAAGTATTGGCGGTCGGCCATATAGGTCCGCAAGTTTTCTTTTAAAATTTTTTAAGTATTGGCGGTCGGCCATATAGGTCCGCAAGCAGTTGAACAGTAGGCCGGATAGTAGCCCGATGTAAGACACTAGAAATTTTCCTAAGTGTAGCCCTTCGGTCAGTCGAGCGGTGTGGCCAGACCTTCTGGAGTAGGTGCCGAGCTTTGGTTCGTCGGCTTGTCCGAATTCGAAGATATTGAGGCAGGCAACGAACAGTAGCTCAGGCCGGACTCGTTTACTTGATCAATTTCTTCCCAAGTGTTGGTCCGTCGGCTCGTCCGAACCTGAAGATGTTGAGGCAGGCAACAGACAGTAGCTCAAGCCGGACTCGTTTACTTGAGAAATTTTTTTCCAAGTGTTGGTCCGTCGGCTCGTCCAAACCCGAAGATGTTGAGGCAGGCAACGGACAGTAGCTCAGGCCGGACTCGTTTACTTAAAAAAAAAATTTCCAAGTATTGGTCCGTCGGCTCGTCCGAACCCGAAGATGTTGAGGCAGGCAATGGACAGTAGCTCAGGCCGGAATCATTTATTTGAGAAATTTTTTTCCAAGTGTTGGTCCGTCGGCTCGTCCGAACCCGAAGATGTTGAGGTAGGCAACGGACAGTAGCTCAGGCCGGACTCGTTTACTTGAGAAATTTTTTTCCAAGTGTTGGTCCGTCGACTCGTCCGAACCCGAACCCGAAGATGTCGCCGACCGAACTTTCGGAAGTGGGCTGCCCTAGAGCCTTTGCCGACCGAAGTCGGACTTTCGGAAGTGGGCTGCCCTAGAGCCTTTGCCGACCGAAGTCAGACTTTCGGAAGTGGGCTACCCTAGAGCCTTTGCCGACCGGAGTCGGACTTTCGGAAGTGGACTGCCTTAGAGCCTTTGCCGACCGAAGTTGGACTTTCGAAAGTGGGCTGCCCTAGAGCCTTTGCTGACCGGAGTTGAACTTTCGGAAGTGGGCTGCCTCAGAGCCTTTGCAGATCGAAGTCGGACTTTCGGAAGTGGGCTGCCCTAGAGCCTTTACCGATCGAAGTCGGCCTTTTGGAAGTGGACTGCCCTAAAGCCTTTGCCGACCGGAGTTGGACTTTCGGAAGTGAGCTGCCCTAGAACCTTTGCCGACGGAGTCGGACTTTCAGAAGTGGGCTGTCCTAGAATATTTGCCGACCGGAATCGGACTTTCGAAAGTGGACTGTCCTGGAGCCTTTGCCGACCGGAGTCGGACTTTCGAAAGTAGGCTACCCTAAAGCTTTTGCCGATCGGAGTCGGACTTTCGGAAGTAGGCTGCCCTAGAACCTTTGCCGACCGGAGTCGGATTTTCGAAAGTAGGCTGTCCTAGAGCCTTTGCCGACCGGAGTCGGACTTTCGGAAGTGGACTATCTTAGAGCCTTTGCCGACCGGAGTCGGACTTTCGGAAGTGGACTATCTTAGAGCCTTTGCCGACCGGAGTCGGACTTTCGAAAGTGAGCTGCCCTAAAGCCTTTGCCGACCAGAGTCGGACTTTCGGAAGTAGGCTGCTCTAGAACCTTTGCGAAGGAAATTATAGATTTTATTGATAGTACTTATAAAGATTGTCTACATTCCATGGACGCGCTATCTGCCTTCCATCCAAATGCTCGAGTCGGTAGGTTCCGGCCCGGATTACTTCAACGACTCGATAAGGTCCTTCTCAATTTGAGGAAAGTTGCCCTTGCTGGTCGATCTTGAAATCTCAGTCCACCGCAAGATTAGATCTCCAACTCGGAAAGCTCGCGCCTTGACCCGTGAGTTGTAATATTTTGTCATCTTCTGACGGTAGGTCGCCATCTTCAAGCTTGTTCGGAGTCTAGTTTTTTCAAGTAGGTCCAGGTCAGCCCTTCGTTGCTCAGATTTAGTCGGCTCGGCACAGTGATCGATCCGTAAGGATTGCAAAGAAATCTCAATGGGGATGACAGCCTCACTTCCGCATGTCAAGTTGAATGGAGTCTCCCCGGTCGCCGTTTTGGCGGTCGTCCGATAAGCCCAAAGTACTGAATGGAGCTCCTTTGCCCAAAGCCCCTTGGCTTCGTTTAGTCGGGTCTTCAGTCCGTGCAGGATCGTCCGATTGGTGACCTCAGCTTCTCCATAACACTGTGGGTGACCGATCGACGTAAGCCGATGGAAGATGTAACATTGTAAGCAGAAGTCTCGAAACTTCGGGTTGTCGAACTGCCTTCTGTTGTCGGTAATGATAGTCTGTGGAATGCCGAACCGGAAGATAATGCCATTCTGGACGAAGTTCACCTTGGCCTCTGTTATTTGTGCCAGTGGTTCAGCCTCCATCCATTTGGTAAAGTAATCAATGGCCACAAGTAGAAACTTTTGTTGCCCGGACGCTGGAAAAAATGATCCCAAGATATCCATCCCCCACCGTGCGAACGGCCACGGTGCAATGATCGAAGTCAGCTGGCTGGCAGGCCTCCTTTGGATAATGAAGTATCTTTGACACGCGTCGCACCTTCGGACGAAGTCCGATGCGTCTTTGTGAATGGTAGGCCAATAGTACCCCTGTCGGATGATCTTGTAGGCCAGGGACCTTCCTCCAAGGTGGTCACCGCAGATACCTTCATGGACTTCTTTGAGTGTATAGTCCGCATCGGTCGGTCCCAAACATTTCAGCAGCGGCTGTGAGAATAACCGCTTATAGAGGACGCCGTCAAGGACGACGTACTTAGAGACCGTCCAGCGCATTTGCCTGGCCTTAGTTGGATCTTCTGGAAGAGTCCCTTTGACCAGGAAAGCAAGAATTGGATCCATCCAAGAGGTTTCCTGTTCCACTTGGTGGACCTTGGTCGGCTCCTCCATGATGCTTGAATGCCGCAGGCGCTCCACAAAGGTTCGGTCGGAGGTTGTGATGGTGGCCGTGGCCAGTTTCGACAATGCATCCGTTCGGGAGTTCTGCAGGCGGGGTATATGGAAAATCTCGAAGAATTTGAGCCGAGATATGAAATTTTTTACCTTATCCAGGTATTTAGTCAGGGTAGGCTCCCTTGCTTCGAATTCGCCCTTTATTTAGTTCACCACCAGCTGGGAGTCGGAGAAGGCTCTCACCCGGCTGATGCCTAGCTCATTGGCAATTCGCAATCTTGCGAGGAGGGCTTCGTCTCCGCCTGATTGTTTGACACCTGAAATGAAAAATGCAATACATACTCTAGGCTTTCCCCGTCTAGGTCAGCTAAAATCAGGCCGACCCCGCAGCCTGCAAGGTTGGACGCTCCGTCCACATGGAGGGTCCAGGCTGGTTCAGTTTCGTAGACGGCGTCAGCTTCAGGTGCTTCGGTCGCTTGAGGGGACGCCTCCTGCGTCCAGTGCATTCTGCAATGAAGTCAGCGATTACCTGGGCCTTCAAGACAGATCGAGATTGGAAGGATATGTCGAACTTGCCAAGTTTGACAGCCTACTTAGCGAGCCGACCGGATGTGTCCGGACTCTAGAGGATCGTCTTAAGGGGTTGGTCGGTCATCACCACAATCGGATGTGCCTGAAAGTACGGTCGGAGCCGCTTTGCAGATATGACTAAAGAATAAACCAGCTTCTGCATCTTAGGGTACCTTGTCTCGACATCATGGAGGATTTTACTGATATAATAGACAGGCTTCTGCTGATCGTCCTCTCCGACTCGCACGAGGGCAGCGCTGACCGCCTCGTCCAATGCTGACAGGTAGAGATACAAAGCCTCTCCCCCCGTCGGTTTGGCCAGTAACGGAGGATTCTTCAAATATTCTTTCAGAGCTTCGAAAGCTGACCGACATTCATCAATCCAAATAAAACTTTCCAACCAGTGCAAGGTCCTGAAGAATGGCAGGGACTTTTCGGCCGAAGGCTGAGGGAGGCAATTCGACCTGTAAGCTCTTGCACTTGCTTCTTGTTGGTCGGATGTGCCATCTCAATGATAGCTCTTATCTTGTCAGGGTTTACTTCAATTCCTCTCTGTGTAACCAAGAAGCCGAGGAACTTGCCAGAAGTTACCCCAAAAGTGCACTTCGCGGGATTCAGCTTCATCTGATGACGTCTGAGTGCGTCAAAGGATTCCCGCAAGTCCTTGATGTGGTCGGTTTTATGGAGGCTCTTTACTATCATATCATCCACATATGCCTCAATATTTCTACCTAGTTGCCTTTTGAACACTCGGTTGATCAGTCTTTGGAAAGTGGCGCCAACATTTTTCAGGCCGAAAGGCATCATCTTGTAACAATATAGATATTTGTCGATGACAAAGGCCGTCTTCTTCTCGTCCTCTGGGTGCATCCTGATCTGGTTGTAGCCGGAGAAGGCATCCATAAAACTCAGAAGCTAGTGGCCGGCCGTAGCATCCACCAGCTGATCAATTTTAGGCAACGAGAAACTGTCCTTTGGACAGGCCTTGTTGAGGTCGGTGTAGTCCACACAGATCCTCCACTTCCCGTCAGCCTTTTTCACCGTCACAACATTTGCTAACCACTCAGGATAATGGACTTCCCTGATGAAACCAGTATCGAAGAGCTTTTTCACTTCTTCATCAATGGCTCTCTGCCTCTAAGCAGCGAAGCTCCTCTTTTTCTACCGGACGGGCCTGTAGGTCGGATCCACCTTGAACTAATGAGCGATGACATCCGACGGTATACTGGGCATGTCCGACGCCGACCAAGTAAAGACATCGGTGTTACTTCTAAGGAAGCCGATCAGCTCTGACTTGATATCTTCGCTGAAGGAGCTTCCGATCTGAAGGACTTTGGCGGGGTCATCCTCTCGAAGGGGGACAAACAGGATTTTTTCGTCTGGCTGACCACGGCCATCGGCCTCAGCCCTCGAGTCGAGTTGCTCCAGAGTAGGACGGTCTTGCGACTGTTGGTTCAGGATAGTTAAACACTGTCTGGCCATCCGACGATCCCCTCGCATAACTCCGACCCCGCTCCTGGTCGGAACTTTGCCAACAAATGGTAAGTGGAAACAATGGCCCGGAACTTGTTGAGGGCCGGTCAGCCCAGAATAGCATTATAGGCCGAGGTCGTGCGGACGACCACAAAGTTGATGGGGGAGAGTCTTCTGAAAAGGCTCCGTCCCGATCGTCATAGGCAGGGTGATTTCTCCTTCGACTCCGACGGAGTTTCTCCAAAAACCCGTCAGCGGTATGGGAGAATCTTGCATCATTGATCGGGATAAATTCATTCTCAGAAATGCATCATACACTAATACCTCCGTGAAGCTTCCATTATCTATAAGTATCATTTTTACATCGTAGTTGGCAATTACTGCCGACACGACTACAGGATCATTTTCGAAGACATGAGACTCCAGGAGGTCTTCGTCGGAGAAGGTAATTGCATTGAAGCCCCTGGACCTCTTAACAATGTCTGGACCGTCTTCGTAGCTCCACTCGGACCGCCGATGCAGCATGCCGACATCTCCGTCGGTCGGCCGTTGGTTGGGAAGCTCCGCCTCCTCCGGAGGGTTTCTGGTGTTTGAGGCTTCAGCCCGATCCCGATGGGGTCGGACATATTTGCGCAAGTACCCCCCTCGGATTAGGTCTTCAATGGCATCCTTCAATTGTAGGCATTCTTCGGTGCTGTGCCCATGGTCCCTATGGAAACGACAAAATTTCTCTATTTCTGGATGCAGGAGGGCCCCTCATCAATCGAGGCCTTTGAAGGAAGGTCTCGTTCTCGATCTCCAGGAGGATCTTCTCCCTTGGAAGGGAGAGGGGCACATAGGTTTCGAACCTCCTGGGGGAAGTCCTTCGGCTTCGGACTTCAGCGCTGGAATGACCAATGGCTGTCGTTCAAAGGTCGGACTTCTAGAGCCTTGTCGTTCCGCTTTTTGAGGGCTGGCCTCCCCTCTGCCTGATGTCGGCTGGCCGCTTGTTCTTCCGCCAGGACGTACTTCTGTGCCCTAGCCAGGAGCTCACTGTAGCTTGTTGGAAACCTCTTGTCCAGGAAGAAAGTAAGCCTGGATGAGCGGAGCCCTCATTTGAAGGCTGACATAGCTATATCTTCATTTAGGTCCGGGATCTCCATGACCGCTAAGTTGAAACGGGCCATGTAATCCCGGAGAGTCTCTCCCTCCTTTTGCAGTACGAGGAAGAGGCAGTCGGTGTTCCTCGGGATCCGATTGCAGGTCCTGAAATGGGAAAGAAAAAGATTTTCTAGTTGAGAGAAAGAGTGGATCGTACCTGGTCGGATGGCGGAGAATCACATCCGGGCGACCTTCTTAAGAGTGGCCCGGAAGGCGCTGCAGTGGAGGGCGTCAGAGGCGCCTTGCACCATCATGTAGGCCTTATAAGTGCCTAGATGGTCCAGCGAGTCGGTGGTGCCGTCGAAGGGATCCACTTGAGGGATTTTGAAGTGGCGGGGAATCGTCTCCGCCAGAATCTCATTGGAGAAGGGCGGACGGGAGTCATATACCTACCCCCTTTCGACTTTCTGCCGATGGACTATCTCAACAATGCGCTCCTCCATACGCAAAATCTTGCTGGTGTAGTCTCTCGGGAGTTCGACGAGAGGCCGAGCACCAGCGGGGATAGATTCAGCATAGGAGGGCGAGGCAAATCTCGCCCTCTTGCCATCGGCGCGATCTCCTAAAGATCTCCGAGGCTCCGCAACGGCATGAAAGCACTGCAGAGGGACTTCTGGCTGTCGGCTTCCCTTAACGACAGGTGGGTGGTCAGTGCAGGAAACAGCAGGCAGCTGCTGCCGGTTGTCAGCTACCTCCTGGAAACGCTGAACCGCGGTGGTTAGCGTTTCAATGCGGTTCATCAGTATCTGAAACTGCCGCAGTCCCAGGATGATGGTGGGCTCAGCAACAGCGACAGTGGAGGCTGTGTCTTCCCTGGGAGGGCCTTCAGACCTAGACGGGGAAGGACCTCCCCTGGCGGAGATGTTATGAGCTCTCCCCTTGGCCATTGCTTGGCTGGATAGATGAGTTCCTCCTTTTAGAGAAGGGTTGACCGCCCTTCCTCTAGCGCCAATCTGTTGCGGCGACTTCTCCTGGACCCGGCTCGGTTAGCTGTGCTAAAGTTCCTCTCGCTCAGTAGACTTGCAACAAAGTCTCCAAGGCGCCGGTGGTGTTCCGGCGGAGGACACTCCGATGCCTAAGTTAGCAGGAGCTTAAAGGCAACATAATGGAGGAATCAAAGGAGCCCTGTATTGAAAAGAAAGAGTGTACTTAGCTCAAAACAGGGTCCCCCGGTAGCAAGGTTTTAAATCCCGAGGGCCAGAGCTATCCTGATTTTTTTCTGGAACGGGACGCATAGGCATCTTGCCCCATCCCGACACTCGGGACAGGAGATGTCCCAAGGTATCTCGATTGGGACACTGGGACACTGACGGGATGTCTTGTCCTGACACATGGGATAATACTCTATCCCGGTGTCCCGTGGGATGTCCCGCCGGGACCTGAATCCTTGCCCGGTAGCTTATATAGGCGCGGAACTGTCCAAAATCCGTTACGGAGAAGTCTGAAAAAGATCGATTTGCTCTCAGGAGGATCTGGAGAGTGGCCACGTGGCGCCCGGACAGGACGGCGTCATGGGAGTAGTAGAGCAGTGCTGCTGCCGTGGCAGGATTCTATTACAACAGAAGAGGTTTCTGGAATCCTCTGAGTTTTGAAGTGGATCGGTCGGATGCCGACCGAGAGGGCCTGCCGGTCCTCCGAGGGAGGGCGCCTGTAGAATGATACGCCGGACCTCAGCAGGAATGGGCCATCGAACTTCTACTCTAGTGGGTCGGACTTCAGGAGGTGGGTCGGACTTCAAAAGGGAGGCGGCGTGTCGGACCTTAGCAGAAGCAGGCCATCAGACCTCTACTCCGGTGGGTCGGACTTCAGGAGGGCGGCATGTCGGACCTCAGCGAGAGCAGGCCGTCGGACCTCTACTCCGGTGGGCTGGACTTCAGAAGGGAGGCGGCGTGTCGGACCTTAGCAGGAGCGGGCCATTAGACCTCTACTCCGGTGGGCCGGACTTCAGAAGGGAGGCGGCATGTCGGACCTCAGCAAGAGTGGGCCGTCGGACCTCTACTCCGGTGGGTCGGACTTCAGAAGGGAAGCGTCGTATCGAACCTCAGCAGGAACGGGCCGTCGAACCTCTACTCCGATGGATCGGACTTCAGAAGGGAGGCGGCGTGTCGGATCTCGACAGGAACGGGCCGTCGGATCTCTACTCCGATGGGTCAGTCTTCAGAAGGAGGTGTGGCCATCAGAGCCTGGACAGATCGGTTCGACCGAACCGCAAAGAGAGGCCGGTTCAGCTTGATGACGAGCCAGCAGGATATAACAACCTCTAAAGTCATAAACCACCATTCATATTTAATTTGTTTCATCCCAGATAAGTTCTTGTAATGTTTAGTGACAGCTTGCTACTTTGGGGAATTTTCTCTTGACAGAAATTAGGAATTATCAAACAAGCTACTTTACATTACTCTCTCTTCCATTTAAACAGTTACCGAAGAATTTCCATTATGTGCACGAAAATAAAAAAGATAAAGGAAAACTCAACATCATGATATGAATCAATGAAACTACATATGATTTACAAAAAAAACTTTCAGCACTTCGCCTTCACTTTATTAATTTGTTCATAATGCCCAAGATGGTATAAACCTAAGATTTGAACTAGGAAGCCAGTTTAGTCCAGCCCAAAGTATCACCCAACTGAACCACCTCTGCCCTACTTTTCCACAAAGGAAAAACCCATCTCTGCCCTACTTTTCCACAAAGGAAAAAACCCATAAGTGTGAAAAAAATAAAAAAAAGACTGAACCTGGTAAACAAATAAGAATTCTGGTGTTCTTCGTTATATACATGATGCCACTGCCCCTAGATAAGAAAATTAAAAACCAAATAAAAAAAAACACCATATTCCAAAGGTACTTGGTAGAGAGTCTCGACCATCTGAGCAAACTAATAATCACATCATTTAAACATTAATCACCCTATAAATGTGATGCACCGCCAACTTCATCAACAAAATAGAGATAAATTCGCAGAAAAATTGAGGAAATAAAGAAAAAAAAAACTCTTACCGAAATTAGCCTCAATGTCATCAAAAGATCTCGACAGATTCCTGCCAATCAAGATCACATTCCCATCCGCCGTTTCCACCAGAATAAAGAGAAGGACACAGACAAAAGCCGCACCCAACGCTCCATCAATCCGACTCAAACACACCATTCTCGAAACAAGATATCCACCCACAATTTCGATACCAATCAATAGTAAAAAAAGAAACCAGCCGTCTTTTGCCTCTTACTCCATTCACAAAATCCAACATCGGTTCTTCGAATCATACAGGTTCCCCAACCAGACTCCTGGACATTTTTAGACTTCCATAAATAAATCAGTCACCGTCAAAAATCCAACAAGCAAACACGAAAATCTTTTTTTAAAAAAAAAGAAAAAGATTTTTTTTTTCCACTTTCATTTCCATTCTCCGAATCTTCGCAAGAGGGAAAAATATAGAAAGGATTACCTTCGACAAGAGAGACGAGAAAACTTATAGAAATGGAGACATCGGCTGCCATCATAGGTAGAGGAAGAAAGCGGCAAATGGGAAGAGGGGTGTTGGAGTACGTTAAGAAGCGTCCGCTCGAGGGGCCGCCGCCATCGCCAGGCCCCCTTCGGCCTTCGGGCGTTCGAGTATATCCGCCAGCACCAGCGTGACGGCGTCGGAGCCAAAAAAAAATATCTCGTGAAACGAAACGATCTACGAACGTCCTCATAAAAATTTCCATGCAGAAGTAATATCTGCCGTTTTTCGGATAGCAAGCGCTTCGTGGACACAATCGGATGGTTATACGAGATCGCATAAAAATCTATATAAATGCTTAGAGGATGTTATTCGGTTATTCTACCAACCGACGTGTTTATCTTAGAAAAAATATATGAGGTCAGGTCACGGTGGATCCGCAATTGGTTCACGAACCACCGACTTGGACGGTGGATATTTTATCGTCGGGATTAGATGGTGTTTGATGTGGCGAGATTTGATGCGACAAAGATTAGGCGAGGGGAATATTATGACTTGGTTGGGTCTTTTCGAAGAAGATTTTTCAGCCGAAATAATATAAGGCAGTAGATTAGGTGGAAAAGGATAGGAGGCACGATATCATTCAATCAATTATGGCCAACAAAAATTCTGACCGTCCAAATTGCGTTTTGATGACATATTGATGTGACAGGTGTTGGCCCGGTACACATTGCATGTTGTGGTGGGTGCTTCAATAACCAATTCAAATGAAATGTTCCCTTCACCTGTGCAAGCTGTCAACGGATCATATTCAGGTCCAACTCTAGATATTCAGAAATCCGATCTTAATAATCGAATTTATATTTAAATTTAAATATTTGATAGATTTAATTTTAAAATATCAAATTCGGATTCGAATAGATCCTTGATATTTAGATCTGAATTCAGATCCAGATGACTTACCTAATCAATACTTTCATTCAACGTAATGCACGATTTTATAGGATTGATCACTATCCACTGTATATTGATCAAGGTCAAATCGAAGCAATAGAGTCTTGGCAGAGAAAATGCTGAAAATATCTTTAGTACTCACATAGTCCGGAGTGGCTCAGGTTCCGAATGCTTGGAGACAGCAAACCAGACAAGTCATTTCGGGCCATCTCCCTGCCTGTCACATAGATGGATTAAACCACATGAGACGAAATACAATTGAGAAGGAGGAGCCAGGAAGCAATCAGGCTTTCTTATGGACACTAAAGGAAAAAAACTAAAATTGAAAGAGAACAAAAGAAACTAAATCGAAAAAAAAAAAATGAGGGAGGGATATAAGGAGATGACGAAGCCGTAGGGGAGCAGCCAACCATGGACCAGGTGCAGGGGTCTACCGAGTTGATATCCCAGCCCTCCATCACTCCCGCCTCATCCCACATCATGCTTTTCACCTGTTAGCATAGAATTCCCTAGATTTGCTCTCCTGGTTCGCCTGCAAAACAGGTTCCTGATCGGATGTTTTTCGATGGGGGACACTCCAATACCTAAGTCAGAGACGGATTCCAGCAATAGAATGGGGAGTATTCCAGAGAGGATGGAGATGGCGATGAAAGGAACTCTTATTTTTCCAGGATTTCGTTGTGCTTACCTGGAGTGTCCCATCTTATCAGTATTTATAATGGTTGGTCCAGCACGCGGTTTTATCTCCCATCCTACGGTTAAGATGGGGGCCAATCGACTCCTCTCTGTCTGTAACCGTGGACGGTTGCCGAGCGGTACCGGTCAAGCTAGAGGCATTACATTGGAGTTAATGGCCATGTGGCCACTTCGATGTAGTTATGCTTCGGAGGTGATGGCCGAGCAGTTGATCGTAACAGTCGCACCCACGTTTGCGTGGATTTGAGGTTGGTCGGAGATCTGCCTTCGGGCCTCTTCTTCAGGAGAGGCCGCTGTTGGATTAGAGAGGTGTTTTCGTCCTGTTTTTCCTGGGATAATCCGAAGACACCTCTGCTGTTCGTTGCGGAGCTGTTATTTTCAGGATGAATCGTAAGGTGAAGCTTGGCGTCGTCTTCGGGCCGTCTTCCTTTGGGCCAACATCTTCGGTTAAGGTCGAAGGCTGTGTCTTCAGCTAAGGTCGAAGATCACATCGTTGCTCTGTCCTCTCACTTCAGCTTCTTCTGGGCGCTCTGGTTCAAAGTGTCTGGTTTGGAAGGGAGTATGTGAGCGTCGAACCGGCGGTTGATTTATGCTTGAACCGACATATCCTAACAGCCATGAACCTGGCTCTCTAGATAACCCGATGAGCCAGGATGACCTCGGCCTCAAAGATCATCGCATTTCTAGATAGCCATGCCCCACTGGATCTTGGGTCTGCTGGGGGCAGAAAGCTGGGAAAGTGGCGCAGCCGGCTGGCGTTGCACGATAGCGTGACGTTGGCAGCGGTCACACTTCTTGGCGAAGTTGGCTGCATCCTCCCTCATTATTTTCCAATAGTACCCTTGGCGGAGGGCCTTGTATGCCAAAGTTCTGCCTCCCACATGATTCCTGCAGAGGCCTTCGTGTATCTCTTGGAGTACGACTGCCACCTCCGAGGGTCTCAAGCATTTCAGGAGTGGATAGGAGTAGGACTTTCGATAGAGTTGTCCGTCCATCAGCACGAAGCGCAGGGCCTTCCTTTTGATGAGGCCGGCCTCCATGCGATCTTCGGGAAATGTACCATCGGTGATGTACCTGACATACTTGTCCATCCAGCTGGGCTCCGAGGTAACTTGCTGAACTTTTCTAGGCGCTTCGTAGCTTGGAGTTTGGAGATGCTCGATGTAGGCGCGACCCAAAGACGAGCCCAGCAGGGTCGCCAATTGGGAGAGGGCATCAACTCGAGCATTTTCTCTGTGTGGGATTGGGAGATGTTGAATCGCCTGAAACCTGCTGCATTAGTGCATACCAGCTCCAGGTACTTCAACATTTAAGGATCCCGGGCCTTAAATTCTCCCGAGACATGCCTGGCCACCAACTATGAGTCGGTGAAGACCCTCAAATTAAGCATGCCCAGCTCGTGAGAGACTCTCAATCCCGTGAGGAGCACTTCATACTCCGCCTGATTGTTGGTGGCAACAAACTGAAAATGGAGCGCAAACTCAGCGACGACTCCTTCGCTATTAACGAGGATGAGCCCGGCTTCACTCCCTTCGAAGTTGGATGCTCCGTCCACATGCAGGACCCAAATATCTCCCTCCGGTTCAGGTCCCGTCTATTGCTCCTGGGGGATCTCCGCTGGTTACTCACCCAAACCTGCACACTCGACCAGGAAGTCAGCCAATACCTGAGCCTTCATGGATGACCTTGGCCGGTAGGTAATGTCGAACTCACTAAGCTTTAGCACCCACTTCGCCAGATGTCTAGAGGTATTGGGGCAGCTCAATATGGCCTTCAGCGGTTGATCCGTCAGAACCGCGATCGGGTGTGCTTGGAAGTAGGGCCTGAGTCGTTGGGCAAACATGATGAGTGCAAAAATTTACTTCTCAAAGCGAGAGTACCTGATCTCGGCATCGCAAATAAGCTTGCTTACATAATACACTGATCTCTGGACATCGTCCCCGTCCGTGCGGACCAGGATCGAGCTGACGGCTCCCGGGGTGACCGCCATGTACAAGAGGAGCTCATCTCTGTCTTCTGGTTGAGAGAGCAGAGGTGGTGATGTCAAGGTCTTTTTCAGCTCCTCGAAGGCTTCCTGGCACTCCTTCGGCCAGGTAAAGTCATGCATCTTCCGTAGTGCCTTGAAGAAGGGTTGGCAGCGGTCAGCAGATCGTGAGATGAAATTGCTCAGGGCCGCTATATGGCCGATGAGGCGCTGAACCTGCTTCTTGGAAGTGGGCTGCTCCATATCAAGAATCGCTCATACCTTCTCTGGGTTGGCCTCGATTCCCCTCTGGGTGACCTTGAAGCCCAGGAACTTCCCAGCCGCCATGCCGAAGGTGTATTTTATCCAGTTCAACTTCATTTGGTGAAGGCGAAGATTGCGAAAGGTCTCTGCCAGATCATCGACATGGTCCAAGGTCGGCTTGCTCATAACGAGCATATCATCCACATATACCTGCATGTTACGGCCAATCTAGTCTTTGAAGACCTTGTTGACCAGCCTCTATTATGTGGTGCCAGCGTTCTTCAGGCTGAATGGCATCATTCTGTAGGAGTAGGACCCGCGATCCATGATGAAGGCAGTGTGCTTCTCATCCTCCGGATGCATTTTGATTTGGTTGTACCCAGAGAATGCATCCATGAAGGAGAGCAAGCGGTGCCCCGAGATGGCATCCATGAGTTGGTCAATCTTTGGAAGGGGAAAGCTATCTTTTGGGTAAGCACGGTTAAGGTCAGTGTAGTCATACAGAGTCTCCAAGTCCCGTTGCTCTTCTTGACCATGACCATGTTCACCAACCAGCTAGGGTACTGCACTTCGCGAGCGAACCCGGCCGCAAGGAGCTTCTCCACTTCATCGTTGATCATCTTCTACCTCTCCGAGGCAAAACTCCTTTTCTTTTGCCAGACTAGACGGCACTTCGAGTCAACATTCAACATGTGAGTGATGACGTCGGGGAGAATCCCTGGCATATCAGCTACACTCCAAATGAACATGTCTGCGTTCGCTTGGAGGAAACTCAACAAGCGAGCTCGTTCATCCTCTGGTAGCTGGGCTCCTACTTGCACCATCTTTAGTGGGTCCGAGCCGAGGGGATAAGTCAAGAGACGCTCGACGGGGCCACCCCTGGGGTCTTATGCCCTTTGATCAAGGTCATCGATGGCAGAATCGTCCTCAGCGCCTTGTGCACCAGGGATGATCTGCAGGCAATGTTGGACTGGTTGAGGTGCCCCCCTCATCTCTTCCATGCCGAAGGGGGTCGGGAACTACACCAGCAGTCGTTTGGTGGATATGACTACATCAAGTAAGTTAAGCCCTGGATGGCCAATGATTGCATTGTAAGCTGATGGGAGCCTGACGATAGTGAAGGTCATCATGACTATGCTCTACCAGGGTGGCGACCTGGCTGTAATGGGGAGAGTGATCTCTCCCTCGACTCCCATAGAATCCCCAGTGAAATCCACGAGAGGGATGTGCACTGGCTTCAGCTGATCAGAAGATAAGTTCATTCGAGAGAAAGTATCATAGAAAATGACATCCGTCGAGCTCCTACTATCAACCATAATTATCTTATAGGATGCCTGGCAATGGTCATCTCGACCACGATGGCATCATTGTTTACATTTTTTTCCTCACTTCCCTTCCCCTTCATAAAGGGGAGTACATTTTCCAGATTTTCTTCCTTCCGGGCTCTCTTTGATGCGCGCTCTATTCTCCAAGAGATCATATCCACAGGCTTCTCGGTGGGTCGATTGTCAATGACAGGGACAATAGGGAGAGCCACAAGTGGTTGATTCTCCGTGGGGACCTCGCTCCTCACGAACTTTCTGAGGTAGCCTATCCTTATCAGGTCTTCGATTTTCCTTCTTAGGTTGCGGCAGTCCTCAGTATCGTGGGCGTGGTCGCAATGAAATTGGCAGTACTTCATCTTATCATGATCGCTTGACGGCCTCAATGAGGGGGTGGTGCAGGTGGCGCTCACCCTCGATCTCCAAAAGAATTTTTGATCTCGAAGCGAGGAGGGGAGTGAAGGTCTCCTCCGGAGCGGGTCCGCTTTTTGGCTTTGGTCCCGACCAGAAGTCCGTTGGTAGCCCAGGTCTCTACATCCTAGGCGCATATCTCAGGGTCAGCTTCTTCAGAGGCTTCCTGTGTAGTTCTCTCCTGTTACGGTCCGCCTCCTCGGCACGGATGTACTTGTGGACGCGGAGGAGGAGTTCAGAGTATGTCTTTGGTGGCTTATTGTCCAAAGAATAGGTCAATTGGGAGGTCTTGAGCCCTCGCTTCAATGCCAGCATGGAGACGAGCTCGTCCAAACTGTAGATTTTCAGGGTGGCAGCTATGAAGTGGGTCACATGGTCTCGCAGAAGCTCATGGTCTTGCTGACATATAGAGAAGAGGCTATCCACCTCGCGTGGTACCTTCCAACAGGCATCAAAGTGGGCCACAAACCTCCTCTCTAGCTGTTGGAAGGAGTCGATGCTTTCGGGCTCGAGGCGGGTGAACCAAACTCGAGCAGCCTTCTAGAGGTTAGCCGGAAAGGCGATGCACAGGAGGGCGTCCATCACCTCCCGGACTCTCACGAGAGCCTTATAGCTCTCCAGGTGGTCCAGGGGGTCGGTGGTCCCACCGTAGGGATCCACCTAAGGCATACGGAACTGACTAGGAATCGGTTCTTCTTGAGTTTCCCGGGAAAAGGGGGGTAGGGCATCATAGCCCGCGAGCTCCTTGAAGGAGCCCTACATGTTGGCGAACTGGCGGGAGAGCTCCATTAACTTGTGTTCTTGATCTTCTAGCACTGCTCGGCCAAGCATCTAATGGCCTTGTTAGTGGAGCCTTCCACTGAGGCCGTTGGAGAAGATGGAGTTGACAGCTGGGGATGGTCGTGACGGGGAGCCTTGCCTCGACGGTGCTTACCATGCTTGCTGATGGCATTGTCGTCCACCGAGGATTGACTCTTGCGATCTGTCGACCCATAATGATTTCTCTTCGCATGGGTCTGGTGACTCCCGCAGGATTTAACTGTGGCCCGCGGGTGGGACGGCCTGCCTTGGATAGAGTGCAGGCTGCCCGGGGACTTGTGGCTTGGGCCGCAGGGGTCCTTGGCTATGGTTGGGTGACCAGGGAGCGTTGCTAGTGCTGCAATTGCCTCATGACTATGGCCAGTATCTGCATCTGTTGGACAAGTGTAGCATACTGGCCATCTGCCGAGGGTGGCTGTGGTCAAGCGAGATGCTCCCTCTCTAGGCTGTGTGGGCTCGAAGTAGAGGGGGCATTCGCTGCCTGGCTGGTGGAGGCTTCTCGTGCACGAGTTACCACCATGCTTCGAGCGGAGTTGTTCTCAAGTTCGCCAGGGAGCTTGTTCGGACCGGAGCTTTTCCCCCATACCTGGCATGCCAATCTGTTATCGACCTTATTGTCGTGGCTTGCAGCTATGATGTGGCACCGGATGTATGCCCCTTTACTTCGAAATTCCGCGGTTCCCGGTCTTGCAAAATAGAGTTAGACATCCAGGCCGGGGATCCCGGCGAGAGCACTCTGACGATCAAGTCAGCGGACGGTAAAAGGAACAGATCCCCCAAGGCGGATTCCACTTCGGTCACCATGCTTGGAGGAGAGTTTTTAACAGAGAATTGAATAAAAGAGGTTAAAGAGGGGGATGCTCGAGTTGTGGTCGTTATGTCCGTTGGAACTCTCTCCAGGAGTCTTTTAGAAAGTTTCCGTGCCTTCCCTTCGCTCGTTCTTCCTTTTTTTGGACTTATGCTCGTGCTCCCTCACGGAGTTCCTTCTCCTCTCCACCTTCCCCCCCCCCCCCGTTCAGTGCCCTTTTAGATCACCAGTCCTCCTAGTGCCTTGATTCTTGCCCTTCGAGGAGCTCAGGGGTCAACGGAGCCCATTAGAAGTGCTCCCGAGGTCATTATCCCTTATAGTAGGGAGTTAAGCCGTGAACCTTAGTTTCCTCGTGGGCTATCACCACCGGAGAACTTTCACAGGGCCTCGATCCGGGATGGCTGCCTTCGGGTCTGAAGCTTCTAACACGGCCTTCTCTTTCCGGGTGATTCAGGTGGGCGGCTGTCGGATCTGATACCTCGATCGGGGCTCCCTTCCCTAACTGGTGCAAATAAGGGTAGGCACGCCTTTCTAGCCTTGGGGCGCCGTACTGGGCATGCCATTCTGTGCACGCCGACTTCGCTGGCAGTCTCGGTGCCGACGCCTTCGTTCTTCCCCATGCTTCCAAGAAGAGGGCTCAACTTTGATCGAGGCGAGCTCGACCCTTGGGGAGCCACCTGGCGAAGGAGCGAAGAGGGCTCCACTCCGGTCAAGGCAGACTCGACCCTTGGAGAGCCACTTGGTGAAGGAGCGGAGAGGGCTCGACTATGGCCGAGGCAGACTCGACCCTTGGGAAGCCACCTGGCGAAGGAGCGGAGAGGGCTCGACTCCGACCGAGGCAGACTCGACCCTTGGAAAGCCACCTGGCAAAGGAGCAGAGAGGGCTCGACTTCGATCGAGATGGACTCGACCCTTGAGGAGCCACCTGGCGAAGGAGCGGAGAGGGCTCGACTTCAGTCGAGACGGACTCGACCCTTAGGGAGCCACCTTGTGAAGGAGTGGAGAGGGCTCAACTCCGGCCGAGGTGGACTCGACCCTTGGGGAGCCATCTGGTGAAGAAGCTTGGGAAGATGTCTGACATGGCGACGCCTACTTGCCTTCCTGCCAAATGGATCCGAGATGTACTCCATGTCAGCGGCCTTGCCACATCACTAAGGCTGGTGGGGACACCTGAGGCACCAGAATAAGACAGAGGCTTTTTCAACCCTCTGTAAATTGATCAATAATTTATGAGTCCATCTGTAATAAGGGCTTAGCTCATCTGAGTCCATTTTAGTTATTATTTGAGTATTTTTAGTTGTTATTTCAGTTCTGTACTAGTCAGCTCATGTTAAGCTAGTTCAGTCCAATGCTAGTCAGCTCATGTTGAGCTAATTTTATTTTTTTGAGTCCTGTCCAAGCATACTGAAGACTCAAGACTATATCATACAAGTGAAGACCAAGTCCAACTAGATTGAAGACATGGAAGTATAGCACAAGTCCAACCCAGCTTGAAGATTTGAAGACCCCAGGAGGAAAATTCAGAAAACCCTGATTTCTTGCAGATGCCCTCCAGATACCCAGATTCCCTTCCAAATGCCAAAGTATATTCATAGATAAGGGCATCCATGATTCCAGAGGTCCATCTGCATCCTAGCCCAAAGAAATCAAGCCCAGGTGCCAAGCCCAAGCCCCTAAGAAGCAAGATACCAGAGAATATTCCTGCTACCTGGCTACCATGCCACCCCAGCTTCCAGAGGCCCAAACCCATGCACCCGAGCCCCTTTGGGCCGGCCTTTTGCTGCTCCTAGAAGCCCAACACGCCCCCCTAGGCGTCCTTGGAGTCTTGACCAAGTCAAGAAAATTTTTAGGGATTTTTCTACCTAATATTTCCTTATTTTCTAGCTAGGGTTTGAGAGGGAAAAGGATTCTTATGTAAAGACTTATGTACCCTTACTTGGAGCCCAAGGTTAAGGGTCTATTTAAGGGACCCTAGCCTCTTGTATGAGGAGAATTTTGATGAATGAAAACCTTGAGTTCTTCTATTGAGTTGTGTGATACCCTGTTGTGTGCATAAAGGGGTTTGCGAGAGTTCTTCTTTCCAGTGCTGCAATCATCTTCCTGCTGCCAACAAGCATCTCAGATCCCTGGACGCCCACTCCAAAAGAAGCCTTCCCTTGCTGTTTTCCCTTTGTTTTCTTATTCCTTTATGAGTTTTCTAACCCCTGACAGGTCATTTGCAGGTCCCTGAGTTCCTACGAATCCAACGACTCCAGCCAAGCCTCAATCGGATCACCGAGCAGAAGCCGGGTATCCGCGGGTCTTTGGCTCGGTTTTCCAGGCCGCATCCGTCGAGGAACGAGAGACCCTTTGCTACGATCTTCACAGACATTGTCAGGTACACCCCCTCTACCTCCAGTAGTTTTATTGTAGGAGAACTTGCCCTAACCGAGGCTTCTCAGCCCCGGCGATCCTTCTTTTCTACTTTTCGAGGTCCTAATCTGCATGCTGATCTTCTAAAATTCATATAAAATTCCCTACAACTTATTTTAATCTAAAATTCGGGAATTAATCACTCAACTTCACATATAAAATATAAAAAAAAACTGCATGAATATTAGTCCCCCATCATTTGGTATCAGAGCTTATATTAGGGCTTATTTTCTGCAATTTTTCAGTCCGTATATACTCTGTTATTTTAATTATTTCTCCCTGTTAAAAACTCCAAAAATTCTAAAATTTATTTTTCTGGATTTATCATAATTCACAGTAATTTTAAGAATTTTTCCAGATTTTATTATGGCCTGTGAATTTTCTGCAAGCCAAAATAGGGTCTACAAATTTTCGGCTCTGTTTTTTTCTGCAAGACAAGTTTGGAAGTTTTAGGGTTTTGTTTAGCATCTTTTGCATATCTTTTAATTTTAGTATATTTCCAGAATATTAGGCCATGATTTGCAAGTTTTCTTCTATTTAAAAAAATACCAAAAAAAAAATACAAATTCTCCAAAAATACCAAAAATTATCTAAACCCTAATTTGCATCCTCATCTGCCTGCCATCATTACATAATTTACTTTAAGGGCACTCTCTTTGTACCAGATAAGGGAAGGAGGTCATTACCTTTCCTTAGCCCAAAATCACCTTCCTTGCATTCAGTCCCAAGCCTAACTTAAAATCGATTAGACCTAATTTGCCCTAGTGGGCTAGGGACACCAACTGGTCAGGTCTGGGCTAAGTGTTAGATCACTGTGTCAAGACTAACCTGTGTGTTCCTTGTGCTTGGTGTCTAGAATGGTGGTTTAGGGATTCAATCCCGAAGGGCATGTGTGCTGGTCCGCCTACCTGGCCAATCTCTGATTGGTGTCTAGGATTGGCAATCAGGGACCTAACACTCCCCTTACACCTGCCTGGCTGAGTACAGGGTTACTATAGGCTAGTTTGCCATCCTGATTGAGCATCTAGTTTGGACTCTAGGTCTAGTCAGCTATAGTCGGTCTGATCGAGTCTTGCATGAGCACTAGATCAGGAGTTTCATATCACCCACCTCCTTCACAAATGTCTGAACCCATGAAAAATTTACAAGCTCAAATAAAAGCCCTAGCTGATCAAATGGCCCAGATGGCTACCCAGATAACTACCCAGATGACCCAGTTAACTCAGTCTCGTATTCAAACCAATGATAGAATTGACCATCTTGCCAATAGGTTTGATCAGTTAAAAGTCTGGGTAGGGACCCCAGAAAAAAACCATGGATCACAGTCTGAGCCAGATCCTAATTCCCCTCAACTTAGGAGGACCCCAAACCCTGATCCATACCTTGAGGCTAAACCTAGGAGAGCCCATCGTCATGACCCAATCCCTAAGGTTAGTCCTAGAAGACCCAATCAAGATTTTATAGACCAGGAACATAGATCCTATTTACCCTCTCCCTATAAGCCTAGTATACCTACAACCTATAGATCTTATGACTCCAAATCCTATGAACCTAGAACCTATGAATCCATAACCTATAAACCCAGATCCTATAATCCCATGACCCATAGATCTGCACCCTTGTCCTATGAGCCTAGAGAACCCATAATCCCTAAGTATCAGCCTAGTACTAGTCATGCTTCCCCTAGTCAACTTGAACCCCATAGGATTAGTATCCCTAAATATGAACCCAATAGTGAGCCACTACCTCTTATACAACCTGAACCTACTAGGAGTAGTACCCATAATCAGAGACCAGAACCTAACCAATTTTCTGCTAGCCGACCTTCTCCAACCATTCCTGAGATTCGCAAGGCTTACATTAACGCGGAAGTGTATGAATCTGATGTGAGCCTAGTGGATGAGTATGAGGGAGAAGATGAGACACCTTTAGATGACCTAGAATTAGCTGACCCAGTAGATACCCAGGTAGAAACCAACTCAGAGCTAATTGACCTTGACCACATCCAACCTAAAGCTATAGTGGAAGAACAAATAGAGGAAGAGAACCTAGGTATTGCTACTAGAGCCTTACCTGAGGAAACCATAGAGGAGAGCCAAATTATAGAGTCTAGTCCTAAAATACAAGAACCAGAAGAATTTATTAAGGACCTTATCTCTTTGAATCAGTACCCTCAAGATGAGTCTCCTCCTATAGTTCCCATTAAGGACCTCTTTCCTGAGATTAATAACCCATCCTTCCATTATACAAACCCCGTAGATATATCGCAACCCCATAAGGTTAACTTCATTAGTCTAGGATTAGTCCCTGACATGCCTTCTTTGATTCTACTTTATCCAACTAACCCAGAACCTTTTTCTCCACCCTACCAGAGTAATTTTGAACCCACTTCCTATTTTCTACCCTTTCCTGAGTTTTCTCATGTGTCTAGAACTATTAGGTTACATTTTGTTGAGGTTACTAGGTTGCAAGGATCCATAGAGCCCATCCCATTTGCTACCTACTTTTGGCAGACCCTCTGGCACTTATTAGGAGTTACTAGCAAATTTTCTTCTGCATGTCATCCATCAACCACGACTCATGCCCCCATGCCCAAGTGGTAGTTAAGACCTAATAAACCTCTTTAGTCGAGTATGCTAGGTGTAGGTTTGAGTCCTTTTGCATCATCTTGTTAGGAGTCTGCATGTGCCTAGCATATTCACCACCCGCACTAATGTTAAAACAACTGGCTAATTCCCGAAGATGGATCAAAAAAATTTGATGTAGTGGATTTTATCTTGGTTAGGCTTAGGCCTAAAAAAAGCTTCATGCTTGCAGAGCCGGACCTTTTAAAGTGATAGAGAAGGTTGGATCAAATGCCTAGGTGTTAGACTTGCCTTCGGATTTGGGCATTAGTTCTACCTTCAATATTACAGACCTGGTTGAGTATAGGGAACCGGCAGCGCTACCTAGTGAGGCCTTTGGACCTATTCCTTTTCATTGTGAGTGACCCTAACCTAGAGTGTCCACAAACAAATTTGGCCTGAGAGAGGAGAACGGATCGAGCGTATCCTGGGCAATCAAGCCATCACGACCCAGGGCCATGACTATCAACGCTTCCTGGTCCGATGGCAAGGCCGGCCAGAGTCGGACGATTCATGGATTTCTCGAGAGGACTTGCAATGCCTCAACCCAGACCTTCTCGAGAGATATGTGAGCCAGTCTGACCTTCACTCGACAGGGTCGAGTTCCTCCCACCCCGGGAGAATTGGTGGGGACACCTGAGGCACCAGAATAAGACAGAGGCTTTTTCAACCCTCTGTAAATTGATCAATAATTTATGAGTCCATCTGTAATAAGGGCTTAGCTCATCTGAGTCCATTTTAGTTGTTATTTGAGTATTTTTAGTTGTTATTTCAGTTCTGTACTAGTCAGCTCATGTTGAGCTAGTTCAGTCCAATGCTAGTCAGCTCATGTTGAGCTAATTTTATTTTTTTGAGTCCTGTCCAAGCATACTGAAGACTCAAGACTATATCATACAAGTGAAGACCAAGTCCAACTAGATTGAAGACATGAAAGTATAGCACAAGTCCAACCCAGCTTGAAGATTTGAAGACCCCAGGAGAAAAATTCAGAAAACCCTGATTTCTTGCAGATGCCCTCCAGATACCCAGATTCCCTTCCAAATGCCAAAGTATATTCATAGATAAGGGCATCCATGATTCCAGAGGTCCATCTGCATCCTAGCCCAAAGAAATCAAGCCCAGGTGCCAAACCCAAGCCCCTAAGAAGCAAGATACCAGAGAATATTCCTGCTACCTGGCTACCAGGCCACCCCAGCTTCCAGAGGCCCAAACCCATGCACCCGAGCCCCTTTGGGCCGGCCTTTTGCTGCTCCTAGAAGCCCTTTGCTATGATCTTCACAGACGTTGTCAGGTACACCCCCTCTACCTCTAGTAGTTTTATTGTAGGAGAACTTGCTATAACCGAGGCTTCTCAGCCCTGGCGATCCTTCTTTTCTACATTTCGAGGTCCTAATCTGCATGCTGATCTTCTAAAATTCATATAAAATTCCCTACAACTTATTTTAATCTAAAATTCGGGAATTAATCACTCAACTCCACATATAAAATATAAAAAAAAAATTGCATGCATATTAGTCCCCCATCAAAGGCTATTCACTTTTGAGCTACTTTTACTCTCTTCTCCTTGAGAACTCTCCATTCTGTTGCTAGAATCATCACTGACTTAAGCATCGGAGTGTCCCTCATCGGAGAAATTCTGGTCAGGAACCTATTTGTAGAGGTCGTTGGAGGCGCACCAACGATCCTGCCATTCCATCCGATTCGCAGGGGTTCGACATCAATAGATTGGCGCGCCAGGTAGGGGCCAGCTGTCCAACCCTCTCTTGCAAAGGAGAGTTCTGAAAAATCGCAATGGTGAGAGGTAAAGCTCAGAACGCTTCGACAAGTAGGGGGCATCCTCCCTCTCAGAGAAATGACCCCCTAGTGGAGAACAATGTCCCAACTCCAACCTTGGTCGTGGGACAGTATCAGTTTGAAGCCCTTTTGAATTGAGTTGATGCTCTCACAATGTTGGTTTAGAACTTTCAGGAGGCCGCTCTCCAGGCAGGGCATCTGCTGGCCGTCTCCTAACACAGCCATTGGTATGGAAAGAAGGGAGACCACCACCATGGTTCTGCCCGACACTCCCTCCGGGATCGACCTTCCCATGAAGGCCAAAGCTCTCGACATCCGAAGCAAACTGATAGCTGACAAGTGAGGAAGAGATCCAGGCGATCTCCCTCTGACTCCTCTGAAGACTCTACTCCCGAAGATGTTGGGCCGAAGAGGCCCATTATGATTATGAAAAAAAATTTAAGACACTTGAGACACAGATTACGAGGCTCCATGATCTGAAGAGAGATGGCGAGCACATGACCTATGACTCGCGGCCTCCGTTTACCTCCAGGATAATGGAGGAAGTCATCCCTCAGCATTTTAAGGTCCCTCAGATGGAACCTTATGATGGGACTACTGACCCCTTGTATCATCTTGAGAGTTTCAAAGCCCATATGATAATCCAAGGAGCCTCTGATGCATTGTACTGCTTAGCTTTTCCCACCACCCTAAAGAAGGCAGCTTGAATATGGTACTCGAGCATTCGTCCAGGTACCATCGACTCATCTGAATTAGAAAAACTATTCATCTTACATTTCAAGACTTACCGGGAGACGCCTCAGAATACGAACAGCTTATTCCTCCTTCACTAAAATAAGGGAGAGAGCCTCAAGGACTACATTACAAGATTCAATTCGGACACTCTCGAGATCCTAGATCTCAACAAGCATGTGGCCATGTCTGCTCTGAAGAAGGGGCTCCGTCGTCCAGGCTCACGTTCTCTCTGGACAAAAGGTTCCCGACAAGCTATGCTGAGCACCTGACAAGGGTTCAGAAATATGCCGATGTCGAAGAACAAGTGGCTAATCGGTGTTTGATTGAAGGGAAACCTGTCCCCAAGAAGAAGAATGGCAAAGGGCCAAATCCCTCTACTCCCTCCAGCAATGGTGATTCTACCCGATGACGTAGCCCTAGGCCCAAAACACTGGATGAAAAATTTGATTCATACACCCCCCTCAACCTCCCAAGGGAGAGGATCCTGATGGAGGTAGAAAAAGAGAACTATCTCACTACAGTGAAACAGGTTTTTACCGACACTTTTTTTGACCATTTCCGATGCTTTTAGGTGTCGCTAAGTAACCTCCCGATGTTTTATAAAGCGTCGCCTATGTAAGCATTGGGATGCAACCTGCCGACGCTTCGAAAAAGTGTCGGCATTTGCGACGCTTTAAAGCATCCCTAGTTTTTAGTCCAAAGAAGATGATCACTTTATTTCTTCAATTGTTCCAAAGAAGGCAAGTACGAAGTAAGCAATTCAGCCCACTCCAAAGAAGGCAGCTTCGATGCGAGTGGTCAAGATGTCTCCAACCTACTCCGAAGAGGATAGGCATAGGACGATCAACCAGCTTGACTTCGACCCTTTCTGAGGGAGTGGCTCTAATGCAAATCTCCAACTGGTCTCGAATTTTCAAACGTGGATACGACTGTTATAACCAACAACGTGGTCACGATCTCCAACTCCAATAAATCAAAGTGGCCACCTCAAGCAGCAACCACTTTTGGTTAGGGAGAGTTAGGTTAACTAACCCCGCTTAACCTAAGGCAGGTGGAGTCGACTGTAGTTAGACATAGCTACCACTATAAATACTGGTAAGAGGGGACACTCACGATAAGTCAAGTTAAGCAAAGCTAAAAAAACTAAGGCTATTCACTTTTGAGCTACTTTCACTCTCTTCTCTTTGAAAACTCTCTATTATGTTGCTAGAATTCTCACTAACTTAAGCATCGGAGTGTCCCCCACCGGAGAAATTTCGATCAGGGACCTATTTTGTAGGGGTCGCAGGAGGTGCACTGACGATCTTGCCATTCCATCCGGTCCGCGAGGGTTCGACGTCAACAGGGCTCATGTATAGTATGTTATGTTGATTTTAATACAAAAAAAAAACTCTTTGCATTTTTTGTCAGATGAGGAGGAAGAAATTTAGATTTGATTATATGTGACCATGTCATCTATCTTATCGGTCTGTGCTGATTTCTAGAAGCTAGAACTTGGCAAAGCTAGGCATAATTTCTTTATTTTAAATAATTTAGAATCACAAATGGTTATTTCAAGTTGTAGGAAGATTAAATATCATGGAACATGTTGATTTCTGTATATGCACAGTATGGCCCGAGTGGAGAGGCCTTGAAAATTTTCTATTGGATATAGCTGGAGAATGTGCCTCTGCTCTCAGGGAATTCAATTATTTTGGGCTTTGTGATGAATGGATAATAGCCCATAATGGTTATGGTTATGAAGTAATTAAACTATGCGAGCAAATGCAAGCAATAGGTCTCAAACCCAGTCCTATTAGCATTTTGGGAGCTATTTTGATCATAATAGTATTGTTGTGGTCAAGATTAGTTCACGATCATGTAAGAATCGCTCCTCATAATCACATGTAGTAAGCTTTGGACCATGAAATGGAAGGATTCTTAGTGATGTAGCCAGACCATTGATGTGGAGCCCCTGTCAGATCTAATCAAATGCCACGTGGGCAAAAATTGCCATGTCAGACCGCTCTCTCTGAGCTCCTTCGCCAGGTGGCTCTCTCGAGATCGAGCCTACCTCGGTCGAAGTCGAGATCTTGCTCTCTTCGAGCTCCTTCTCCAGATGGCTCCCTCGAGATCGAGCTCACCTCGATCGAAGTCGAGCTCCTACTCTCTTCGAGCTCCTTCGCCAGGTGGCACCCTCGAGGTCGAGCCCACCTCGACCGAAGTCGAGCTCCTGCTCTCTTCGAGCTCCTTCGCCAGGTGGCTCCCTCGAGGTCGAGCCTACTTCAACCAAAGTCGAGCTCCTGCTCTCTTCGAGCTCCTTCACCAGGTGGCTCCCTCGAGGTTGAGCTCACCTAGATCGAATTTGAGCTCCTGCACTCTTCAAGCTCCTTCGCCAGGTGGCTCCCTCGAGGTCGAGCCCACCTCGATCGAAGTCGAGCTCCTGCTCTCTTCGAGCTCCCCCGCCAGGTGGCTCCCTAAAGGTCGAGCCCACCTTGGCCGAGGTCGAGCTCTCGCCCTCCTTAGGCCAAGCTCTCCTCAGGCAAGGGGTGGGTTCGGTAGCTGAAAGTCAAGGCCCCGTGGTGCCACCTCCCTTGGGCGGGGTGCCACCTCCCTTGGGCAACGGACTGCCGCCCAAGGACCACAGAAGGGCACCCTCTGGAAAGCTATTATCACCCTCGCTACCACTTACACCAGATAGGAAAGAGCACCCTGACCGAGGCATTGCACTCCCAACCGACCTTCTATGCCACTCAAAAGAGAAAATCATCCTGGAAGATTCAAATCCAAGGGATGGTTGCCCCCCGATCGACGCTCTATCAAGTTTTTCAAAGTAGAGCAACCAGGAGGGGGGTCAGAACCGACAACATAATTACTTATTACGAATAAGGGAGGTACTTGAGCGCACGAAATGAAGCACTATCAAAAGTTGACCTTCCGGTGCCTGCAGAGGGGGAAGATCCCAAGGTAAGATGCTAGAAGGAATCCTGATCTAAAAGGACCCTCCTAAGATTCCCAGCACAAGGAAAGCAAGTCTAACCCAAGCGAGCAAGGGAGAGGGCATCACACAGGAGAGTAACCGAGAAACCGAGCGCTTTGGGCTACCGGAGACTCACCGGAAGGGTCTTGACGGACACAGATACAAGGCTCAAGTTCTCCTCGGTTGCTCCTACCCCAGCTCCATTCTCTCTATTTCAAACCGAATCTCCTCCTCCAAGTATGGAGTCCGAGCTAAGGGGCCCACAGGAAAGGATTTGTTCTCCTAGATCGTCATTGACTTCATCGTCGGAGTGCCCCTGCCGGGATCTCCGATCCAGGTCTTCCTTATTTTGCATGTCCGGGTGCGCAAACAGGCTCCCGTGCGACGAGGTCGGCATCCGAGGTCGGTTTCCAGCTATAGGCCATGATGGTGTAGGTGGCAACAGATTGGTGCACCAAGTAGGGAGCAGGACAGTCTTAGATCCAAGCCAATCTCCTTACATGCAACTCCACTAGGAACATGGTGATGACTCGCACGCGGGAGGTCACCACTAGCCATGCGGTGGACCCCCCTTCTCATGGGGGCCCGCACAGTCCAGAGAGGGAGCTCCCCACTCCACTACAACCATCTTCAACGGATGCCCAGTTGGCCACGCTCGCTCAGCAGATGCAGGTTCTGATTGTAGCGGTGCGACAGTTGCAACATCAACACCGGTCCCTGGCCACCCACCAATAGCCAGAAACCCCTACGGCCCAAGCCGCTGCACCTCGTAATAGCCTACAGCCTTTCCAAGGAAGACCGTTGCCGTCGACCATGACAATCCCCCGGGGAAGCCTCCGGACCCCGGTGAAGAAATAGTGGACCGGGTCAATTGACCGGGAGAGCCGGTCTCCGACCCTCGAGCAGGCTGCTGTTAAGCATCGCCAAGGTTATTGAGGCAAGGCCCCCCATTGTGACCTCCCTCAGCTATCACCTTCACCTCCTTCGTCGGCCTCAGTGAAAGGCTCCACCGATGAGGCTATCAGGCGCATGGCTCAAAGGCGCCTGGAGGAGCAAGAGCGCAAGCTGGTGGAGTTATCTCGCCAGTTTGCAAACTTGCAGGGCTCCCCCCATGAGCCTACAGGTTACGATACCTATCCCCCTTTCTCTCGAGATATCTAAGAGGAATCGATCCCGAATCGGTTCTGCATGCCATAGGTGGATCCCGACGACAGGACCACCGACCCTCTGGACTACCTTGAGAGCTACAAGGCTCTCAAGAGAGTCCAAGGAACGACCGACACCCTCTTCTACATCACCTTTCCAGCCACTCTCCGAAAGGTTACTCGAGTCTAGTTCAGCCGCCTCGAGCCTTAAAGCATCGACTTATTTGCTCAGCTGGAGAGAAAGTTCATGGCTTACTTTGATGCCTACCGGAAGGTACCACAAGAGGTGGACAATCTTTTCTCCATCAGACAGCAGGACCACGAACCTTTACGGGACTATGTGACCCGCTTTAAGGTTGCCGCATTGGAGATCTACAATTTGGATGAGCCAGTTATCATGCTGGCGCTGAAGAGAGGGCTCAAGACTTACCGCCTGACCTACTCACTGGACAAGAAGCCACCGAAAATGTACTCCAACCTCCTCCGCATTCACAAGTACATCTGTACCGAGGAGGCAGACTATATAAGAAGGAAGCTGGATGGAAGCCGCTGAAGAAACAACCTCCTGGGGAGATGTCCGGGTGCGGAAGCCCGGACCGGCCACCCCGAACTTTCATCAAGGGCCGAGCCGAAGGGTGGCCCCATCCCAGAAGAAAGATACACACCTCTCCTAGCCTCGAGGATGAAGATCCTCATGGAGATTGAGGACGAATGCTACCTGCACCACCCTCCCCCGCTGAGGTCATCTAACGGTCGCAACAAGATGAAGTACTACCAATTTCATCGTGACCACGGCCACGACACCGAGGAGTGCCAGCATTTCAAGAGAGAAATTGAAGATCTGATAAGAAGGGACTACGTCGGAAAGTTTGTGGGGGGAAGACCCCGGTGGAGCCTCAGGCACTCGTTGCTCTTCCTCCGTCCCCGCAGTCGATAATCAGCCCACCGAGAAGCCTGTGGGGATGATATGTTGGGGAATCAAGAGCGCTGACAAGAGGACCTTGGGGGCGGAGAGTTTAGAAAATGTACTCCCTTTTATGAGGGAGAGGGGATTTGGGAATGAAAATATAAATAATGATGCCATGGTCATCGAGATGACGATCGCTAGGCATCCTGTAAAATGGATTATGGTCGATAATGAAAGTTCAACCGATATCCTTTTTTAGATACTTTCTCCAGGATGAATCTATCATCTATTCAATTGAAGCCTGTGCACACTCTCCTTGTCGATTTTATTGGAAACTCTGTGGGAGTTGAAGGAGAAATCACTCTCCCTATTACTGCCCGGATACCACTTGGCAGAGCAATGTCATGATGACTTTCACAGTTGTTATGCTTCCTTCAACCTACAACGTGATCCTTGGCCACCCCGGGCTCAATCTGCTCGACGCGATCATTTCCCACCAAGCGGCTATTGGTGCAATTTTCCACTCCTTATGGCATAGGAGAAATGAGAGGGTTACCTCAGCCAATCTAGCACTGCTTTTAGGCTGTCCCAGGGGCCAGAAGCTCCGAGGAGGACCTCAGCATCGATGACCTTAACCAAAGGGTACAAGACCTCAAGGGTGGCCCGGTCGAATGCCAGTTGTCTATCCACTCAAAACCGATCCAATGAAGATAGTGCAAATTGGGGCCTATCTACATGCAAAAGAGCGGGCCCACCTGCTAGAATTCCTTCGCATGAGCATGAACGTGTTCGCCTGGATGGCAGCAGACATGCCTGGGATCCCCCTTGACATCATCACCCATAAGTTGAGCATCGACCTGAAGTACCGTCCCATCCAGTAGAAGAAAAGGTGTTTCACCCTGAGAGCCAGCGGGCGATCAACGAGGAGGTGGATAAGCTCCTCGCGGTCGACTTCATCCATGAGGTGCAATATCCTAGCTAGCTGGCGAACGTGGTGATGGTCAAGAAAAATAATGGGAAATGGAGGATTTGTGTGGACTACACCGACCTCAATCGAGCCTGTCCGAATGATAGCTTTCCATTACCGAAGATCGATTAGCTGGTGGATGCCACCTCGGGGCACCGCTTGCTCTCCTTCATGGATGCATTCTTTGGATAAAATCAGATTCGGATGCACCTAGAGGATGAGGAGCACACTGCCTTCATTTTTTATCAAGGGACATACTGCTATCGGATGATGCCATTCGGCCTAAGAAACGTTGGCATCACATACCAATGCCTCGTCAACCAAGTCTTCAAGGACTAGATCGGCCAAAATATGCAAGTTTATGTGGACGACATGTTCATCATGAGCGAGCCGAAGTCAGACCACGTCATCGACCTGACGAAAGCCTTCCAAAACCTTCGCCTACACCAAATGAAGCTGAATCTGGTGAAGTGCACCTTTGGCGTAGCAGCAGGGAGGTTCCTTGGTTTCATGGTCATCCAGAGGGGAATAGAAGCAAATCCTGAGAAGGTCCAAGCAATTGTTGACATAGAACACCCCACCTCGAAGAAGCAGGTCCAGTGTCTAATGGGCTGGATTGCCGTCCTGAGTCGGTTCATCTCGAGGTTGGCTAATCGTTGCTTACCTTTCTTCAAGGCACTGCGTAAGATGCATGACTTCGTTTGGAAGAAGAGTGCAAGGTAGCCTTCGAGAAGCTGAAGAAATTCTTGGCATCACCGCCATTGCTCTCCAGGCCGGAGGACTGAGAGGAACTCCTGTTATACCTGGCAATCACCCCAGGAGCCGTCGGTTCGGTCCTTGTCTTTATGGATGAGGATGGAGCCCAGAAGTCGGTGTACTATACCAGCAAACTCCTCCGAGATGCGAAGATCAGGTGCACCCGCTCTGAGAAGTTGATTTTTGCTCTCATAATGTTTGCTCAGTGGCTCAGGTTGTACTTCCAAGCACATCCGATTATGGTTATGATGGACCAACCGCTGAGGGCCATACTCAGCTACCCTAAAACTTCCAGATGCCTGGTCAAGTGGGCTTTGACACTCAGCAAGTTCGATATCGCGTACCGACCAAGGCCATCCCAGAAAGTCCAAGTGCTAGCTGACTTTCTGGTCGTGTGCGCAGGCTTGGGCAAGGAGCTAGAGGAGACAGCCTCGGAATGCCAGGTGGACCCTGAAATCGAGGGGGAGGTCTGGGTCCTCCATGTGGACGATGCATCCAACTTGGGAGGGAGCAAAGTAGTTCTCATCCTCGCCAACGGCAATGGAGTTGTGGCGGAGTGCGCGCTTTGCTTCCGGTTTGCAGTAACCAATAACCAGGCGAAGTATGAGGAACTCCTCATAGGACTGAGGGTGTCCCGTGAACTGGGTGTGCCTAATCTAAAAGTCTTCACCGACTCTTAGTTGGTGGCCGGACAGATTTTTAAAGAATTCGAGGTAAGAGAACCCTAGATGATGAAGTACTTAGAATAGGTATGCTCGAGCACAGTGGGTTTTCGACATTTCAGCATCTCTCACATCCCTCGTGGAGAGAACGCTCGTGTCGATGCCCTTTTGAGACTCGCAACCCTACCGGACTAATCATTAGGGCGAGCTCACATTGAATACTTAAAAGTTCCAAGCTACGAAGTTCCCAAAGGAGTCCAGCAGGTCACCCCTGAGACTTGCAACCCTACCGGACTAATCATTAGGGCGAGCTCACATTGAATACATAAAAGTTCCAAGCTACGAAGTTCCCAAAGGAGTCCAGCAGGTCACCCCGGAGCCCAGCTGAATGGATCGATACATCATATACATTACTGACGGTGCCCTACTCGAAGATCGAACGGAGGCTAGCCTCATCAAGAAGAAGGCCACGCGATTCGTCATAATGGATGGGCAGCTCTATCGTAGGTCCTACTCTAATCCACTCCTGAAATGCTTGAGACCCACGGACGTTGCCTTTGTGCTCTAGGAGATACATGAAGGCCTTTGCGGGAATCACGTGAGGGGCAGGATGCTAGTATATAAGGCCCTCCGTCAGGGATATTACTGGAAGACTATGAGGGAGGACGCCGTCGACTTCGTAAAAAAGTACGATCATTGCCAGCATCATGCCTGCATACAGCCTCAGCTGGCGGCACCGCTTTCCCAACTCTTCGTGCCTTGACGTTCGCCTAGTGGGGGATGGACATCCTTGGTCCATTTTCTCTCGCGTCCAGACAATGCAAATTCCTGATAGTGGCTATTGACTACTTTACTAAATGGGTGGAGGCAGAGCACTAGCATGAATCATCGAAACTAAAGTCCGCCAATTCTTCTGGAAGTCGATCATCTGTCGTTTCGGGTTCCCCTATAGCATTATCATCGATAATAGACGGTAGTTTGACAACCAAGAGTTTGAGGAGTTCTGCGCCGACCTCGGTATTCATCACCACTTCACCTCGATGGCTCATCCCCAGACCAATGGGGAAGTCGAGGTGACCAACCGGACCATCCTCCAGGGACTCCGAACTCAATTGGATCAGGCTAAGGATAGGTGGGCAGAAGAACTTACTAGCATCCTTTGGGCCTACCACACAATGCCCAGGACGGCTACTAACGAAATACCCTTCAACCTCATCTTCGGTGCCGAAGCCGTAGTCCCGGTTGAACTCGGTGTGCCCACACTATGAGTGGAGCAGTATGATGGAGCTGAAAATCCGGCCCTCCTTCTGCTCACCTTAGACCTCCTTGAGAAAACCAAGGACAAAGCTCGGCTCCGGATGTTGGCCTACTGGCAGCGGGTAGCTCGATACTATAACATGCGGATAAGGCCAAAGACCTTCCGCCTAGGCGATCTAGTACTACGGCAGGTCGAAGCCTCTCAACCTCGAGAGTGCGACAAACTCTTCCCGAATTGGGAAGGCCCTTACAAGGTGGTCGAGGCTCGTCCCCATGGACCTTACCACATTGCCGAACTCAATGGCGCTCGATTCTCATGAACTTGAAATGCCAATAATTTGAGGATGTACTACCAATGATGTAAGGTCTCCTCTCATTAATAAAAGAATTCATTTTTATGCAAAATGTCTTGCCTTGCAGAAACCCTGCCGAGTGACCCCAAGTCCGGCAGATCAAGCTGGGAAACTCCTGAAGCCCCGCACTCCAAGCCGGGAATCTCCTGAAGCCCCGCACTTTAAGCCGAGAAACTCCTGAAGCCCGGCAATTCAAGCCGGAAAACTCCTGAAGCCCTGGACTTCAAGCCGGGAAGCTCATGAAGCCCCGCACCTCGAAGCCGTGAAGCTCCAGAAGACCCACACCTTGAAGCTGGGAGGCTTTGGAGGCCCTCGCACTCTGCCTATCCAAATCCTAGCTTGGTGGAGGTGCCTCATCGACCCACCGAGCTCAACCTCCTGGCTCGGGTGCACTCCGAGCACTTGGAGACGGTTCCGTCTGAGGTCATTCAGACCTCCCTCAAAAAGAAAAAATGCATGAAGTCCAGCTACGCCATTTTCGACGTGGCAGGGACAACTCGACAACTCAAAGATTTCCTTCCTAACTGCCCTAAGGAAATGCATGAAGTACCCAGAGCTCGGTAGGGAAGAGCCCAAGGACTTAGTGCCTCAGGGCAGGGCACCTCAACAAAAGCATACGCGCGGGCAGCCAAAAAAAAAAAGAGAAGAAAGAAGAGAAAGAAGGAAGGGAAGTTGTTAGAGCATTGAAAATTCAATGAACATAAAAGAGACAGAACAGAAAAAAAATTCATTGAAGATTTGTAAAGTTTTTATAGTGTCTCCGGACCCCCGACAAGCCAGGTGGTCTAGAAAAAAGCAAAAGAAAAAGTACAAAGGAGAGGAGGCCCCCGAGCCTATCCTACTCGGCCAGCTCCTTCCCCGGACGGCACTAAGATCAGGCGACATCCTCTCGGACCTCCGACAGAGAGGCTACGTCGATGGCGATCACGGGCTCCTCCTCCGCTTCGGTCGCAGCCACAATTAGGCCCCCGTACAGAGCAACAGGGAAAGCGAGCCCAACCAAATTTATGTCTGGGACAAGCTCCGCTACCTTGGACCGGCAGAACTCGTATCCCTTGAGGAACGAGTTTGTGGTCGCCTCCTGGAACTCTACCTCAAATTCCATCGAGGCCTTGTAGTTTGGCATTTCCTCGGTAGCTTCCTTCTTTGTAGCCTCCATGTGGGTCACTGCCCCCACAGCCTTCTCCTTGGTGGCAGCAGCCTATGCCTTCACCGCATCCAGCTGGCCCCGAAGAGTTTGAGCCAACTCCCTCTCCCGGGCCGCTTCGGCCTTGAGCTCCTCAATTTGGGTCTCCTTGGCCTTGAGCTCTTCGGCCCGGTGCTTGACCCGGTCCTTCTTCTGGGCCAAGGAAGCCTCCAGGTCTTTGAGGTGCCTCTCGGTGCTCGCTGCCTCAGCCCTCAACTCCCTATTCTTCTCCTCTACTTCCTGTGCCTTGTTCATTTTCAACTTGGCCTCCGCCGCCAGTGCGGCGATCTCCTGCTCCTTCAGCCTGTCCCTCTTGGCCCAGTTCTTGCAGTAATCCCGAATGAGCAGGAGATCCATTCTGAGCTACACCAAAGAGAATGTCAGCCATGCAAAAGAAGAAGAAAAAGGGAGAAAAGAAGACAAAATGAACAAGGAAAAATGCAAGAAACCTTACTGAGAAGAGCTGCGAGAAGGTGCCGAGGATGGCGTTCACCAAGAGCCTTCCACCCCTTTCCCATCGGTTGCGTGGTTGGACCGCAAAGTCCATCATATGCTCGGCCAATTTCTGGTCTTGGGCCACCTAGGAGTTCGTCACCACCTCAAAGGGCAATTTGCGGGAACTACTCTTCTTCTTCTTCATGGCCGCGGAAGCGCCCTCGGGTGTGGCCGACAACATCTCCGAGCCTCTATGGAAGCTCGCCACCATGCTGGGCGGCATTACTAACGGCGGCTCCCTCTCCTCCTCCTCTTTCGCTTCCACCTCGACGACCTCAGGACGTGGAGGTGCAATAGCAGCAGCAGCGGACCAGGCCCGAGTGACCACGTCGGGCTCCTGGACTGGAGGCAGGTCTTGCTTCCTGGAGGTTCAGGGACCGGCTCGGCATTTCTATTGCTCGGCCCGGAGGGTGCAGCAACCCCAGGCCTTGCACCGGGCTCGCTCCTAGGTCTCTTCGACGGGGACTCCCCTGCTCCTGCCGGTGCACCCCTATTCTGGGAGAGCACGAGGAGGTGATCCAAGGAGCACTTCATGCCTGCAAAATGGTGGAAAACAAGGTCAGCCCCAAGCTTAGGCAAACCTGTAGAAGAAGCAAGAAGGGTTTAAGCTGAACTCACCTAATTCCTGGATTGGGCTGACCCCGGCCTTGAACAGGTTTTGCTCCAACAGTAGAACCTCAAGGGAAGGAATTTTGTCAGTGATGAGCTGGTCGTAGATCTTTTGATCAGCTGCTTCGACCTTTGCATTCTGGTTTGGAGCTCGGTTTGAATCGCTCCAAACCCAGTCAACCTCTTCAACCGAGGCGAAGAAATATTTACTCTTCCATCTTTTGATGGAAGAGGGAAGCTCAAACTTAATGCCCTCTAGGCGGGAAGAAATGAACCACCACCCGTCTTCGGTCGAGTGACGCTTCAGGATAAAGAAAGCCCTGAACAATGAGAAATGGGCCATAATCCCGTGGAAGTGATAAAGGACGATGAAATAAAAAATAGTCCTGACTACATTTGGGACCAACTGAGCCGGGACGAGGCGATAATGGCTCAGCATAGAGAGGAAGAAAGGATGAAAGGGGAAGTGAAGGCCCCCTGTGAGTAGGACTAGAAAGATCAAATACTATATTTTAAAAATTTTTGGACTGAATCCGAGCATCCATTTGGCCTAAAAATTAAATGGACTCTATTTTATAGCCCGAAGACTAGCCTGATATGCTTAAAATTTGGTCCGAAGCCTGAACCAATTTTAGACCGGCTCGAAGTTTATTGAGTTGGCCTAGTCCAGTTCCAGACAATGGGCTTTGGACCAGCCCTTTTCCAGCCCTACCTATGAGGGACTCCTCGTAGAGGGCTATCCGGCCTGGGCCCCTAGAGGTGACCCGTTCCCTCGGTCTTGAGATCGAGAGCCGGACGGAGTCCGGGATGCCAAAGGCTTCCTGGATGATTGAAAGGTCTTCTCCGGTCATCACTGAAGCAATGTCGCAGGGACCAGTCAACTGAGGAGGCTCGGATGGAACTTCGGGAGCAGGAGAAGGGAGACGGGCCCTAGGTTTCTCTATGACAATCCCAGTGGGGCGAAGCCTTCTGCGGATCTCGAAGGGAACCTCCTCCTTCTCATCGGAGGGGGTCCTCGACCAAGAACCCATTAGGATTGCTCGAGACACGGCTACTACGACATGAGGGGGCCATCCTAAGGAAGAAGATCGAAGAAGAGAGAACGAAGAAGGAGAAAGACGAAGTTCAGAAGGACATAAGAGATGAACTCTACCTAACCAAGGAAATAAGAATACTGAAGAGGACAAACCTGGCGAACCTTGGAAGGAAAGGGTAGTTGGAGGAAGGAGGAAGGCTCCGGTTCGTCGGCGGGCACAAGAAATTTTAAAGAAAGGATGTTTTTGGAAAACTGCCCTTCCTTTCGAAATGGCTAGACATAAAACCGTACCCCCCAGAGCCGCCGCCGTTGGATTTATGCCATATGTCAACATCGACAAAGAGTGATGCTTCAGTTCACTCAAAATCGCTTCGAGTTCTGCATCAGCCATAATGCCTCCTCGGATGGGTCAACGTGTCGTCCCTGCATTGGTTGGTTGCCCACTCCACGATGCACCAGCGATTGTGGCATTAATTGCGCATGATCTCTACCTTTCCATGTCAGCTCCGTATTAATTCCCTTCGTCCCGAGCATCGCGCGCCAACGGGACTTGAAAGTGGGGGGCAAATGATGTGGCCAAACCGTTGACATGGAGTCCTTGTCAGATCCAGTCAAATGCCACGTGGGCGAAAGTTGCCACATCAGACCGCTCTCTCCGAGCTCCTTTGTCAAGTGGCTCTCTCGAGGTTGAGCCCACCTCGGCTAAAGTCGAGCTCCTGCTCTCTTTTCGAGCACCTTTGCCAGGTGGCTCATTCGAGATCGAGCCCATCTCGACCAAAGTCAAGCTCCTGCTCTCTTCGAGCTCCTACGATAGGTGGCTCCCTCGAGGTCGAGCCCATCATGATCGAAGTCAAGCTCGTGCTCTCTTCGAGCTCCTTCACCAGGTGGCTCCCTCGAGGTCGAGCCCACCTCGGTCGAAGTCTAGCTCATGCTCTCTTCGAGCTCCCCCGCCAGGTGGCTCCCTCGAGGTCAAGCCCACCTCGGTCAAAGTCTAGCTCCTGCTCTCTTCGAGCTCCCCCGCCAGGTGGCTCCCTCGAGGTCGAGCCTACCTCGGCCAAGGTCGAGCTCTTGCCCTCCTCAGGCCAGCTCTCCTTAGGCAATGGGTGGGTCCGACAGCTGAAAGTCAAGGCCTTACGATGCCACCTCCCTTGGGCGGTGGATCGCCGCCCAAGGACCACGGAAGGGCACCCTCTGGGATGTTATTATTACCCTCGCTGCCGCTTACACTATATAGGAAATTTTGTCGCCAGGATCGCTATGGCCTGTAGCTGTTGGGGGCGTCGGATTGTCGACCGTCTTCCCGGGAGCTCTTCATTTTTTAGGACTTGCAGGGAAACAACGTTAGAGACCCGGGCCGGGGATCTCGGTGGGGGCGCTCCGACGGTCAAGTTAGTGACAATCCAGGGGAACAGATCCTCCTGGTCGAGCCCCTCTTGATGGACTCCACATTAGGAGGAGTGAGTGTGATGTGTATAGAAGTGAGAACGGGCTAGGAGAGATGATAGCCTAGGAGGTCCGGTCCCCTTTTGTGGCCTTTTTTCTCTTCTCTTTCGTTGCCCTTTCTTTTGCTTACTCTTGGTGGGTTCTTTTTTAGTTTGGCCTGCCTTGGGATCTCCCCTGTGCGGACAGGCATGTGCGGTGAGGTACCGTGCCGTGGACGGGATATCTTTTCTGATATACGGTAGGGGAAGCTTCCATGTACCCTGACATTCCCTCCGGTCGTCCCATTCCGAGGAACTTGGCTGGGCCTTGATTAGCGGGCCGCCGCCCCCGGGATTCATGCTTTCTGACTGGCTCCCCTCTTATGGTGGTACGGGTGGTTGGTGGAGGGCATGGTGCCTTGGTCAGGGAGCTTCCTTCCTTTTTGGTGTAAGTGGCAGTGGCGGATAGTTATTGTAGTATGGTGGGTATGGCTTCATAGCCCTCGAGTGACCCGCCGGCGTCCTTGGAGGGGAGGTGCCGCTTTCTTGGTAGTTGGTGTCCTGGCTGAGGTGGTGGCTGAGCTGGAGGGTAGGACTAGGCTCCACCGGGCTCGATCTCGAGGGATCTAACCTAGCGGAGGAGGGCGGCACGCGACCCCAGATCGAAGGGCCCGACCTCGAAGGGGCTCCATGTGGCGGAGGAGGGTTGAGCTCAACTCCGGGCTGCAGAACTCGACTTCGGGGGACTCAATCTGGGGAAGTCGCTCAGCTCTGGCCTAAGCATCCTGTTCTCACGGGAGCCAACCTGACGGAGGACGGTGCTTGATCCCGGCATGCGGCCTCGGTGCTTTAGGGAGCTTGGCCCGACGAGGGAGCTCAACACGGGAGGTGATATCCATCATGGCAGCGTACTCTGACATGGCATCTGACAGGTGTTCCACGTCCGTGGTCCCACCACATCATTTGCTTGCCACTCCCGAGGCCAGTTAGTGCGGGGCGCTCAGGATGAAGGGAGTAATTGTAGTGATGACACGGAAAGGTAAGGATCCGGCATTGTAATGACCACGATCGACGGCGCTGCACGAGGCGGTCCCCCGGGCCAGTGCGATGTCACCACGTGGCCACGTCCGAGGAGCAGTTATTAAGGGCATAGAATTCAAAGCGACTGTAGTCAGAATAAGGCTTTTTTTTAGCTTAGAGCTGACTGTGTCTTCCTTGGTGTAGGCATGAAGTTCTCGATGGACCAACTGCTCACCTTCATCGAGGAGCAGAATCAGTCGGTGGAGGCTAGTGAGCCCGCTCCGAAGAGGGCTCGTGTGGACGACGGTGTGGGGCCGGTGCGGACCGAGCCAGCCACGTCCATTTCTGAGCGAAGGCGGAAGAGGGCAGCAGAGCCCATCCCGGAGCCTCCGAGGCAGCGTGATCCGACTCCGGTGCCCGAGTCCGAGGTGGTGGCCCGGGCCAGGTCGGCCACGGCTGCTGCTACGGTGGCCACCCCTCCTCCGGAGATCGTTGAAGTTGAGGAGGGCAGGGAGTCAGAAGGTACAAGGTCGGCGTTAGTGGTGCGGCCCGAATCGGTGTCGAGCTCGCAACTTGCACCGAGAGCTTCTCCCACCGCGGAGGAGTCCGCGTCAGCGGTGGGCCAGAGAGATAGGGACTATTGCCGGGTCCCTTTCAAATTGGTGCCCAACGTCTCCCTTATGAAGGACCCGAATCTCGTTGAGCGGATGATAGACTTCTCCGTCCAGTCCTGTGACCGGCGAGAAGGGAGTGGGAGACTCCTCGACGATGTCATCAGTGCATCCTTCTCCAACCTCTATGCCGCAAGTTTCGTCTCACCCTGCTTCATTCCTCTCGATGTTCCCTGCTGTTGCAACTAACACTTTCTCTGATGCAGCAAGGTAGGGAGCTCATCCTTATCTGGGACTTTTGCCGTAACTGAGCCAGGAGGGACAAGGAGCAGCTGGCAAAGCTCGAGTCCTTGAGGACCGAGGTGAGGCAGAAGAACGATGAGGCCTGGGAGGCCAATATGAAGGTTAAGAGTCTCACGGGTGAAGTCGCCACCGTCGAGCGGCTTAAGAGGGAGCTCGAGGGGGAGCTCGATGCGAAGAGGACTCGGTTGAAGGAGCTCCGAGCCGAGTTGGAGGCGGCGAGAGAATGGGCCATCTCTGCTGAGAAGAAGGCCACAGTCACTGAACAAAGGGCCACGAAGGCGGAAGTGAGGGCTTCCGTCGCTACCAGCTCGGTTGAGGCAGCGGAGAGGGGGATGGCTGAGGCGATCCATCGGGCTGAATGCTCGGAGGAGAGGTCGTCTGAGGTGTCCCGCCAGGCGGAGGCCGCAAGGAAGGAGATTGCCGACGCGGTGGCTAGTTTCAAGGCCTCCCCAGAGTACTTGACGGACTTCAAAGAAGCGATGATGGACTCCTTTTACAAGGGGTTCGTCTACTACTGGTCCTAGTTGTGCGACATCATGTCGGATAAGCGGATGGCCGCGCTCCGACTCCCGGGCGTGAGGATTCCATCCCCGTCACCAGCCCCAGTGGAGGAAAGTGTTGAACCGACCCCGCAGACGACGACGGTTGAACCGGCCCTACAGGTGGCAGCAACCGAACCGGTTCCAGCAGCGACAATAGTTGAGGCAGCTCCAAGGGCGATAGCAGCTGAGGGAGTCCCTCCAGCGGTGGTCATCAAAGAACGTGCCCCGGTGACGGAGGCTGAGAGAGAGATCCAGGTTGGGCACCATCTGGAGAAGGCACCGGCTGAGTAGAGTAGGACCCTTAGGTCTTTTGTAATTTTTCCTTTTTGTTGGTCCGGGCAGCCTGGCATGTCGGGGCCCGGGAAATAATGTAATACTTTTCATGAAGAAATGAAGGGTACTTTTATCAGTCAAATCCCCCTTTTTTTTTTGTGCAGGGGGGTTAGTAAGGAGGGCTTCACTTCGTCTGGGCTCAGGTCTTTGACGCCAGAGAGCTGAGCTCGAGGATTTGCCTTCTAGAGAGCTGGGCCCCAGGTCTTAAAGGCCTGAGAGCTGGGCTCATGTCTTGGATGCCTAAGAGATGGGCTCAGGTCTTGGATGCCTTGGAGCTAGGCTCGAGGCTTTGGTACCGGAGAGCTGGGACCCAGGCTTGAATGCCTGAGAGCTGGGCTCAGGTCTTGGATGCCTTGGAGCTAGGCTCGAGGCTTTGGTGCCGGAGAGCTGGGCCCCGGGCTTGAATGCCTGAGAGCTGGGCTCAGGTCTTGGATGCCTTGGAGCTAGGCTCGAGGCTTTAGTGCTGGAGAGCTGGACCCCGGGCTTGAATGCCTGAGAGCTGGGCTCAGGTCTTGGATGCCTTGGAGCTAGGGTTGAGGCTTATCTTCTGGAGAGCTGGGTTCCGGTCTTGGTCGCCTAAGAGCTGAGCCCAGGAGTTGGTGTCTTAGAGCTGGGCTCGAAGACATCTTGGTCGGAGAGCTGGGCTCCGGAGGTGTTGGTGTCTCGGAGCTAGGCTCAAAGACATCTTGGCTAGAGAGCTGGGCTCCAGAGGTGTTGGTATCTCGGAGCTGGGCTCGAAGACATCTTGGCCAGAGAGCTGGGCTCTGGAGGCGTTGGTGTCTCGGAGCTAGGCTCGAAGACATCTTGGCCAGAGAGCTGGGCTCCGGAGGTGTTGGTGTCTCGGAGCTAGGCTCGAAGACATCTTGGCCGGAGAGCTGGGCTCCGGAGGTGTTGGTGTCTCGGAGCTGGGCTCGAAGACATGTTGGCCGGAGAGCTGGGCTCCGGAGGTGTTGGTGTCTCGGAGCTGGGCTCGAAGACATCTTGGCCGGAGAGCTGGGCTCCGAAGGTGTTGGTGTCTCGGAGCTAGGCTCGAAGACATCTTGGCCAGAGAGCTGGGCTCTGGAGGTGTTGGTGTCTTGGAGCTGGGCTCGAAGACATCTTGGCTGGAAAGCTGGGCTTCGAAGACGTTGGTGTCTCGGAGCTGGGCTCGAAGACATCTTGATCGGAGAGCTGGGCTCTGGAGGTGTTGGTGTCTCGTAGTTGGGCTCAAAGACATCTTGGCCGGAGAGCTGGGCTCCGGAGGTGTTGGTGTCTCGAAGCTGGGCTCGAAGATATCTTGGCCGGAGAGCTGGGCTCCGGAGGTGTTGGTGTCTTGGAGCTGGGCTCGAAGACATCTTGGCCGGAGAGCTAGGCTTTGGAGGCGTTGGTGTCTCGGAGCTGGGCTCGAAGACATCTTGGCCGGAGAGCTAGGCTTTGGAGGTGTTGGTGTCTCGAAGTTGGGCTCGAAGACATCTTGGTCGGAGAGCTGGGCTCCGGAGGTGTTGGTGTCTTGGAGCTGGGCTCGAAGATATCTTGGTCGGAGAGCTGGGCTCCGGAGGTGTTGGTGTCTCGGAGCTGGGCTCGAAGACATCTTGGCCGGAGAGCTGGGCTCCGGAGGCGTTGGTGTCTCGGAGCTGGGCTCGAAGATATCTTGGCTGGAGAGCTGGGCTCCGGAGGTGTTTGTGTCTTGGAGCTGGGCTCGAAGACATCTTGGCCGGAGAGCTAGGCTCTGGAGGCGTTGGTGTCTCGGAGCTGGGTTCGAAGACATCTTGGCCGGAGAGCTGGGCTCCGGAGGTGTTGGTGTCTCGGAGCTGGGCTCGAAGACATCTTGGCTGGAGAGCTGGGCTTCGGAGGTGTTGGTGTCTCGGAGCTGGGCTCGAAGACATCTTGGTCGAAGAGCTGGGCTCCGAAGGTGTTGGTGTCTTGGAGCTGGGCTCGAAGACATCTTGGCCAGAGAGCTGGGCTCCGAAGGTGTTGGTGTCTCGGAGCTGGGCTCGAAGACATCTTGGCTGGAGAGCTGGGCTTCGGAGGTGTTGGTGTCTTGAAGTTGGGCTCGAAGACATCTTGGCTAGAGAGTTGGGCTCCGGAGGTGTTGGTGTCTTGGAGCTGGGCTCGAAGACATCTTGGCCGGAGAGCTGGGCTCCGGATCTTGGTCGCTTGAGAGCTGAGCTCAGGAGTTGGTGTCTTGGAGTTGGGCTCGAAGACATCTTGGCCGGAGAGCTGGGCTCCGGAGGTGTTGGTGTCTCGGAGCTAGGCTCGAAGACATCTAGACTGGAGAGCTGGGCTCCGGAGGTGTTAGTGTCTTGGAGCTGGGCTCGAAGACATCTTGGCCGGAGAGCTGCGCTCCGGAGGTGTTGATGTCTCGGAGCTGGGCTCGAAGACATCTTGGAGATTTTCCTGCAAGGCAAATAGCTATTTGTACAAAAGAAAATCTTCATTATTACTGAAAGAAAACCTTACATTACTGATTGTATCTTCTCATGTTGCAGGCATTCCACGTTCGAGGGGACCTGACGTCGTCGAGATCCTCGAGGTAGTAGGCCCCGTGTGAGAGGACCTCGGCCACCTTGTAGGGGCCCTCCCAGTTTGGCGTGAGTTTGCCGCACTCCCGAGGCTGAGACGCTTCGGCTCGATGCAGCACCAAATCCCCATGCCTGAAGATTTTCGGCCTCACCCGTGCGTTGTAGTACCAGGCCACTCGTTGTTGGTATGCCGCCATCCAGAGCCGGGCTTCGTCCCTTGATTCTTTAAGGAGATCTAGGTTGAGTAGGAGGTGTGCCGAGTTCTATGCTTCATCGTATTGCTGCACTCGTAGCATGGGCACGTCGAGCTCAACCGGAATGACCGACTCGGATCCGAAGACAAGGCTGAAGGGCATCTCATTAGTCATCGTCCTGGGCATTGTGTGGTAGGCCCACAGGATGCTCAGAAGTTCTTCCGCCCATCTGCCTTTAGCTTGATCCAACCTGGTTTTGAGCCCTTGGAGGACGGTCCGATTGGTCACCTCAGCCTCCCCATTTATTTGGGGATGAGCTACCAAGGTGAAGTGGTGTTGAATACCGTGCTCGGCACAGAACCCTTCGAACTCCCGATTGTCAAATTATCGCCCATTGTCAGTGATGATACAGGGGGGAGTCCGAAGCGGCAGATAATAGATTTACAGAAGAATTGGCAGACTTGGCTTCGGTGATCCAAGCTAGCATTTCTGCTTCGATTCACTTAGTGAAGTAGTCAATTGCCACTAGCAGGAACCTTCGTTGTCCAGATGCAGGGGAAAATGACCCTAGGATGTTCATTCCCTACTGAGCAAAGGGCCAGGGAGATGAGAGCTGGGAGATCGGCGCTGCCGGCTGGCGCTGTATGTGGGCATGGCGCTGGCATTTGTCGCACTTTCTGATGAAGTTGGCTGCATCCTCCCTCATGGTCTCCCAAAAGTATTTCTGGTGAAGCACTTTATAAGCCAATGTTCTCCCTCCCACATGGTTCTCACAGAGGCCTTCGTGTATCTCCTGGAGCACGAAGGTTGCCTCTGCGAGCCTGAGGCATTTTAGGAGCGGGTAAGAATGAGACCGGCGGTAGAGCCGACCTTTCATCAGAATGAATCGAGAGGCCTTCTTCTTGACGAGGCCGGCTTCCACACGGTCCTCTGGCAGGGTTCCATTAATAATGTACCTAACATACCTGTCCATCCAGCTCGGCTAGGGGGTGACTTGGTGCACCTCCTCTGAGCTTTCGTAGCTCGGATTATCGAGGTACTTGATGTAGGCGCGCCCCAGTGATGGATCCGGAAGGGTTGCGAGCCTTGATAGTGCGTCCGCGCGTGCGTTCTCCCCTCAGGGGACATGAAAGATGGTAAAGCGTCGGAAGCCTGCCGTGCTGGAGCGGACTCGATCCAGGTACTTCATCATTTGGGGGTCTCTGGCCTCATATTCCCCGAAGACTTGCCCGGCAACCAGTTAGGAGTCGGTAAAGACTTTCAGATTCTTCACGCCCAGCTCGCGGGAGACTTTCAGACCCACAAGGAGCGCCTCGTACTTCGCCTGGTTGTTTGTCACGGCGAACTTGAAGCGGAGGGCACACTCTGCCACTACCCCATCGCCGTTGGCAAGGATGAGGCCTGCTCCGCTTCTGCCAGAATTGGACGCGCCATCCACATGGAGGATCCAGGGTTCCTCCCCCAGTCTGAGCTCCGTTTGGTGCTCCATTGTTGTCTGCTCTGGTTCCTCGGCGAGCCTGGTGCATTCGACCACGAAGTCGGCTAGGACTTGGACCTTCTGTGAAAACCTCAGCCGATACACTATGTCGAACTCGCCGAGCAACCGGGACCACTTGGCCAGCCTTCCGGAGATTTCGGGGTGGCTAAGTATGGTCCTCAACGGCTGATCCGTCATGACCACGATAGGGTGTGCTTGGAAATAGGGCCTGAGACGCTTAGTAGACATTATTAGTACAACAATGAGTTTCTCGGAGCGAGTATACCTAATCTCCGCATCGCGGAGGATTTTGCTGTGTAGTACACCAGCTTTTGGGATCCGTTCTCGTCTGCATGGATGAGAACCGAGCTGACGGCTCCAAGCGTGACCGCTAGGTAGAGTAGGAGTTCTTCCCCTTCTTCCGGTCTGGAGAGCAAAGGAGGAGAGGTCAGGAACTCCTTCAGTTCTTCAAAGGTAGTCCTGCACTCCTCCGTCCAGGTGAAGTCGTGCATCTTGCACAGCGCCTTAAAGAAGGGAAGGCAGCGATTGGCCGACCTCGAGATGAACTGGCTCAGGGCGGCGATACTCCCCATCAAGTGCTGAACCTGCTTCTTGGACATCGGGTGCTCCATGTCGACGATCGCCTGGACCTTCTCGGGGTTGGCTTCAATTCCCCTCTGAGTGACCATGAAGCCCGGGAATTTTCCAGCCACCACTCCGAAGGCGTACTTCGAGGGGTTCAACTTCATCCGGTGCTCTTGGAGGTTGTGGAACGCTTCGACGATGTCAGCGACATGGTCCAAGCTTGGTTTGCTCATGACAAGCATGTCATCCATGTATACCTGCATGTTCCGACTGATCTGGTCTTTAAAGACCCTATTGACCAGGCGCTGGTACGTGGCTCCAGCGTTCTTCAGACCAAAGGGCATAATCCGGTAGTAGTATGTCCCTTGGTCGGTGATGAAGGCGGTGTGCTTCTCATCCTCAGGGTGCATCCAGATCTAATTGTACCGGAGAATGCATCCATAAATGAAAGCAGGTTGTGCCACGAGGTGGCGTCTACCAGCTGATCGATCTTCAGCAGGGGGAAGCTATCCTTCGGGCATGCTTTGTTGAGGTCGGTGTAATCCACACAGATCCTCCACTTGCCATTGTTCTTCTTCACCATCACCACATTCGCCAGCCAGCTCGGATATTGCACATTCCCGAACGAAACCGACGGCGAGGAGTTTGTCTACCTCCTCATTGATGGCCGCCAGCCTCTCTGGGGCAAAGCTCCTTTTCTTCTGTCGAATTGGCTTATACTTTGGATCAATACTCAGCTTATGAGTGATGAGGTCGAGGGAATACCTGGCATGTCCACCGCCGTCCAGGCGAACACATCTGCGTTCTTTCGTAGAAACTCCAAAAGGTGGGTCTTCTCCTCGTCTTGCAGCTGGGCTCCAATTTGTACCATCCTTGCACGGTCGTCTCCGAGCGGATAGGAGAGCAGGCGCTCGACCGGGCCTCCTCTGGGGTCTTGAGCCCTTTGGTCAAGGTCATTTGCCCTAGGATCGCCTTTGGAAGACTTGACCCCAGGGAGGGTTTGGAAACAGTGCTGCACTGGTTGGGGTGCTCCCCTCATCTTCCTGACACCGTAGGGAGTTGGAAACTACACAAGTCTCCTGGTGGAGATGACGGCGTCGAGCATATTAAGCCCGGGGCGGCCTAGAATCATGTTGTAGGCTAAAGGAAGCTTGACAACCATGAAAGTTACCATCACGGTGCTCTGCCGAGGTAGGATCCCGGCAGTAATTGGGAGGGTAATTTCTCCCTCCACCCTCACAGAATCACTTGTGAAACCAACAAGGGGGGTATGCACAGGTCTGAGTTGAGCAGAATAAAGATTCATCATAGTGAAATCATCGTAGAAAAGCATATCTGTGGAACTACCACTATCAACCATGATGCGTTTTACAGGATGTTTCGCGATCATCATCTCGACGACCACGGTATCATTATTTATATTTTTTTCCCTGTCTTTCCCCTCCCTCATAAAGGGGAGTACATTTTCAGAATGCCCTGCCCCCTGGCCTTCTTGGATGCGTGCTCGGCTCCCCAGCGTATCATCCCTACCGGCTTCTCGGTAGGGCGGTTGTCGACCGCCGGAACTGGTAGGAGAGCGACGAGCACCTGGGGCTCTGTTTGAGTTCTGCCCCCTATAAACCTTCCGAGGTAGCCCCTCTTGATGAGCTCTTCGATTTTTCACTTGAAATTGCAGCATTCCTCGGTGTCGTGGCCGTGATCACGGTGGAAGCGGCAGTACCTCATTTTGTCATGGCCGGTGGACGGCTTCATCGGAGATGGGCGCCTCAGATAGTTCTCGTCTTCAATCTCCATGAGGATCTTTGTCCTCGGGATGAGGAGGGGGGTGTAACTCCCTTCAGGAACGGGAGCGCCCCTCGGCCTCGGTCCTTGCCGGGAGTTCGGAGCAGGCGGTCTCGGCTTGCGCATCCCGGATGCTTCAGCGGGGGTTGGCTTCTTCAACGGCCTCTTGTCGAGCTCCCACCTCGTACGATCTGCCTTCTCGACACGGATGTACTTCTGAGCTCGGAGGAGCTCAGAGTAGGTCTTCTGGGGCTTCTTGTCGAGCGAGTAGGTCATGCGAGAGGTCTCGAGCCATCGCTTCAGAGCCAGCATCGCAACCGGCTCCTCAAGGTTGTAGATCTCCAACGTGGCTGCCTTGAAGCGGGCCACGTAGTCTCGCAGTGGCTCGCAGTCCTGCTGCCTGATGGAGAAGAGGTTGTCTGCCTCTCGTGGTATCTTCCGACAGGCATCGAAGTGGGCCACGAACCTCTGCCCTAGTTGGATGAAGGAGTTGACGCTCTCTGGCTCTAGGTGGGTGAACCACACCTGGGCTACCTTCCAGAGAGTAGCAGGAAAAGCGATGCAGAGGAGGGCGTCGGTGGCCCCCTGGACCCTCATGAGGGTCCGATAACTTTTCAGGTGGTCCAGGGGGTCAGTGGTCTTGTCGTAAGGATCCACTTGTGGCATACAGAATCGATGCAGAATCGGCTCCCTTTGGATCTCTTGGGAGAATGGGGATGGGCGTTGTAGCCCGCTGGCTCGCTAGCGGAGCCCGGTAGATTGGCAAATCAACAGAATAATTCCGCCAGCTTGCGATCATGTTCTTCCCGGCGCTTCTCCACCATGCGCCTGACGGCTTCATCAGGGGACCCCTCCGTTGAAGGAGACGGAGAACGTGGCATGGGTGCATGGTGTCTGTGACGAGGGGTCCTGCTCTTTTGGCTTTGGCGGGGTTTAGATGCCCTCCGCTCGAGGTTTGGCGAGCGGCTCTCCCTGTCAGCAGACCTAGCTCATTTCCTTTTCGCAGGAGTTTGGTGGCTACCCCTGTTGTCAGTAATGGCCCGTGGCTGTGAAGGCCTTCCTTGGAAGGAATGCAGGCTGTCACGGGGGGCTGTGGCATGGGCCACGGGAGTCCCTGGCTGCTGGTGAGTAGCCAAGGACCAGTGATGGTGCTGAAGCTGGCGTACTGCCGTGGCAAGGATCTGTACCTACTGAGCGAGTGCAGCCAGCTGAGATTCCGGTGGAGGCGGTTGAGCTAGAGTGGATGGTTCCATCTCTGGGTCGTGCGGGTTCCCCCGGGAGGGAGTCTCCCGCACGGCTGGTGGAAACCTCTATCGCCCTTGTCGTCACCATCCTTCCATCAGACTGCTTGTAAAGGGGGGTTAAAGACGGATCAAAGATCGCTTCGCTCCCCCAACTTGGCGCACCAATCTGTTGCCGCCAGGATCGCCATGGCCTGTAGCTGTTGGAGGCATCAGATTGCCGACCGTCTTCCCGGGAGCTCTTCATTCTTCGGGACCTGTAGGGAAACAACATTAGAGACCCGGGCCGGGGATCCCGACAGGGACGCTCCGACGGTCAAGTCAGTGACGATCCAGGGGAACAGATCCTCCTGGTCGAGCCCCTCTTGATGGACTCCAAGCTAGGAGGAGTGAGTGTGATGTGTATAGAAGTGAGAACGGGCTGGGAGAGATGATAGTCGAGGAGGTCCGGTCCCCTTTTGTGGCCCTTTTTCTCTTCTCTTTCGTTGCCCTTTCTTTTGCTTACTCTTGGTGGGTTCTTTTTTAGTTTGGCCTGTCTCGGGATCTCCCCTATGCAGACAGGCACGTGCGTTGAGGTACCATGCTATGGACGGGACATCTTTTCTGACATGCGGTAGGGGAAGCTTCCATGTATCCTGACATTCCCTCTGGTTGCCCCATTCCGGGGAACTTGGCTGGGCCTTGATCAGCGAGCCACCACCCCCGGGATTCGTGTTTTCTGACCGGCTCTCCTCTTCTGGTGGTACGGGTGGTTGGTGGAGGGCATGGTGCCTTGGTCAGGGAGCTTCCTTCCTTTCTGGTATAAGTGACAGCAGTGGACAGTTATTGCAGTATGGTGGGTACGGCTTCGTGGCCCTCAGGTGACCCGCCGGCGTCCTTGGAGGGGAGGTGCCGCTTCCTTGGTGGTTGGTGCCCTGGCTGAGGTGGTGGCCGAGCTGGAGGGTAGGACTAGGCTCCACCAGGCTCGACCTTGAGGGATTTGACCTAGCGGAGGAGGGTGGCACGCGACCCCAGACCGGAGGGCCCGACCTTGAAGGGGCTCCACGTGGCTGAGGAGGGTTGAGCTCGACTCCGAGCCGCGGAACTCGGCTTCGGGGGGCTCGATCTGGGGAAGTCGCTCAGCTCCGGCCTAGGCGTCCTGTTCTCACGGGAGCCGACTTGGCGGAGGACGGTGCTCGATCTCAGCAGGCAGCCCCGGCGCTTTAGGGATCTCGGCCCGACGAGGGAGCTCAGCCCGGGAAAGGAGCCCGGGAGGTGATATCCATCGTGACAGCGTACCCTGACATGGCATCTGATAGGTGTTCCACGTCAGTGGTCCCGCCATATCAAGAAAAAGTGCCCCAATCGAGGTATTGCACTCCCAATTGATCTTCTACGCTACCAGGAGGAAATCGTCCTGGAAGATTCAAATCCAAGGGGCGGCTGCCTCCCGATTGAGGCTCTGCCAAGTTTTCCAAAGTGGAGCGACCAGGAGGGGGGTTAGAGCCGACAACATAACTACTTATCACGAATATGGGAGGCACTTGAGTGCACAGAACGAAGCACTATCAAAAGTTGACCTTCCGGTGCCTGCAGAGGGGGAAGATCCCAAGATAAGCCGCTGGGAGGAAACCTAGTCTAAAAGGACCCTCCTAAGGTTTCCAGCACAAGGTAAGCAAGTCTAACTCAAGCGAGCAAGGGAGAGGGCAGCACACAGGAGAGCAACTGAGAAACCGAGCGCTTTGGGCTACCGGAGACTCACTGGAAGGGTCTTGACAGACACAACCACAAGGCTCAAGTTCTCCTCGGCTTCTCTTACCCCAGCTCCATTCTCTCTATTTCAAACCAAATCTCCTCCTCCAAGTATGGAATCCAAGCAAATGAGCCCATAGGGGAGGATTTGTTCTCCTAGATCATCACTGGCTTGATCGTCGGAGTGCCCCCACCGGGATCCCCGGTCCGGGTCTTCCTTGTTTTGCAGGTCCGGGCATGCATGCAAGCTCCCGTGCGATGAGGTCGGCATTCGAGGTCGGCTTCTAGTTACAGACCACGATGATGTAGACGGCAACACTTAGCATACATAAATCAAAATTTTTCTTGATTCATCATCAATGGTGTAACTAAAACAAGCTCTTATTCCCATAACAAATAAAAAAAATATAAATATATATATTAAATAAATTTATATTTAAGATATGGATTGAATCCGACTCGGATGATAAATTTTTTTGAATTGGAATAAAATTATACACGGGATCAAAATGATTTATTGGGATAAAATTTTTAATCATGGATTTGATTGGATTTAGTTTCAATATTAGGAGCTGATCAAGAAATGGATTATTTACGATCCGGTCCAACATCAACCATTTGCACCCCTGCAGCTCATCGCTCGCCTTATTTTCCCGTTCTGATATATATATATTTTAATTCCCACCAAAAGAAAATTCTACTGTCTCGTCCGCAGGTCGGCAAGCCGCCCTTTAGGGTTCCAGAGCGGTGAGAGAGAGGGGAGATCTTCGAGCGACCGCCATGGCGTTGAACCGTGGACTCCGATCGGGCGTCAAGCTGTTGACATCCTCCGAAGCCGCCCTTTCCAAATCCGGCAAATCCCTTCCCCTTTCATACTCAATCTTTTAATCTCCTCCAATCCAATCAAACATTGAGCGGAAAATTAGAGATTTATACATCTTGTTTTACCTTCATGCCGCGTGATTCTATTCTTCCTGGGGTTTAATAGCTATTATTCGCTAACTCGTTCCGGCATCTGTTTCTTTTGATCAATCTCTTTGAACGGATTTCTCTGTTCTTGGTGGTTCTCTAACTTTGGTAAGGTGCGGATGCTCTTTTTTTGATCCGACAGAGGAATTTTTTTTTGGATGCATCTGTATGAAAGATGATAAAATTTTGATGTTTAATGTTACTTGCGTGAGCATATCAAGTGAGCAAATGGTGCGTATTCTAAAGATCCAGTGTCGTTTTTGTAGATTCTTTGTGCATACGTTATGGGTTTTTTTACTCGGGAATGGTAAAACATAACCCTGAAAAAAATCAGTATCAGATTCGTTCCAGTTCTCATCCCATAAAATGAAAAGGTTTATACTCTACCATTCATGCTATTGCTACTGCAGTTTCAGCTTGGCAGTAGAGAAGCGGGCATATTTTAAACTTTAGTCTTTGGCTTTTGGTTAGGTTTCAACCACTGTGTACTGGAGCTACTGAATTCTGAGTGTCTCTTCCTATCTTTTCCCACTTTGTACCGTGTTTCTAGGATATTCATATGCCCTGCTTTCCAGCAGGGTGCCTTGTGATGCTTAAGCAGTCTCATCATGTCTTTGTTCAATTTTGCGCATTTAGTATAGAGATCATTTTGTTCCATCAGCACTAGTATGTATTGGTGGTGGGTTGATGTCACTATGAGAAAGATAGTCAGGACTTCTCTGTGAAAGTTTTTTCCATCTAGCCAATCCTGTATAGGTGCGATGATGTTCATCTGAAGTATGAATAATGATCAATGATCAGTCAAGCTCTTGTTTCCACACAATGCCTTCAAGTTTCAACAAGCTCTGGGACTATATAAAGATGGTCAGAGATTGTCTTTCATTTTTTCAAGTTGAAGATCTTGTGTGTTAAATAAAAAAGAAAAATGTAAACCTCCAAGCTCTAGGTTACATCTCAAAATTAGTTTTTGGTTTCAGAGCACTAGAACATTGATTCTAGCTTTGCTAGCTATATAGAACTATGCCTTTTTAGACAAGTCATTCTTTCAAGATCTGATCAAGTACTTTTTCTTTTAGATTTTGTCAACCTCAAGGGCCCATTTTTTTTTGGAAAACTATATTTTTCTAAATAAATATTTTCTAGGCAACATTTAGACAGGAAAATAATTTATTCATGTTTTTTTACACATGAAAAAGTGGCTTTGAAATCTGTAACGCATGTTCTTTTGCATCACTACTTTCTTAGATAAGCTGTTAAAATTTGTTCATATTTTTCATAATACCCTTTATGCTTTTTAGGTATAAAGAATAGTGGAGAGTTATTGAGCATTGGAAATAAGAAGGGGGCATTTTAGGAATAAACTAAATACTTATTTTACTGGCCGGTGGGAAAATGATTTAGCTACCTCCCGGGTAGGTAAGATTTGTTTACATTTCATGGATAAATGTTATCTATGAAAAAGTAATTTATTCATCTTGAAAAGTGCAAGAACATGGATAAGTTGGTCAATTGGAAAGTTGACCAATCATTCCATGATATTTACCAGCAAAAGAATGGGCCTTGAGAGTTAAAAGTGTATATTTTAGGAGATGTATTGATTGGGCATATGGAATAAGGGAGTTTATGCCAACTTTTGAAACCAATATGCAAATGTAATGTTGGATGATTGATAAATATTATACTATTAATCTTCGAGATGATATGCTACCATTCGCTGTGGATCTTTATATTTTTTGGAATTTTCAGAAATGAATTTCGTGGTTGCAGTGTTTTCATGTTATTCCTTATCTGTAATTTCTATTATTTTTTAGTCATCAAATCCATGTTACTGATTATACCTTTTCATGAGTTGAGAAAAGCACATGATATTTTGACATTATTAACATCATCCAAATGATTATAGGGCTGAAACTGTATCTGATACAGGGTGGACATTGGTATATCCATGCTCATGTCCATATTTTTCAGTGGATATAGATACGGATATGGATATTAAACATTTATCAAGATTAGTATCCATATTTGTTCTAAACATATACAAATACAAATGGGATATGAGTTATATCAGTTGCTTTTTTATTTGATAGGGATATATAATCGGATGTTATTCACATACAGATTGGATTTTGAGTGGATTTTAATAATGAAAACCAACATAAATGACATAGTTGTAAAGGGGATCCAATATCAAGATCACACACGATGCACAATTAGTTGGTAAGGGTCTAAATTCTTGTTATTAAACTGAGTCAGCCAAATATCTTGATCAATGGTTCAATTGGGTTTATAAAAAAAATATACTAGAAATTATTTTTTGAAGTAAAAATGTATAATATAAAAACAATTTAAAAAATTATCTTTTATAGAGAACTTATGAGAAAGATTATGTATGGTTTAGGAATATGTTATGTGTATTCGTATTTTTTAATATTTTAAAGAGCAAAGTTTTGAAATATCATGAAGACAAAATGTAATATTTCATTTATATCATAGCATAAAGGATTTATTTTTTTTTAAAAAGAATTAATAAATAACATATGATATATATTGTTATGATGTGAATAAGTTTTAAAGAAGTATAATAAAACACCACTATGTCATAAAGTCAAAGTTGCCCTCGTGGCTAAAGCAGGAGAATATGGGCTTGATCCTTGGTAGAGACGGTATTTTAGATAATATTTTATACTTGTTATAGTTATATATTTAACTATTGCTGATTCATGTGAACGACATGTGGAATACCGGGAACTTCCTGATAACATCAAATCTCAACAGTTTCATCAATCATTAGATCGTTCATTGCATCCAGCCTTTACCAGATTAAGATGTGTACTTGGTGGTTCCATGTAATGGGTTGCACCTTGGATAGAGCTGTCATGTAAGAAGGGCCAATTCTAATTCTCTCATTTTCTCTGCCACAGAAGTATACACACCAATATATGTCAGTGATTATATGAACAAATAAATGAAATTTGGATATTAAGTAACTCGAATGAAGAGCAAATATTGCTAAGGGAATATAATTCATTAACAACTTATAACACACTTCAAAGTAAATATAATTCGGCCCACCATTAGCTAATTAAATTGGTTACATCCCCTTGCTATTTCTAAATTTTTGGATTTTTGGATTTCTACATCTCCTTGCTATGTCATATTCTTTGGCAGATGAAAATAACTCCTATAAGAAGACATGCTTTTGGTGGACTGTTCTTTCCATCAACTCAAGCATTACTTGGGAGATCCATTCTCCAGTGGCAACTTTTACATGACTACATTATATGAAATGGGACTTGAATCTAACCAAGTTTGATTAAAAGATCTAGCTACATGATTCAAGTACTCTTCTATGCGAACATTTCATTTGGCATTTGCTATATTTTTTTAATATTGCAGAGTTAAGCAAATTATGGTGTTTCAGTATTATGGTACCACATGCACTGATACCACTTGTTAAGAGATCTATCATATTGCAGAATATGGATCTCTGTCCAAGATTACACCTCCGTTGACGAAGTTGATGCCATAAAAGGAAAGAGGAAGAGAAAAGACAACATAATTTAATTGGACATGCAAGACTTTACTATGAGAGAAAAAGTTATTTACAAGAGGAGAACTTGTACTTTCAATCCTGTATAATAATCTCTCAACAAGAAATCCCATATCTCTTACAAAAGCTCTCAACTTTCAAGAGACCCTTTAGCTCCTACAAGCTTTCTCTGTTGCTTCCATTGTCAGGCCTCTGTCCCTCCTTTTAAAGGCCTTGAGACCAGGTACAGGTCTCTTTGTCAAAGAGCACTTCAACAGGATTCCAGAGTTTCAAGTCATGTTGAAAACATACTCTAAATCAAGTTAAAACTGCATTCTAAATACCATAGACTGTCCATGGATTGCACTACCATCTCTGTGTGAACCGGTGCATGAAATGGGTCAATTCCCGTGCACCATGCATGCGCCTATAGTCCATCGTGCACGTGCGAAACGTGCGAGAAACATGTGTAAATCGCATGAAATGCATGGTCGTGTGGACTGGCTATGCGCCGCGGGCCGCGCTCTCTTTCGGGCCATGTCCTGCACGTGCACCGGGCTTGGATCTATGCTGGGTCTTCTCTTGTTTTTTCTGGTACCTAGACTTTGTTTTTTGGACCTAATCGAGGTGTTTTATCAACAATCTCTATCTCAACTCGATATTTAGCCTTCACCAAATTTTTAAGAGCTCTTGAAAGATCTCGTTCCCATGCCCTGGTGCATATACTTGCTGCTCATTGATGAGCACATATGGAAGTTGAGCCAGGTTGCTAGATCTCATTTTCGTTGTGTACCGTGCTCTACCTAATCTGAGACCTGCTCGAGAAAGCTTCTTGCGATAATAGAAACTTTACTTTATGATGTCGTCTATTATTTTCTTGAATCTCACATATTGTGCTCGATCTACCTGCTCTCAGAGTTTCACCTCGCATTGGGCTCCCATCTACATCAGGGACTCCATCATTCACTGGATTTCCTATCAAGAAATAATTGCTTCATATATATTTTTTTTAATACAACATTATTGCCACGCATGACCTTCAGGGTTCTATCATCAGCTTTTTATCTGTAGCTGCTTGAATCCAATCTACTCAGTAAAATCAAATTCCTGCAAAAATTGGATATGTATTGGATCTCATCTAATTTTTCACTGTCCCATCATATGCCCTCAAGATGACTGTCTTGACATCCTTGATTACATAACTCGGTATATTTAACAAGTAGACATAACCCTTTTTACTCTCTAGAAAGTCAAATAGCTTCTTTTTGTAATAGATATGCAGAATCTAAAATTCATCATAGAGAAAAAGTAGATAATTTCTCAAATATCATGAACACCTCACTGTATCCGTCACTATCACTATCATCAATCACTATCACAATAGCTTTCATTCGATCCTTGAGTTGTGGGTAATCTTTGACACGATGCCCAACTTGTTACATCAATAGCATCTGATCTTGCTCTCATCCCTTAACTTGGACTTGGCTCGTTCATCTCGTGGTTCGTTATTGCTTCGTTCTTTGCCACTTGCACTTCCAATCGCTGTCAAAGCTGAATTGCCACATAAACTCGAAGCCGGTTCTTCTGTCTTAGAATTTTATTTTGGAGTAGTGTTGCAGTAACTTCTTCCATCTTAATGGTTATCTTTCTTATTAGAAGAGCAGTCATCAAAGATTCAAAGAATGGAGGAAGCGACAACAGCAAAATTAGCATTCTGGTCTTCTTCTCAACTTTTTCGCCAACATTGAAAAGATCGATGAGGATCTTCTAAAAGTTGTTCATGTACTTTTGCATGCTCTATCCCTTGCTTATTCATAACTGGTAGAATTACTTCCAAAGGAAGAGAGCATTGGTGAGCAACTTCGTTATGTACATCTTCTTGAGCTTCGTCCACATCATCATTGAAAAAATCTCATCGAGTACATGGATCACCATGTCATCTGCCAAATATAAGCAGATCATACTTATCACCTGCATCTGGAACTAATTCTAATTTTTGTCCTTCATAGTAGTTTGCCTCTCCTCGCATAAGAGAGCATCGATCAATCTTTGTTGGATGAACATGCCCTTCATCCATGCTTGCCACAGGAAGAAATTGCTCTTCCTGTCGTATTGACTGATTTCTATTTTGATTGCACTTGTCTTTTACATTTTCTTTAACCTTGATCAACATCGTTCCAACATGGATAGCCTCCCTCTAATACCAGTTATTGTGGTACCATCTGCACTGATATCACTTGTTGGAAGATCTCTCTTAGATTATGAAATACGGCTCCTCGTCCAAGATCACACATCTATCAACGAAATTGATATTTGTGAGAGGAAAGAGGAAGAGAAAAGACAATACAATTTAATTGGGCATGTAAGTCTTCACTATGAGAGAAAAAAATACTTATAAGAGAAGAATTCGCACTCTCAATCTTGTACAATAATCTTTCAACAAGAAGTTCCAGACTCAATTTTCAAGGAAACTTTCTAGTCCCTACAAGATTTCTTTGCCATTACCACTGCTTGGCCTCTATCCCTTATTTTAATGGCCCTGAGATCATGTACAGGTCTCTGTGTCGAAGAGCAGGATTCTAGAAGTTCAAGCCGTGTCAAAACGGATTCCAAACCAAGTTAAAACCATGATCAGAACATTGTAGACCGCCTATGGACCGTGCTACCCTCCCTTGCATAAATCAGTGCAAGAACTGGGCTAATTCTCGCGAGCCATGCATGCACATGCATGCGTTTGCACCGTCGATCCACCGTGCACTGTGCGAGAAACATGCGTGGACCACACGAAATAGTCCCATGGACCGCGTGAAATGTACTGTCGCATGGACTGGCTATGCACCGCGAGCTGCGCTCTGCATATGCGCCTAGGCCTGGGCCAGGCCTGGTCTACTCCTTGGCCTGTGTTGGGTCTTCTCTTAGATTTTTTGGTGCTTGGACTTTGTATTTGGGCTAAATCAAGATGTTTTCTCAATATTCAGGACCAGCATGGCCACTTTATCCCTCTCATAAAGATCTATTGTATCATAACCTAGATATTTTCCTGTTGATCAAGAGTCTTTTCTTAGCTTAGTTTGCTTCACAGTTTGAGGCAAGATGCCCCAAAGATGCCTTGTGGTGCATGGGCTAGGTTTTCTTGACTTCTTAGTAAGAGGCATATGCATCATGAGGAGAATGGAAGAATACATAACACATGCTTAACCTATTCCTTATTGGATATTGCTCTCATCATGATTTATTTTTAATGGGCATGTAGAAACAAACTGCGAGGGCGTGTTTGGTTAGGGTGATTTGAGACCTAGAATAGAAATTGGAATGGGTGATTTCCATTCCAACTATTTGGTTTGGGGGAATCGCATTTCGATTCCAATTTCGAGATGGAATGGAAATGGTCTAATCCCTTTAAATCCAATATGGTCTCTCACCATGGGATTCAAATCTCATTTCTCTCGAGTCTCAACGCTACTTTATCTGAAAATAGAGGGGGAGAGGTGGAAGATGATGAGATGATGAGAAGATGAGGTGGGCATTGGCAGCGAGGGCGATGAGGGCAACGACAATGACAATGGCGAGAGGGGAAGGGGAGCCTATGGTGGTTGCGAGAGGTGGGAGGGGAGCTAGGTGGTGGCAGTGACAATGGCGAGAGAGGAAGGAGAGCCTGCGGTGGTTGCGAGAGGGGGGAGGGGAGCCAGGTGGATCTTATAGCGGTGGTGAGAGGGGGGAGAGGAGCCGAGCAATGGTGGCGAGAGGGGAGGAGAGCTTGCGGTAGTGGCGAGAGGGGGAGAGGAGTGAGGCGGTTGCGATGATGATGGCGAGAGGGGAGGGGGGCTTATGGTGGTGACGAGCGGGGGAGAGTACGAGAGAGGGAGGGAGCTAGGCGGCAGTGGCGACAATGGCGAGAGAGGAGGGGAGCTTACGGCAACGACGAGAGAGGGAGGGCAGCCAAGCAGTGGTGCTGACGGTGGCGAGACGGGGAGGGGAGCCTAGTGGCAGCAGGTGGTGGCAAGAGGGGGAGGGACGGTGGCGGCGACAAGAGGAGAGGGAACCCTATGGCAAAGCAGCCAAGAAAGAGGGGGAGGGTCCTGAGGGTGGCTTTTAGAATTTCCAAGGATTTTAGGTTTAGGATTTTATAAATATATAAAAATATTAATAAAAATATAAAATAAGATAAAAATATAAAAATAAGATAAAATATCAAATGAAAATATTGAAAATAATTAATTAAAATATTGATTAAAATTAAAAAATTAATTAAAATATTAAAAATAACATAGAAATATTAAAAATAAAAATAGATAAAAATAATAATAAAATAATAAATAAGATAAAATATTTAAAATAGATGAAAATAATTATTTTTTGAATATTTTTAGTTTAAGATAAAAATGGAAATTGAGGTGATTCCTATTCTTATATTTAATGATCCAAACGTCAACAATGGAAATAATCTTTTTTGATTTTGATTCTGGTCACGAACCAAACGCTTTGGGAGATTTTGTCATTCCAATTCCGGTTCCAATTCAGGACCAAACACACCTTGAATGGTTAGGTAATAGGGATTAGGACTTATGTAATCCATGCCTACCTACCTGATAAAGTAAAACGAAATGTGTTACATAGGTTCTTGTATATAGGACAAGGGGCTTAGAAATGCAAGGACAAAATATCAGATGCAATTCCATTGTGAGAATATAGTTGGCTTGCTTTATTTTCATGGCAAGATAGATGTAAAAATATGAGGATTGATGTGGCCAACCGGCAGTGTGATGTGTGGAAAATTTTCTTAATGGAAGGAAAAATTGTAAGCTATAGCAACCACAAGAGTTTCAGTTCATGCGGCATGCTGTAATCGGTGAATCAAGCTCTTTTATGTTCTATATTATAGTTTCATGGCATTCTCCTCACTTAATCCCGGGTAATTAAGAAAACTTTAGTCCCTGGTAGATTGCAAACTGGTAGGAAGTTTCATCAATCGGTAACATGAATCATTGTATCCTCTAAAGCTTTGCTATTGGAATGGTTTGGGTTTTACACTATGATGATCCATTTCCTGGATCCTTAATAGTCTTCCGCAATTGGTGACAAAGTTACCCATACAGAAGTACAGCTTGGAGACATATAAAAAGAAAATGCTGTTAAAATGGTGAATATGTAATTTTAGTCTACAACTTGTCGTCTTTTTTTTTTTTACTTGTAAATGCTTCTAGTATGCTTAGCTTTCAGATGTTTGATCAATATGCAAGTATGTGTTATCTCATATATTGTTTCAAATAGTAGGCTTGAAGGCTAGCTAGATCAACAAATGCTGTGAGCCATTTGGATGCTGAACTTACTGGTTCTTTCCTGCAGGCAGGGGCATGGGAAACCATTTTGAAAATATAAGCTAAATTAGATGTTGGGCCCGATGCACGGACTATAACAATTTTGATATTTGATATGATTTAAAATTTATTATTTATTAAATTTATTAAATTTATTGTTTAAAATTTATTCAAAAATTTAATATTTGGAAAATCCTTTCCAAAATTAAGCCTTATTTCTTTGTTTTTATAAATATAATAGATTATATAGATAGTGTAATTTTGAGCGGAAAAAGGGCTAAGAAAATTTGATACTTGTCGGCCATTGAATCCAAATAGTACTACTTTAGTTATATATAATAGATAGTTGAGAGATCATTCCATATTTTTTCTGATTTTCTAGTATGCTCTTTGTTGATATGTACTTTGCTTTGATGAAAAGATTATGGACTAAATTGCATTTATGGAACTGCAATTTGGGCAAGTCAAGAGAGTAGCTCTTGTATTTTCCTCTACTTTTTTCTTCTTGATCTAAATGTTCTACGAAAGGCAAAATTTATCGCAAAACTGCAAGGTTGCATACTTTTAAGAAAATCATTATATAAAATAGTAACACTAGAGGCTGCTGTGCAGTTGATGTTGAATGTGATGCTATCTATCATTGTTTATTAAATATTTAGCCAGAAAGCGTCTTCATTTTGTGGAATTCGAGTAAATTCGTGACCTGGCCACCTATTTCACTCTTATATTATCCATTAGAAATTGGACATAGGTTTCTTTTGTTTGGGTCCTGACTCAGCAGTAAGACATTGCTTCAGATTGTTTGCTTAATGAATTTTAGTTTCTGACTCAAGTAGTTTTTATATTTTGCAGCTTCTCGAGCGCTGCATGCTACTGGGGTGAAGAGAATGGGAGGGGGGCATGGCCATGACGATGCATACTACCTTCACGCAAAGCACATGTACAATCTGGATCGTATGAAACATCAAAAACTGAAGATACCACTTGCCGTTCTGTCGGTCTTCAGCATTGGTGTGTCTGTTCCAGTTTTTGCTGTCATATTCCAGCAGAAGAAGACGGCGTCTGGATGATGTACTCTACATGCTGGAAGCAATGAATCTTTGCATGTTTCCTTCTGTTACTTTGATAATCCTAGCAATGTTTGCTCCTGAGTCCTGACTAATCCGAGACTCAGTTTTCCAAAATAATTTAATGCTGTTACGATGAATGATTGGATGCTTGTTATTTTTTTGGTGAATGACGGTGTCTGAATTTAGATTTGATGCTGCATCTCAATTTGTTAGTATTGCTGCTTGATCAACCTATCATGAGTCATTAGCCTTGTGTTGTATTTGTGAAACGATTAACAATTTGGTTGAGCCTCTTATGTTCCAATTTGAATACAGCCTGGAGAATAAAGGAGAATGGAAGGCTGGCTTCAGCTGTTGTTAGTGAATACAATCAACTGCTGGTCATGTTTCATGCATGATCCAATTTGATGAGGCACTTGATGTCATGATATGACAGATGCCAGTTTATTTTCTTGTTTGGGGATGCCTGTGATTATATATTACCATACTAATTGATGCCCCATTAATCAAAAAGATATTTGACATGGAGCTGACCGGCTAAAAAATTAGTATGACCATCCCAGTTGTTGCTGTTCTCTCTTTCTTTGCGTTCTATCCGACTATCATGCCTAAGGAAAAGCTCCATTTTTTCCTTGGCCAAACCCATTTGCGGGCATCACATGGGTTTGGTAACGGAGCGACTATAAAACCCCTGGAATATGAAGGCAGGAGGAGGGATGGTTTAAAATGGTCAAGAGTCATTTAAAGTTTTTATATTTTTGTGTTGGATAAATTATATTTATTATATCGATCTAATCTAGAATAAATGTATATGCGGGAATTAGAAAATAAAATAGCAAAAGATTTCAAAAGGAATTTCTGATATAAAAGTAAATCTTGGGTGATTAGCCGTGTATGATAGTTATCCAATTTGTAGCATTGTCAAAGAATAGTTCTTAATGGCCGGGAGTTTCAAGCCTGCCTCCACCATTCTCTCCATTTTTTCCTTTCCAATAACCAAGAGCATAACCTAAATAAAATTACTGTTTAGTTCTCTCATAACTATAATCATAATAATTTCTGAAGTAAATTTCTTGCCCGCATACTTATTCTTTTATAACAAGTTACTCAATCAATGTTATTTTTTCTTTCCCCCAAATGCCCCTGAACCCCAAAACATTGTGAAAGGTTGAAATCTTTATGGTTTTCATTTTTTTTTAAATCTCAAAAGTACCACTTAAATCATTATCATTATCATTGTTTAACTGATCTTGATAATTAGAATTAGATTTTTGTTCCCTAGTAACTACTTTTATTATTATTATTTTTTAATACAAAGAAGGGATATTTTAAGTAAATAAATGATACAAAGCCGCCAGGGGCCAGGAAGTGAATAACATTCAACAAAGGAACAAAAAAAAAAAAAGGGTGAGTTACCGAATCCGACGACCTTGCGGTCTCGATCTACGCCGAGAGGGCGAGGAAACAGGCGAAGGCCATGGCGACGCACCGCCACCGGATGAAGCCCTTGCTGCCCCTCTTGATCTGGGTTTGGGCTAGGGTTTGGTCCCTCTCCTTCATCCCCGCGGCCTCCCACAAGTTCCCCACCGACGGCACCGTCATAGAGCTCGACGAATCCAACTTCGACTCCGCCATCGCCGCCTTCGACTACATCCTTGTCGACTTCTACGCCCCCTGGTGCGGCCACTGCAAGCGCCTCTCCCCCGAGGTCACCCCCTCACCTCCCCTCTCTCTCTATCTCTCTCCTTCCCATTTCCTTCTCTCCGATTAAAGATTGTATTTTTTCTGGGGAGCTTGGTCGGACTGTCCAGGATCTGACAATTATTTTGTTGGAGCAATGCAAGAATTAGATCGCCGAGTTGTATTTGCTTTAGGAGGACTTGTTTTCCTTTTAGATCTCTTGATTTCGAATTTCGTGCATGGATGGATCACTTTCGCTCGGTCTAATTAACTGCTTGGTCGGGTTTCAACTTGAACTCAGTGATAGAGTGGAGGTTGTGGTGATCGTTTGTCTAAATATGCGTTCGGTGAGGCAAAAGTGTGGCTTTTGATGAAATAATTTTGTTCAAAGAATAAACAAGTTTTGTCCTTTCGTAGCCTTTTGGTGCAAATATTTGAAATGAGCACACTTTAGTGAGGTGAGCTATGCTTTACTGTGCATCAAATATATTTTGGTTACTTGATACTAGAGTAAGAATTTAGGTGTTTATTCTCTTTCTCTGAATGTATTTATGTTGGTTTTGGTCCATATGTTTTTACTTACTCCAATCTGCTTATTTTGGTTTTCTTTTTCAATGAGGCTATTCACTATGCAAGGTGTACATGGTAAAAAAAGGTTTTTCTTTTCTTTTTTGATGATGTATTGCTTTCTTATGAATGGTAAAGAATTTTGGATTTCTGAACCGTTTAAATGATTGCTCTTGATGGTGCCTTCTTGGGTACGGTCCATTCTATATTAGAATGTTGGATGCTCTTTAGAAGTCATTATCTTAAATTCTTGATTTGAATTCACATATTTTGTACCGCTGGTGTGTGATATCCTATTTCTGAAAGCTTTATACTTGAAATCGGATGGATGACAAAATATTGTCTCCTATTACTAGCTTTGAAGTGACAGAGATCATTCATTTTCTATTAACTTGCAGTTGGATACAGCTGCTCCAATTTTATCTGGGCTGGACAAACCCATCGTGGTTGCTAAGATAAATGCTGACAAGTATAGAAAGCTTGCTACCAAACATGAAATAGAGTATGCACCTTATGCCTTATTTTTTTTGAACCCTTAAGGTAATGTTCAGTATTTTCCTTTACAATTAATATGCTGAAGCTTTAGCTTCGTTGAACATTCTTCTTCCTTTTGTTTTTCTACATGCAGTGGGTTTCCTACGTTGAAGATCTTTATGCATGGTGTACCTCTTGAGTACACTGGTCCAAGGAAAGCTGAAATGCTTGTTCGTTTTCTAAAGAAGTTTGTTGCACCTGATGTTTCTCTTCTTGAGTCAGATTCTGCAATTCATGGTTTTGTGGAAGCAGCTGGCACACAGTTTCCTATATTTATTGGCTTTGGCTTGGATGAGTCTGTAATTGTTGAACTAGCCATTAAATACAAGAAAAATGCATGGTTTTCTGTAGCAAAAGGTTTCTCGGAGGACATTATGGTATCATATGATTTTGACAAAGTTCCAGCACTTGTATCTCTTCATCCCAAATATAAGGAGCAAAGTGTGTTCTATGGTCCTTTTGAAGGTGAGTTAAATAAGTACTTTTACATTTAATGGGTTGGGCATGGACATAGGGGCCAGGCAAGGTAACCTAGGCTGAAATGGAAATTCATCTTGTTACCATAATATATAACTTTGCATTTTAGAAAGCTAGACTAGCTAATAACATGCCAAATTCTGTGTGCATGCTTGCATGATTAGATTGAGGAATAGAGGAAACTGCATACCAAGTTTTCATTATTGTGTCTGTGACTGTCCATGTTAAGGGCATTCACTTATGGATTTAAATGTAGCTTTCTTGACACACTTTAAGCACTTTGATACTTGGTGTCCTCAGCAATTTTTTGCGCAAAATTCTTGCATTGTTTTAGCAATCCTCAGTTTTTAGTTCTTGATGTTTTTGCCCCCCTCCTCCTCCTTAATCCATGTTCATGCATTGAAATGGTTCGGTGACTATGTATTTCCCTGTTTCTTCCTATTTGTTTTTCTCTTGAACACATATAATATGGCATTTCATCCATGGAATACAGTATTATGAGGTCCTTTTATTAAACTTACAGGGCAATTCCTGGAAGATTTTATACAGCAAAACCAGTTGCCTCTTACTGTGCCCATTAACCCTGAAACACTCAAGTTGTTGACCAATGATGAAAGGAAAATTGTGCTGACAATTATGGAGGATCAGACAGATGAGAAATCTTTGAGTTTGATTAAAATTTTGAGGGCAGCTGCATCTGCAAATCGTGACTTAGTTTTTGGATATGTTGGGGTCAAGCAATTTGAAGAGTTTGTTGATACATTCGACATCACTAGGAGTTTTAAAATGCCTATAATGCTTGTTTGGGACAGGAATGAAGACTATCATCTGGTAAATTATAAATATTGTTCAATGAATTTTAGGTGCTCAATTGACTGTATGCATGGTTGATTTTTTTTTTTTTTTTCTGTTATGGATTTGCTTTCCTTCCATTTCTGCTCATTATATAACTTTTTTCAATTGGATTAGGTTGCTAGCTTCTTAGTGGATCTTGTTTAGATTCTTGGGCATCATGATTCTTCATACAAGATCAATAGAAATATCGATACTGCCACTCATCAATATGTGATAGAATGCATAATACTCTCTCAGTTAGTAAAAGTATTGACTGATAACTATCGTTCCAGCCTTTGTTATGCAACTTATGCTTGCAAATCTGTTAGCACATAATTTGTATTGTAACATTATACATGTATCAATAGCTAAGGTGCAGCTGTTGTGGTGATTGTGTCCTCATAGTTTCTATATATGTATTTAGAAGTATCACCTTATGCAAGCTGATACTAGAAGATATGATTTTTCAAGTAAGCAATCACCTTTCGACTGCCATCAAAGACCTTTTTTGTTATATATTAGATGGCGTGATGCTGCACAGTTGTGTGGTTACCTTTGTTGTTGGGTTAGTTTTGCTAATTTTTTGTTGATTCATGTTTCATTGAGGGTGTGCTTGCGAGATATATCTAAAGCCTCAAGTAGAATCAGCATAAAGATGTGAACAAATACTAGAAGGTTTGGTTGGATTGAACATAGCATCTTTTTTTTTAATTAAAAAAAGGAAAAAAGTAAAAGTTATGTGTCCATGAAGGTTTCCCACCATTTTATTTGGAGTTATAATGGTTAGCCCTTAGCACTGGATTGCATCAACTTTATTGATTTTTCTGTTAAAGATGTGCAGCCAGTGAATCATTTGTCCTGAAAGGGATGCTTGCCTTCACCCCTCTTTGAGGGTTTTTGGTTGTCTTTTTTTCTTATCGTATATGTTTAACTTAGCTATATATAAATGCATGCACATATGGACACTGACTGACATAGATATTCATAGTGTATTCAAAACAATTTTTTCCACGTGACTGAAGTTTTTTGTTGTGTAATGTGGGGCTCTGAGAAAGGTAACTTGAGATCCCTATTAATTGGTAGGCTATGCAGCTCCAAACACACTGCTTATATCTCACTGTAATTAGCATATACACCTTGCCTTGTGCCTCCACCTTTATAAAGAGTTGAGTCAACTTAAACTTGGTTCTTTCTCCATTGTTGAGATATTCTGTGCATATCATACTGGCAAGAAACCTTCATCAACTCATTAATTCATCATACCGTAAATCCCTTATGGACCAAACTGTCATTTCTGCTTGTACTTCATTTCCAGCTACATATCCTCAACTTTGCAAAATGGTTATATTGCTCTAATATTCTTCTTTCACCACAGTGCTTTATAATTCATGATTTAATCTGTCAAACTATTAGTTAATTCTCTCTCAAATTTATTTGATGATCAAGCTCTGACCACCCTACCTACGCATCCTCATCTCCATCCTTTTATATAATCTAACCAAGAAAAGAAGTTTTTCTGGGAACCAAAGAGGGGTGAAAGGAAGAGATTAGTTAGTAAACTGATAAAGGTTGTGTTTGATGTGATTCACATACCTGCTGTCCTATGAAACATGATATATTGATATTAGAACTAGGTGGTTGGGTTGGAGGCCCCGGCAAGGTATTTGCTATCCCTACAATTCCAAAGTGATGTTGGTTTTAGTAAAATCTAAACAATAAAAAGTATAGAATCATAAGTAGTCATAGGCTTCCTTAATTATTTCTTGTATTTATGAGCATAACTTTCCGCTATCTACTTGTGTTACCATTTTCCCTTTTTCCAATTACTTTTATTGGGCAAATTCCACCAATTTTGAGGAATACATACTTGACTCTTTAGATATAAATATGTGGTTGCTTTTTCTTACATAATTCTTGATTGTTGTGTATGTGTAGACATATGATGAGTCCTGCAGGCATAATTCTATTAGAGGTTTGCTAGCTGCATAAAATTTGTGGGCATCCGCAAAATTTGGAACTGAAAGCTGTTGGAAATAGAAACTGAGCATTAATTGTTTGGGAAAAGCCAGGAAGAACCTTCTCAATATTATGCATATACAGCATTTGGCCTTGTCCTGTCTTCCCTCACATTTTTCCAAATAATGACCTGATTTTTCAGGATTTAATTTTCTAAGTTTATTACAATTGGTATTGAACCATATGCTCAGCAAAGCGAGATAAACAATCTATACCAGGCTAAGATAATATATTGCATGTGTTCATTGTCTTGTATGCTTATTTTGCTTCTTTACTCGATTACTGTGATGTTCTGTGTGTTGGTTACACTTTTCTCTTGGCTGTTAGCATATAAATTGAATGCTTAGTTTGGTCCTTCAGGTTATTCCTGGCATAATAAATCATTAAGCGAAGTTCCTAATTTTTCATATGTCAAAAGTTCTTTTTTTACTTGGATATTGGTTGAATACTGGTAATGTTGTAGGCTGTACATGCATAGAAGTGCTACTTCACATACCATGCTGTTACAGAGCTTTTTGTTATTTCTTCCCTCATAGACTGTTCCTTCGGAAGCTAGTTCACACAACACTTCAATATCAAACTTCTTATGTATGTGCTGATTGGATGCTCTTTCATTTAGGTTGTAGGTTCAGAAAGCCTAGAAGATGAGGATCAGGGGTCTCAGATAAGTCGCTTTCTTGAAGGATATAGAGAAGGAAGAACGATAAAGAAAAGAATTAGTGGCCCTTCATTGATTGGTTTCATTAACTCACTAATAAGCATCAGAACAGTATACCTTATTGTCTTTGTGGTTGCTGTTCTCATGCTTATCCAATACATGAGCAGTCAAAGTGCAGATGTTCCTCAGACGAGACGAACTCAAGCCAGGGATGAAGGTGGAGATGGGTCTGCTGCAGAGAGTGAAAGCCACAGGGGTTATCAACCCGGAGACAAGGAAGACTAGAGATGAACTTTCAGTTCATGACATTCTGATACCCATTTGCTCTGGGGATCTGTTTTGAGCTTTTTCTCTGGCAAACTAGTCACGTCTGATGGTTACAGAGCCATAGCATTCCATTATAAAAAGCCATCCAGAAACTTCAGTTGATTGGGGTAGCATGTTAGCATGATTCAAGATGGTATCTGGTATTTTGTAGAACAAATATTATTTTAATTCCTCATATGAGCATTTTCTTTTGGGGCTTGATATGATGTTATTCTTCCGCAATTCTTGTGCTGATATTACGTCCCGGTATATGTTTTGGCCAAAATATGACTTGGCTCTTATTCAACAATTCTCCTCATGGAAGGTCAAGTGTTTATCAGCTGTGCTATAAAGAAGAAATTGCAAGCATGCAAAGAGCATTCCTCACCCTGACAAATCATCAGGAAGTGAAAAAAAACAATCATGGTCTGTATGAATCAGAAAGTAAAAAAAAAAAAAAAAACATCAATTGCCACATTTGATCTGAATAAGATATAAATTTGAAAACTGCATGGTGAACCCGCAAATTTCATTTCTCTTCGAGTATCAGAACTCTCTCATAACCCAAGACTTTCCTAATGAACACACTAACAGATAATCCAGACGAGACGAGAGAAAGCAAGTAACAAGATTCCCAATTACTTATAAAAATCAAAAGTCCATGGTAAAACCCAGACGGCAATCCCGGAATCTCTGGAGGATGCTTTCGACTGCAGACAGGAAATCATGCTGCAAGCTTCACAGATGCCACAACATCTGTCAGGTACATGATAACTTCATTATTTCCATGAGAGAGAGAGAGAGAGAGAGAGAGAGACCATTGATCTCAAAACGTAAACCACCTAGATACATTGCATTTATCACCAGATACCAACATGTTCTAAGCCATCAGGCAAAGTGCAATATTCCAGATTTTACCAGGCACTGTTACTTCTAAAATGAACCATGCAGATGCTGGAGGCATCAAAACTCCCAAAACCTGTATTCTTAGGAGCCATGATAGTCAAGTTGGGCTTGCCATAGATAGGATTGAAGCAGTGATAGAACAATAAAGAAAATTTGTAGGTTCAATCTTCTGCCATCTGATATTGCTTTGTATTAATGGCTGGAGACAACAAAAGGGAATGTCTACACAGGTGCAAAGTTGCAAAAATAAATAAAAGAGTGCTCCATGCTTTTCCTCCAAAGGCAATGAATTGTACTCTAATGTTACATTGAAGCAACGAAGCGAGCCTTGCATGGACTATTATGCTTGCATAATCACAATTATGCATTGAAGAATGCATACACAAATATATTTGATGGAACGTAAAATAGATCTGGGATCCTGCCTCTGTGCATATGTCCATGTGTCTTGCCCATGCTTGGCCGAGGGCATTGAGGAATCAGTATACAGTCTACACTACTTGCTCATTGATAACATCTGTTGGAGTTGAAGCACTTGCTGCTGTTGCTCTACAGGTAATGAATTCAATTGCTCAGGTGTTAGCCTCAGTACTTGCTGCAGAAGAGCTGACTCAACTTCTGGTATAAGCTGCACCAGGAAGAGAAATCAAGTGGACCATTAGCATAACTTGGATTCGACACACAGCCATGCATGCACAAGAAATGGATAACAAAAATTAGTGAAGATGAAAGGACTGGAGGCCTGGACTGTACATTGCCATGGCATAGATTCGATAAAAGAGGATCATAAAATAACTTCAATGTGATAAAATTAAATAAAATCCTAATACATTGTAGGCTTTCTTCACATTGATGTTAAGTAGTAGTTCTATATCTTGGTTAGAGCTTTTGTCTCATTGATGGAGCTCAAAAAAAGCAATGGACCAGTTCCCTGATCATTGCAGTCAAGGATGGCTCTGACCAGGCCCTACTTTAAATACAAGTTATTTAGTTAAAAATTTAGATCTTATATACAATCTGTAAATGAGGAATTCTTTTTAGCAAACCTTAGGAGTCCAAGTCTGGGAGAATTTTAGTTTTATTGTTTTCTCCCAAAAGGACTCAATCTGGAAAGCACTTGCTGGCCAATTAATCCAAAATCCAAGTTAGGAATGATTTCTGCTGGCTGTTTTAGGATTTCTTGTTTCCCCTTTTCCAAGGTCCTGATTAGGAAAGATGGCAATCAGTGAACTCTGTTGAAGGGCATTACAAGCAGATTAATGGCATCATACCTGGAGTTATACTTGAAAGAAAAGGCCCAAGCCTCCTCTCTCCTCTTCTTATCTACTTTCTTCCTTTCTTTCATATTTTCCTCATCCTTCCACTTAACACTTTTTGAGGACGAGCCTTGGCACAATGGTAAGGCAGCTCCATTGTGACCTGGAGATCACGGGTTCGAATCATGGAAACAGCCTCTCCGCATGCAGAGTAAGGCTGCATACATTCGGGCCTTACCCAAACCCCACAATGACGGGAGCCTCATGCACTAGGCTGCCCTTTTCCTCTGTTGTAACAAATTCCTGTGTTACACAACATATTCGAGCTGAGATTCAGATCAAGTTTGACATCAAATCCTTCCTTTCTCTCAGCTGTAAAAAAATACCTGCTGTTACACAGCATGTTGCAAGCTGAATTTTAGAGCAAGTTAGACATCAAATCTTTTATATTATTTGCCCAACAAGAGAAGCAAAAAGCAGCCAGACAGTTCAGATTAAATCATATATGAAACTTAATCCACAGTAAATTCATATTTTGTAGCCTGAATTTCAAATGGAGCGACACCAAACAGTATCAGAGTAAACCTGATCCTTCAAAATCTCTACATCTAAAGATTTCCCTAGTCATAGCATGATATGGAAACTTGAGAGGCAGGAAATAGCACCATGGCTAGCATTTTGCTTCTGAACAACATGAAGAACAACTCACCAATTTTAAACAAGCTGTGGAGAAGACACATAAGAAGCTCTCAATAAGGTACATCACCTTTGTTAAGTGAAAGCCAAGGAACAGTAATAAATATCATCCTGCTGAAATTGAAGAACCCATGTTTGAAACTTTGTCGATTGATGAGACTACGATCAAAGACATCCTCCACTACAATAGTGGAAGATCAATTTAAGGGTTCCTTACAATTGGAGTATCAAATGCCAACCCCAAATGAGCATGAGGATCTGACCATTAAATCAAAAATAAGCCCTCGTCCGATTGCAGCAGTCAAGATTCAATACTTCAATGATCTAGTCTTTACCAACCTTCCTGATTAAGCATTATGTGTAGTGCTATCTAGACACTTGACAAGGATGCCAGATGTTAAAGTGTCCCTATAACATTAACCATCCAGCATCTTCCCAACTATTTGTGGTTGGATTTGTACATCCTTATTTACCAAGTATTCCTATTTAGTGCCATCATTGATGTTACTTCAAGTTTCACCATATTTTTATCACAACCCATATCCATGTTATCTTAGGTCTTCCTTCATTTTCTCACAGCCTTCAACGCAAACTAAAGTACCTCTTCCTAAAAGCCTCCTCATATCTTTGTTGTACAGGTACACGTTTAAGTGTCCCGAAGTGCCAGAAAATGGCAGTACATGAATATATTGCATATACACACACATATGAAATAGTACATACATAATGTAACATATCCATATTGTGTACTTCAGCTATCTCAAATCCTAGGCTATTTAAGTCTCCTTGGATACACCTAAAATTAATTAATTAAGATGTGTTCAAATATTTACGTTGACAAATAGTTGCAATAACTATTTCTAAGAGAAACATTAGCAAATACCTTAGCAGCATTTTGGTGGGGGCACCAAGATCAGACACAGATTACTGGGCCCTATTTGGTTTACCTAGCCATGTGTCAAATTTTGTAATCAACTAGAATTGAGTCCAGTAATAAGTTGAGGTTAGTTGATTTGTCTTAACCCTTAACCTAGTCAGTATTTTGAGTCATGTACATCAATTATGAGTTCAGTATGAGCCTGATTTTTATACAAGAGAGGAGGTCACCCTATTTTGGAGTTCCACCAGACCACATCCAGGAGTTAGAGGCCGCTACATCAGCCCATTGGATTTTGTGTGACAACCCAGGATCCAAGATACTTCCAGAAACCCTGATTCTTTCCAGATGTCCTCCGGATGCCCAGATTCCTCCCCAGATGCCAGAGCTTATTCCTAAACTAGGGCATCCATGATTCTAAAGGTCCATCTGCATCCCAGCCCAAAGAAATCAAGCCTAGGTGCCAAGCCCAAGCCCTTAAAGAAGCAAGATTCCATGGAATATTCCTCTACCAGGCTACCAGGCCATCCCAGCTTCTAGAGGCCCAAACCCATGCACCCAAGCCCCTTGCTGCTCCTAGAGGCCCAACACGCCCCCCTAGGCGTCCTTGAAGTATTGACCAAGTCCAAGTTGAAGAGAAGAAGGAGAAGACCAAGTTTATTCCTAACCTAGTTGGGATTTCTAATCCTTTTAAACTTTGTAATTCTAACATAGCTAGGAAAGGACTTGTATTCCAATTGGGAAGAGGACTTGTAACCCAAGTGTAACCATGGTTAGTGAGGGCATGGGAACTCTATAAATACCCCACCCCTCCCCTTCTTGTAAGCATCTTTTTCTTATGAATAAACCTTGCTGAAATTTTGTGAAATTGTCTTGAGTTTGAGTTTTGGTTCTCTCTTTGAGTGCTCTCCTTGTGTTCCCGGATTGAAACCCCGCTGCCCTAGCATCTCTTGGTGTCCCTGGAGATCAGCCACGCCCAAGGAACAGGAGTCCTTGCTGCCGTCCAAGCCCAAGAGCTCCTTCCCCAACTGCCAGCTTTTAGCCATAATCCTGATTTCCTTCAAACCTAGTTCCTTTTCTAATTTTTATTTGCTGCTTTGATTAACCTTTGACGCTTGCAGGATCCCCGAGATGCTTCCCCTCCCTAGAGGAGGCCTTCTTTGCTGCCCGGACCGCCCAGATTCGCCATCAGATTCAAGAAAAACAATGCTTCTTCTTCTAAGCTCCGATCAGAGTTATGAGTGATCCCTGCTGCTTCTGAATTATCATCTCTGACTGGTATGAACCATTCCCTTCTCTGATTATCTGATTTGCTTGAAGTTAACTATCCTAAGCCGAGAATTCCTCAATTTCCGGGTACTGTCTTTTTTTTATCTTGCATGATTCAGCCTGCGATACGATGATTTCTTAGAATTGCTGAATACCTGCTAATTCTTTACTTTGCTTTGAGAAATTAGCCATCAAACCTAAATTTAAAAATCCCAAAAAAATTAGTTTACTACTTTTACTGCATATTTAGCATTCTTAGAGTCATCCCGCATCACATTTGTTACTAGGGAAATGCTGATGACATGTCTTGTAACTCATATTCTCATTTACTAATTAAGTATACTATTTTAGTCATCACCTATCTTTCTAAATTTGGTCCCCAAAATTTCATATAATCTTTATCTCAATTACCAACCTGGTGTATTGCATTCGTTTCTTTTTGTCTTCACATGAGTGGTTAAGATCATTTTAGTGAAGCAAAAATGGTAGATTTGAATGTGTTGCTATTAGGAAATAAACTTGTAAGCAGTTTTGTTAGGACACAGAGATTCTCATAGAGTACTTAGTTTAACTTCCAACCAGATGTTATGCACCATTTACGATAATAATGCCATGCTCTTAACCAAGGTACACCATCTTAGTACCGGAATACACACTAGTGCCACCCTATTACTATGTTAGTACACTTGTTATGGGGGCTTGTTTGGCATACTAAGTGTTGGTACACTCGACACTATCCAGTTCGGTAAAGTATGGCATACAATGAATGCCTTACGGGTGTTCTTTAATAGGGCTGTTTTACTAAAACCATTATCTCACTGTGCATAAAGTGTTGATTACTTCAAACAAAGAGTCCTCATGCCACTCCCAAAAAGAGTGTCAGACATCGATAAATTTTATTGATGTAAATAGGATACTTCAAAGTGTCCATACATGTTGTCTCATGTCATGTTCAATTTAGTTTTGCTTTGTTTATCCTTTAGTTTAGTCTTAATTTAAGATTTATTCTGTAAAATGAAATTTCAATAAGAAAAAAAAGCATCTACAAGTGCCAACACTTCAAAAAATTAATATATGGAGTATCCAAGTTCTGCAATCTCCATTGTGGATTCCGTATTAGTACCATGCTGATATGGTATCAGTACACATGATACGGGGATCAATTCGGCATACAGAGTCTTGGTTCCATATCGTATCATATTGCCTAGTACATGGCAATATGCACTGATATGGTAAACCTTGACATCAGTTCTACACATCTAATGAGAGATCAAGGATATGTCTAAAAGTCATCATCCAATAATCAACTTCAGAGAAAAATACTTGGTTGGACTTCATTGAATTCTAGAAGTCAATAATATGATCTCGTACATTACATCACCCGAAGGACTGCTAGAGTGGCCAAGCTCAATAGAAGAAAATTGGTGCAACTCCAAACAGCAATGTCCTAGTTCAATTAGACCATTATCATCCCAAATCAGTGCAATCAAAAATGGCTTTCACCCATCCTTTGCTTGTGATGCTAGTTTTCTTATTTATTTTAAATATTGATTTTTATATGAAATATGTCTTGTTTGAAAGAGGTTATAAATCTGGAATGTTATTATCATACTTTCTTATCGATGGTGAAACAAGTTGGTAAGAAGTCATCTATAATAGATCACCTAGATAAATGGGTACAGGAAATTTCCATCCAAGATTTAATAGCTGGTCCACACTTATCCTAGGCAAAATCCTAAAGGATTCTTTTCAGCAAGGGAGATGCTTTGCAACAGCTATTAGTAGTGCACATGAAAAGGTCTTCAGACCTGTCTATTGCTGCCTGGGCAATTCGATACTCAACCATCCCTTGCGCCACATATAACTTCCCACTAGTCACACCAATCTCGTTGTGCCATGTGGCATGAGGATCGTTTTGCATCCAAGAAACGGGGGCACCTCGTGACATTACTCTTTTAGCTAACTTTAAAGGTCCAACTCTGAAAGGATTTTTAGTCTGATTGTCAAGTCCCAAAATGATTTGATCAGGAAAGCAATTGCCCACCAACGATTCCAGATCAGGAATGATTTCCACTGGCATGGTTCTTCCCTTTTGAATTTTAATCCACAAAGGATGCAAATTGGTTAAGTTTACTGAAATGCATTAGAGCCTCACTGCAAAACCAGACAACTGGCATTGTACATGGAACTAATTTTGAATAAAAAGACTGTGGGGTCCTCTCTTCTTTTTTTCCTCGTCTTCTTCTTGTTCTCTTATTTTCTCCTATTTCCCTCATCCTTCCACGTAATCTTCCTCTGCTCTGAAACAAATTTCTTCTGTTACACAACTGATTTCTTGCTGAAGTTTGTCTCGAGTTAGACCTATAATATTTTCTACAATATGTCCAATGAAAGAAGCAAAAAACAGCCACGAAGTTCAGACTAAATTAGATCCAAACCCTAATCTGCAGCAGACTTATATTTCTAAGTTTCTAACCAGATATCAACTGGAGATACATCATCCATGGAACATACCTTTCTCTGTAATAGCAAGCACCATTCCCCAACTTTTAAGCTGCCACTTGGTAAATTGACTATATGAAAATCTGTTAAGTCTTTTTTTTTTTGGTGTTACCAGAACAAAAGTGTTCAAATTCATTCCCAAGACAAAATCACTCCTTCTGAAACTCCTTAGAAATCACTATAATGGCCTCCAGTAAATCAATAAAAATCCATGGTAAACTTAATTTAAACTTCAGACAAGGCCCTACAGATACTAACACAGTCCTCCACCCTAACCCAAAGAAATGAAAATAACAATAATAATAACCCAGAAGAACTCTTTCTGATGGATTGTTTCATTTATGCTTGTTCAGACTAGACGGGTTAAGCCCATAGTGCATTAAGCTTGTTTTAAGTATTAGAAAATAAAGATATGAAATACAATTAAGATATAGCCTTCACAGATAAATCCCTCACATGTCTTTTCTTCCATAGTTGGTTGCACTTTAGCTCCTGCTACAATAAATTTAATTCTCGCAGATTTCATGAAATAAAATTTCATGTTCTATGATCAACAGATCTAGAACTTTCAGCTGATTAAATAGTCATAACTGTTATAGCATTCTCTCAGTCAAATTTACATATACCTGTCTATTGGATACACTGAAAATAGTCAAAATACATGTTGATCCAAATGAAGGAGAGACAGGAAGCAGAAAATAAGATAATGAAAGAAAGTTCAGAAAATAAAATAAACATGTAAGTCCTACGTAAAAATATGCTCCAAGAGCCTACGAAACAATCAAGGGTTGGCATGACAATAGAAAGCCCAGAACTTTTTGATATAATATCCATGAGTAAATACCTGAGGCATCTGTTTGTCTGAATGTTGCACCCCATCAACACCTATCATTTGACTCACAGATACTGAGTAAGTGCCAACTGTTTGAGCTGAACTAGGTTTATTGGAAGTAGAGTAGCTATTCATCAACTGGGGAGCACCACTTCCATCTTCCAGTCTACGTAGTTTTGAAGGATGACTTATGCGTTCTAATGTATCACCTGGCATTCCTGTTTGCTCCACCAAACCCACACCTAAACTTTGTGTGCTAGTTCTGGATGCCCAAGTTGGATCATGGCTAACCAAAGCAGATGTTCTGACTTCCTTTGAAAGCATCTCCAATCCACCCAATGGTAATTGGTAATTTGATGAGCCAGTCTGTTATACAACCACAGTTCAGCAAAGGGAAAGGAAAACTGGGATATGAATACCAAAATAGATTTAGAAAAATCAAATATGTAAACATACACAAGCCCTGGAATATTCTGAACTATGTGAATGTTCAGGAGATAAGGTTTCCTTTAAAACAATCGAAACAAACATGCAAAAATACAGTATAATAACAGAAAATGGCACTTGCAATCTTTTGCTCAGTCCTGTAAGAATGAAATTCCATATCAAAACTCAGATTTTACACCACACTTCAAAAAATACTTTTTTTCTGGTACATTTCAACTTATTCAGTGGATCCTAATATATCCAACAATAAAGATACAATGGGTAAGAAAATAGCAAACATCAATAATATGGTTGATACTAATTAGTGGTGCTGCAAGCATGAAACACAATTGGATGCTTTAACTAGATAATAATTGACAATGAGAACTAAGTAGTATTATTTTCTTCAAAGCACATATTGTAAAACTACATATCAGCTGATATGTCTAATGCTGGTCCTGAACCATAATAAAGAAGATACAATCAGATAGGCTGGAAATTATTTGAAAAAATCAATTTATGAAATAAATCAGCACCCAATAATATGCTCTTGCCAACATGCATCCTATACGATGGCTATAACATGGATAGCTATGAATCAGATATACAATAGTACAAAGCTTGGCCTGAACTATAGGACCATACATGGATTCATGCCCATCATTATATTTAGTTCTCCATATGGTGTATATAATCAGCTATGCATTTAACAGTGACAAGACTTGCCTGAGACATTGGAGGATGAGGCAAAAGTGATTGCTGGAGGCTTGTGTTCGGGAGTGCCAGCTGAGGATGTTGTACTGAAGGTGCAGCTTCAGTTGGTCTAGGGTGTTGCTGTAGAAGAGGGGGCTGAATCTGTGGTATGAGGCCTTTGGATGAGGGTAAAGGTGGATTTGGCTGAATAGATGGGCCACCAAGAGGCTGGGGACGTATTGATGATGTTATGGTAGCTCCAGATTTGCCTGGTCTTGTTCCCTGATGGAGAGCCTGGGCTTGTGGTGGCAAAGGGTGCTGATATGGAGGTTGAACAGGGACATTGGACAGTGGAAGTGCAGATTGATGTAAAATTGTTGTGTTTTGTTGTACATTGGGCCTAGACAACATTCCAACCAGTGCATCCTTTTGTGAAGGTGTTTGGCCATGATGAGATGAAGGTTGGGGGGCCAAAGTTGATGAACGCTGACTATTTGTCATTTGCATCTGCAGCCAAACAATTACAACAGCATTTGTTGTTAAACAAATTCAATATCACTATACCAAATAAACCTGTGCATCCTTCTGAGGGAAATGGGACAGACCATTTGTGGTGTCACCATGCCAAGCATTATCTCTGCCTGCAACAAGGACATAGCACCAAATTCCAAATTTTCAGGTTATCAAATATAAGTAATAGGCAATTACTGAATAAAATCACATCATATCAAAGAATGATGATGATGAAGCAAGAAAAATCTAAGGTAAATCTGAAATTTGAACTACATAAACCAGTTGTGGATAATGCTATAAACCAGAAGTATGCATTGTTAAGGTGGCAACTGATGTTTGTGGGGAAAGAAAATCTGACAAGAACGTGAGATTTCCCAATGTTATCTGAGAGTGACTAAAACATAATATGATACAATAGTCATATAAAAACAAAAATGTCATCAAGAAGCACCTTCTATCCTGAGCATTTGCTAAATTCCTACCATTAGGGGTCAGCTTGGTTCATTATAAATCTATTCAAATGAAAAGCATATTTCAAGATTTGTTAAAAGCTTGATTATTTATTAATTAGAAGAAATAACCTCTCTATTGATATAATGATCCTCACTTGAATTGCTTAGTAGACAATCTCAGGGCAAATAGCTCACCATTGTAATATAAAGAAAAAATCCCAGTATTAAAGTTGAACAAATGCAAAAGCAACCTGAAAGAGAGCCTTTGGCAGCTGTGGACTCCCTTGCAGTAGTTGTTGAGCCAGTGCCTTGCTTTGAGTAGCCAGAGCCTGTAATCAAACTAATGTCACAACCTTATGGTAGGCATGCATGTGTGTGTGTGTGTGTGAGAGAGAGAGAGAGGGGGGGGGGGGGAGAGAGAGAGAGAAAGAGCACAAAAGAATGTCCTTCATCACTGACATAATTTCATTCAATTGATGTTGAGACATCCTAGCCAGATAATGTGTCTGGGTGTGTGTGTGTGTGAGAGAGAGAGAGAGAGAGAAGAAAGAATGACCTTTATCTCAGACACAATTTCATTTAATTGGTATCTAGACATCCTAGCCAGATAATGAGTCAAGGGATCATTTCCCATTCCAGACTGGCTTTGTAAACCACTTTGGATGCTAGAAGTCTGAGCTCCACCTAGAGCTCCAGCCATCAGAGATGCAGCTGTTGCAGCTAATGTCAGACCTATAGGTTGATGAAGACTTGAATCCCCAAGGATAGGGGGTCCACCTAACTGCTTCTGAGCATCTGCAAATTTACATTAAGAGCGTTAGCAAAGAAACTGGTGCAAGCAAATTCAAGACTTGAAAAAACACAAATGCAAGAACTAAGGGCCTGTTTGGTCTTATTGTTGTTTTTTTGTGTTTCTGTTTCCCCTGCAAATAAGAGAAATACGACATGGAGATTGATGTTGAAGATAGCATTTGCAAAGAACTCCTGCCATTCATTGCTTTTCTTTTTTGCTTTTGTTTGAAAGCAATGAATCTTTGCTTCCATAAGCTCTAAAGGTTTTACATACAATTTAAAAAAATAAAAAAGCCAGGCATATTCAGTCTAGTTTAATTTTCTTCTCAGATTTTGAAAACAAAAACAGAAGTGATGCTAAACAGGCCCTTAACTGAAGCAGAGAGGGGGGGAGAGAGAAAGAAGTCAAACCAAAACTTGATGTCAACCCTGGTCCACCACGACCCTGCAACAAAAGTTACCAATTTACATATGAAATAGTTTCCTCATCAATTATCATAAAATTGTGTCTTTGTCCAAAAAACGCTTTGCATCCATTGACTGATAATAAAGACTAGTTGCAATTTTATCTAGATGGATCATTGGAAGAAAAACACATCTTAGAGTCAATCATTATGATAATTTGCCACTTGATGCTAGGGCAAGAAATTTAAATATCAGATGTCCCATTAGTCAGACCCTGAGCCAACCATAAAACATACATACAATTACCAAATGATTTTTTTCCCCAAAATTCAATACCAAAAAAAAAAAAAAAAAAAAAAAAAAAAAAAAATCATCGACATGCATTCTAAGTCCTATTTCCTATTGGTAAAAGCAAACCTTTGCATTCCAAAACTTCTTTCTTAGCAGTAGTTAAACTAACTGACAAGAATAGCGCAGATATAGCAAATTATCAATCACGAAGGTAAACCTACATCCATCCCCATACTATTAGTTTATTACATAACGTAACTGGAATAGAGGATTCAAATGGTTTTTCTAAGTAGATAATTATATCGGACCTGGTCTCTGTTCCTGTCAGCATTTTTATCATTTTCTGCAAAATCGACTCGTAACTGACGGCCATTTATTTCATAGCCCTGAAGATTGCGACGAGCACTAAGAGCTGTCTCTTCATCCTTGTACTCGCAAAACCCATAACCTTTGGGCTTTCCAGTTTCTCTATCCAATACTAGCCTGCACCAAAATATTAGATCATTATTTAGCATAGAGAAGACAAACAGGTCTCTATGAAATGTTAAAACTTTCTGCGGTCACAGGCATTGCATTATCTTCTGATTAGTCACTTGGACAGTATATCAGAAATTAGTACACAGAAAGTTGTGACACACCTTAGCCTGTCAGCCAGTGATAGATCACATGATGACACTCTCTGATGTTTGTTAAAAAGAAAGTTGAGTATTCAGTTAGTTTCATGCCTATGCAATATGTCAGATAAAACCTTTTTTTATTTTTTTTTATCAAAAGGACATGAGATCAGCATGCAAAGTTTGTAAGGTGATAAAACAAAAGTCTCGCTACACAAAACAGGACACCTACAAATGTGTTTAGGAACAAAAACAAAAGATTATTAAACTATAACATCACTAACAATAAGGTTGTGGGTTCCAAAAGGGCAAACCATGACATTTAAAAAAGAGCATCCCAGTGCATAAGGTTCCAACCACTGCAAGGTTTGGGAATGGTCACATGTGCGCAGCCTTACCACCACACATAAAGGCTGTTTTCATAACCCAACACACCCCATGTCACAATGGAGCAACTTTAACATTTCATCAAGGCTCATGCTTGGCAATCCATGATATTCTATATACCAAATATTGAAGGGTACTAGAAATCAAGGATTGTGTACCATGATTTGGCCTCCTATCAACGTAGGTATTATAGAATTATTAGGAGAACCTAAATGCATGATCATATAAAGAAGATGGTGGACTTATGAGTGGTTATAAGAAATCAAGTAAAAGAATTGCAAAAAGCATGTAATGTCAAATAACTCAACATATATATAAATCTAAAAAGAATAAATAAAAGATAGGAAGTTTAGTACAACATGTAGCTTGCAAAAAAAGCTATATGATTGAGTCCAAAATATAAGTTTTTTTTTTTAAAAAAAAAGTATGCTTCAGAAATACAATAGGATGAGAAAGAAAAGAATCGGGGGAGGGCTCCACTAAATAAAATTATGACAAGAAAGACAAACAATGACTTGGTAAACATACCACAATTCAGTTTTGGTGGAGCACAAGCACAAATAGCTGTGCAAAGCAGGCAAAGTGGTAATATAGGAGAGCCAAAAATAATACCACTTGAGATATGGAAAATCATTGGAAAACTAGGTCAAATTTATTTAAGTAGCTTATTTAGCAATATCCAGAAAGAGGTCAAACATAAAGGTGGCATGTATTGGTACATCGACTGTCCTAAAATTCAAAATGGTGAACAAGCCTATGTAAAAGGGGGAGGACGATGAAAAGAGGGCTAAGAGAAAAATACTAGCAACTTCGGAGAGCCAATTTTGCTTTATGCCATAATAAACGCTGTCTCTTGCCAAGAAAAATGATGGAGCTGTTTTAGAAGAAGATAAACCTCATCGATTGTTATAAAGATTATTATACAATATCACTAGACACAATTTGGTAGGCATTGAGGAAGACATAAAGCTTTAAAGGTAGTTTAAAATTATAAGGGACATTTATAAAGATGTGCTGACAAGGGTCTGAAATAGTTGTGGTTAAATTAGTGATTTCCAGCCATGCCAAGCCTACAACAAGGGATGGAATCTCCAATAGCTCAGCAAACTACTGTTACTCAGGAGAACCATGGTTTATGTTACTAACAAATGATATTACACTACTTGATGAGATTAGGCAAATTTGGAAAAATGTTCTTGTGGTCAGAATATGTTAAGATAAAGGTTGAGAGTGCAGGTAGTGGAGAAACAAGTGAAACAATGTAAAAGGAGATGGAATTAAAAGTAGGCAATAGTTCATTTTTAAAGTAGCAAGCCAAAAAAATACGTTTCAACTGTATCCTCCAATTCATGCATACTGGCACCAAAGTTGTGCTCCATGTACTTCTTTTAAAATAAACCTCAATTTCAGTATATGTAAGATAAACAAGGTATTAGTGTCTTTATAGCCAGAGATAAGTGAAGGTTGCGATATTTAGAAGATCACTTCCAACTCAGAATTCAAAATTCATAATGTGGGTTTTTGGCTCCTGTGGTTAATAGGTAGCAACCTACTTTTGTGACATAAAATTTGTTCCTTCACTTCTATTAAAAAGTGGTCATTCACTAACAAAAATTACAGTTTAGTCCAGACTTACCTAATTTTGCCTATTTAGGTAACCTTTCTTGTTAATAGAGGAAACTATACATGCTCTCAGCCAAAACAGTCTACCAGGAAATAAAGAAAACAATGATGGATTAGTGCAAACTAAAAGATCTTAACAAACCTTAAGAGTGCATTTGTATTGGATGATTATCCCAAGATCAAGGGTGATGGAGGTGATGAAATCAACGTATTTAGTTATACCAAAATGATTTTGCATGGCAGTGATCTCAAATCGCCTTTACAATTTAAATCACCACACAACCCAATGATGAGATACCCATCCTTGAGATTAGGCATCCAAGATCACCTCATGGCAGTCATCTTGAGTTGAAACTTGAAGACAAGAGTGCCTCTTAGTCCAGCAAAAAATATTTGTATATCAATATACCATTAATATATTATGTTAATATTATATATTATATTATAATATATTGTTAATCATATAATTGTCACGTTATTATTAATGATAATTTTAAATTATAGTAGAAATATATTATTCTAATTTATATTTATATAATAAAATTATTTAATATAATACCTCTATTTGTCTTATTCTCCTAATCAAAACAAATATTAGTATTCAAAATATATATTTAGATATAAATAATAATAATAATAATAATATATATATTTTTATAAGAATATATTAATGATTAATATATTAATAAACATATTAATATTTTATTATAACATATTTTATATGATTAATAAATATATTTTTATGAAATATATTGGGATAATTCCAATATTATATGATCAATAATATTGGATTCCTTGGAATACCAAACAGGATATTCATGAATACTTGAAAAAAATTTAATTATCATAATATAGCATATCAAAAGCGGTGATCTTGGATCATTGGGATTAGATTAAGTGATCTAAGATCACCTTGGTGATCCCATTTGGATCACCAAATGCTGCCTAAGTTATTTGGCAAAACAATCCTATTATTCTAAGCATAACCAATGGTCCAATAGGGCTGATCACATCATCAGCAAAGGCATGCTTTCCAGACAAAAAAGAGTGCATTCAAGAAAACAATCGGTTCACGATCTATAGCTCTAGTACAAGCCGTGAAGGAAAACGAAAAACCGTGATATCAAATAAATGAGACCATAGAATTTTCCAGTCAGTTTGGGAAAAAAAAAAAAAAACTTAAGAGGAGTTATATCGAACATTGAGCGATCCTTTCTAGACGAGCATAATGACCTTAACTATCTCAGTGCCGCAAGGTCAAGACTTCTAGTTTAAATGTAACTCGCCGGTACTTGAAATCCAGTGAAAAAGACGGCATTTTTAAAGAAAAGTGAGAAAAAGGAAAAAGGTTTGATGGTTGATCACCAATACATCAAAAGTATAGGGTTTTAAGAGGTGGCTGACCTGAAGGACGCCACAGGGCCAACCTCCTCACATATCTGTATCAGCTGCTCCTCCGTGGCATCATAAGGTATGTTCCCAACTGCCACAAATCCAAAACGAACGACACATTTAGTTTCAAGACTTCCGGAACTGAGATTAGAAGCAACAAGATAAACAAAAATAAAATAAAATAAAATAAGTGAATCAATAGAAAAACAAAGAAAGAACTACAAAAAGACCATAATACAGCCAGGACAGAGATTCAATGGAATGAAAAGCACCAAAAAAAAAAAAAAAAAGATTTTTCTTCGATGCATCGAAGGAAGAAGTGGTTTCCTGATGACTGACCGAAGACGCAGCGGTGCTGGGAGCTGGCGGAGGCAGCCATGTCATTGCCGGGGTTCAGCCGTCTTCCGCCGCGGCGCCGCCGCTCCTGGTCCCGACCCAAGAATCCTCGGCGAGTGGACCTCGTTCCATCAGTACTTTATACGGACAACAATAAATTCTTAAAAATCGGTTCGAGACACAGAATCTTTAGGGGTTTCAATTCGCGCGTGGAGTGAGATCTAGAGGGGCTGGGAGAGGGACCTCTCCTTTTGGATATAGGCCGCGAGCGCGAGGTATAGATGGGTGGAGGCCTCAGGACAAGTGGGATGGCGATCGTTATATTTCCGGAATTATATAGCGCCCAGTGGAGGAGAGAAGGGAGACCAAGGACTACCGAGGCGGCTGATCTGATGGGACACTCTCGTATACTTTCCGGTAAATGGTAACAGGCCGCAGGGTATCGCTCGAAGGTAGAAGCTTCTACTTTTATCGGGTTGTGCAGTTTTTTTTTAAAAAAATTCCCATTAATTCCGTTAAGAAAATAGGTATAAGAGAGATCTCCATAGCCAATATTCATTCCATAACTTCCGTATGACGCATTTTTTTTGAAAAGAGAATAACAAAATAAGTACCACAGAGTCGTCCTAAATCTAATTGGACTTATATAACTCATATACATGAGTCTCTAAAAAGGCCAAAAAAAAAAAAAAAAACACAAATTAAGATAAAAATAAAGAAATATTATCCTTAACTCAATGGATACTGGTGAAGTTTTTGGGACTGTATACACCTAATCGCTTTTCTCGATGGAAATTTAGGCTATTTCTAAAAAGGAAAAAAAAAAACACAAATTAAGATAAAAATAAAGAAATATTATCCTTAACTCAATGGATGCTGGTGAAGTTTTTGGGACTGTATGCACCTAATCACTTTTCTCGATGGAAATTTAAGCTATTTTGATATTTGGGAGTTAGATACCACCTTGCATTCTTCCATCGAAAGTCCTGCCAGGATTCTTGTGGTTTCGGAATATGTTCCATCCCATCATCTTAGCTTAGTATGAATCTAAGAAAATCACCCTTTCAAGTACAACTTTTAGTACGGCCCTTTTTTTTTCTTTTCTTTTCTTTTTTCTCTTGGTCTTTCTTCGTGTGGGTTGTCCAGACGAGACCTCTTTAGATATTTGGATCTATGATTCAAATTGCAAGCAAATAAGGATCCTTCGGATCAAAAAAAAAAAAAAAATTATGCCAGTTAGTTAAACTAACCCATGTAGTCAAGTTATGAATTTTTCATTTTGAAGCACCAGATTGGGTCTAGGCTATATTTAGGTTAGGTTCTATATTTCCTTTTAAAAAATGCAATCATGTCTTGTATCTATAATGTTTTGCTGATAATACAACCTTCCAATTCTCGCACAAAAAATATTTTCTGCAAATAATTTATTTTTCACGACCAAGTGATGCTCTATTAGTTTTCTATAATTTTCTTATAGCTGTTCTTTTTAATTATATCTTACTGGTCTAAAGGTATTGGGTTGGAATCTTGTTACCATAGATTTATACGAACTTCAACAAATGAATAAGCGATGACAACAACAATAATAATAATTATTATTATTTTAAATTGGTACGGGATATTATAGACTAGCTCAACTCACAAGAAAATCTTAGTTGTTAAGATTTTTGCCAATTACAAATCATAATAACTAACTTTTGGTTGTTAGGATTTTTGCCAATGTACAAATCATGGATATAGTAAAGTTACCAAGGTGATATCTAGAAAAATTGTTTTTATCCTTGAATTTTACCCTTACACTCAAGTGTTAAAGTGAACTATATGTCACTCCAGTCATTAACTTTTTAGGATATTATTAGAGGCAACACATTAGCTTTTTATGGTTAAAGTTTAGCATGGATGATGGACATGTCATATATTGTTTTTCTTTTTCTTTTTCATGTAAAAAGAAACTGACACTTGTGAGTTGGCTTCACCTGTCTTTTTTTTTTTTCTTTCTTTTTTTTTGACCAATCTCTCCGATTCCCTTTTGGCTTGCCTAGCTAAAGCTAGCAATGGTTAATCATTTAACCCTTTAGCTTATTTCAACTTGTAAAATATTGAATTATACTTTTTATTTGGGTCTAGATTTCTAGTATGTTTATTAGATATACCAGATCCAAATTGGTAGGTTATTGACCTATTTTGCATTTGATCCGGTTGATGTCTCGTGCAAGTTGACTTGATTGCCATCCCATGATGCATGCTTCATGTTTCTAGGGTTATAGTACTAATAATCACTCAATGCAAATATTAAGGGATCTTTGACAATTGTATTTAAGTTTAAGAAAACCACATGGATGGATGAGGCATTAGTATGTACCATACAAAAAGGTTATTGTTTTCAAAAAGCTGATAATAATAGTGATAACTAGTTATAACCGGGGACTACTTAATAAAGCAAATTGAAAGAAGAGATACATTCGAATACTTTCTTGTACATATTAAAAATAACCTAATTTTATTCACTAGCTCATTTCCTTTACTGCTTTCCTAATTTCTTAATCATTTAAATTCTATTCATAAATTTAGCTACAAAAAAATCACACTATGTCACTTTTGATCAAGATGCGGTCTCTCTTGATCATCTGCTTTATCGATGTAAAGATCCATGTAGATATGTATTTAATTTTATATTGATTACTTATTGAAAAAATCTTGGATATTTATATATAGTCAAAAAAATTCAAATAATATCTTTCGAGTTGTTTTTTTGGATAAGATTCTAGGTTATTACAGATGTTATCATAGCTGATTCAATCCATAGCCCATGTAGATTAGGAGACACTGTAGCATGAATTCATTGGAGATTATTATGGGCATATATGATAGTTTATAAATAGATTATGGATTTAGACCTTTAGTCTAGTAAGATGTGGGACTTATGGAGAAAGTATGCGAGGATCCATGTAGACATATTTTTATCCTTCTATTGGTTACTTGGTAGGATGATCTTGGATACTTTTTGTTAAAATATTAATAGAAGAAGAGAAAATGAGTGAGAGAAATAAAACTTGATTATCTCATTTCAATTTCATTTGATACATTTTAAGAATTATTTATAATAACATGTAAATTCTATACAAAAAAATAGTACAGGCTGATATAAAATCATGCTAGTAAAGAAAATTATTCTAGACTGATATGTAAATCCTAAAATCATACAATCATGCTAACAAAAAGAATATTATATATTGATATGTGATTCCTAAAATTATGTGATTATCTAAAATAATGTAATCATCTAAAATTATGCTAACACTTATACATAATAAAAAAATTGCAAGTAATATTTTTCAACTAGTATTTTTTGGATGAGGCTAATGCTTTAAATGGGTTGGATTGACTTATGACTCAACCCATGGAGACCCGGCCTGAACCATTTAAAAGAACCCGTAGAGCCGAGTTGGATTCTAAAATTGGACCTATTATATTTTTCGGATCCAGTTTAGATTTATTGAATTCCAACTTGACCCAACTTTGACCCATGTATTTTATTGGATTTATGTGGGTGGATCTTGTCCTTGATGACTTAACCCCAACACTATCTAAACCCATTTTATGTCTTGAATAAAATAAGCAAACCAATCCTAGGTCCCAACCCATCACCCAATGCCAAACTCGAGTCATCTCTAATCTCCCCGTCTCTTTGTCTCAATCTCATAGAGACTCTCAGACTCTCGACATTACTTAGTTTCTATCAATCCATGCCAAATTCCCAAATCTCTATCTCTTTGACCTCCACCAGTTTATCTCCCAGGTTTTTCCCCTTCCTGATTTCTTCTCGTATAAATCCTTAGATTCTTACCAATGAATCAGGAGCTTTGACATTCGATGACTTTGGCATATGGCAAGGTGATAATGTTGGTGAGCTTTTCATTTAAAGGTAAGCCCTTATTCGAAATCCTAGAATCTAGATCTTCATTTTAGAGCTTTTCATCTAGTCCTCCATTCATCTTTGTTCTCCTATGTCTTTCGATAGAAACCCTAGGGCTTGGCCTCCTCGTTGCCCTCCTCATTGTTGGCCACCCACCGGCCCCCTCGCCCTCCTTGTTGTCAGCTACCTATACCTCCTTTACTAGCTCATCCACCGCACCCTCCTTGACATCTTTGCCTGTCATGACCCTCTCCTCCTCCATCACTTTGGCTTCCATCCAATCCTTTGAAAGATGATTGCATCATAGTGGAAGGAGAGAGCGGTGAGAGAGTAGTAGAGGGATGTCTTTAGGAGGTGGAGATGGCCAAGTATGGGAGACGGAGGACAAGATGGCGAGTTCTTGCCTTGGTCAAGTTGGATGAAGAAGAGGAGGATTTTTAACCAAATGGCTACAAAGTAGATGATATCTGTTGGCGTGGAGTCCCTATTCCGGCCGGTCGAAGCTACTGCTCCACAAGACCGCTCCCTGATTCGCTTGCAAAACAGGTTCCTTGCCGGAGTTGTTCCGGCTGGGGACACTCCGATGCCTAGGTCAGAGACGGGTCCCAGCCACAGAATGGAGAAGATTCTCGAGAAGCAGAGGGAAAGCTCTTTGAATTTAGAGTATGCGTGTATGTATGTGTATGTACCTCTCCCGAGCGTTTCTTCTTACCGCCATTTATAAGGGGGCGCCCGGCCTGCGGATCCGTTCTTCTTCCAGCAATCACGGGGAGTTGATTTCTCCCCATGATTGGAATCGTGGGTTGTCATTGAGCGATTCTGGCTAGACCGGAGGTGTGGCAGCTGGAGTTGCGCGCCATGATCATGGCATGGAGATAGTTGATAGTAATCATTGGTTACTGTTGCCTATCTAGGACAGATCGTGGACCCATCTTCAGATTTCTCCTGTTTAAGGGGATTCTCATAATTGAACCGGGGATCTTCCCGTCTTCAGATCTTCTCGATCGGAGATTCTGTCTTCTGCATAAGTCGAGGACTTGGTATTTACCAAGGACCGAAGATCGTGTCTTCGACAGAAAATGAAGAGTATGCCTTCGGAAGTTGGTGTGGAGCCTGATCTTCGGTCAGGATCGAAGACATAATCCGAAGGTCTTGCCTTCGAATGTCGTAAGTCGGTGGGGAGCCTTGGGTTGCCCCTGGTTGGCCCGATCTTTTTAGATCCAAAGTTGTTAGTTCAGAGGAAAGGTCTTCGATCAGCCAAACCGGTGTTCGGTTCGTGCTTAGACCAGGATTCCCCAATAGTTGCCCCCCTACTCTCAGTTTTCGAAGCGAAGGTTTGTCTCGAGAAGTGAGAGTACCAATGCTTTGTCATTTTCCTCCTGGGAGATAGTATAGTGGATGATCATGAGATCTCTGATTGGACTGCTCATCATGACTTTTGGTTGATTTGGAAATCAGGCGGTGGACAGCTGTCACTCCCCGGTTGGGAGAGAAGAAAGGAGCGAGCGGCCCTGGGGCCGTCTCTTCTTTTCCTGTTGCGTGGTGGTCCAGCCAATCTTTCGGTTAAGATTTGGGTGGTTGTGGTGGCTTCTCCCTGCCTGTTGGATGATGGATGCGCTTCATCCTGGTCGCAGGTTCAAGATAGGTTACCTCCCTGGGTAACTCTTTGTCAAATCAACCTGGTGGGACTTGAGAGGCCCCTGGTTTCCTTTTGGGAAGAGAGAAGGTCCGGCTAAAGAAGCTTCTTCAACCTCATCTCATTCTTCGCTCAGCCTTCCCTGTTCTTGACTACCAGTCTATTCCGTGGTAGAATCTTCATTCTACCTTTTCGTTTCATTCTTTTATCATGGAAGAAACTATAGAAAGTCAGGGGGGACAAGTTGGGCCCTCGGGGGCCGGTGACATAGTAGGTCCGGAGTCAATCTCTAGTTTGGTTTCTCAGGGGAAGATGTTCCTTCTTCAGGAACGTTATCGCATTCCCGAGGGGTTCCCTTTCGTCCTCCCCACATCTGAAGAACGGGTGAACAAACCTCCTCCTGGGTGCTTAGCCGTGTACGAAGATCATCTGAAGGTTGGTCTTCGATTTCTCCTGCACCCTTTCTTCATCAAAATCTTTCGTCTGTACCAAGTGGTGCCAGCGCAGTTGATCCTGAACAGCATTCGGAATATCTGCGGGTTTCTGGTCCTGTGCAGCATTACAAACATAGAACCTAGGATCAACTTATTCACAGCTCTTTTTGTACTCAGGAGGGATTTCCATAGCAACGGATGATGGGTGATTGGCCCTCGACCGGGTCGTAAGGTCATCAAGGACATGCCCAGCGCCATCCATCGGTGGAAACCTATTTTTGTGTTTATACTGTCCATTGATCCATGGGGCTTCGACACTGTTTAGAAGAAGCCTCGTTTAACCGCCAATGATGGGAAGAAGGTCTTGGCGGCTGACCAGTTGGATTACGATCTTCTAATTAATTCGGAAGTCGCCCCTATCCGTGAATTGTTGGAGAAGAGAAAACTCTATCTTGCCGGGATTAGCAAGTTCTCTGTATTAGGTATAGTGGCGAATATTCTTGCCCCTCTTCTCCTATTTTTGTTGTAGCTCAGTCGACTTAAAGAAACTTTTCTGCTTGTAGATGGCGGAATGAAGCTTGGTGTGAGCTGACTTCGTCAGACTTCTGAAAAGAGGGTAGCTCAAGCCCTTCTCACAAGGTCGGCAGTTCAGAAGAAGGCCCGAAGAGATAGTCCTGAGGGGGACCGGAGCACCTCATCTTCCCGGGGGACCTCAGGGGAAGATGTGGTACCCACGGAAGGGGCCCCGTCAGGATCTCGTCCAGTTGAAGTTCCACCGGCGGTTACCTCCCCAGTTCGCACAAGGGGGAGTCCGCCTCAGGCGATGGATGTGCCATCGCCTTGCCCCTCTGCAATTGATAGGGGCGAAGCATTGCAAGTCGAGGGAGAGTTCGCCCGTGGGGCTTCCCAAGCTGGAAGCCGTTCGACGAATTCTTCGGAGCTTTCACCTACGAGGGGACTGCTGGTCCCTATCGTAGCCAGGCAGGCGTTGAAGAGCACATTGCTGCCTCACGACTTGGCAGTTCTCCGAAGTTGGAACCTTCCCAGGATGTCCGATTCTGCTTTTTTCACTCTGCAACAGGTATGGTCTTTGCCGTCTCCTTTGCTCTGAGAATTGTTCGATCCATAACTCCATATTTTCGATATAGTTAGTCTACTACCTTACCTTTATGAAGGAGGGCCTAGGAAATGTTGACAGCATCATTCATAGCCTCAAGGAGGATCTCCATACTGCCAGGGCCGCAAAAGTAGCCGAAGAGTTGAGGCGGTCTATGAAGAACCGCCTCGTTCGGGTGAACGACGAGGTTCATGAATTGAAGGGTGAACTAAAAAGTGCCCATTTGACAATAGCGGAGCAAAGGGTAGGGTGGAGGAAGAGCAAAAAGCAAGTCGATTCCTTGGAGCAAGCCGCCAAGAAGAATCAAGAGAAGATAAAGATTTTGACCAAGGCAGCGGAGGAAGCTACCAGGAAGGCCGAAGAGGTAGTTATGGAGTCCGAAGTGGCCAAGAGAGAGTCCGCGTCCCTGAGAAAGCTGGTGGACGAAGCTGTAGCAGACTTCAGGAAGTCTTCACAATTCCAAGAGGAGATGAATGAAGCATCTCTGTACGGCTATCAGCATGGCTTCAACGATGGACTTTCCAAGGTAACGGAGGCCTTCCCCCATCTTGATCTTTCTGGCATCCCTTCCTTTAACATAGCCGAAGAAGGAGAAGAGGAGGAAGAGGAGGCCGCGGAAGAGGCCAAAGAGGCGCCGTGTCCGGGTGAGGAGGCCTCTACCTCAGTCGAAGATCTGGGGGTGGCTCCAACTCTGATTCCGGTTCAGGAGGAGGTTCAAGCTGAGGAAGTCCAAGCTGAAGGTTCTCTGGTCCCGGCCCAAGTCGACGAGATCCTTTTTGCGCAGGTTGACAAGTTGCTTTAATCTTGCGATGTTGGGTCTCCTCCAGTTGATGTTGAATAATCTAAGTAGCTTTAGGTGTGCTTTCTTTTTTGTGCCGTCAATGATTTTTGTATGATAACTTCTTCAGATTTTGAAGTAGCTTTTTCTTCTTCTGCATGTGATATATTGTGTTCTTAGATGTAGCTTGAACAAGGTTTACTGTTCCTTCTTCTGCTTGGTCGAACGGCCATGGCCGAAGGCCGTTTGACTGGTAGTTGACGAAGATGATCTTCGGGATAAGTTAGAACTCCATTGTCGAAGACCGTCTATGGTCGATTAGGCTGGTGTCACCTTCCTCTCATAACTAAACCTGTCCGTTGGGGTAGACAGGCGCCAACTCCCCATTGACCGATGATTAGGAAAGTTTAATTACGATTCTCGTTGTCCACGCGGCGTATCGATATTCGTACAGTCGCATTTTCTTGTATCTTGTATGCCTCCAGGTCTCTTTTTTCCAAAAAGGAGCCATTAATGTCGCTGCTGCACGATGGAAATTCCTCCGGATTTGAAGCGTCAGCAGTTGTCATCCCGAGAATGACCCTCAAGCAGTCTTCTGGTTCTCGAAGCATTGCTTGAACACGTGGCGCTCTCTGATGTGACTGGAAAAAGACGTGGAGCACGCCTCCCCACAGTCGGTCGTGGGTGCATGCTCTCTATAAATAGGACCTTGTCCTCTGATGCCAAGGGACACCATCCTCTCAGACTTCTTTTAGTTGAAATGAGGTTCAGCACCTCCGAGCTTCGACGGGCAGCGGAGGAGGGTTGTTGACCCCAAAAGGAAGAGGAGTCCGGAGTTCTTCGAACCGGGCGATGATGATGAGCCTCTCGTGGATCGTCTAGAGAAGAGGGTCTGCATGTTGGAGGCTCAATTGAAGGAGGCCAGGGCCCAGGTCACGGCGGCAGTCGCGGAGGCGGAGGAGGCCAAGAAGGAGGCGGCGAACGCCGTTTCAGACTTCAAGGCGTCCGCTGCCTTTAAAGAGGAGGTCACCGAAGCGGCTCTGGACTCCTACCATTAGGGGTTCCGGGAATGCAGGGGGAAGGCCTTCAAGTTTTATGACTTGAAGGGCCTGGATAACATCAAGCCCTTTGTTCCCTTTCTCAGACACGAGTTTGATTCTGACTCCGATGAAGGGTCGGATTCTGGTTCGGATGGGAACCCCGGGGCCCCTTCATCGTCCCTTCAGAGCTCCCCTCGCTGGTACGGGAAAAAGCCGGTCGGAGGTTATTGAAAATGTTTCCCGCAATCCTTCTGCTCCTTTTTTTTTTGTCCTCTCTTTGAGAGTCTCCATTTTTTTTTCTTTTTTTTTGTAAAAATCAAAAAAGGAATGAAATGTCTTAACTTTTCTTACCTCTTCCCATGTGTCTCTTGCAATATGTTGCATCATGTCATGTCTAGAGCATAGATTCCTCGGACCATTTACCGTCTATAGGAAAGATGTGAGGTCGGTTGGACCGTTCTTGAGATGTTTGTTGTCGACAAGAAGGACGACAATGATCCTTTTATGCACGTTTTTGGATTTACCGTAGGGTGGTGTGTTTACACCATCCCTGTGCACTCCTGTCGTGATCAAGGTAGGCTGTTCAGGCCCGTTCTGGCGCGTCTTTGGATTTACCGTAGGGTGGGTTACGAAAACCATCCCTGTGCCCTTTTTTTAGTATAAGGTAGGCTGATTAGGCCCGTCCCGGCATGTTTTTGGGTTTTCCGTAAGGTAGGTTATCTGAACCATCCCTGTGCCTTCGATCTTCTTGGTGGCTTGACTAGGCCATCCGTTGCACTCGTCGGGCATACCGATAAGGTGAGTGGATTAGACTCTCCTTTGCGCAGTTGACCGATTTCTTAGATCGGTCCACTTAGGCTGCTGTCGTTCAATCGATGCAACAAGCCATTCTGAGTTGAGTAGAGTTGAGTAAATTTGCACAGGAAATTTAGGAACCTGTTCATTGATAATATTTGCGAAGGTTTTGTACATTCCATGGCCGGGATAGAGACTTCCCATCCAGGGTCTTGAGTCGATACGCTCTTGGTCGAATGACCTCTTCGACTTGATATGGACTTTCCCAGTTGGAGGAAAGTTTACCCTTTTCTGTTGGCTTGGATACTTCTGCCCTTCGCAACACCATATCACTTGTGCGAAAAATCTGCTCCTTCACTCTGGAGTTGTAGTATTTGGCGATCTTTTGTTGGTATGCCGCCATTGTTATCTGAGCCTGAAGTCTGGTGCTTGGCAGCAGATCCAGGTCGATCCTTCTACGATCGGAGTTCCCAGGCTCTTCGTAGTTGTCAATTCTCAAGGATTGTAGGGAGACTTTGATAGGTAGTACGGCTTCGGTACCGTATGTTAGGTTGAACGGAGACTCGTCGGTGGCCGTTCTTGGGATAGTTCGGTACGCCCAGAGAATGGAGGTCAGCTATTCGGTCCAAAGTCCTTTGGCGGTATCCAACATCGTCTTCAAACCGTGGAGAATGGTCTGATTAGTTGCTTCGGCTTCTCCGTTGGACTGTGGGTGGGCAACGGAGGTCAGCCGGTGCTGAACATGATATCGAGCGCAGAAGTCCTTGAACTTCGGATTGTTGAACTGTCTCCCGTTGTCCGTGATTATGACATGTGGGATGCCAAACCGAAATATGATGAAATTTTTTACAAAATTCTCCACCTTGCCTTCTGTGATCTGGGCCAGTGGTTCGGCTTTTACCCACTTTATGAAGTAGTCGATGGCCACAAGGAGGAACTTCCTTTATCCAGAAACCGGCGGGAACGGGCCAAGAATATCCATTCCGCATTGGGCAAAAGGCCAAGGAGCTGTTACTTGAGTCAAGTGACTTGCAGGTTGCCTCTAAACATTGGCGTACCTTTGGCACTAGTTACACCTTTGCACAAAGTCAGCCGACTCCTTCTGGATGGAGGGCCAATAATATCCCTGTCGAATGATTTTGTATGCCAAAGACCTACCCTCAAAGTGATCACCGCATATGCCCTCGTGGACCTCTCTCAGGGTATAATCCGCATCCATTGGTCCCAAGCATTTTAGCAGCGGTTGAGAAAATGACCTCTTATAGAGGGTTCCGTCTAAGATGACATACTTGGATGCCATTCAACGGATCTTCTTGGCCTCTGCTTTGTCTTCTGGTAGCACGCCCTCATTTAGAAATTTGATGATGGGATCCATCCAACTTGGCTCGGCGTTGATCTGGCGCACCTCCATAGCCTCTTCGGCTATACTTGGAGTTTCAAGATGTTCAACAAAGGTGCGCCCGATAGATTCTTATGTTATAGTAGCCAATCAAGACAATGCGTCTGCCCAGGAATTCTCTGATCGAGGGACATGGATAATCTCAAAATGCTCCAGTTGAGAGGATAAGGCCCGTACCTTCTCTAGGTACTGCATCATGGTTAGATCCCTGGCTTCATATTCTCCTTTAACTTGATTCATAACCAGTTGGGAGTATGAGAAGGCCCGGAATTGTTGAACTCCCAAACTTTTGGCGATCCGAAGTCCGGCGAGCAATGCTTCATATTCGGCTTGGTTGTTAGAAGCATGGAAGGAGAACCGAAGTGCGTACTCTATGGTGTGGCCGTCAGGTTCGGCTAGCATAAGACCAGCTCCACATCCAGTAGCATTGGAAGCTCCGTCCACATGGAGCACCCAAACAGACTTCGTCTCCTTCAGGACTTCATCTTCTGCCGAAGGTACTTCGTTTTCGAACCTCCAGGTGTATTCCGCCAAGAAATCAGAGAGCACCTGGGCCTTTATAGCCGAGCGGGGCTGAAAGCTGATATCGAATTCATTCAACTTCACGGCCCACTTGGCTATCCTTTCTGAAGTGTCTGGAGACCGGAGAACGGCCTTGAGGGGTTGATCAGTCTGCACCATGATGGCGTGGGCGTGGAAGTACGGCCGTAGTCGCTTTGCTGCAATCACCAGAGAGTAGATCAACTTTTGCATCCTCGCATACCGTGTTTCAGTATCATGTAGAACCTTGCTGATGTAGTAGATCGACTTGTGGGATCCGTCTTCATCTTTCCAGACAAGGATCGAATTAATTGCTTCATCTGCAGCAGAGAGGTATAAGCAAAGTACCTCGCCTTCTTGAGGTTTGGAGAGCAGAGGCGGAGTTTCTAGGTACTTCTTTAGTTTTTCAAAGGTAGTGCGACAGTCTTCGGACCATTCAAAGCCCTTTGACTGCCGAAGTATCTTGAAAAATGGAAAACATTTCTCGGTTGAACGAAAAATGAACCTGCTTAGGGAGGCAATTCTTCCTGTTAACTGCTGTACTTCTTTTTTGCAGGAGGGATGTCTCATATCCTTTAGGGCTTGGATTTTCTTAGGATTTGCCTCAATCTCTCGTTTGGTGACAAGAAAGCCCAAGAATTTACCCGAAGTGACCCTGAAGGCGCACTTCGTCGGGTTTAGCTTCATGCGGTAGCGTCGTAGAGCACTGAATGATTCTTCCAAGTCTTGGATATGATCCTTTCGGAGGAGGCTCTTGACGATCATGTCGTCAACGTAGGCCTCAATGTTTCTTCCCAGTTGCTTTTCGAACACCTTGTTGATTAGCCTTTGAAATGTTGTCCCGGTGTTCTTGAGGCCGAATGGCATCATCTTGTAGCATTAAAGACCTTTGTCAGTGACAAAGGCCGTCTTCTCCTCATCTTGGGGATCCATCTTGATCTGATTATAGTCAGAAAAAGCATCCATGAAGCTCAATAGTTGGTGGCCGGCAGTGGCGTCGACCAGCTGATCAATCTTTAGGAGAGGGAAGTTATCTTTTGGGCAAGCCTTGTTGAGGTCTGTGTAATCGATGCAGATCCTCCACTTGCCGTTAGCTTTCTTTATCATTACCACATTGGCCAGCCATTCGGGGTAGTGGGCTTCTCGGATGAATCATGCTTTAAGGAGTTTGCCTACTTCTTCGTCCATGGCTTTCTGTCTTTCAGGAGCAAAGCTTCTTTTCTTCTGCCGGATTGGTTTATACCCGGGGGTAACTTCTAGCCGATGAGTGATTACTTCGGCAGGAATCCTCGGCATGTCCGAAGCCGACCAGGTGAAGACATCGGCGTTGTCTCTGAGGAAACGGATCAGCTCCGTTCTGGTTTCATCATCAAGCGTACTCCCGATCTGCACAACTCTGGTGGGGTCTTCCTTTGTCAAGGGTACCAGGACAGTTCTTTCCATGGGTTCACCAGAGCCTGTAGTTGTATCCCTCAGATCCAGCTGATCCAGAGTTGCAGAATCAGTGAAGTACTTGTCTTGGATCATCAGATACTGCTGTGTCGCTCTCTGATCTCCTCTAACTTCTCCGACACCGAAACTGGTGGGGAAGCGTACCAGGAGATAATGAGAGGAGATCACGGTTCGAAACTTGTTCAAGGCGGGCTGCCCCAAAATGATGTTGCAAGCCGAGGGGGTCCGGACTACCGTGAAGTTGATGGCAGTGTTTTTTGTCGAGATTCAGTGCCAAGGGTCACAGGCAACACTATCTCTCCCTCAGCATGAACTTGATTACCCCCAAAGCCAGTGAGCGGTATGGGGGATCTTCGTAGTTGATGTCTAGGCAAACATATTTTAGAGAATGCATCGTAAATCAAGACATCAGTCGAACTTCCATTATCAACGAGGATTCGTTGTACATCATAGTTGGCCACAACGGTCGAGATTATAAGGGGATCATCATGCGGGAGCCGGACTCCCGCAAAGTCATCATCGGAGAAGAGAATAGCGTTATTGTCCTTGAGTTTCTTTGGGACATCATCCTCGTCCCTCCTCTAGTCGATAGGCCGGTGTATCATCCCCACACCTCCGTTGGTGGGCCTTTGATTTGGCAGTTCAGCCTCTTCAGGAGGTGGCTGGGGAACAGTAGCTTCCGACCGAGGTCCTTGACGACCAATATACCGCCCCAAATACCCTTTTTTGATGAGATCCTCAATCGCATCCTTCAGTTGGATGCATTCTTCAGTATTGTGGCCGTGGTCTCGGTGGAATCGGCAATATTTGTTCCTATTCCTTATGGAAGAGGAGGCCTTCATGGGATGGGGCCATTGGAGATAGTTTTCTTTCTCTATCTCCATGAGAATCTTTTCTCGAGGAAGGTTGAGGGGGGTGTAGGGGTTGAATCTTTCTCCCGATGCTCTGGACCTGGGAGGACTTCTTCGGCGGTCAGTATATTTATTGTTATTGGAGATCGGGGGACCTTGTCCCCTGTTGTTCTTCTTTTTTGAAGGGGGCTTCCCTTCGATCAGTCGTTGGTTGGCCGCATGCTCTTCAGTATCGGTGTATTTCTGAGCCCTCGACAAGAGCTCAGCGTAGCTTTTGGGGAACTTCTTGTCCAGGAAAAAGGTGAGCCTAGATGTACGAAGTCCCTTCTTCAGTGCAGACATGGCCACATGCTCGTTGATATCAGGGATCTCAAGTGTGGCCACATTAAACCTTGAGATGTAGTATCGTAGGCTTTCTCCCTCATTCTGGTGAAGGAGGAACAGTGTGTCCGTATTTCGGGGAGTCTTGCGGCAGGTCCTGAAATGCAAGACAAATAATTTCTCTAACTCGAAAAAAGAATTGATGGTACGTGGACGTAGGCTCGAGTACCACATCCGAGTGGCTTTCTTCAAGGTAGCTGGGAATGCGAGGCAGTACATCACGTCCGAAGCTCCTTGGATCATCATATGGGCCTTGAAACTGCCCAAGTGGTCGAAGGGATCGGAGGTGCCGTCGTAGGGTTCCATCTGGGAAACCCTGAAGTGCTGAGGAATGACTTTGGCCATGATACGGTCGGCGTAGGGTGGGCGTAGATCACCCACTATCAAGTCGTCAGGATCCTTCAGATCTCGCATTCTCTGCTCCCGCGCCCTTGCTATTTCCGATTCAATGGCTCTAAATCTCCCGTCATAATTGGGAGTCTGCTTCGGCGCCCTCTTTACGGGAGCAGAGTCTTCGGAGGAGAGGGAGGGAGTTTGCCTAGGCTTTTTTCCTTTTTGCAGGAAATCGACGAGCCTAGGCGATCTCGAACTTCGGCTTTCAGGAGAGGGCCGAGAATAAGGGGAGAGATGTGTAGAACCCTCTCGTGGAGCTCTCTTCCTTCGGGATCGAGAGCTATGTCTGGAGGCGGCCGGCGGGTTTTCCACCGGAAAAGCTCTGTTTTGAAAATCTTGAATCATGACCATAAGGTTGGTGACCTGGTTCACAAGGGCTTCAAAATGATGCAATCCCATGACAACTGTGGGAGGTGGGACGACGTTCTCTCCGGGGGTGCACCCCCTTGGGATGGAACACGACTTCGACTAGTGAAGGCAATCTGAGTCTTTCCTCTCGCCATCAGGAACTTCTTACTTCCCCTTATTTAGGAGGGAGCTTAAAGAGTGCTGTTTGTCGTGTGCCCCTACCTGGCGCGCCAATCTATTGGCGTGGAGTCCCTGTTCCAGCCGGTCGAAGCTGTTGCTCCACAGGATCGCTCCCTAGTTCGCCTGCAAAACAAGTCCCTTGCCGGAGTTGTTCTGGCGGGGGACACTCCGATGCCTAAGTCAGAGGTGGGTCCCAGCCACAGAATGGGGAAGATTCTCGAGAAGCAGAGGGAAAGCTCTTTGAATTTAGAGTATGCGTGTATGTATGTGTGTACATCTCCCGAGCGTTTCTTCTTACCACCATTTATAAGGGGGCGCCCGGCCTGCGGATCCGTTCTTCTCCCAGCAATCACGGGAAGTTGATTTCTCCCTATGATTGGCAATCATGGGTTGTCATTGAGCGGTTCCGGCCAGACCGGAGGCGTGGCAGCTGGAGTTGCACGCCATGATCGTGGCATGGAGATAGTCGATAATAACCGTTGGTTACTTTTGCCTATCTGGGACAGATCATGGACCCATCTTCAGATTTTTTCTGTTTAAGGGGATTCTCATAATTGAACCGGGGATCTTCCCGTCTTCGAATTTTCTCGGTCGGAGATTCTGTCTTCTGCATGAATCGAGGACTTGGTGTTTACCAAGGGCCGGAGATCGTGTCTTCGACAGGAAACGAAGAGTATGTCTTCGAAAGTCGGCGTGGAGCCTGGTCTTCGGTTAGGGCCGAAGACATAATTCGAAGGTCTTGCCTTCGGATGTCGTAGGTCGGTGGGGAGCCTTGGGTTGCCCGTGGTTGACCCGATCTTTTTAGGTCCGAAGTCGTTGGTTCGGAGAAAAGGTCTTCGATCAGTCAAACCGGTGTTCGGTTCGTGCTTAGACCGGGATTCTCCAACAATATTCATAATGTTTTGAAAGTGTTGAGTTTTTATGTTCGATCTAATTTGAATCGGATCCGCATTTCAATATCAAGATTCGAATAAAAAACTAGATCGAATTGAAATCACGGATGATTCAGTCCAATACTATCTATTTGCATATCTAAATAAGATTTTAAATTATGACAATCAAATATATTCACATCCATTAAATGGCGCAATATGTCCGCTAGCCACGAGGATAAAGTAACGATGGTTATGTAACCGACGCGACTCTCCAGCGCCAGTGCATCTAGATGGATATAAAAGTCCAGCAAAATAAAAAAAACAGGTTTGACCCCTATCTCTACAAATCAATCAATGGAAACCACCGTGTTACGACTCCCAGGAATATACTTCCCATCTTGGACCAACCAAACCACGATCCCGCATTCTAGACCGTCCGATCTGGGCGAGGCGCACTGACCCCTCATCCTCGTTGACTTACCACCCTCCTTAAGGAACCAAAGCTACGTCCCAATGGACGATCCAGATTCGTCATTCCATTAAATGAACGGTCCAGATGCTTCAGGCGGTGATTTTCCAACCGGAAAGAGACGGCCATATAACTCGATCACTTTGTTTTACCGAAATATCAAACGAGGACTCGCATTATTTGTTTTTTTTAATCACCCCCAGACTCTCCGTCCGATTTCCCTTTTCCTCCTCTCCTCCGGAGCCGTCGGGCTCGCAGTAGCAGCATAGAAGACGACGACGAGGCACCCTTCGTTTGGCTCGCGTCTCCCTCGCTCTCCCTACTCTTGATAAAACCCTAATTCTTTGATTCTCGATCGCTTCTAATCTCGAATCCTCGGAAAAGAAAGAGAGTAGTATGATCACTCTATTGATCGCCCCCATTCCGTTGATCTCGAAAACCCTAAGCCTCTGATCATGGCCACCGCCTCGTCTGCCATTAACGCCCAATCGCCGGGCCTCAAGACCTACTTCAAGACACCCGAGGGCCGCTACAAGCTCCAGTACGAGAAGACGCACCCTGCTGCCGTCCTCCACTACTCCCATGGCAAGGCCGTCTCCCAGGTACCCACTTCTTGGCCTAGGGCTAGGGTTTCGCTCCCTTTGACGCTTGTGTGCTTTCTTGTTCCGTGTATTGCTAAAGATTGGTTTGTTTTTTTCTTAGTTGACGATCGCTTATCTGAAGGAGAAACCGGCCAACCAGACGCCGTCCACGCCGTCGACGCCGAGCTCCGGCGGAGGGGTGAGGTCGGCGGCGGCAAGACTGCTCGGGGCTGGGAACGGCAGCCGGGCGCTTAGCTTCGTTGGCGGGAATGGCGTTAGCCGGGTGGTTTCGGGGAGCAGCAGGATCGGAGGGTCCCTTGGATCGTCCACTGGATTGAGTAGCTCTCAGTCCACGTCCAATTATGACGGCAAGGGCACGTACCTTATCTTCAATGCCGCTGACACTCTCTTCGTCAGTGATCTTAACTCGCAAGATAAGGTTCTCACCTATCAGCGTTTTCTTTGTTGGTTTGTGAAGTCTCATGCAGTTGAATCATCTCTTGATGTGTTGCTTTTTAGGATCCTATCAAGTCCATCCACTTCAGCAATTCGAACCCTGTATGCCATGCCTTTGATGCCGGGGCTAAGGATGGGCATGATTTGCTCATTGGGCTGCACTCGGGTGATGGTGAGTTCAGTTATCAGTTTAAATCAGTTTTATCATGTTATGTATTTGTGATATCTTGCTGATTAAATTGCCTTTCTGTCCTGCTAAATGTCTATACCCATGGTGTTTAGTTTATTCGGTGTCATTGAGGCAACAATTGCAGGACCCTGGTAGGAAGCTTGTGGCAGCTCAGCATTATAACAAAGATGGCACAATTAATAACAGGCATGTATCCTCCTTGTTCTTGTTTCTCTCACGTGCATCAGTTTTGGTAGCAGAGGTGTGGCACTTATTATGGATCAACGTGATCATCCGTCCATGTTTTATTCCAGTAAATATCCATTATATGCAGTGTTGACGTCATTTGTATTCCATTACTCCTGAGACCCAAGTTTGTACCTAGATATTTTGCTCTCTCTAGATTTAAAACTATGTATATGCAATTAAAAACTTGTAATTTAATCATCTCAGCATTCTACAAATGCTGGTAACATAAGTTATGGCTAAAAATGGTTGATATTTGGAAGTACATAGTTAGATCAACTGTTTATTTTGGTGAGGAATGGAAGGTTGAGACTTGAGACCATCCATTGTGGGCATATGCATTCCTTAAGTCATGGTAGATGTTTGTATTCTGATTTCTTGGAGTAGATGATTCTTTCTAGTATTGTATGTGATAACCAGATGCTTGGTGCAGATGTTGAAGGTGAATGAATAGGCTTTTTTTCCCACCTGAAAGAAAAAGAGAATAAAGTATGAAGTGAGTGAATACAAGGATTAAGCAAGTGGCTACCGAAAAAAATGTAAGTTCCAAGAAAAATGTCAGCAAATCAAGTCATGGGGATGGGTTGTGGTAAGTGCATGAAGTCAGATAATTAAAATAAGCAAGTGAATAGCAAATCTCAGAATATAATCATATATCAATATCAAGCTATGGTTCATATTCACTGAATCAGTTATTTCCTACAACTAAAATGAGTTCGATAATTTTTTATTTTATTTTGAAAGAGCGAGATCTTAGAGTATGCAAACAAGCAGTGTTCAGAGACTTTAACTTGTTGAAGAGGGTCAAGGTGAAGCATGAAACTGTAAGATTTATGCAGCATCAAGGCTTTGAACAATAAGGCTGGTGCCTGCACATAGGATAGCTGTAGCAGAAGTGAGACCATTGATTTATATGCCTGACTAATGTCAGGATGGCATGTTACAAGGAACTTAAAAGTACAGAATGATCCAAGATGGTCATGGAATGTTGAGATGAAGACAAAGTGGTGGAAAATGATTGAGATAGCGGAGTCCTTTACTGTGAGAATGAAGAAGACAACATCTCGCAGAGAGACATTCTGGTTGCAGTTGAAATGACTCGTGTAGGAGGTTAAGGTATACTTGACTTTGGAATTAGTGAGCAGGGTCTTAGGTACAAGAAAACAATGTCAATTCTTGAACCTTCATCTAATGTGTTTGCATGATGATGATATGGAATAGCTTCCAGAGAAGATTCAATTCGAAGATAGACAATGAGAGAGTGTGAATGACTATGATTGTATAAACTACAAGTTTTTATATTTGTTGATGGCATTTCACTGGAGTTCTGGGATCATGTATGAAGCACACATTAATAAGCTTACTCAGATTAGAGATTATCTTAGTAAATGCATTTTTTTTTGCCACTTCCTCTTAGCCATGATAATAATCAACTTCAAGACTGACTACCAATCTGTTGTCAAGAATGAAATGACTGCAGTTTTGATCTGCTTTCAGGTCTGTTAAAAAGCTTAAGTTGCTATGTTTTATGACATTCAAGCAACAGACTGAGTCTAGAAGAAGAGAAGGAAAGAGGGAAATAAGAGAAGAAAGAGTAGGGGAACAAGAGGAAAGAAGAGAAAGGGGAAAGTCCTGTAGCCAACTTTTATTTTTGAAGAAACTCTACATACTACTAAATCAAACAGCAGGCCCATTGTTGATTCTGTCAGGTTTGACCATCCCCTTTTTCAGCAAAATAGGAATGTAACATCCCTAATCAACTGATGAAACCCCTATCAGAGAGCTTTGATCCGCTACTTTTCCTACCCTTACTAGGTTTCCTCTTTTTTTTTTTTTTTAGAAAAAAATGAAACAAAATCATGACTAAAACCTCCTGTATAAGGACTGACCAACTTCTTTATTGGTTACTTTTTCAAGATTCCAAATATAGAAACATGGCTTCCAATTGTTCCCTGTTTTAAGTGGGCTAACTAGTCACTATTCACTAATTTCTCCTCAAACTTAACTTTGATTAGGATTAACTAATCTAAAATACTATGGGTCACTTTTTAGTCAAAAAAGGGTTCACTGTGCTGACATGGTGGCAGTATGACATGTTGTGATTTGGCTGGCCATCATTCTTGTGTGGTTGTGCCATGTGTCTTTTGTGATGGAGCGACTTCCTATAGTGTTATCCTTCATTTATATTAAGACTGTTGGTAATAAACCGGACTCCTAAAACCAGCCAAGTATATGATTGAAAACTGCTTCAAAGTTCTCTTTAGAATTGTCCTAAACATTTTGAAATAATACCTAAATAGGACTCTGACATGCTTCATCCATTGGGACCATTCAACATTGGATGGATGGCCTATTTCTTGGCAAGCAAGGTCTGGTTGAAGGGGTACTACATGGTGTTTTGTGCTGCTACATGTTAGTGCTTGGCATGTAATGGTACAAGAGCATGCCAAGTGATGCCATCTGTTTGTACGATCCTAGGCTGTGTGAGACAAAGTCATTATGTGGCATGTATCATGTTGTGCCGATTGAGACTTAAATTCATGCTTTTTAAATGGTCTCGTACTACCCAAATAGCTGCACCTGTAGTTGAGAGAGAAAGAAAAATTCTAGATGATGTATAAAGACTTAGAAGAGAATGATGTGTTTAAGCTTTTGAAATTGTTTTGAGTGTTTTATCTTAAGAATCATTAGAATTTGAGGAGTTTTAATAACTTTTTATTTGTACCTTTTGTTAAATTTAGACTATTGAGCCAATAATTCAAACAACTGCTAGAACATTATAATTAAGATCTTGCTAGCTGCTAAAGTTGGGGAATATGTTTTTATGAACAACATTTTCTAGGAAATCTTGACAACTGGTAAGTCAAATGGAAGGCTGTGTATGTGTGTGTTGCACACCCATGCTCATTGAGGATTGGGGGTCAATGAAGTAACACTTTTTATAGACTTGTTACGCCACGGGGTGATTCTTTTTGATTTATATCTAGTATTTATTGTTTTATCATTTCAAAAAGTAGCGTTCATTTTCCATATATTTTGTGTGCATTTCTTTGTTTTCTGCAGCCGGTGTACTTTTGTTTCCTGGGTGCCAGAAGGTGATGGTATTTTTGTTGTTGGTCATGCTGATGGAAATCTATATGTATATGAAAAGGTAGATCCTGGATTGAATATTCAGTTTAATTTAGTAGTGTTTGACTTTAAATTTTATTTAAAATTGAAATTGACTTTTGTCCTCTTTGTGTAGAGCAAGGATGGGACTGCGGATTGTTCCTTTCCTGTTATCAAGGATCAAACCCAGTTTTCTGTTGGACATGCACGGTCAAGTAAGGTAACTTCAGAAATACACCTGTTCTGGATTTGGAAATCAATTTCAATGTGCATCAAAGCTTTTGATGGAGAACTCATGGAATTTTACCGTAGTACTTGCAATTTACTTATGTAATAATCACGAGATAAAAAAAAAAGACCAGCATGTTACTCAAAACTTGATGGAGATGGTATGCTTTGATGGAGAAATTCAACCATCCATCAATTTTCTAATAAACATGTAATATTATGAGATATCTTGTTCTGCATATTTATTGGTCGTCATGATGCTGTAGGTAAATATAACTATATCATACATTTTTTTGAAATTAATCCATCCTTTTAGCTAGATGTTCCCCTGAACAAATCTGCATCATTTTCTCTATAGAATATTGTTACTTCATGTGTCACAATTAGCTATCTACCAATTTCCTTCAAAAGCACCATGTAAACTTGAATTTCTTGCTAAAGCTTTCAAGTAATCTCACTCTCTGGAATGCCCTGTCAGAATTGGCAATTTGTATCCTTGCTCTAGAGGAGCTTATTTTGCATAGGCTTTGTTTGTTCATTTGGCAGTACTTGTAGTTGATGTGATCTAGGTTTAGCTTTGGCTTGATATTACTGATCTTTTTGTTATTTGCAAATCTATTTTGGTATGATTTTTAGTTGGTTAGAACTTACAAATCTCACTAATAGGGTTATCAAGGCACTGGAAATTTGTCTGACAAAATAGTTTGATGGAGTTTTTGAAAGTTAAGCATTTATCAATGGTAAATTGGTGTTGCTTAAGAGTGTTTGAGGCAACTAATTTTTGGATGAACTAGATAAATTAATGAAAAAAGTTAGTCTATTAGTTGTCTTTTCCTTTGTTTTTTTTTACTGCCTCTTTTCTTCCTTTGGGCTTGAGAAATTGTTGGGATGTCAAAGTTTCCTTTTGTACGATTCCTGCATGTGGCATAAATTATCTTATATTTGAAATAAGATTCAGATATAAAACTATTTCTACGATTTATTCTACATCATTAGTGCTTTCTATGTTCTCTATGATTCTCAACTGCTGAATATGGATGCGCTTTGGTTAGGTCAGGCCCAAGTACTACTTGACCCGGACTCAAACTTCTTGGGATTTCTAGGCCTAACTTTTGGCAAATACTGCCCATTCAAAAAATTAGATTGTTTCCAGGGGTGAAAACAAGCCAAAAATGTGTGAGCTGAGGCCAGCTCAATCTCAGCTTGATAATCAATTGGGTTGACTTGAGCTTGGCTTGAGCTCAACATGATTGGGAAGCCTGGCTCAAGCTTGCCTCATTTAATCTCAAGTTAGCTTGAGCGTGGTTTTGTTCGGCTCAGTGTACTGTTCAAATAGAGAGAGAGAGATGGTGAGACTTACGAAGAAAGAGGTGAAAGAGGAATACACTATGCTTGAAAGTGGAGTGAGCAAGGAGGTTGGCATGCAACAAGCAAAGTTGATCAAGCTTTTTGATTACCTCCAGAAAGTGGTAGTTTAGATGTCTACAAGAGAGCATGGTCACTTGCTCAATTTTGAGAGAGAGAGAGAGAGAGAGAGAGAGGAGGGAAGAAAGTGATAGAGGTGGGAAGGCTCCCAAAGAATTTTGAGATAGGTTTGGGGTCTCGTGGAGGGTTCTTACCTCCATACTCTTCTCAGTCTTGGTTATTGAGTAGAAGTATGATGGTTAAGATGATTTAAATATCTGAAAGTGCCAGAGTAACCCATAAATTTTACCATGATATGACACTACCTATGTGTCGCATTCTTATCGTTTTGTTATTTAGCATTAATATTTTTCCTAAAATTAAATATTTATATTTTGCGCTACCCAAGCTGAATTTGAATGAGTTGGACATAACTTAAGCTTTGCTCACTTAGTTTTCGAGCTCAAAAATCAAGCTCAAGCTTGGCTTTACTAATTGAGTGCACCAATTTTGAGCTGAATTTTTAGCTAGCTCATGAACAGCTTGTTTGACAGCGCTAGTTGGATCCAAGTCTAGCTTAGGTAGGAGAAAATTGGCAAGATCTACCTGCCAATAGGACGAGTCAGAGTATGTAAGATTTTTACACTACCCAATGCTATTGGGTTTGCATCAGCAAAGGATCAAGCATGGATGTGGATCTCAAGTGGGTACCATTATTTGGAAATTTCAATGTCTTTCATATTCTCAAAGCAAATCACTAATGACATAGCTTTTAAATTATACTTAATACATATACATATCAAATTTTATAAAGGTAAAAACATAAATTACTTACCCCAATAAATTATCGGAGTTGGATCAGATTCCATGTTGTGGGTTCATAATATTTAATCATATACCCGTTGTATTTGATCAGGCCATGTCTGGGTCCAGGTCAGTTATGCTTTTCATAGAAATAGGCCTGGACTTGAAAGGTTTTATGGTCCAATCTTTTAACCTATGTACAGCTTGTAGGTCTATGGATTCAGATTGGGCCTGGGTCTGTGGGTCTTAGTGACAGCCCTGGTGTTGAACTTTCCTAATTATGTGCTCGTTTTGTGCTTCTGCAGCAAACTTTTATTAGCAATCCAATAAGTTCAATCATGATAGTGAATACAGTCAGTTATTTGGTGAAAGAAATTATGTGTTGGATTGCTGTGAGCTAAAAAATTGTATGTAAGATGATGGATATGGATAAAGTCACAGTGGTGTTGTGTTCAGATATGGCTATGAGTAAAAATTGCGACAAACCGTCTCTTATGTTATGCACAATGAGGATAGATATAAGTTACAGAATTACTTACAATTTTCATAATTTTCAACATCATGAGGAAGTGATTAAGCACAAAAGATGTAAACTAACATGTTTTTTTGTAGAATAAAAAGGAAATAAAAAATATAGCTTCTGTAAAAGCAGTATTTGTGTGTAGGAAAAATGTCTCATATGTGTGGTTGATGATGGAATCATATTTCAAGCCATATTCTTGATGCACTGTTCCTATGCATGCATGCATGTATCTGTAGCTGATTAAAAAAAAACTAAAACCCAAAATCCCAGCAACCAAAAGAAGGGGACTAGTGTGCCTGTATTAGAATCAATAGTATGCTCTTTTTTTTTCCTCTAAATTTTTTATTTTTATGGGACTGTGTTTTTAATAACTCAGGTTGCGTCTGATCTGGAAGATCTAAGAGCACATAACATCAAATGAAATCACAAATCCCTAGTTGAATGTGTAAGAAGTATTTTCTTTTATAGAATAATTAACCTATACATATTTTTATATGTGAAGATAAGTGTTGTTAACTTCTTTTGACAAATTTCATTCATGACACCTTCAACTTTAAAGCTCCATCAATTAAAATCAGTGACTAAACAATTATGTGGAATTATTAACATAAACATGAATCTGTAGTAGCTAATACTTTATATGATAGGATTTACTTGTTAATGATGTTTCAATATTAATGGTAGTGATAGTGGTGGTGCTACTAATGATAGTGTGCTTAATCAGGGTTATTATATAAACATTATGTTATATCATGAATTAAATATAAAATTCTAATCTATTCTGACAACTTTTAACAAATCTAGTGAACTTATATTTGCTTTACTAATCAACTTGATGCAACCTCTAAATTTCTGTTTGTAAAAAATTGCAAATGCTCCTAATTCAAATAATCATTGATAGCTTATGGACATAGAAGCCCATGAATTGAGAATTGTGATATAAATTTACTATTAGCTGGGTTAAATTGATTTGATTATCAAGCCATGCAGGATGATGTTCATGTAATTCATGACTTCTTTTTTTTTATGTGTTTTTTTTTGAATAAATGCTCTTTATTATTAGTTTTCGTCTATGTGAAACTATGCCCCAAAGTATTTGCTATATTTGTGTAAAGTATTGGAGTTCTGTATTGCTTGTGGTTCTTGTCCAAGGTTTATACTGAAAGATGAATTTTTTTATTGGCATTTACCTGGAGCTCCCAGGAGGTAATCATAATCTCAGTACATTTCTGATAGCAGAAACTCTCATATCATAATTCAAATGCAAATGACAGTCTTATGTGGACATAATCTTTCCTTATGGTTTTAGGATTCTATTGGACACATTATTGACATTATGTTACATCCATACATTTCAAGATTTTTTTGGGGTGACATTTAGGAGACAATCTTGTTCTATTTTATGCAGTCCTATAATTTATTATCCTGAGACATAATGGTTTCCCTTGCAGAGCAATCCAATTGCACGATGGCATGTCTGCCAAGGTTCAATCAACAGCATTTCTTTCTCAACAGATGGAGCATATTTAGCTACTGTTGGCAGAGATGGTATTTGCCTTATTTATTGTTTATAGATCCGTTAACTTTGGGTCTCCATCATAATTCTGTGCTTCTTTGTTCATTTTAACCTGACATATATTAACCTCTGTAGGTTATTTGAGAGTATTTGATTTCTCAAAAGAGCAATTAATATTTGGTGGGAAAAGCTATTACGGTGCTTTACTATGTTGTGCTTGGAGGTAATCTAACATCAATATTTTTTTCTCTATTCTTTAGATTTATCTGTTCCTTGAATATAATCATTCTTTTTTGTATTCTTACTAATCATATGTTTGGTTGGGGTCATGAGAGGGAGGATGGCTGGGATTTGAAGGATGGATGGTCTCCATCTATCTTCCATTCATTGTTTGGTTCAAAAGGTTTTAGGGAGGATGGATGAAAATGATGGAATCTCCATCCTTTCGGGTCTATCATTTTGCATCCTCCTAAATTGGAAGGAGGATGAAGGATGGATAGAGCATGTAAGAGGTGAATTGGCAATATTATCCATCTTTAATTTTTTTAACCAAAATATAACACTTTCACTTTTTCATTTATATTATTTATACATGTTTTTATTTTATCTATATGATTGATCTTATGCTATTAAATTTTATTATTGAGTATTTTAATTGTAGCATACAATTTCTATATTTATAATTAAATAATCATAATCATTTTTAATTTTAATTTATATCTATTATTTTTAATTAACTATTTAAATTATGTTATAAATTAATTAATTATTTATATAATTAATATATAAGAATAAATTAATTCATTAATAAGTAATTTATAAAAATATTTATTTAGTTAAATTAAATTAAAATTAAATATTTATATAATTTTTTATATAATTATAAATTATAAAAATTATAAGTTTGCTTAATTCTTTAGTATAAATAAGTATTATAAATTGATAATAATAATATTTTTTATCAAATGATAGTTTAGTAAAAATGTCATAAATTTCATCCATTCTTTCTTTCATTCCTCCTATACCAAATAGAGGAGGGAATTATTTATATCCATCCTTCCATGTTTCACCATACGTGATAGGATGGATGGAAGATCCATCCGTCCTTTCTCCTCTACCCATACTTCCTCCAATCCATCCTTTGTACCAAACCGGGGGCAAGTGCTATTCTAAGAAACAAATAAGCCTTTCCAAATCTTTTAGCAGAATCTATAGCCAGCCTTTATCAGGTTTTGGCTCCTATCATCTCACTCTTACATATGAATATGGTTCCATGGTATATTTGACCTTTTTGTACTGCTGTAGATCTGTCAGCCTACCATCTCGGTTTGTTTCCCATCACTCTTGTGGGTGCAACTCTAATCTACCTTTGTTATGCTGGCATCGTAACCCTGTTCTCCTGCTTATGCTGCAAGTCAATTCCTGTTTTATGCTCATCTATCCATGTCAGCTTCCCTACCTCTGCCAATCTCATTCATGTGCTTGGACATATCCATCTTCTTATGTCTCACCAGTATGCAACAATTACTTAAAACCCAGGAGGACAAATTTATGTACAACATCATGTTTTTTCTTAGATGAGTTGGCAATTTGTTTCTTTTAGGAGGAAAACCTAATTAAGAATTCTATTTATTATTTTAGTTTGGATGGGAAATATATATTGACTGGTGGTGAAGATGATCTAGTACAAGTATGGAGCATGGAAGACAGGAAGATAGTAGCATGGGGTGAGGGACATAATTCGTGGGTAAGTTTTTATGTTCTGTGTCACATCTTTTAATTAACAGGTAACATTTATTGATATGAGTTGTTTGGCAGGTTAGTGGTGTTGCTTTTGATTCCTATTGGTCAGTACCAAATTCAGATGGAACAGGAGAGAATGTCATGTATCGTTTTGGTTCAGTTGGCCAGGTACAAAAGAACCAAAACCATCACCCTAGCACCAAAATTTTCGAATACAATTGTTATAGATGTGAAGAAAGCCTAAATAATATGCACATCTGGTAGTTCTTCAACATTCAGACAATTGAATGCACTGTTAAAATTCAGTTGTCTTGTTTCAGTTGGTCTAATGCATTTTAAATGAACTCTCATCATATTTATTGTTGGTGAACAAAGACCAATCATATCCGTCCATTCATCCGTTAGCAATATTTTTATTCATCCAATTTGGAGGTGGATATACTGGAAAACTCTGTTCTGAATGTTTTCATAAATTGCCTATGCTGCATAGATGCTGACATTGTTGCACATCATACCATATGGACTCTCTGACAGATGCAATGGTATACATGGCTTTTTTGAAAGACATGACAAAGGTTAACCATGAACTTTATCTGCAACATTTTTGATCTGGCTTTCAGAGTTTTGCTTGTGAATATTTAATGTTAGTGGCTAGATCTGTTCTTTCTCCTGTTGCTAGATCTCTTCTAACATCTCCATGGTATCTTAGGTCTTCCTATTTCTTTGCTTGATTTTCAATGCAAACCTTAACTGCTTTATCCAGGTTTCTCCTTGTGTATCTGTTTTGCATGCCTTCCCCATGTCGGTTTTCCATTACCTTAGCCTCCGCTCATGCACCTTTCGTGCTTTCTTTGATGTACTCACTCTTCAACATAGCATGCCATTATTTGAAATGCATGGTACCATTGAATTGTCTTCTCTACTCTGCACATTTTATACTCAGGTACTCTTTGAAATGGGGAGGCCAATATTGATAGTACAAGATTTAACAAATGATTTTAATGTATAAGATTTTGAACTGAGGTATCAACATGCCCTTCCAATCTTGAGTAATAAAATGATCCCAGGACATTTTTTTGAAAAAAATTACATATGTTGAATCATTTATAAATTTTTCTAAGCTTCTTGTATATTTGTGCATACATCGATATTATTATAGATTTGGTTATCGACAATACATGGTAATTCTTCAACATAAATGAACATATTTTGTCTGTGGGGTCTACAATAATATATATCTGAGGTGGTCAAAGGGTCATGTGGAGAGTGGCATTGAGGTTTAGAATTGGGAGCAGTACGGTGAATTCAATATAATTTTTGTTCCCACATATATTTGCATTGTCTTCAGCTGAAACAATCATCTAGCAGATTCTTCATGGAAATGATATCTGACTTCTCACTCTTGTAGGTTAGCTATATGTAATTTAGATAATTCAAACGTGATGGCACATGATTGGTTTGTTTTTATCTTTGAATATCATTGTAAGTAGTTCAATAAAAGTAACAGTTACCAGTATGACAATTATGAAAAATCCATTATAGATCATTTCAAATTCTTTTTTTTTAAAAAAAAAACTTTATTTTATGTTTTCTGCCTTTTTTTGCTTATTTAAAAGACTGGTTGATGCACCTTGTAGGAATTAACCGGACATCACCCATAGAATCACCAAGATTAAGATGGTTTGCATTATCAGCTATATCCAATGTATTATTGTCCAGTGTCATGTGACCTCATACTTGCTGTTGATGGATGGCTTAACTTTTATTTCTAAAGATTCAAATTCAATAATTTTTTGTGGTCTTGTATCAAATAATTTCTTGAGCTTCTGTTGAATGTTGTCACGCCTACAAGCTATCATAAGCAAAATGTGGATCAGAAATTTAGTTTCTATCCAATGTCTTTTAACTCTTTTTATTCTGCATCCATGTGCTATTGTAATTTGTTTTTCATTAAATGTTTTCAGGACACTCAATTGCTGCTGTGGGACCTGGTAATGGATGAAATTGTGGTGCCACTACGATGCTGCCCTCCTGGTGGGTCACCTACACTCAGCAGTGGAAGTCATTCTGCTCACTGGGACAATATTTGTCCCATAGGCACCCTTCAACCTGCTCCAAGTATGCGGGATGTGCCGAAACTCTCACCTCTGGTTGCTCACCGTGTGCATGTGGAGCCTCTCTCTGGTTTGATATTTACTAATGAATCGGTGCTTACTAGTTGTCGGGAGGGACATATCAAGATCTGGTTGAGGCCAGGGCATGGTGAAAGCAGCCAATCAAGCTCTGAACCAGCTGTAGGTGCACCTAGTTCAAAGGACAGACCTGTTACGTCATCGATCAAAGCTACTGGTTCTAGTTATAAGCAACCATCATCTGTTCTCTTTAGTTGACCAGGTGCTTGCATGCTGGCATGCAACTTCAATCAATCACTTGTCTTTGGCCAGTGCAAAGCTTATTTGGTCACACTTGATCATCTTTTGGATTATGATTTACTGCGGATGAAGAGGCTAGTGGAGTTCGTTTGCTTCTGTCAAGTGGTAGGTGCTAATGAAGTGCTGAGGTTTTATGCTGTAAGATGCTTCTGGTTGCAGCATATTAGTATTGCCATTTGCGTGGCAGAAGAAATAATGGAATATTCTCCTGTACAGAAATATATTTCCAATTTAAAAATACAGTAGGTTAATATCATCATGGTTGATATTATTTAATGCGTATAATATGTTAATTAGAAGTGTCGGGTATTTGTTGATTTTTGGTCATCAAACATGAAATTACTCGATCTTGCTCTTGACTTCCTGCCTTCTTATAATGAAGGCTTTGTGGGCTGTCCAATTGGCAGCAGCTTGGAAACACAAAAAGATGAATTTGTTTATCTCCTGCTATTTTGTAAGACTGGTTACATTTTTCCTATTTTTTCCCATTTTTATGAGGTTGGAATTGTGAGATCTGTTTGACAGTGAATTGGGATGTAAAAATAAACGAGATCTACCTCTCTGGTCCTATTTCTGAGATCCAGTTACTTTTGGCTCGAGAGATGCAATAAATAAAGAATCCATCATTGAAAGACTTTTTTATCATAAATTTTCCACTGGTGTAAGATCGTATATGCAATGAGTAAATGCTTATAGGTGTCCTAATTTCGCTATACTGACTTGTCTATACTTGTGTACCTCGGTCATAATCAATGATAAGTTACGGCTTAGCTACAGCCCCGATGCTTATTAACCACGCAAGAGATTCTGGATCTTTTTTCTTTATTGGTAGAAGGTGCAGTCAAACGGCAGCATTATAGGTTTCACTAATTTAAGGTCAACGCTTGAGGAAACAGTCTTAAGTTTGACGGCTGTCTATTCGCATGCTGGATGGTTCAGCTTTTAAGAGTCTCACAGGAGAATCATTTTGCACGCACAAATTTTGCGGGAGTCTTTAAGCAGTGGCAAATAACAAATGTGGCTCGCAATAACAAAAAAATCCCTGCATACTGATAACCTCAGGCCGAACAAATCAAAATGTGCAGTTGGAATGTTAACCTACCCAGATGAAATAAAAAGGGCTGTGATCTATCAATGTTACATCACATAAGGTACAATGAATATCCAAAAATCATAAATCTAAACTTTGATAGCCTTCTCCTTGCACAAAATATGCCACTCTTGTAGCACTGCAGCTTGAAGAGCACGGTGTTCTGCTTCTTCGGCTGTAAGAGTTGACAGGGTTGAAGGCTCCTTGGGTTGACCATTTTCATCGGCATTTTCTTTCTTCTTTTCTTCTTCATCTTCCACTTTTTCCTCTTCAACTTTTGGAGGCTGTGGTTTTGGTTTGGCTGCTTTGAGCAGGGCTATGCGTTCCATCGAGATTCTTAGTCTCTCTGTTGCAGCAATCTTCACCTCATCTTCGGGCATATACTCTACACCCCCATCTGTAATGTCATCCAACCATCCCTGTATATCTGATTCTATTTGCTTTGTGATTGATGCATCAGAAGCACGGACTACAAATTTGCACATCATGGTGGTTGTCTCATCTCCGAGATCCACATTTCTGCTCACCTCGCTGGCGCCAAAAATCATCATCCCTAGGAAGCCACCATACCAAGTTTTTGCAGCATAGCATATCTATCAAATGGGATAATTGGAAACATAGCAGTATCAATGGCGAGTCACAAGTGTGCTAAAAAGAGTAATTGGAATATTTTGTTGGTCAGTTTTTCCAAACAAATGATAAACTGGTTGTTGGTCAAATTAAATAAGCTTTTACTCGCATGCCCGAGAGGTTATTAAAGATGACATCTGACTAGTCAGTGACAATATCATGCTCCTCAATGCTTACTTTTTATTCTAGAAAGTTTGAAGATCAGCCAAAAAAAGATGCAGTTCAAAAGATAACAATATGCTGTTATGATAATTTAAAGATCTAACACTTACTTGAAACCCTGCCACTGTACGAATGAAGTGGGAGCAAACTTGATGGAATGGCTTTGATGAGAGTGACTTCAATCCACCGAGGAATGGTGAGGAATCATACTGCTGCGCAGCAGTTGCCTTGAAACCGCTTCCTTCATAAGTATATGCACCCGTGTACTCCAATATAGCTGGTAAACTTGGCCACAGGCGAAAAAATTCAACAGGAGAGGATTTATGTGGCAAAAGAAGCTCAGTCAATGGAATCTTATATGGTTGACATCTCAGAATCACCGGCTCTCCTAGTTCTGGTTTTAGAGTCCGCTTCTGTCTCATGATTTGAGCATCTTCTTCTGCATAGTCACCTTCATAGTCTGCAGTGCCACTACTTCCAAAAAATGGATAATATATTACTTTAACCCAAAGAGCACATCTCTCAAAGTGTGAAACACCTACAGTCACGCTACTATGGACTGGATCCTGGTATTAAAAAAGAAACCATGCCAAAGACAAAGTGAGCATCTTGCACTTTATATTTACCACAAGCTAAATTGCTTTCCGTGTTCATTGAAAGAAAAATGCAGCCAAAGCCAATAAGCTGTATTTTTAAACTTGTCAAGCAATTAAATGAAGTGTTTGGGACTAGAAAAAAACAAAAACTAGTCTACTCCACAAATTGTACACAATCAGAAAATAGACATTACATATTGATGCCACCGAACACTTTTAACAACATAGGCAACTCTTCTCCTTGGGATACTACTAATTCCAACTTACATTGCTATATATGTAATAGTCACCAAATAAGTTGGAATCACTATTATGCATGGCACAATAAAATATCAAATTATTAATATTAATTCTACTGGTTGAAACAAATTTTGGGTAATGTTTATTTGATAAAATTAAACTATATGGGCACTGAAAAAGAACCAAGTACATTAAAAAAAATGGCACCTGACACTAAGGCATTCCAACTATCACAGAACATTATGTATCAGATCATGCTGTAACATCTTCGCTGGGATAGTACTTAATATTGTTAAAACTTAAAATCTACCTTGGGCAAAATAGGTTATAGGTCTTTTTCTTTGGTAAAAAAGTTTGAACTCATTTTAAAACATAATACCTGAAGGGGACTTCAAAAACCATGAGAAAGGCTGCTATTTTTTAACACACTATCTATTGTGACTTCATTAAAAATGAAGTATCTTTATGTGGGTCCTCCACATGAGAAAATCTACTTAATCTAACTAAACACGCTTTATCCTTTTACATGAAGGGTCAACTCTTCATGAACTTATCATTCAAATGTGATTCCACTCTCTAATTAAATCTCAACTTAGACTTTAATAGGAGTGGCAGGCATTATTATAACTTCAAACTGAAGATCACACAGAAAAATAATGATACATGAGAAGTCTTGGTAGTCCCAATCAAAGGCATGTTTACTCCCATGCAAGTGTCCTAAGTGTATGAACTTGGGTTTTAAGAACTTGATTTCTGCTCTTCGTTTGGATGAAGTCAGTGAGCAGCAAGAAAAACTTTTTGGCATTAATTTTTTTATTAAATTATTTATAATGATAATTATCACTTAAATACTATTTAAAACATCCATTTATAAAGGGGAAATGAGCTGAAGGGAATTAAAAGTAGCATTAGAAGCCCCACTCCCCCACAAGAAGAGTTTGGAGTTTTCCAAGCTGAAGTCAAGTTTGCATATGAGATTTAGAGCCTATTTGGGAATATCCTGCAGGATAAGCTGGAGAGAGAGAACAGGGGGGAAGGGAATGGTGGAGTCAGAGAGGGGGAGAGGAAGAGGGCAGGGGTCTTGGAGTTAGAGCACTGCAGGATAATGATAAGGACCTAGAGCCCTTAGGGCAGCAGGACTGGCCCGGAATTCCTACTAGATTCTCCCATTCGTTTTGGGGATTGGGCAGCCTATTTAGCATGCCCCAAATCAACCCAACACCCTCCAACCCAAATTCTACAAGAGAAAAAAAAGGACCTATGTGGGTCTTTTTTTCCTTCCTATTGGTGAGGGATGCGGGCTGGGCCTGATAGCATCGTGCTTGGACTTTAGACTCGTTTTGGGACTTGAGCAGGCCAACAGGCCAATTGCTGTAGAATGCCCAAACAGGCCCTAAGTGGAAAAAATAATCCAAGTTCCTCACTTTGGGCAAAGTTTCATGGAAACAAACACCTGGAAGTGACCATTACTGACATGACTGCAGTTTGGGCTGGTTATTTTGTGGAAACAAGAAAACCCTAGGGGATGGAATGTTAAGGAACCAACTGGCCGGATTTAGTCTTATGTTAAGATTTAGACAAAGCATACAAGAGATGTCAGACTACATCAGGGTGTTCTGAGGAGGAATGATGGTGTCTGGTATCATGGAAATCATAGACAAACCTCAATAGGCATAAGTTTTGATTAAGGATTCACTAAGTGAAATCTCAAATTGCAGGAGTGATGTACGAGGCTCACTGCTACACTGCTTCTGAATACTGTTAATCATCAAAGGCAGGCTAAGGGCCTTCAAAAGCATACTAGGATGGTAATGAAATCCTCATGAGGCAGAGAAGCCATATCACACATGCTTAACTATATCGGGACTCATAATCGATGCTGTTAATTTATCACCTCTGGAAAAAAGACAATGATGTATCACTTGTTTATCATCGACCGTAAACATTATCGAACAGCTTACTGCTTCACTTTTGCAGATGAAAAACATAGAATCATGCACCTGACAAGGACAACACGGACATCATAATATAGATGGCCCATGAGAAATGTCAAACCTTTCCTTCTTTCTAATTATTTGTTGAAGGGGTGGACAATTTCCTTCCTTTGATGCCCACAGGAGAGGCATTGACAGGAGCCACATCTGAAGAGAAAATATGCAAGTGAAGGTTTGAAATATTGTGATGCCTTTTTTTTTGGGATAAGCTTCACGTTTTCTATAGCTTGACATCCCAAATGTTTTTCACTTCCTAGAGGGGGTGCTGGTGTCTCAAATTCTTGAGCTAGTTACCAACAATGAAAACACCCTTGGTAGGAGACCATGCATAAATTGAAAGTTATGCCTCTTAGGCTCAATGACAACAATTTAATTAAGGACCAGCAGATACACAATTTTATCATATCATTAGTTTAGATTGGAAAATAAGTTCAGCGCCTGGCATCAACAAGCTCATGTACATCCTACAATTATACGTGCCAATTCAAGCCCTTTCTTTGTGCATATACAGAAAGGTAAAAATATTGAAGAATAAATAAATGGACCCAGAAATATACTAGAGGTCAAATCTGTGTTCTTTTATTCTACATAAAAGTAATGTCAAGCAAATTAAAACGGTCATGCAGTCAGGCAAAGAACAAAATAAAATGCATAGTGAAGGATTCTGTAATGTTTATGGAGTAAGCACATGGTAAAGAAAGGTATACATGGATATACGTAGGAGCAGGCATCACACACAAACAAGCACACCAAACACGAATACATATTAGCACAGACATGTAGAAGTAACCTGGGAGACAAGACTGCGCAGCTGCCGAACTGCTTGAGGAGATGCATCCATAAAATACAAAGCGCCAGATAATCCAACCCGAATATCCACCCTATTAAGTTCTAGTTCGGTCAAATTTAAAATCTGCAAAAAACTCGTGATTAGAATGGAGTGACTCATCCAAACATATTCATAAAGTTGAGATTGTAAGCAATCTGCAACCATTAAAGAAGCCAATACATGAAATGATTTATGATGGGATGAAATCCTGACATATCATGAAAGTCAGGTTTCAGAGGGCAGCACTTATTACAGAATAGGAACACATATCTAACTCATGCTAATCATATAGAAAAGTTCTAGTTGCCACCAAGTAAAGCATATCGGGCAACTCAACATCCTCATAATACAGAAGGCATCTGGTGATGTCTTACAAGATATAAATTATTCTGCATGAACAAGGTATCAGAATGAAAATCATTATGTCACACATAATACAATTCATCACAAGAAGGATATATGAAACATGTCTTTTTCTTAGTCAAGCAATAATATATATTATCAAATTTACTTATAGAATTTATCTTAAAAGTTTGCAATAATTTCAGAAATGGCAACTCATACTGAGCTTCCTCCTTGTAATTCAGGACTTATAGCCACAATCAATAGCTACAGAAGTTGAAAGGAAGGATTGTCAATACTTTCATCACTTAGCAGTGTTTTTAGATAATTTTGTAGATGATCAAAAATACTTCCACAATACAGATTCCAGGAAAAAAAGAAGGGAGTGGAAGACACCAACAATTTAAGGATCAATCATTTCTAACTACGTTGAATGAATCCAAGATTTTAGGCTGATCAATATACTAAGTTATTAGATTACCGACTTTTATTTAATGTTACCATCTGCACACAGTTATTTGTCTTCAATATATCATGATCATTCTAAAGTTTCCTCTTGAACTTTGGAAATGCTTAAAGAATCTTAGCACTTCCAGATGCCAATTCAATCCCCTAAAGGGGGAGTTGAGGGAGGCTGGAAGGGTCACAAATCTCAATGCCAATAAATGGCTCAAAAAAAGTCAACTCCATGGCAAAAGTGTAATAATAAGTGTGCAATCCAGCATCCCCACTCCCAGGCTGCCCAGAAAAAAAGAGGAAAAGAAAAAATATTCTCACTTTATCAATGCGTGGATGTATATACATGTAAGTATAAGAAATTATGTGATGATGCATGCGGGCATGTTTACTCTCACATTGGCTGTGCATTAGATAAATCTTGGATACTTATACATAGTCAAGAAATTAAAATAACACCTTCTAGCTAGTTTTTTTGGATGAGGTCGTGAGCTGTTACAAATAGAATCAAAGTGGACCTAACCCATGGCTTATGTGAACTAGGGGACACTACAGCATGGACCTGTTTGGGTTGACCACAAGCTGATTATGGTCTTTGTAATTGGATGTGATACTTATGATCAAATTTGAATGGATTTAGACTGTTAGTCTGGTAAGGATGCCTTGTCTTAAATGATGAGAGTATGTGAAGATCTATGTAGGCATGTATTTAGTCACATATTGACTATGCACTGGATAAATCTTGGCTACTTATACGTACAAAGAAACCTAAAATAATACCTTTCGACTAGTTTTTTTGGATGAAATCCTAGGTTATTACATTATCTGCTAGTTGGCACACTACAAATACTTTGCAAAGTCCATAGACCATATGTCAAAGTTGAAAGAAGGCTGTAAAATTTTGTTTGATCTTTTGGGTCATTTTCAAGAGTTGTTCCATAACCCAAATTATCTTTGACAGGATAAGGCTTGTTGATAGTTGTTCTTTTTTTTTCCTAAGCAAGTTGTCCATAGAGTAGATTTTTTCAAAGGTAACACACCATGCCCAAACAATTAAAATTTATATAACTTTTAACCATATAATTGACTAAAAAATAAAAAGTCTATTTCCACAAATAAGTTTAGGTCTACAAATTTGACAAATATTCATGAAGCCCTCAAATAAATTTTGAATGCACAAGCAATGAACCTTACCAATACATTTAATTTTAATTTTGTTTCCTGAAATCAAGCATCCATGATTGATCGTTATAAATGCATGATTTAAAATCTATGCATTATAAATGCATGGAATTAAGCTTTTTGTGCAAAAAGAGAATCCTTGAATATAGGAATTAGGTTATGCCTTTTGAGTTGATTTAACCTAGTCTAAATCCCTAATTGTTCCTCAAAAGTTGATGATTGACTTTTTCTTAGCTTGTCAAAGATTTTGACTTGTTTGTATCATATGCTACATGTAAAAATAGAGAAAGAAACACATGCAATCACATAAACAAACACAGGACCTTATGTTAACCCACTGCATGAAGAATGATTTTGATATTTGCTGCAAGAACACATGGTTTAAGATCCCACAGTGCAAAGCAGTATGACATCATACAAGCAAAAATCATGCCCACCTTGAAGCAATGATGTTTAATTATATATCACTGCAAGAAAAAACCACATGCATTAACAAATATGGTAAATTAAGCATTAATGTACATATTTATAGTCACCTGTACAAATTATTATATGCAATTTACAATGAAAGATCTGCTCATCAGGAACACTAGAACACCAAATGGAAATTTGAATGGCCAACATAAATTTATAGAAAGGGAGAATAAATAATAGTAATCACAATATGAAACCAATGATGTATGAGATACATGAATGGGATGATGAATCATTGATCTGTTTCTTTTCAGCTTATAGTTACATGTAAAAATTTTAAACAGGTTGTATATGCTTTTGGGAATGATTAGAATTAATAACAACAAAAACGCATTACATGCCATATGTCGCAGCATTGTATAAAAAAATATTGAAAAAGCATGTGCAAATGTCTATCAGAGAACCTTTAAATGTAGCGTAATCCTCCCATCCGTTGAGTCTGCCAAGTGGTATGCTTCAACATAACATGGATCACTACTACCAGTCAGGGTAATTGCTTTTGGAGGCACTTTACGATAAGTAGAATCTATGCCTTTGGTTAGTAGAAGGTTCAATTCACTGGGATCTGACCTCCAGAGCTCATGAATGGCCTTATGAACTAATCCTTCCAATTTTCTATCTTGTGCTGCAGATGCTTCGGAATATTGAACTGTGAGCTTGTGGTGACTAAATGGGTAATCTCCTGTAGTTGCACCTACACCTGCCCATCTGAAAATGCTGCACAATAAGTCACCTTATCGAAGCATGGGAGTTTAAAAAGCTTCAGCTACCTTACCTATCACAAATTTCAATACTATGAAGCAGAAAAAAATTATTTACATAGGAAGATCAAAAAACATATGCTGTTTCTTTGAGCACATCTTCATTTGTGGAAGCTGATATTATCCCTCATTCTGTAGAAGACTTCACCAAGATACAGAGGAAAATAGCTAATTATTTCTTGATCTCTTGTTGCACTAATAACACTTCAAGAATATGGATGCATCTTCATGAGCCCAGATGTTCAGAATATTCTCTAATGGTTCAAGAGTTCTATCTGGTGCACAGAATAGCAATAAATTGCTTGTACCAATTAGCTCTGCTATCAAATGGAGTTGGATACAGCACAACAGGAATTCAGAATATACCAGCAAACCCATGCATGAGTCTGCTTGCATCCAGTTACTGGCACAAATAATAAAGTCCAGCCATATTAGATCCATATCTGGAAAAGACTTCCTTTTCTGCTTCGTAGTGAAGCTAACCCATGCCAAGAACAACAAGGACATAAAACGGGTGCTAAGCTATATCGATGATATAGGAGTTGTTATAAATGCTCAAGTTGTAAATGTTGTTTAAAATTGAAGAAGAAATATACTTCTTAGTTTCAAAAAAGGACCTGCATGTCTTTTATCAGTATAGAGTGAAATAGTTCGATCTGAAAGCAAACAATATGAAGATTGATAAAGAACCACAATGATAAGAACAGCAACTTAATTGCATTTGAGAAAGAAAATGAATAATGCAAATTTTTATAGCCTTCTTAATGAGATCAGAGACCTTTATATGGCACTTTCACATGCTAGCAAGTTTATGGTTCTTCCCATTTGGGATCAAAATATTATTTTATCTTATCAGTGGACCCAAATATTCTTCCTAGATGAATGGGGTGAAAGAAATCAGAGAGGGGAGAAAAAAGGGAAATGTACAAAACTGAAAAGGAAGACAATTGGATGCTAAAAATAATTCAAGGGGGAAGGCAGAACAAGAGCAACGACCTCTCTTAGCTAACACCTCCCCCCACCCCCCCAACAAAAAAAAAAAACCAAAGCAAAAAAAGAAAGAAAAGAAGAAAAAAAGAAAAAAACAAAGAGAGAGGAAAACCTCACTTACTACACCCTGAAAGCACAACCACAGGGAGTGGATCATCACTCCTTTGACCCAGAAAACAAGAGCTGACGTCAGCAGATTTCAGTCTGTTAAAATGGGAAGATGAAATGAAGTACATGATGACACCCAAGCATGCAAAAAAAAAGTGATGAGTACAATCACGTTAGAGCATGATGTAGGTGATTATAGCTCATCCACTAAACCAAGAGGTCAATGGCCATTGCTTGTATTGGAAAGGAAATGAACGGACCTACCAACTGCTAATAGGGAATCAAAACCCCCACCTTCCTTTACCCATCACCACCATCACCCAAAACGAGTAATAACACCATCTAACTAAGGCAAAAAGAAGGTCAGAACTCCTCATTTAAAATAAAGATATTATGATATTATTCAATTGGCCACGGTGAACACATACTCATTCAAGGAGGGAATAAGCACTCCATTCAAATCAAAAAAATGCCAGCGACATGTCCTCTGTATAAGAAGAAAAGGTAGAGGTGACCATTACAATCGCTAGAAGTCAAGAGAAAGCTGAGCCATGCTAATTATCAAGTTACTCTAAAGATATACTTCTCCCAATAATTGAGCTATTTGATCTTAACAAAAGAAAAAAAATATCCAATATTACCTATAAAATTTACTATCATTCTATATACATAATTGTTCATTCTCATGCACTACCTAATACTAACTAATTTTTCTTTCAGAGTTCTTGTGCTTGCTAGAATCCAACCACTTCCTGCAGAAATACCTTTCTGTAAACACTGAACTTTAAATCTGAAGGTCCTCTTTCCTATTAGATTTACATAACCAAGCATAATTTACAAGATGTCTGCTCTCATCAATCCTAGCTCTCTTCCATCTCTTGATAGGAAGCCACTCAAAACACTCCACCTTTAGGCCAAAAGTTAAAATTTTAGTAAGCTGATCCATAATATACCACAAGATTGTCACTGAAAGACAATAGTCTGCTCTACCGATCAGCAAAACCGTTATCAAAAGTTCTGCCATCAACACCTTGCAAGGTCATACAGTCTTATGCAAACACACACCATAAAAAAATCACAATAGATTTGACTTTTAAAAAAGGAGTTTCCTTTGGTGAAAACAATTGTCATTGAGCTTAATGGGCATTATCAAAAGTTCTCTTATATAATGAGCAATGTAGGTAAAGATGACACTCAGGCTGCTCAAAGACATCTTCATCAAAAAGAACATTATAAAAAGAAAATATTCATTCTGTTGCCTACTCATAACATCATCTCTAATGTATCTTATCCTATTAGAATACAAAATTTAAATATTATCAAGCCAAGAGCATTTTCAATTTCCATCTCAAACATTGCCTCTTTGAGCTTAGGCTCACTTGCCTAATTTTGGTGGACTTTCAATAATTTGAGAACAAAAGGGTTCATTATCTAGCAAAGCTTGCTCCAAATAATGCCAAACAAAATTCCTCAATCATCCTCTAGTCATTTACTTTGACCTCTATTTTAGCTCCAACCTATTCGCTCACCTTCATTTTGTGACATCATCCACCTAGGAGTGCAATTGAGCGGAGTCAAGGTGAGTAGCTAGAGACATGAGCTCGACTCAATTTAAAATACTTGGGCTCGAAACTTGACTTAAGATCAATTGAGTCTTAACATCCTAAACTAGAACTAAACTCGATGAAAAAAAAGATAATACTTGAGATTAACTCGACTTGACTCAAATATCGATCAAGCCATACTTGAGCTCCAATTCGAACTTTAGCCTACTCATAATATATATATATATATATATATATATATATATATATATATATATATATATATATAATTGAGCTCGAAACTTGACTTAAGATCAATTGAGTCTTAACATCCTAAACTAGAACTAAACTCGATGAAAAAAAAGATAATACTTGAGATTAACTCGACTTGACTCAAATATCGATCAAGCCATACTTGAGCTCCAATTCGAACTTTAGCCTACTCATAATATATATATTATAAATAAAAATAATGTGATTATAAAAATATATATAAACTTTAATAGAATTGTGAGATTTTGAATTGAGTATCTTGCTACTCGAGCTTGGCTTGAGAAATTGTTAGAGCTACTTGAGCTCCCAAGTTAAGTTGAGCTTGGGTAGCTTTTGAACAGCTCGTCTTGTTTGCACCCCTATGTCTACCGGCTAAAAAAATTTGGTTCTTCTAGCTTCATACTAAAAACTGATAGTTTGTTTTCTTTTTCCCCCTATGTGATACACACACTCCAGGGAGTTTGTCCTTCTCAATCCTTCTTGCCCAAAATTGCTATCTTACTGGATTACTAGCATCCTTCCCCGCTGCTCCTTAATAACATCCCCTTGCTAAATCCTCTATCACAGATAAAAGATGCATTATTTCAAAATCCTATCTCAAAGTAAGTATGTTTAGCAATACATCAAAAAAGGATATCATTTTCAGCTTTGCTAATGTTGCTAACAAGCCATCAACATGAACAATGAGTTAAGGGTTTATACTTGTAGAGCTTTGTGCAATTCTGGGGGTAACACCCAATGATTGTATGATATCATTACGACTACATCAAATATCATGGAGTTAACTACAATGGTCATGCAGCAGATTAATTTTAATAATGCAAATACACACCCAAGGTATGATTTTTTTATGTTTGCGCAATTCTGGTGGCAACACCCAATGATTGTATGATATCATTACCACTACATCAAATAGCATGGAGTTAACCACGATGGTCATGAAGCAGATTAATTTTAATAATGTAAATACACACCAAGGTATGATTTTTTTAATAATTTGCAAGATTTAAAGGATGGTAATACATCGGTCTAAAATATCACATCAAGGTTTACAACACTAGTTTCAATACCTGCGCCAGTACCCAATTGGTACATTATCAAAATGGTCTAATTCTTGGGTGTATTGAGTATTGGTATCCTATAGATACGAGTCGGTGTACTCAGAATAGGCTGGCACTGTCCAATGCTATAATCCATGAATCACATAACCACATATTGCTAATAGGCTTATACGGTTGTTGATTGAAATTTCAGTTATATCCAAAAATATATGAGAGTAACTCAACTTAATACCATAGAAGGTGAAGTTACGAATTCAACAAGGACACGGTTGGAAAATGTAGTGGTCAAATCATGCATAAAATACTGACCTGCTCTCGGGATGGCTAGTGACATATTTGATTATCTGCAAGATATAGCGGCATTGATGCTTGTTCACAGAATCAGCTAAATTACTATTTCTAAAATCTTCAAGTTCTTTACTTAGAAGCTGGCCAGCTCTGGGATTGCGTGATCCTAAGCGTTGTGCACATATAAGGACAGCTTGCACATCTTGAAGCCTATTTGCAGAAGATGTAGATGAATCTGTGTTGAGCAACACCTTGTGCATATTTGATATAATAATATTTAGTGGGTCCTCTGGGTCATCAGCTAGAAGTGGATCCAAACCTTCCAGATCAAAGTGCTCAGCTATAGCCCAGATGAGGCGTGCAAGTATTCTTGGTGTGTGCACCTAGCATTCAAAAAAACAAAAACTCTATATCATAAGTATATTACACTAAAAGATGGGATACCATATGCACGGTTTGAGATAAAGGTGAAAGAAATAAAACATAGAGGAGTCAACAAACATTTTAAATAAGTATCCTCCTAACCTCACGAAGATCTTTGATAAGCTGCAGTTGCAAATTCCGTAACCTTGTCTCATTCAGAATCTGGTCCTGAGAAGCACCATCTTTGATCCTCTTTACACCTCCTCTTGTATCATAGAGGTGACAAAGCCTGACAAGCAACTTCAAATAACAATCAATGGCATAACTCCGGCCATCACAGTCCCACAAAACACAAGGCCTACAAACCTCTACAACCTCCAATGCCGACTCCGTCCAATTCAATGCACCATAACCAGTTCCATAGGCCAAAGCTCCAATGACTCTGCTCTCGGTACCAGAATTCTTTTGCTCGGGCAGTGGAAGTGATAACTGGAAACAACTCTCCACCAACGAAGCAACTAGCTCCTCCCTGAACAAGCTTTTGCTCGTTATACTATTCAAGTCATCCTTGATCCTCACATCCTCGAAAAGTGAAGTAACATCTGTCCCAGGTAGAGGTTTCTGACCTCTTCGGACACTTTCCTTTGCAAAAAGATCGACACAGAGAGCCGTTCGGCAAATGCATGCCAGAGCATGCATGCGGTCCGACTCTGCCCTCAAGTTTCTTACCATGAGGAGCAATCTCTTGAACAACGACACCTGCAATCACAGCAAATAAGAGTAGAGCACATTCAATCATATCTAAAACCATTACAGTAGTGCAGCCTAATTAGATCAGTGCTTTATATAGACGTTTTTCTGCCGCAAATTCTGCAAGAAAGAATATAACAAAACATAATGCGCATAAATAAGCAGCAAGAATGGAGGCAAAACATCATACAGTGTGTCACACCTGCATGCTGAGATCTAGAAGGTGGAGATTCGTGACAACGGCCCTCACGATGCTTTCTCTGGCAGACGAGAACTCCTGCCGGTCCCAGAGGGTGAGGATCGCAATGATTGATGCGGAAGCCCACTCCGGCTTCCCTCCTGGGACATCGGCCAACGAGAGCATGTTGATCCCGACCTCGAAGACAAGCGGCGGATCGAGCGAGCTCAAGAACGGCAGGAGACGCGAGACCACGTCGGAGATTCCGACAAGCTTCTCGGCCGAGGAGGAGGAGTCAGGCGGGGCTGCAATCTTGGAGAGCTCGCGGAACACGTCGACGGCGCCGGAAGCGACGGTCTTGGCCGCGTAGACGAGGGGGAAGACGGTGGCGCGGAAGCTCTCGATGGGGAGGACGAGGGAGCGGGCCATGAGGGCGTTGCGCTGGAGCCAGATGATGTCGACGGCGGCGACGACCCAGTTGGAGCGGATGGCGAGGGAATTCTCGGTGTCGATGAGCTTGTCGCCAGCGAGGCGGGACATGCGCTTGGACTCGAACTCCTGGAAGAGGCGGGCGAGGGAGTCGAAGGCGGCACGGGCAACGGCATCGGAGCGGTCGAGGGCGGCGGCGGCGATGCGGCGCCACCAGGCAGAGACGCGGTCGAGGAGTGCAGGGGAGGCGTCGCAGAGGAGGACGATGTCGTCACGGGCGAGGACGCATCCGAGGGCATCGGCGGCGGCGAGCCGGAGGGAGTCGGCTGGGGAGTCGAAGCAGGAAGCGATCTCGCGGTGGGCGTCGTGGACAAGGCGGGCGAGGAGGTGGGAGGGCACGGCGGATAGGACGGAGAGGGCAGCGGCGGCGACGTCGGGGTCTGGAAAGGCGAGGTCGGAGCGGACGCCGGAGAGGACGGTGTCCCAGAGGTCGGGAGTGAGGCGGGTGCAGCGGAGGAGGTCAAATGCGAGCTTCTTGCAGACGGCGGAGGCCGGGGAGGCGACGATCTCCTCGCTAACGGACTTGGCCACGGCGGACACGTCGCGGCCGGCGGCCGACTGCTGGAGGGCCTGGAGAAGGGCGCCCGACTGCCGGAGGGCATCGTTCGACCTGAGATCCGCCTGGATCTGGGCGATTAAAATGTCCATATCTTCCTGCTCCCCTAGGACTAGAGAAGCTCCGGAACGGACGTAGTCGGCGAGATGGAGGAGAATTTTGTGATTCTATTCCCCTTCTCTCTTATCACTCTTCCTCGCTTCTTCTCATCATCTTTTTTCTCTGTGGTTGGTGGTCTGGTTGGGTGGTGGTGGGATGGTAACCGGGGAGCGACGAAAGGAGACGAGGGATCAAGAACACCCAGAGTTCTTCTCTTCCGATTTATGGTCCCTTTAAGGCCCCGCTCTTATATTATAACCTTTTTACTATTTTTTAAATAAATAATTGGATCAATAAAAAAAAATATCTTGAATTATTTAGAATTTTTTAATTTTATTACAGATTTTAATTTAGTATAATCAAGTTATTAAATTTTTACAACGGTTCAGTTTAGGTCTTGATAACTAATTATATTTTGGTACCATTAAAAAAAATTAATATGAATCACCTTAGGGTTACATGTAAAAAAAAATGAGATTGATATGGTAACACTTCCTTTCTTCATTATTTTAATCTCATCCTGAGTATTTATTTTTTTCTTTTATTTTTGGCAACTGGACACCGATGATTCATCTGGATATGAGAGTGGTGCTTTATCTCTGGATATGAGAGTGGTGCTTTACCGGTCGGTGAAAAGAATAGCTATTTTGTTTTCTAAATATCATGCTTATTATTATGGGGTACCTTGGATTATGCCTTGAAAGAAAGGAATATGTATTCCCTATACCTCGGATATGGATCCTATGAACTTAGAATCCAACTCTCATGAAGATCTTCACACCTACCAACCTTTACACCTAGCTATTTCAATCGACCTTTTTTTGAGATGCTAGGCTCCTATCTTTTGAGGCCTAAGCCTGGGGACCCAGACTACCTAGGAACCTGCTAGGCAACCTGGGCAAAGCATCAAGGTATATCTTGCAGAGCTCCCTCTTGGTCCGAGGATTGAGATGCACTCTCCTCCCCACACGATCAGCCTTAGAGAGGTTCTGAGCGACATTCTACCCGAATCATGGGAATAGTTGTTGATGTGGCAAGAATGCTGACGTGGGACACCTGTCGGATGCCATGTCAAAGTATGCTGCCACGGTGGATGTTTCCTCCCGAGCTCCCTCGCCGGGCTGAGCTCCCTTAGAATGCTAGAGCTGCCTGCCGAGATCGAGTTCTGTCCTCCGCCAGGTCAGCCCTCGCAAGGCCGGGGACGCCTAGGCCGGAGCAGAGCGACCTCCCCAGATCGGGCCCCCCGAAGTCGAGTACCGTGGTTCAGAGTCGAGCTCAGCCCTCCTCCGCCACGTGGAGCCCCTTCGAGGTCGGGCTCTCCCGTCTGGGGTCGTGCGCCGCCCTCCTTCGCGAGGTCAGGCCTCCCGAGTTTGAGGCCCGCGGTTCGGAGTCGAGCTTAGCCCTCCTCCGTCATGTGGGGTCCCTTCGAGGTCGAGCCCGGTGGAACTTAGCCTTGCTCTCCAACTCGGCCACCACCTTGGCTAGGGCGCCAATCCCCAGGAAAGCAGCGCCTTCCCTCCCAGGACGCTGGCGAGCCTCCCGAAGGTTGAGAAGCAATGCCCGCCATGCTACAATAACTGCCTGCCACTGCCACTTACGCTAGGAGAGAAGGGAAGGAAGTCCTCTGACCAAGACGCCATGCCCTCCACCAACCGCCTGTACCACCAAAAAAGGAGGCCAGTCGAAGAGTCCCGGCAGCGGCGGCCCCCCGATCGAGGTCCTGCCAGGAATGGTGCAGCCATAAGGAATGTCAGAGCGCATAGAAGCTTCCCCTACTGCATGTCAGGAGACGCATCCCATCCACAGCACGGACATCGCCACACGCGCTTGCCAGCCCAGCGAAGGTCCCGAGGCATGTGCCCAACGGTCACCTTGGCTACAAAGAACGTTCGACACCCATAGAGAGGGGAGGTACGCAAAAAACCAAAAAAGACAAGTGCGAGCTCAACCAGGACAAGGCATCGAAAGAAAAGAGAGAGCCTGAGCAAGGCCAGAGGAGACAAGGATACACAAGAGGATCCTTTCACCTCGGCCATCACTTATCCCAACTCGCTCTCGATTTTATACACACCACACTCACTCCTCCTTGCATGGAGTCCATCAAGAGGGGCTCGACCAGGAGAATCTGTTTCCTTGGATCGTCACTGACTTGACCATCGAAGTGCCCCACTGGAATCCCTGACCCGGGCCTCTAACCGCCCTATCGAGAAGCCGGTAGGGATGATATGCTGGGGAGCCGAGCGCGCATCCAAGAAGGCCCGGGGGGCAGGGCATTCTGAAAATGTACTCCCCTTTATGAGGGAGGGGGTAGATGGGAAAAAATATGTAAATAATGATGTCGTGGTCATCGAGATGATGATTGTGAAGCATCATGTAAAGCGCATCATGATTGATACTGGAAGCTCAACGGATGTGATTTTCTATGATGCCTTCTCCAGGATGAACCTTTCTCCCACCAAAGTCAGACCTGTGCACACTCCCCTCATTGGATTCACAGGTGATTCCGTAAGGTTGGAAGGGGAAATCACTCTCCCAGTCACTGCCGGGACCCCACCTCGGCAGAGCACTGTCATGATGACTTTCACGATTGTCAGGCTTCCTTCAGCCTACAACATGATCCTGAGCCGACCCGGGCTTAATCTGCTCGACATCGTCGTCTCCACCAGAAGGCTGCTTGTACAGTTCCCAACCCCTTATGGCATCGGAAAAATGAGGGGGGCACCCCAGCCGGTGCAGCATTGTTTCCAAACCCTCCATGGGGCTGATGCCCCCACGGTCGGCCACGGAGCGGACGATCTTAACCAAAGGGCTCAAGACCCCAGGGGAGGCCCGGTCGAATACCTATTGTCTTACCCACTTGGAGCTGACCGGATGAGGACGATGCAGATCGGGGCCCAGCTACCCGACGAGGAGAGGACCCACCTGCTGGAATTCCTGCGGGCAAATGTGGATGTGTTCGCTTGGACGGTGACAGACATGCCGGGTATCCCACCCGGCGTCATCACTTACAAGCTGAGCATTGATCCGAGGTATAAGTCAATCTAGCAAAAAAGGAAGAGCTTCGCCCCGGAGAGGCAGGCGGCCATCAACGAAGAGGTAGACAAACTCCTCACCGTCGGTTTCGTTCGGGAGGTGTAGTATCCGTGCTGGCTGGCGAATGTGATGATGGTGAAGAAGAACAATGGTAAATGGAGGATCTGTGTGGACTACACCGACCTCAACAGGGCATGCCCGAAGGATAGCTTTCCCTTGCCAAAGATTGATAAATTGGTAGACGCCACCTCGAGGCATCGCCTGCTTTCATTCATGGACGCATTCTCTAGGTACAACCAGATATGGATGCACTCGGAGGATGAGGAACACACCGCCTTCATCATCGACCGAGGGACCTACTACTATAGAATGATGTCCTTCGGTCTAAAGAATGCTGGGGCCACATACCAGCATCTAGTCAACAGGGTCTTCCAAAACCAGATCGGCCGGAACATGCAGGTCTATGTCGACGACATGCTCGTCATGAGCAAGCCGAGCTCAGACCATGTTGCTGACCTCACCGAAGCCTTCCATAATCTCCGAGAGCACCGAATGAAGCTGAACCCGGCGAAGTACGCCTTCGGGGTGGCGGCGGGGAAGTTCCTTGGCTTCATGATCACTCAGAGAGGGATTGAAGCTAACCCGAAGAAGGTCCGGGCAATCATCGACATGGAGCACCCTATGTCCAAGAAGCAAGTCTAGTGCCTGACGGGACGGATTGCGGCCCTGAGCCGATTCATCTCGAGGTCGACTGATCGTTGTCTCCCCTTCTTCAAAGCACTATGCAAGTTGCACGACTTCACTTGGATGGAAGAGTGCAGGACGACCTTTGAGGAGCTGAAGGAATTCCTAGCCTCTCCCCCACTGCTATCCAGACCGCAAGAGGGGGAGGAGCTCCTACTCTACTTGGCGGTCACACCCGAAGCCATCAGCTCAGTTCTCGTCCGTGCAGACGAGGACGGATCCCAGAAGCTGGTGTACTACACCAGCAAAATTCTTCGCGATACGGAGATCAGGTATACTCGCTCCGAGAAACTCATTTTTGTACTAATAATGCATGCTAAGCACCTCAGGCCCTATTTCCAAGCACACCCTATTGTGGTCGTGATGGATCAGCCGCTGCGGACCATACTTTGCCGCCCCGAGACCTCTGGGAGGCTGACCAAGTGGTCCCTGCTGCTTAGCAAGTTCGACATAGCATATCGACCGAGGTTTTCGCAGAAGGCCTAAGTCCTAGCCGACTTCGTGGTCGAATGCACCGGGCTTACCAAGGAGCCGGAGCAGACAATGAAGGAGCACCAAGCGGAGCTCGGACCAGGGGAGGAGCCCTGGATCCTCTATGTAGATGGCGCATCCAACTCCGGCAGGAGCGGAGCAGGCCTCATCCTCGCTAATAGCGACGGGGTGGTCGCAGAGTGTGCCCTCCATTTCAGGTTCGCCGCTACAAACAACCAAGCGGAGTATGAGGCGCTTCTCGCGGGTCTAAAAGTTTCCTGCGAGCTGGGCATCCAAAACTTGAAAGTTTTTACCGACTCCCAATTGGTTGTTGGACAAGTCTCCGGGGCATACGAGGCCAGAGACCCCTAGATGATGAAATACCTGGATCAAGTTCGCTCCAGCATGGCAGGCTTCCGACGCTTCAGCATCTTCCACATCCCCTGGGGGGAGAATGCATGCACGGACGCACTGTCGAGGCTAGCAACTCTACCAGATTCATCGCTGGGGCGCGCCTATATTACATACCTCGATAGTCCAAGCTACGAAAGCCCAGAGGAGGTGCACCAAGTCACCCCCGAGCCGAGCTGGATGGACAGGTATGTCAGATACATCATCGATGGCACCCTGCCGGAGGACCGTACGGAAGCCAGCCTCATCAAAAAGAAGGCCTCCCGGTTCGTCCTCATGGAAGGCCAGCTCTACCACCGGTCTCACTCCTACCCTCTTCTGAAATGCCTCAGGCCCACGGAGGCAACCTTTGTACTCTAGGAGATCCATGAAGGCCTCTGTGGGAACCATGTAGGAGGGAGAACACTGGCTTACAAAGCTCTTCGCTAGGGATATTTCTGGGAGACCATGAGGGAGGACGCCGACGACCTTATCAAAAGGTGTGACAAGTGCCAGCGCCATGCCAACATACAGTGCCAGTCGGTGGTGCCGATCTCCCAGCTTTCTTCCTCTTGGCCTTTTGCTTAGTGGGGGATGGACATCCTAGGGCCGTTCCCCCTCGTGCCTGGACAGCAAAGGTTCCTTCTAGTGGCGATCGACTACTTCACCAAGTGGGTCGAAGCGGAATCGCTAGCTAGGATTACCGAAGCCAATGTCCGTCGGTTCTTCTGGAAGTCGATTATCTGCCATTTTGAACTCCCCCACTGCATTATCATCGATAATGGGCGACAATTTGACAGCTGGGAGTTCGAAGGGTTCTGTGCCGAGCACAGCATCCAACACCACTTCACCTCGGTAGCCCATCCACAAACAAACGGGAAGGCCGAGGTGACAAACCAGACCATCCTCCTGGGGCTCAGAACCCGGCTGGATCAAGCCAAGGGCAGATGGGCGAAGGAGCTCCCAAGTGTTATGTGGGCCTACCATACAACGCCCAGAACGGCGATCGGCGAGACACCCTTCAACCTCGTCTTCGGCACCGAGACAGTCATCCCGGTTGAGCTCGACATACCCATGCTACAGGTACAGTAGTACGATGAGGCACGGAATTCAGCGCACCTTTTGCTCAACCTGGATCTCCTCGAAGAAATAAGGGACAAAGCACAGCTTCGAATGGTGGCATACCGGCAACGGGTGGCCTGGTACTATAACGCACGTGTAAAGCCGAAGGTCTTCAGGCCTGGCGACTTGGTGCTGCGCCGAGCCGAAGCATCCCAGCCTCGGGAGTGCGGTAAACTCTCGTCGAATTGGAAAGGCCCCTACAAAGTGGCTGAGGCCCTCTCACACAGGGCCTATTACCTCGAGGATCTTGACGGTGTCAGGTTCCCTCGTATATGGAATGCCTGCAACTTGAAAAGATACTATCAATAATGTAAGACTCTCTTCCAGTAATAATAAAGATTTTCTTTTGCACGAGTAGCTATTTGCCTTGCAGGAAAATCCCAGCTCCAAGACATCAACTCCGAAGCCCAGCTCTTCGGCCAAACAAGTCTTCGAGCCCAGCTCCAAGACATCAACTCCGGAGCCCAGCTCTCCGGCCAAACAAGTCTTCGAGCCCAGCTCCAAGACATCAACTCTGGAGCCCAGCTCTCCGGCCAAACAAGTCTTTGAACCCAGCTCCAAGACATCAACTCCGGAGCCCATTTCTCCGGCCAAACAAGTCTCCGAGCCCAGCTCCAAGACATCAACTCTGGAGCCCAGCTCTCTGGCCAAAGCCTCGAGCCTAGCTCCAAGGCATCCAATACGTGAGCCCAGCTCTCAGGCATTCAAGCCCGAGGCCCAGCTCTCCGGCACCAAAGCCTCGAGCCTAACTCCAAGGCATCCAAGACCTAAGCCCAGCTCTCAGACATTCAAGCCCGGGGCCCAGCTCTCCGGCATCCAAGCTTCAAGTCTAGCTCCCAGACATTCGATTCCTGAGCCCCGCTCTCAGATATTCAAGGCGAGGGCCCGACCCTCCGGAATGCAAGTCTTTAAACTCAGCTCTCAAGCATCCAAGATCTGAGCCCGGACAAAGTAGAGCCCTTCTCCCTGCTCCCCCCACGCTAAGTACTCATTCCAAAAAAAAAAAGAAGAAAGAAAAAAGAAAAAGAAAAATGCGAAAGAAAGGAGAGAGAAGAGGGGAATGAGGGAGATGAAAGAGAGAAGTTAGACTGAAATGCTCTTTATTATTTCATACGAAACATTACACTATCCTCCGGGCCCCGACATGCCAGGCCGCCCGGACCAATAAAAAGAAAAGGTTACAAGAGGCTCAGGGGTCCTAATCTACTCAGTCGGCGCCTTCCCCGGACGACGCCCGACTCGGATTTCTCCTTCCTCAGCCTCTGTTACTGGGACACCATCCTCGACGACCGCTGACGGGGGGACTTCCTCAACTGCTGCCGCCCTCAGAGTCGGTTCAACCGCTGTCACCTGCGGGGTCGGCTTAGCGCGCGCCAACGCAGCCGAATCCGCCCGCGGTAGGGGCCCGGCCGTGGCAGCGCTCTCATCCACCATGGCCGGCGCTGGGGATGGGGTGGTCATGCTCGGGAGTAGCAGCACGACCATCCGCTTGTCCGAGATGATGCCGCGCAACTGAGACCGGCAATAGGCGAACCCCTTGAAGAAGGAGTCCGTCGCTGCCTCCTTGAAGTTTGCCAAGTACTCCGGGGAAGCCTTAAAATTGGCCACCGCCTCGGCGACCACCTTCCTCGTGGCCTCCGCCTGACGAGATGCTTCAGCCGACTTCTTCTTCGCCCGTTTAGCCAGGCAGACCGCCTCAGCCATTCCTCTCTCCGCCACCTCGATTGAGCTAGCGGCGGCGGAGGCTTTCCCCTCTGCCTTTACGGCCCTCTGCTCAGCGACCGTAGCCTTCTTCTTAGTGGAGGCGACCTGCTCTCTTGCCGCCTCCGACTCAGCTCGAAGCTCCTTCAGCTGAGTCCTCTTCGCCTCGAGCTCCCCCTTAAGCTCACTCTTGAGTCACTCAGCATGGGCGGCCTCGCCCATGAGGCTCTTAACTTTCGAGGTGGCTTCCCAGACCTCCTCGTTCTTCTGCCTCAGCTCGGCCGTCAGGGACTCGAGCTCTGCCAGATGCTCTTTGTCCCTCCTAGTCCAGTTGTGATAGTAGTCTCGGATAAGGACGAGCTCTCTATCTTGCTGCATCAGAAAACATGTTAGCCGTAATGACAAGGGATGTCAAGCAGGACAAAGCAAAGCGAGAGGAAACTCACGGCATAAAGGTTGGAAAAAGATGTGCTGATGACATCACCAAGGAGTCTCCTACTCCCCTCTCGTCGATCACAAGATTGAATGGAGAAATCCATCATCCGCTCGGCGAGACTCGGGTCCTTCATGAGGGAGACGTTGGGTCCCAACCTGAAAGGGACCCGGTGATAGTCCTGTCCCTTTGGTCCACCGCCGGTGCAGACTCTTCCACGGCGGGAGAAGCTTCCGGTGCAGGTTGCGAGCTTGGCACCGGCTCGGACCACGCCACTAGCGCCAGCCTCGTGCCTTCTGGCTCCTCGTCCCCCTTGATATCGACGATCTCTAGAGGAGGGGTTGCCACCGCAGCAGCAGCAGCAGCCGATCTGGCCCAGGCCACCACCTCGAACTCGGGCACCGGAGTCGGACCGCGTTGCCTTGGAGGCTCCGGGACAGGCTCTGATGGGGGACTGAGATGGGTAGGATCGTTGGTGAGCCTAGAAGTCACCTAAATTAGGGTACTATTTTTTTTTGGTATTTTTTTCTCTAGGGGTGGCGAAGGAATAGTGGGGATGTAGGATAAGGATCTGGATCTCATGAACTTTGGGACTCACCCTAACGAAGAGACCTCTCACCTCTAGGGCATTACACCCTCCTCGATACTTGGAGGCGCTAGAATGGATCTCAAAGGCCACGAGGGGATAGAGAAGATGGAATGGGAAGGGGATAACTGAGCATGACCTCACATCATGTCCTAGGGTTGGGTCTCACACCTTTTCCTAACGGAGTGAAATAAAAAAAACACTCTTTTCTAAAACTCATTTTCATTCCCAAAACTTGACTAAACTCTGAAAAAACTATTTTTTTACAAAGGACTGAGGGTGATATTTATAGACTTGTCCAACCCTCATTTGAATTTGAATACAGGATAAAAAGATAGAGATGATTCAAATTCAAACACAATATAGGATAAGATAAGTCTATCCATATCTAAATCCTAACCAACCAAATCATAATTCAAAATTCAAAAGATAAAGATATATCCTAAATAAATTTATTGAAATCTGTGCTGCTCCGAGATCAGTGCTGCTCCAGGATTAGTGCTGGTGATGTTCCTATCAGGCTCAGCTGCCCTCTTCTGCCTCCGCTCAGATATGGGTGCGACGAGCTCAGCTTGCACCGGCCTCGTGCCATCGTCCGCGCGAGCCCTCTTCGGAGCGGGCTCGCCAGCCTCCGCCGCCTGATTCCTCTCCTCGGAGAAGGAGAGCAGCTCGTCCATTGAGAATTTCATGCTTGCGCCAAGAAAGACGTGGTCAGCTACAAGCAAAAAATAAAATAAAATAAAATAAAATAAAGAAGAAGAGAATAAGAAAAAGAAAGAGAGGGAAAAACATAATCGAACCGAACTCACCCAACTCTCGTGTCGAGTCAATCCCGGCCTCACGAAGGTTCTGCTTCGACAGCAGGACCTCGAGCGAAGGGATCTCAGCAGAGCGGAGCTGCTCATACACCTCTAGGTCGGCGGCCTCGGCCGCAGAGTTCCGGTTAGGGGACCAATCTAGGTCACTCCAAGCCCAGTCGACCCCCTCGACCGAGGCAAAGAAAAACCTACTCTTCCACTCCTTAATGGAAGAGGGAAGCTCAAACCTAATACCCCTGGGGCGGGAGGAAAGAGACCACCACCCTTCCTCGGAGGGGTGTTGCTTCATGGTAAAGATTGCCCTGAACAGAGAGAAACGGGAGACATTCCATGGAAGTGGCACAGAACGATGAAACCAAAGATCGTTCTGACAGCGTTCGGGATAGTTGGGCAGGAACAAGATGGTAGTTAGTCAAAATAGAAAGGAAGAACGGATGGAATGGGAATTGGAGGCCCCCGGCGAAGGTCTCCTCATAGAAGGCTATCTGGCGAGGGCCGCTGGAAGTGACCCGCTCCCCCGGACGAGAGACCGAAAGTCGAATGGAGTCCGGGATGCCATAATCATCCCGGATGGTTGCGAGCTCCACGACGGTGATCACAGAAGCAATCTCCCCGAGACCTGATGACCGAGGAGGTTCAGAAGTGGGGACAGAAGGAAGAAGGGGACGAGGTGGAGGAGAAGAACCAGGTTCCCTAATCGATTTTCCCCCAGGTGCGGGCCTTCTGCTAAATTCATAGCGTGTCGCATCCCCTTCCTCGTCAAAGAAAGAAGGAGATCTTGGCCTAGAAGACCCGGCCTCGGCCTGGCAAGAGGGATAGAAATTCGGACCAAAACGGGCCATGAAGGAAGGACCAGGTGGAAGAGAACCTAAGGAGACCCCTATTCGGTTGACAAGAGAAGGGAGAGAGCTAACCTGCAGGAAGCTTGAGGAGATCACTCAAATGGCCGGAGGGGACGGAAGGAAAACTTCGGTATGATTACGGGCACGAAAAATTTGAAAGAAGGTGAGTTATGGAAAAGCTACCTTTCTTTTCGAAGTGACCGGTGCCCGACCGTACCGTTACGGCTCCCCCACCAAGGGATGCTCGCCACGTGCCATCGATCAGCAGGGCAGATGCCTCATTCCGACTACAGTCACTCTGAATTCTGTGCCCGATATAACTACTCCTCGGACGTGGCCACGTGGTGCCACCGCACTGGCTCGGTGATTCGCCTCGCGAGGCACCATCGATCGCGATCATTATTGCACTGGATCATCACCTTTCCATGTTAGCACCGCAATTACTTCCTTCGTCTCGAGCGCCGCGTGCCAACTGGCCTCGGGAGTGGGGGGCAAATGATGTGGCAGAAATGCTGACGTGGGACACCTGTCGGATGCCATGTCAAAGTATGTTGCCATGATGGATGTTTCCTCATGAGCTCCCTCACCGGGCTGAGCTCCCTTAGAATGCCGGAGCCGCCTACCGAGATCGAGCTCCGTCCTCCGCCAGGTCAGCCCCCGTGAGGTCGAGGACGCCTAGGCCGGAGCAGAGTGACCTCCCCAAATCAGGACCCCCGAAGCCGGGTATCGCGATTTAGAGTCGAGCTCAGCCCTCCTCCGCCATGTGGAGCCCCTTCAAGGTCGGGCCCTCCCGTCTGGGGTCGTGCGCTACCCTTCTTCACCAGGTTAGGCCTCTCGAGTTTGAGCCCCGCGGTTCGGAGTCGAGCTCAGCCCTCCTCTGTCACGTGGGGCCCCTTCGAGGTTAAGCCCAGCGGAACTTAGCCCTGCTCTCCAACTCGGCCACCACCTCGGCCAGGGTGCCAATCCCCAAGAAAGCAGTGCCTTCCCTCCCAGGACGTCGGCGAGCCTCCCGAGGGCCACGAAGCAATGCCCGCCATGCTGCAATAACTGCCTGCCACTGTCACTTACGCTAGGAGAGAAGGGAAGGAAGTCCCCTGACCAAGACGCCATGCCCTCCACCAACCGCTCGTACCACCAGAAAAGGAGGCTAGTCGAAGGGCACGAATCCCGGGGGCGGCGGCCCCCCGATCGAGGCCTTGCCAGGAATGGTGTAGCCAGAAGGAATGTCAGAGTGCATAGAAGCTTCTCCTACCGCATGTCAGGAGACATGTCCGATCCACGGCACGGACACCACCGCACGCGCTTGCCAGCCCAGCGAAGGTCCCAAGGCATGCGCCTTACGGTCAGCTTGGCTACAAAGAATGTTCGACACCTCCAGAGAGGGCAGGTACGTGAAAAACCAAAAAAGACAAGTGCGAGCTCAACCAGGGCAAGGCACCGAAAAAAAGAGAGAGCCCGAGCAAGGGCAGAGGAGACAAGGATACACAAGAGGATCCTTTCACCTCGGCCATCACTTCTCCCAACCCGCTCTCGATTTTATACACACCACGCTCACTCCTCTTTGCATGGAATCCATCAAGAGGGGCTCGACCAGGAGGATCTGTTCCCCTGGATCATCACTGACTTGACCGTCGGAGTGCTCCCGCCGGAATCCCTGGCTCGGGCCTCTAACATTTGTTTCCCTTGCAGGTCCCGAGGAGCTCCAGGGAAACCGGTCAGCAGTCCGACGCCCCCAATAGCTACGGGCCACGACGATCTTGGCGGCAACAATTGTCAGTATTAATGATGCTACCAGAAATCGCCTTCCTAATCTCGATCCTCGGGAGCAAATCATGGTGATAATTTGGCAACGACATGATCATGGTCCAGCATTTTCGAAGTTACTCGTTCTGCTCAGCTCTCTCTTATAAATATCCAAGGCCCCAAAAATCTCCGGTAGGCAATTCTTTTTCCACTCTCACTACTTTCTTTCTATTCTAGATCACTAATTTGAACATTGGAGTGTCCGTACTAGGGCCCCTCCCATTTATGGATCTTTTTGCAAGTCATTCCAGTAGCGACTCCAGCCATTCAACCTCTTCTCCGACCTGAGAACTAATATCTACTGCAACAGATTGGTGCTAGAGGAAGGGCCTAGACCCGCTTTTGGGAAGAAAGTGAAGAAGGCTTCTAACGATGCCACCCAAGAAGGCTGCATCAAAGAATACCAGGGCTTGCTCGAACAGCAGGGCCCTCACTCTTACTTCGCCACCAGCGTAGTTACTAGTGCCAACCTTGTCTTCTATGGGAGTAGATCCGGACCAATTTAATGATCTAGTTTATCTGGTCAGTGATCTAGCAAATACCGTTTGAGGGATGTAGCAAAATGTTGTTGCCCCGCAGGGAGTGCCCTCCGCTCCTCCACCACAGCAACTGCAGCCACAACCACCTGTTCCTCCTCTACAGGAATAATTACCTCCCACTATGCCTCGTGCATCGCCTCCAGAACCAGTGCCAAAGAGGCAAACAAGGCAAAGCCATCTATGGAGTCTAGTTTATGAACAGAAGCGATCACCAACTCCCCATCTGAAAGGGATTCGACCCTTAGAAGACCACCATCATACCAATTGGCAGCCAATAATGCTAAAGACTTCGAGATAAAGCGGCATCTACAAGAGATAGACCAATGGATTGAGACATTATAGAATCAGTCTTTGACCTAGCATGAAAGACCTGACTTTGACATAAGCCCGCCTTTCACACCCAGGATCAAGTAGAAAGTTATCCCTACTAATTTTAGAGTGCCTCACCTGAAGCCCTACGATGGGTCGGTGGACCCTTTGGACTATTTGGAGAGTATCCAAACTCTCATACTGCTCTGTTAGGCCTTCGATGCTTTACTTTATCGAGCTTTTCCTTCTACCCTTAGGGGAATAGCTAGATGTTAGACTCTAGCTTGAAGTTTGGCTCCATTGATTTCTTCAAAGAGCTGAGCTAGCTATTTATCTCTCATTTCGCAAATAGTTGAAAATATCATCGAGAGTTAGATTATCTGATAACAATCTGGCAAAGGGGAGAGAATCCCTTTATTCATATCTTAGTCACTTCAACGGGGCCACTATAGAAGTATAAGATTTAGATCATCTCGTAGCCATGATAGTTTTGAAAAGTTGATTGTAAACAAATACCTTCTTCTTCTCATTGAAGAAAAGGAACTCGAAAAACTTTGCCGAGATACTAGTTCGGGTAGAGAAGTATACCAATGTAGAGAAAGGCTATGATGCATGCCGACTCTCACTAAGGCAAAAGCTAAGCAGAAGCCTGGAGGCTTCGGGCAAGTCCTTGTCTATCGGGCTAACCAAAAGAACCAATGAAGATCCCGTAGCCCTCCGCCTCACCAATGATCCAGATCCCCTAGAGGAATCGACATAATCAATCCCCACCTGGGAGGTGCAAACCTTCTCCCCAAAGGCATTATGCTAGCTATACCTATTTGAACACACCTCGAGGGCACATACTGATGGTGGTCTGAGAGCAACTATCGCCTGCCGAAAGGAGGCAAGTCTGGTGGAAAAGTCATGCAAAAATATTGCCATTACTATCATGACCGAGGGCATGACATGGAGGAATGCATCCAGTTATAAGATGAAATCAAGCACTTCAATTGGAAAGGAGGGCTCGCACAGTTCATCCATAAGAGGGCTCCACCATGATGACCACCTCCAAGGCCCCATCAGCGACCACCGCGTCCTTTGTTGCAACCATGCTAGGATCCTGAACAACCTCTCTAGCAGGATAACAGAGATGGGAGCCCAGCTAAACTAGACATGAGCATGATCCATGTGTTCACACTCGAGGAGGTTAGCCGAGAATCATTCGAGCTATCCAAAGTAGTGAAAAGGAGAAAAATCAAAGAATCCATCAACTTCACCGAGGAGGATGTAGCTGACATCCAGTTTTTCCATGCATATGCAACAATAGTATCACTAAACATTAATAACCATAATGTACATTGTGTTTAGTTGATGGTGAAAGTATAATTAATATTTTATATTATTCTGCATTTTATTGGATGAATCTTTCTATGAAACAATTGGAACAATACATGTTGCTCATCTAGGGCTTCAATGGCGATCCAGCATCCCTAAAGGGAACAATCAAGTTGGCTGTTAAAGATGGCACTCACCCCCTGTGTACTGCTGCTAAAATGAGCTTCTCGGTGGTTAAACTCCCAGCCCCTTATAATGCAATTCTCAGATGACCAGGACTATGTGCTCTTGATGTTGTGCTCTTTCCCAACTATCTAATGATGATGCTCTCGACCGATCATGGGGTTAGACAATTGAAGGGTAGTCAAATGATGTCATGACAGTGCTATAGTGCAAGGCTTCAAGACAAAAACATATATGAGCCTTTTTCTACAGAATTGGATACCAAGATGAGGTGTCTCAGAAATGCGATGAGCCCTCGGGCGAGCTATTAGAAATTTTCTTATCGAAAGGGGACCCTACCTGGATGACCCATATCAGTTTAGACCTAGACAAGATAATGAGTACTTACCTGGACTATTGCTGACGTGCCTATAATAGATCCAGAGGTGATAGTGCATCGACTAAACATTGACCTAACACTATCCGGTAAAATAGAAGAAGTGAAGCTTTGTCCCCGAATACCAAAAGTCATCATTGAAGAAGTTGACAAGTTGATCAAGGCTGAATTCATCTGGAAAGTGATATACTTGGAGTGGCTAGCAAACATAATTCTTGATAAAAAAGTAATGATAAATGGTGAATGTGTATAGACTTCACATATTTAAATAAAGCTTAATCGAAAGATAGCTATCTCTTATCTCGGATCGACCAGCTAGTCAATGCCACTTCCGGTCATGAGCTCCTCACATTCATGGATGCCTTCTCTAGTTATAATCAGATTCGAATGGCTCTAAAAGATGAGGAGAAGACCGCCTTTATTACTAATCATGGACTCTATTATTATAAGGTCATGCCTTTTGGACTTAAGAACACAGGGATGACCTATCAATGCCTAGTTAATAAAATATTTAAGGACTATATCGGCCACAATATGAAGATATATGTAGATGATATGCCAGTCAAGAGTTGGTTCCCAGGATCACATCGCTACCTTTAGGAGACCTTTAACACCTTGTGCCGATACAAAATAAAATTGGACCTGGCAAAATGTGACTTTAGGATCACCTCTAGCAAGTTCCTAGGATTCGTGGTACCGGTAGAGGTATCGAAGCAAACCTAGAGAAGATTCAGGTAATCTAGGAGATGACCTCACCAAACTCCATTAAGGAGGTACAGCGCATCACTGGGAAGGTTGCAACCCTTAACCGCTTCATCTCAAGATCAGCCAAAAAGTACCTACCCTTCTTTAAAATCCTCAAGTAGTTGAAGGACTTTAAGTGGACTATAAAAGCTCAAATGGTGTTCGAGGAGCTGAAGAGATATCCCAGCTTTACACTACCATGGTGAAGAACTTTTCTTGTTTCTTGTCGTGTTCCCAGTAGCGATCCACTCTGTACTTGTTCAAGAGGAAAGAAAGAGCTAGAAACGATTTTATTATATTAGCAAAGTCCTTCATGATGCTAAAACTTGGCATACAAGATTGAAAAAGTTTATCTTTGCCCTTATTATTATCGTCCAGAAGCTCTGACCATATTTCTGGGCCCACATTATTATTCTTCTTACCGATCAACCCATAAGGATAGTCTTCCACTACCTCGACACCTTGGAAAGAATAGCTAAGTGGGCACTCGAACTTTCTGAGTTTGATGTAAGTTTCTGGCCGAGGTCCTCTTAATCTTGGAATGTACTATCCTAGGAGAAGACCAACCATATAAGGAAGGACCAAGTTCCTGGGTAGACTCGAAGGAGCGGTGGACCTTACATGTGGATGGCTCGTCAAGCTCCACTGGATCCGGAGCTAGACTCATATTAGCTCATCCTGAAGAAGAAGTAGCAAAGTATGCCTTGAGGTTCAACTTCTCCCCTACCAATAACGAAGGGGGGTATTAGGTGCTCCTCATTGGACTTAGCATTGTAAAGGAGTTAAAGGTCAGGTACCTCACCGTTTATAGCAACTCTTAGCTAGTGATAAAGTAGGTAAGGAGCGAATATGAGATCCTAGAGAAGAACATGAAGAAATACCTAACCAAGATGAAGGAATTAATTGACTCATTCCTGGAGTTTGACATCCAATAAATCTCTAGGGCCGAGAACTCCAAAGCCGATGTACTATTAAAACTGGTGACATTCCTACTATCGGACCTCTAAAAGGGTGCATACTTCGAAGTTCTATAGTGGTTAAGCCTTAAAGTGCGTCAGCCCATCCAACAAGTTGAGGAGGAAGAGCCAAGTTTGATGGACCCGCTTCTCAAGTACCTCAAAGATGGCAAACTATGTCATGACCAAAAAGTGACCAAAAAATTAAATACCAGGTCCCAAATTATGTCATCTACGATGGCAAATTGTACAAACGCATGCATTTCTTACCACTGTTGAAGTATTTGCACCCGGTAGAGATAGACTATGCCCTTAAAAGAGGTCCACAAAGGGATCTGTGGAACTCATATGGGGGACAGATCACTAGCATTTAAAGTTCTCCGTCAAGGTTACTATTGACCTACCATGCACCAAGATACAATTGACCTTGTCAGGAAGTGCGGTAGTTACTAAAGGAATGCCATCATCTAGTGCTAGTTGGCATTGTATTTGAATTTGATCCTCGCATCATAGTCCTTTGTCTAATGGGAGATGGATATCCTATGACCTTTTTTGCAAGTTACGGGACAATACAAATTCTTACTAGTGGCAGTTGACTACTTTACTAAGTGGGTCGAAGCCGAACCCCTAGCTCATATCATGGAGTTTTGAGTCAATGATTTCATGTGAAAGTCGATTATCTCATGCTATAGCATTTCTCGAGCCATAATCACCAATAATAGGTGGCAATTTAGTGGTGCTAAGTTCCGTAAATTCTACCAATAGTACAGTATTTCCAAGTGGTTTATCTCGGTGGCACATTCCCAAGCAATGATGGGGTAGAAGTTATCAACAGGACTCTTTTACAAGGTCTAAAAGCCCATCTTAGTCAAGCAAAAGGGAACTGGGCGGACAAGCTTCACCATATCTTGTGGACATACTAAACCATCCAAAGGACTCCAATTAGGGAAACCATGTTCAGCCTTGCATTTAGAACCGAGGCTGCTATCTGGGTGGATATTGGGCTTCCCTCATTTTGAGTTGAAGAATATAACGAGAAGACCAATTCTAAATGACTCTGGACAAATTTAGACCTCCTTAAGAAGCGTAGGGAGTACGTCGATGAGGATGGTCTCTTATCACCAATGAATGGCTATGTACTATGATACTCGTGTTGAAGCGAAAGAATTCAAAATGGAAGACTTAGTACTTCAACGAGCTAAAGCTTTACAACCTACAGGATAAGGAAAACTCTCTCCAAACTGGAAAGATCCCTATCAAGTGGAGAAGATGATCCACCCTGGTACTTACTACTTGAAATGATTGGACATGACTGCACATTTGAGGCCCTGGAACTCCTCCAACATATATATGTATCATCGATGATGTAGTTTTTCGAAATAAAATTGAATTTAATTATTCAATTTATGTGCAATAGCTATAATGATTTATGCCTAGCAATACCCAAAAAAACTAACTGACGAAAGAACTTGGAGGGATCACCATTTGATGGGCCTCCAAGAATGATTATGCAAGCTAAAAGTCTCGTAAGACTAGGAACTCAGGCCTCTTAATTTTAACTCTGAAAAATCTTGGACCAGAACAATGTTGGAGAGATATTTGCCCAATATCCAATGCTAGAAAGTCATAGGTCGAGTCTTAATTCCAATGCTTGAAAGACTTAGGCCAAGTCTCTTAATTTCAACTCTTAAAAGCCTTGGATAGAAACAATATCGAAGAGCTATTTGCCTGATGTCCAATGCTTGAATCCCTTGGGCCGAGCTTTAATTTCAATACCTGAAAGCCTTAGGTCAGGCCTTTCGATTTTAACTTCTGAAAGCCTTGGACCAGGACAACATCGGATAGCTATTTGTTCGATATCCAATACTCAAAAGCCTTGGACCGGGCCTTAATTTCAATTCCCGAAAATCTCAGGCCAGGCCTTTCAATTTTAACTTCTGAAAGCCTTAGATCGGGACCATGTTGGAAAGCTATTTGCCTGATATCTAACACTCAAAAATCTTGGACCGAGTCTCAATTTCAATGCCTGAAAGCCTTAGATTAGATCTCTAAATCTCAACTACTGAAAGTCTTGGATCGGGATAACATCGAAGAGTTATTTACCCAACATCCAATACATGAAAGTCTTGGACTGAGCCTTAATTTTAATGCTTGAAAGCTTTAGGTCAGGCCTCTCAACTTCAATTCCTAAAAGCCTTAGGCCGAGAAAATGTTAGAGAGCCATTTGCCTGACATTCAATGCTTGAAAGTCTTGGACCAAACCTTAATTTCAATGCCTGAAGCCTTAGGCCAGGCTTCTCAATTTCAGCTTCTGAAAGCCCTGAACTAGAACAACATTCTAGAGCTATTTGCTCGATGTCCAATGTTCGAAAGTCTTAGACTAAGCATTTAACTTTAATGCCTAAAAGCCTTAGGCCAGGCCTCTTAATTTTAATTCCTGAAAATCTTGAGCTGGAACAATGTCGGAGAGCTATTTATCGGACGTTCAATGCTCGAAAGCCTTGGACTGAGCTTTAATTTTAATGCCTGAAAGCCTTAGACTAGATCTCTTAATTTTAACTTTCGAAAGTCTTAGATTGGGACAATATCAGAGAGCTATTTGCCTAACATCCAATGCTCGAAAGCCTTGGACCAAGCCTTAATTTCAATGCCTGAAAGTCTTAGACTAGGCTTCTTAATTTTAACTCCCAAAACTCTTAGGTCGGGATAATATTGGAGAGCTAGTTGCTCAATGTCCAACCTTTGAAAGCCTTAGACCAAGCTTTAACTTCAATGCATGAAAGCTTTTGGCTAGACCTCTTAATTTCAACTCTTAAAAGTTTTAAGCTGGGACAACATCGCAGAGCTAGTTGCCGGACATCCAATACTTGGAAGCCTTGGGTCAAGCTTTAACTTTAATGCCTGAAAGTCTTAGGTCAAGCCGTTCAATTTTAACTCCCAAAAGCCTTGGATTAGGACAACGTCAGTGAACTATTTGCCCAATATCCAGCACTTGAAAGCCTTGGAGCAAGTCTTAATGTCAATGCTTGAAAGCCTTGGACCAAGCCTTAATGTCAACGCTTGAAAGCTTTCGACCAGGCCTCCTAATTTCAACTCTGAAAGCTTTGAATTGGGATAACATCAGAGAGTTATTTGTCCGATGTCTAATGTTCGAAAGTCTCAGGCCGAGCCTTAATTTTATTGCCTAAAAGTTTTAAACCAAGCCTCTCAATTTCAACATTAAAAGTCTTAGACTAAGACAGTGTCGGAGGGCTATTTGCCCAATGTCTAATGCTTGAAAACCTTGGATCGAGCTTGAATCTCAACACCTAAAAGCTTTAGGCTAGATCTCTTAATTTCAACTCTTGAAAGCCTTGGATCGAGAAAATATCGAAGAGCTATTCATCCAATGTTCAACCCACATGAATCCTAGGTCAAGTGGTAGTATCTCACCATGGCAAATAGGCCTTGACTATAAAATGCTTCAATTTATCCAAATGATTACATCTTGAGATCTATTAGCACCTGCATGACAAACAATACTAAAGCAATCAGATCCCATCTGAGGTGACATCCAAACTCAATCTATTTATCCACTATAAAGTTCAAAATCGATGATAAGATGGAAAGGTAATTGTTGAAATCCAAAGCTTTTCACTCATTCAAAGAAAAAGTCTTTACAATGGCTCCTTAAAAGCCAAGAAAAGATTTACAAAAGAAGATAAAGGAAGAAAAGGAGACATGGGGACCCTTCAAAGCTCTAGCTAAGATGTCACTATCCTAGTGAATATTCATAATAAGGTGGCTTCTCTAGGGTCCAGGAGCTCACCCAAGAAGCTCGGGTCTACTCTAGATCAATAGGCCATGACCTTATCCTTGGTAATCTTGATAGCCTCCTTAAAAGCAGCAACCATGAAGTTGGTTTTCTCATCTTCGAATTCTATTCCAGAAATCCTCAACTGCTTGTTGGAAGTGACAATCTTCTTGGCCAAGAATTTGGTCGAGGCTTGGAAATCCTTGATGGTCTTTGAGGTGATGGCCTTGGCCTTGCCCTCATCAGCTTCCCTTATTTCCTTCTCCATTGAATTGTAGATGACTTTTAGTCTCCGTATCTCCATCGCCTGGCTCGCTTGGATAGTCTCTAAGCTGGCATTCTTTGCCTTCGTGCTGACATTCTCTATCATGACCTTTTTTAGGATAGCTTCTACACTATCTACCCTCTTAATAGCCTCGTCGACCTTAGTGTTTCTCTTGTCGAGCTTTTCCTTCAAAGCTTTGGATGTTGTCTTCTACTTCTGGGCATCGATAAAGAAGTCCTTGCAAATTTCAAAAACTTATTCATGTGCAGGGCCAGCTAGAGATAAAGAAATCACCAGCATTTAATAACCTGTATCTATGATGATGTAAACACTAGAATCTACCAATGAATTGACTCACCCAAATAAAATTTTTGATGGCATCCCTCCATCTCACCACCCGTGCAACTTTCAAAATCGCATTGGCATCAGCAGGGAAAATAAGCTCGTCGAAGACCTCATGCACCAATTTATAGTTGCCAAAAATGCCTTCTTGAAATCAAAGAGGGAAGGGCTCGTCCAAGAAAGTGGACCCATCCTTCTCCACTCTCTTGCCTTGGTCTTGAGGGATAGAGACCGACTCTTCCCCAACTTGAAGGAGGAGAATTCCTGCTTAGCTCCAATTGGGCAAACTGGAGAACCCTTATGAATCTCTTAAGCTTCAGACTCTACATCGCCTACTTTATCTTGGGAGGATAGCGAAGCGATCGAAAGCATAAAGAAAATAGCCAAGCCACTCCTTTCAACCATCAGGGATCTTGAAAAGATAAGGAGTGCATAAGTCACATGGTGAGCCCACGATTCTTGTCTTAAATACCTCTGAAGGGCTGGCGGGGGGGGGGGGGACTCCTACTCCTAGGGAAATGCTTCGACTCGGTTTGTGGCCATCATGCCACCTTTGTTTACGAGAATGATTGTGTTCCCATTCCTCTCATCGTGTTCCTCCATGGTCCAATCCCTTTCGCATCCTTGCGCTTCGACCTCTCTGAGTCCTTGCCCATTCCTATGGCGAAAAGGGAAAAAACTCGAGGTCAAGAGTTTGTTCGTTAGATGAAACAACAAGCATGCCAGAAGTTGGAGTTCGTGTTTGTGTGCACCTTGAGGGTAGACTAAGCTAATTCTGACATTGTACAATGTTTGCTTTGAAAGGAACTCCATTATATCTAGTACTTAGAAGCTATGCAGAGAGTCGAACTCCTGCCTCTGATGGTAATCCAGACTAGGCACCCTGAGGTTTGATTTTCGAGGCTCGTCCTAACTAATAAAGCCCCAAGCCTCGCCGGATGTTCTAGAAATGAAGAAAAACATTCCTTCTAATGATGGATGGTGATAGAGTTCTTGAAATCAACCAATGGATGCCCTTCCAGAGTGAAACATACTATTGGGAATAGTGTCCCAAAGCCAATCATCTAAGCTGTAGATGGTTGTGCTACTTTGTAATTGTATGTGAATTTTTTAAATGAATAAAAGTTATTCTTTTGGCTATTCATCATATGTACATTTTTCTGAGAAGAACTCTTGTGTGATGGAGTCCTTAGAATTACATTATATTTGACATAGAGAGGATATATCGAGTAGTTCTTAAACTGGTTCACAACCAAAGGATACATTATTATAGGATGATGATGTATCAGCATAGGTTGTTGTATGTCATATTAATTGGTTGTCCTCTTAACCAAGGAGTGTAGAGACACTGATGTGACATACATGTAAAATATATAATATCTCACTGAACGTGACCAACTGCGGAGCTCCCTTCTATCAAAGGGTTGCTTGTGAAGGGATATGGGTATATGTGTCCCCAAGACCTGAGATCACCATGGTAGCTTGCAAACAATTCACTGTACTTTGGTACTGGACTATCTAGATTTCTAATCCAGTGACAGAAGGTTTCTAGGTACAGTCAAGTACTTTTGAAGTGGTGGTGGATCAAGATGGGATTGACCCCTCCAAATAGTTTGGACTGAATGACTCACTATACCTCAATTTAGCAAAATCTTGGTCAGGATAGTTCTTGTGAGAAGTCATAGAACTTGTAAGGTTGAGACATGATCTGGATATACTAAATTAGGGTTGGCAGTCAGACCCTAGATCATCCTGAGCATTATGAGATCAAATAGATGAATTATACGGTAACCATATGCCAAGAATTCTAGAGAGTTGCTCTACAATCTTCGATCTATCCAGATATCGGGTATCATTGCTAGATGATGACTTTGATAGTACTGGAAGTGTTCTAGTGCTACCGGTTTATTGTTCAAATCTATGGAATCACACATTATAGAGATCTACCTGATCTAAACGCTGATGATGATTGAGAATCGTTTGGCATCACTGGGGGTCAATATGATTGACCATGATCCAAGTATCGATACTTTGGAGTGTCGACACTTTCAAGTGTCGACACTTGGCTGTGACGAGGATTTTTTTTAACTAATTCGATTAGTGAATTTTGGAGGACTTATTTATAATATGATTGCAACCTAATGGGTCAAGCCAAATGTGACTTGACTTAGGATCAAATTGGATTTGATTTTTTACGCTCTCTTTCCTTTAAAAAGATTTAAATTTGAATTTCAAATTTAAATTTCAAATCTTGGCTGAAATTGGCTCCAAGATTTTTATGAAATGCATTATTTGGAAATGTAGATTTTTTTCCATTTAAGCCTAGAGCTAATTTGGTTTAACCCTTAACCATCTCCTCCAATCACTCCACCTTCCATATCTCTCTCCCTCTTTGCTGCCACTATAAACAAGTGTTATTGTAGGGCCAACAAGGGGATGACAAGCTGGGCTTTTCTAAGAGAGAAAGAAAAGGATTCCTTAGAGTGGGGTTTAAGAGGATTAGGATTTTGGGTGTGAGCCTACCTAGCAATCAAGCCAGGATTTGGGAAAAAGAGTTGGTTGGAAAGGATTCCACTTCCACTTCTCCTCATTGTCCTTCAACAAGTTCTTCTCGACGGCTTCAAGAAAGTCTTGCAGGTTCGAGGAAGTAGAAGATTGGCTTCCAGGATCTTGAGGAGCTAGCACTCCAAGGGAGTTGATTGGGATCGAGTCCTGGTGTGAACTACCTATAGAGGCCAGATACTTGTGTGGCTCGGCAGCTCTTCATCACCTCCATCAAATGATTTAAAGGTAACATACCTTTTTCTTGGTCTCATGTGATCAGAACTAAAGCATGAAATTGTTACATGCTTTTTCTTTTTATTGCTTTTGGTATCCTTTGCATGCACTTTTATTATGTTGGATCCTGTTGCAGGCAGATTGGTAGGTCAACTTGATCGATCTACCAAGTCTTCTGCTGTTCTTTATTTTAAAATAGTTTTAAAATATAGTCTGCTTCTACTACACTTTCATTGGTATTAGAGCCAGGTTCCTATAGCATAATAATAGTAGCATGTTAAGATATCATTAGTTTTCTCTTTCAAAGTACTTGGATTGAGTACATTACTATGGCCATCCGATCATAGAAGAAAAGTAGGGCTGCAAGACTCTCTCTTCCCATTCAATGGAGTCTCCTATGGGGTGTAAGGGTGCCGCTTGTGATGTGACTCACGAAGAAGAAAAGTAAAGGTGTCAACTCATGAGCGCGTACCGAAAAATATGGCATTCTATTGTCATCCTGTCTCAGACCATGTGTCGACCCTAGTGTCGATATCTAGTATCGACACTTGACCCTGGTGAGTCGATACTTGACCTGAGAATGTTGAAAAATAGTGCATTCAAATTCTAATTGATTGTAAAATTATTTTACATTATAAATTGAAATTATTTCGATTTATGAAGATTATTGAACTTAATTAAGAATTAAGTTACCTTGAATGACAAAGTGATCTAGAAATATGATTCAAAGATTTTAAGTCATTTCAATAAGCTTTAGGGGTCATGGGTTAGCTTCAATTAGGTCCTTAATTGGGTTAGATCTAAGTTTAGATGTATTGGACTAAATAGAGAACTAATCTAATCAAATGTTGAATTAGGATTCTTCTCTATAGATCTCTCTAATAGTTAGATTGATTAGTCCATAAATCTAAATAGACCTGATTTATGGCTCAATGATCAGCCCGAGTCTTTAGGCTAGTCTAATCGAGTTTGATGAACTAATTGGTGTCTAAGATAAGTATGGCATTTGATCATGGTTCTTTGGGACTACCTCTTACCTAGCCAACCTGGTTGGTATCTAAGGCAAGATGATTAATGGCGGAACCCATCCCATGATCTTACTTACCTGGTCAATGTGGTCGATCAGAATTGATTGGATAGCTCACTGACTAGTGTTAACCCATGTCACCTAAGGTTAATCTATTTTGACTGATTTTAGATGCCCATGGATCATTAGTTTCTAAAATCCTCCTTAATGACTGATGTAGTCAGTGGGAGGTTGATCCATGTCTTCTTATCTATTTCATCTGCCACATTAAATTGAAACCCTCTAAATTATTAGGTCCATAAAAGGATGAAGTTATGGGGACAACTAAGTCCTAACCTTCCATTAAGTGGAATGGTAATGGATCTAATAGTTGGGTATTTATCAGCTGATCCAAAGATCGGGTGTTCATTAGGCAATTGGAATTGCCATTCCTAATATAATGGCTCAGTGCAACTCTCTTAACGATGGTCAGGTGGGCTGGCCAAAGTTGAGCTTGACTATTCATTGGTTAGAAGCATTGAATTTTGTCATGTTAATGGTTGGACCTAATTGGGACCTTCAATAGGAGGCCCAAAGGCTGATTGAAGTGCACATTGGGATAAAATTTAAATATTAGAAGTTACTTGGAGAAGTAATCGGTTAAAGAACCTACCTTTAGATGTGCATGGATGGGCCAGTCAAAGTCGGGCTCATGTGTTGTCTAGTGGGTTATAGTACCCACTAAGAAATTAAAGTAATTCCTCGGATTGAAGGTAGAGGCTACCAGTCTGAACAAAATAGTAGGACGTCCTTTAGACCAAACAAAGTCTATGTCTTTAGGTTAATAATTCATATACACTAATAGATTTTGATTTTTCTTTCAGATATCTACCAACTTGTCGCTCCGATCTCTTCTCGATAATGAGAAACTCATGGATCCCAACTTTTATAGCTGATATCGAAGGCTTAGGATTATCTTGGAGCATGAATGGATCTTATATGTGATATCGGATCCGGTGCCTGAAACCCTTACTCCCAATGCTCGTGGTTCGGTTAGAGACACTTATCAGAAGTGGCTCTCTGATAGGACCATTGTTCGATGCATCATGTTGGCAGCGATGAACGAGAAGTTCAATCATAAATTTGAAGAAGCCTAGCCGGAGAAGATCTTTCAAAAGTTAAAGGAGTTTTTCGGTACACCAGATGATGTTGAGAGGTACAAGGTCTTCTATGCTATCTACAACATGCGGATGCTTAATGGGGCCTCAGTCACTAATCATGTATTGCACATGATCGAGATGATTGAGTGCCTGGGCAAGCTCGGATGTTCCTTGCATGAATAGCTCGGGAAAGATGCAATACTGAATTCCCTGCTCTCTTCTTATCTAGACTTTCTCAATTATTTCAGAATAAGCTTGTAGTTAACTACCACGGTCTGTTGGGATTACTACAGACTTATGAGAAAGACCACCAACTCAATAAAGGAGTGGTAAATCTAGTGGGAGGATCTTCAACGGGATGTCATCCCTTTAAGAAAGAGAAAAAAAGAAATAAAGGAAAGAAGGTGCAAAATGCTTCTAGGCCTAGTCAGGTCAAGAAGGTGAAGGCTGATAAGAGCCAGGCGGAGTTCTTCTTCTGTAAGAAATAGGGTCATTGGAAGAAGAACTGTCCTCTTTATATTGTATTCCTTGACACGAACAGGTCCAAGAAGAGGAAGGAGCAGGGCAGTGCTGGACAAGGAATTTATATGGTAACGCCTTGTAGTTTCTCTATCTGCGGTACTACTGACTGGGTATTGGATACCGGAAGTCCAATTTATATTTGTAATTCTTTGCAAGGACTTCAACTTAGTAGGAGATTCGACGACGGTGAGAGATTCTTGAACTTGGGAAATGGAAGCCAAGTTCTAGTCTTGGCGTTGGAAGCCCTCAAATTAGTTTTCGAGTCTTGTACAATCATTTTGAATGAGTGTTATTACTATCCATCTTTCATCCTGAATGTCATTTCTATAGGCCAATTGGCCATATATGGTTATGAACTATCAATAAAGAATGACGTTTGCCAAATCATTTATAATGGTTCTACTGTGATAAATGGATACATGAACAATGGCATTTATGTACTATCGCGACCTGTTAGTGTAGTGTATACATTTAACAAATACCCTGGGATAGATAATGTCAGCGATGTGTATCTATGGTATTGTAGACTCGGTCATATTAACAAGAATAGGATAAACAGGTTGAAAAGCGAGGGTCTTCTCGAGATCAGTGAATGTGATTAACTACCAACTTGTGAGTCTTGTCTTCTTGGAAAGATGATAAGATCACCTTTTATTGGAAAAGGTGAACGAGCCAAATAAATTCTAAGTCTGGTACATACTGATGTATGTGAACCTATGAATATTAGTGCCAGAGGTGGGTACAATTATTTCATTATGTTTATAGATGGCCTTTCGAGGTACGATTATGTCTTCTTGATAAGATATAAATCTGAATCGTTTGAAATGTTCAAATGATATCGTAATGAAGTAAAAAAATAAACTGGAAAGTATATCAAAACCCTTCGATCAGATCGAGGTGGTGAATATTTTTCTGATGATTTTATGACATATCTTGAGGAGAATGAGATTCTCTTTCAATGGACACCTCCAGGGACATCTCAATTAAATGGGGTATTTGAAAGGAGGAATCGAACCCTGTTAGACATGGTTCGGTCCATGATGGGCTTTGCTTCTCTGCAGCTATCCTTTTGGGGATATGCTCTAGAGTCAGCATGCTACCTTTTAAATAGGGTTCCGAGTAAGTCCATTAGTAAAATTCCATATGAGATATGGACTGGATGTAAGTCGATACTCGCACACCTTTGGGTCTGGGGGTTACCTGGCTTATATGAAACATTTGAAAATGGATAAGCTTAGACCTAGGTTTGACCAGTGCTTATTTATTGGGTATCCAAAAGAGTCTAAGGGGTACTACTTCTACTTGGCTGAGAAATAAAAATTGTTTGTCGGTCTTTGGGCTATCTTTTTGAAAAAGGAGTTCCTTGATAAAGGAATTGTAATAGCTAAGATTGAACTTAGTGAAGTTCAACAAGTAGAAGAACAGACATACTTAAGGGACAACATAGAATCGGCTGTGATTAGATCACACCCAAAGCTCACACAAGAACCATTAAGGAGATCTGATAGGGTACCGCATCAACCAGATATATACTACAGTTTTTTAGTCCAGGACGGTGATCCCATTGAACTCGATAAGAACAATGAGGACCTGATCACCTATATGGATGAAATGCAGAGGTCCGACTTTGAGAAATATCTAGGAGCCATGAGATTCGAAATGGAGTCCATGGAAATCAACAATGTATGGACATTGGTTGATCCACCTGAGGGGATAAAATATATTAGATGCAAATGGATTTTCAAAAGGAAAAGGGGCACAGGCGGGCAGGTAGAGACCTATAAAGCCCGTTTGATTGCCAAGGGGTATCGTCAATGTTATGGTATTGACTATGACAAGACATTCTCTCCTATGGCAATGCTCAAATCCATTCGGATCATACTTACTTTAGTGGCACACTTTGACTATGAAATCTGGCAAATGGATGTCCGAACAGCTTTCCTGAAGGGTTCACATCTATAGATGAGTCAAATGTGTGCAAGCTTCAAAGGTCCATCTATGGACTAAAGCAAGCATCTTGGAGTTGGAACATGCAATTTGATAAGTGTATCAAGTCATATAGCTTTGTTAGGAACGGAGAAGAACCTTGCATTTATATCAAGTCATATAATGGTTATGTGATTGTATTCCTTGTGTTGTATGTAGATGACATTCTCTTAATCAGAAATGACTTCTTAGCACTACAAGGAATAAAGGTCCGGTTGTCATCTCAATTCTCTATGAAGGACTTGGGTGAAGTCTCTTACATACTGGTTATGAAAATCTGTAGAGATAGATCTAAGAGGCTTCTGGGACTGTCTCAGTCTACATACATTGATATTGTGCTGAAATGGTTCAGCATGAAGAATTCCAAGAAAAACTATCTCCCGATAGGCCTTGGAATTACACTCACCAAAAAGGATTATGCGATAACTCCTGAGAAGAGAGAGCATATGAGTAGAATCCCATATGCTTCGACAGTGGGTTCTATCATATATGCCATGACATGTACTAGACCAAACGTGGCATACTTACTAGGCGTAGTGAGCAGATACCAGTCTGACCCAAGTGAAGCTCATTGAAAAGTGGTAAAGACCATCCTCAAGTATCTGCAAAATACTAAGGATCAATAGTTAATTTATGGAGAACCTGACTTGAAACTTGTGGGATATACTAACTCTAGTTTTCAATCGATAGGGATGATAGCAAGAGTGTGTCAGGGTTTATCTTTACCCTAAATGGAGGAGCAATCTGCTGGAAAAGTTTCAAGCAGCCTACTGTGGCAGACTCAGTATGCAAAACATAATACATCGTAGCATCAGATGTAGCAAAGGAAGCTATGTGGTTATGAAAATTTCTAGGTGAGCTAAGAGTGGCACCTTCCCTGTATGGTCCTATTCCGGTGTATTGTGACAACATTGGAGCCATTGCTCAAGCCAAAGAGCCAAAGTCTCATCAGTGCACCAAACATATTCTGTAGTGCTATATCACCTTGTACGAGAAATCGTGGAACGAGGTGATATCGACCTTCAGAAGATTGATGGAAAGGAGAACCTGGCCGACCCCTTCACTAAAGCCGTCAGAGTTCAAGAGTTCGATAATTGTAAATAAAAAATAGGAATAAGATTCTGTACTGATTGGCTTTAGTCCAAGTGGGAGTTGTTGGGAATAGTATCCCAATGCTAATCGTCTAGGCTGTAGACGGTTGTACTATTTTGTAATTGTATGCAAATCTTTTAAATGAATAAAAGTTATTCTTTTGGATGTTCATCACATGTGTATTTTACTGAAAAGAATTCTTGTGTGATTGAGTCCTTATAACTACATTATATTCGATATAAAAAGGATATATCGAGTGATGCAGGATAATAATTTAAACTAAATTACTGTTAATAAGTCCTAATTATCAGAGAAAAATAGAGATTAATTTTTTTTATATTTTTTTAGATTTTTAAGAAGACTCAAAGGTAATAATAGAGTAAACTAGTTCTAGTTAACTACCCGCAAGTAAACCTAACAAGTAAGCAAGAAAATTAGGATTTGGTGGCTAAGAAATCACCGTAAACTAGGATCTACTTTTAACTATTCAGAGATCAAAGAGAAGGGAAGAAGTTTTAAATGTTACCAATGAAGAATCGTCTTTCTGATGCAGAATTGACTGGACCCTCAAGATTCTACGACAGGGCTTCAAGATCTTGATCCTTGGGCTCCGATCTCCCGCGATGTTGGTTCCAAGGTAAGAACACCTGACTTTGATTCCAGATCACCTGCAAATACTCAGCAAAGAAAAATCAAATTAGAAAGTGGTAAGGAAAGAATAATGGAAGAGAAGGGTTAGAGGTGGTGGCTAGGGTTTCTTGATTACTGGATAAGTAGGGCCTCACATCCCGCGATACTCCGTAGAATAAAGGACAGGGCCTCACACCCCATGATGCATACAGCAAAAGAATTGGACAGAATGATGTCTTTATTGATGAATGAATAATAATAATATAAGGAGGGTTGATGGGGTATTTATAGACCCTCAACCAGTGGTGTAAGGGATACAAAGACTAGACTTGTTTTCCCTTGGACTACAACTCCTGGAATCCTTGCTCTGGGTATCCTGGACTCTTGTCTCTGGGCTGATCTAGACCTCTCTCCAAGGTGGGTGATAACATGGGGCTCTCATCTTATTTGGGCGCCAAGATGAGGATAAGGTGAGTTGTCATGATGTAGGGTCAAGAAGGCTCCATCGCTTGGCCTTGATTGCTGGACTCTGGAGTTTGGATGATGTGGGCTCTTGCAGGCAAGTAGACTCTCCAGTCTGGATAGAAGAAGACTCAAGAGTTTTGGCGAGACTCTTGAGTTTTGGAAACTTAAGCAGCTCGAAACCTGATTGATCAAAACACTTGAAGCAAGAAATCCTTTCAACCTTCTCCATTTTGGGTGACAAGTTAAAATGAAATTCATTGGAATTGGCATTGGAAAGAGGATAGGAAGAGTGGGCTGACTCCTTGGATTTGGCATGAATTACTTGAAGTGAATGGTGCCAAAGATGAAGACTCCTTCTCATTTACTTATCTTAAAAAGAAGGACGCCAATTTGGAATTCATTTGGACCAAAAGGGTGACATGGCATGTGTTCTTGTCCAGGATGAAGTGCCAAGCAGAGTTGTCCTGATAAAGTGTCAAGTGATGTCCAAACATAGCATGTGATGTTATCCAGATCCTTGAAAAGGTGGTGCAAAGACTTGGTTAGGCTAGCACATGGCTTGACTTAGCACATGGAGTCACATGGAATCTTGATTTAGGTGCACATGGGTCTTGATTTGAGTGCACATGAAGTCACATGGATTTTCAATTGGGTCTCCCTTGTATTATAGGACTCAAGAACTAACTAATCACATGATTTAATCAACTAAAAATCAACTCTAAGCCCAACTTGATCAAATTGATAAAAAAGGCATAACCTCATGCAACAAAAAAGAATGAATTTGGTAAACAAGATTTAGCCCAACTGATAAATGGGATTTTTTAATACAAATCCTAATTGATAAAAAGGGCTAAACCTAACTAAGCATATATATAACAGAATTTAAAATAAAATATTTATAGTTGGTAAAAGAGGTTGGGTTCAGGGCTTTATTCACAGGTGATCCACAGGGATGTGGGTTCAACTTATCGATTTTTCTAGCCCTGGTGTCCACACTAATTCTCCCGGGTGGAAGAAACTCGACCCTGTCGAGTATGGATCAACGTCGCTATGATAGCACTCTAGTAAGTCTGGGTCAACTCTCTGCAAGTCATCTTTGGTGATCTAAGAATCTTTAGTCTCACGTTATCCTTGCCAACGAACCAGATATCACTGATAATCTTTGCCCTGAGTAGCGATAATCTTGTCATCCAAGATCCGATCAATCCTATCACTCCGGATTGGTGGTATGACAGGTGGACATACTTGGATTAGCTCACTCTCAAGAATTCGATCAGGCCCAAATGGCTCACTAGGAATCAACGTTGGCTCCCTATACTCGATAAGGTCTGAAACGTTGAAAGTAGAACTAATACCTAGTTCAGGTGGCAACTCAAGCACATAGGCATTAGGTCCAATTTTCTTAATTACTTGGTATGGTCCACTACTACGGGCATATAACTTTTTCATGGCTCCAGGTGGGAACTATTCAGGTCGTAGTCTAACCATGACAAAGTCTCCTTCATTATATTCTTTGAGTCTTCTTTTAGTATCAGCCATATGTTTATATGAATCATTGCTTTCATTAATTTTTTTACTTATCTCTTTATGCAACTCTCTAACATGCTCAGCATATGACTCATCTAAGATATGTTCATGCATGGGTAAAGGAATGAGATCTAGAGGTTTTCTAGGTTTGTATCCATGAACAATTTCAAAAGGACTTTTTCTGGTAGACCTATTCACTGAGCTATTATATGCGAATTCAGTCGTAGACAGCAATAGATCCCAATTGGCAGTATACTCTCCAACTAAACTTCTCAACAAGTTTCCTAGACTAAAAGATTCACAATCTCAGTCTGGCCATCAGTTTGAGGGTGATAAGCTGTAGAAAATTTAAGTTTTGTCCCTAACAAATGCTAGAGTGTTTTCCAAAAATAACCAGTGAACCGTATAACCCTGTCAGACACTATTATCCTGGGTAAACCATGTAGTCTAATTACTTCATTCAGAAATAACTTGGCTACCTTAGAAGCATCATAGGTTTGGGAACATGGTAGAAAATGTGCCATTTTTGAAAACCTATCAACCACTACAAATATAGAATCATTTCTCCTAATGGTTTTAGGTAATCCAAGAACAAAGTCCATGCTAAGGTCTTGCCATGGACAATCTGGCACAGGAAGTGGGGTGTATAAGCTAGTGTTCTGCTTCTGCTATTTGGCAACAGCACAAGTTCGATATCTAGCTACTATTTCAGCAACATTCCTTTTAAGATTCAGCCAATAGAATTGGTCTTCTAGAGCTAAAATTATCTTATTTCTACTGAAGTGTCCAACTAAACCTCTAGCATGTGTTTTCCAAATCAAGAAGTCTCTAAGTGAAGTATTAGGAATACATAGCTTACTTTCCCTAAAGAGGTAACCAACTTGAATAGTGTACTCACTATATAAGCTAGTCGGTCCTTGCTTAACTACCTTATAAATTTCACCAAAGTCCAGAAAATCTTCATATTCATCTTTTAATTTCTCAAATTCGACTACTCTAGTGCTAACACAATTCAAGAGCATAAATCTCCTACTTAATGTATCAGCAACTTTGTTATCAGTACCCGATTGATGTCTTAAAACAAAAGTATAGGCCTGTATATATTCAACCCATTTTCCATGCTTAGCATTCAACTTCTTTTGCAAGTTAAGGAATCTAAGAGCTTCATGATCAGAATATAGTACAAACTCCTGCGATAGTAAGTAGTGTCTCCAGTATCTAAGTGCTTGAACCACTGCATACAATTTCTTATCATAAGTAGAATATTTCAACTTAGCATCGTTTAATTTCTCGCTAAAGAATGCAACCCGGTGATTCTCTTGACTCAAGACTCCTCCAATTCCTATCCCCGAGGCATCACAAGCAACCTCAAAGACTTTCAAAAAATCGGGTAGCCTCAGAATTGGGGCTTGGGTCATTTTGTCCTTAATATCATGAAAAGCCCTATTGGCATCCTTTGACCATTCAAAAGCTTCTTTTCTCATACAGTCAGTTATTGGTGCAATAATCGTACTAAATCCTCGAATAAATCTCTTATAGAAAGTAGCTAATCCATGAAAACTTCGAACATCATGAACATTCTTAGGGATAAGCCACTCAACTATGGATTTTATCTTTTCAGGGTCTGCAGATACTGCTTCAGCAGTCACTACAAAGCCTAGGAAAATAATCCTTAGAGTCATAAAACTACATTTCTTCAAGTTTGCATAAAGATTATCTCCTCTAAGAACCTGACAAACATGCTGAAGATGGTCTAGATGATCATTCTTATTCTTACTATATATGAGGATGTCATCAAAATATACTACTATAAATTTTCCAAAAATGATTTCAGAACTTGAGTCATTATTCTCATAAAAGTACTTGGTGCGTTCGATAAGCTAAAAGGTATCACCAACCATTCGTACAAGCCATCTTTGGTCTTAAATGCAGTCTTTCATTTATCCCCGGGCTTAATTCTAACCTGATGGTAGCCACTCTTAAGGTCTATCTTTGAAAATATGGTAGCACCGGCCATTATGTCTAGCATGTCATCAAGTCGAGGTATGGAAAATCTATACTTCATTGTAATCTTATTGATGGCTCTACTGTCGACACACATTCTTCAAGTGCCATCCTTCTTGGGAGTCAAGAGAGCTGGAATGGCATATGGGCTCAAACTTTTCCTTATAAATCCTTTCCCAAGAAGATCCTCAACTTGCCTCTGTAATTCTTTATGTTCGGTAGGATTCATCCTATAATGAGATAAATTTGGCAAGGTAGCTCCTGGGACTAAGTCTATAGCGTGTTGAATGTCCCTTAATGGAAGTAAACAATCAGGGAGATATTTAGGGATACATCCTTATATTCCTTAAGAAACTCTAAGATCTCCTTAGGGTGTTGCTCTTGTGGTTCATCATGAACTTCTTTAGCAATCAGCATCCAGACTGTTGAACCTTCAACAATTTCGTGCTCTAATTCCTTAGCAGTAATTAGGTTCAATCCGGGTTCTTTTTCTCTCAAATGACTAGACCCTTTTTTAGTATTATCTTTGGGTGGGGTTGAATTAATCACAATTCTCTTTTCATGGTGTTTAAAAGAACATGAGTTAGATCGGCTAAAGAGGGTTGCATCATGGTCATATAACCATGGTCTACATAGAATGATACTACTAACCCCCATTGGAATCACATCACACCATACTTTCTCCTGGTAAGATTGAATTTGGACTGGGACCTGGCATTGTAACCTAATAGGAATGCATGTCGCATCAATCCAGGATACCTTATATGGACTAGGAAGTGGTACTATGGGTAAGCCTAAACTCTTAATAGCATTGGTAGATATGACGTTCACACAAGTTTTACTATCTATAATAATCTTGCACACTTTATCTCCTAGCTTAATAAAGATTTATAAGATATTTGTACTATGCCAGTCCTCATTCTTCTTGGTCTGAGCAAGAATACCTAACTACACCTAGTAGGTCAGATAACTCTATGGGCTCTTCATCACCTTCATACTCTTCTACTAAATCTTCCTCAGCTTCATAAATTCTTCCTTCAAATTCCTCAACATTTTCCAAATTCTCTTCTTCACACTCACCTATATGTAAGGTCCTTACTCGGTAGTCAGTAGCAAAATGGCCTGTTTTACGACACCTAAAACATATTGTGTTCTGGTTCTTATCTCTTTGGATTACAGGTGCCTTTCCTTTATCATCCCTACGAGCTGGTTGGAAGGTAGGATTGGTTCGGCTAGGTAAAAATCGGCTAGGGCTAGGTTTACTCCCAGAGGTATTGAACCTATTTGGCTCAGGTCGATTGGTAACAGGTCTCCTCTGAAATCGTTCGTAATCCCTAGCAATCTGATAAGCCTAATCTAAGTTACTAACCTCTCTTAAGAATAGCTCCCTCTAGATATCTTCATGTAAGCCGCTCTAAACCTTGATAAGGTAACAACTTCTGATTCGACTACACTACACTTCATAATGAACTTGTCAAATTTGGCTATATAGTCAGCCACCAATTTATTTCCTTGAGTCAATTTTTGTCATTGATCCAACAATTTTTGTTCATATGAGAATGGTAGGTATTTCTTCCTAAGCTTTACCTTCATTGCTCGCCATGTGTCTACAGGTAAGTCACCTCTCTATCGGTTCAGTCACTTCACATTTTTCCAGTACAATCTAGCCTGTCGAACTAGCCTAAGCTTAGCAAATTTAAATTTTCTCTCTTCCGACATCTCGTACCATTCAAAGTACTGGTCCATATCACTCTCCTAATATGTATAGACCTTAGGATCTAAACTACCCTCAAATGTGGGTGCATCTAATCGAATGTTCCTAAGAATCCTTTCTTCCTAGTCATTCACATCAGGGGTGCGGCGCCTAGGAATTGGGTCAGGGGTAATTTCTCTATGTTGGCCTCTACCTCTTGGATTCGGGGGAGTGAGTTGGGCTCTTAGAATTGGGGGAATGGGTCTAGGCATCTCAGAGCTTTGACCTGGGGGAGTGGGTCTAGGTGTTTCAGGGTCTGAACGAGTCACATGGGATTCCTCAATGTTACCTATTCTCTCATCCATCCGGTCTAGCCTAGTAGTAAGTCACCTAAATTGCTTAGTGAACCAAGCCTCCATATTAGGGTCCATGGATGAATTGGGTTGGGTTTGATTAAGCTGATAGGGTATACCTGATCTAGTTATCATGCAATGCATACACAAGACTCGGACTAGGGTCTCCTAGACCTAGAGCTCAAGTAGAATGGGTCTGCTGAATTTACAACCAATTCAATAAATATCCTGTCCACTAGCTAGGTAAGAGATGGGATCGTAGGGGGCTCCCCCTGCTCTTGCAGGGTCCTAATTAAAAAATTCGAGTTCGCTTAGGACATTTGCCTCTGGACCTCTAGCCTTAGACACCAGATTCAAGTGATAATCAAAGGATTAGGTGCACTAGCTTTCACACAATACTTGAAACTTGACCTGTTGGTGTCCCTAGCTCACTAGAGCAAATTAAGTCTAATTAATTTTAATTAGATTGGGCTCGGATGCAAAGAAGGTTGTTATGGGCCCAGGACAGGTGATGAAATCCTGCCTTGATTTGAGATGCTCAAGTGCCCTTAAGATTAGGTTAAGGATGATGCACACACAAAATGAAATCCTAATATGCAATGAAGCAATAAAATAATTAAAAAATAGTAGGAAAATAGAAATTAAAATTTTTTTAATCTGAAAATTAAATTTTAGATTTGATCCGATCTCGGGATATCTCGTCCGACCGTAGCTCATTATTTTCATGGGTCGTGACAATATACTTGCGTATACCCACTCAGGAGGCATGATTTCCTTCCACCAGAAAATAGCAAATAATTTTTTTATTCTGATTCTTTCTGAGATTAATAGAGGATTAATAGAAAATTATCAAAAAAATTATTTCTATTTTTTTTGAATTTTTTAAATTAGGTTTTATGCAGTTTTAATTTTATCCTAGTTCTAGGTATGCAGAATTTTTAAAACTAGCAGTTAAATCCTAGTTTAACCTTCGCTCCGATATCAAAAATGATGCGGGATAATAATTTAAACTAAATTACTATTAATAAATTCTAATTATAAGAGAAAATTATAAATTAATTTTTTTTATATTTTTTCAGATTTTTAAGAAGACTCAAAGGTAACAATAAAGTAAACTAGTTCTTGTTAATTACCCGCAAGTAAACCTAACAAGTAAGTAAGAAAATCAGGATTTGGTGGCTAAGAAACCATCGTAAACTAGGGTTTACTTTTAACTATTCAGAGATCAAAGAGAAGGGAAGAGCTTTTAAGTGTTACCAATGAAGAACCGTCTCTCTGATGCAGATCTGACTGGACTTTTAAGATTCTGCGGTAGGGCTTCAAGATCTTGATCCTCAGGCTCTGATCTCCCACGATGCTGGTTCCAAGGCAAGAATACCTTACTTTGATTTCAGATCACTTGCAAATACTCAGCAAAGAAAGATCAAATTAGAAAGTAGTAAGGAAGGAAAGAATAATGGAAGAGAAGGGTTAGAGGTGATGGCTAGGGTTTCTTGTTTGCTGGATAGGTAGGGCCTCATACCCCGTGATGCTCCATAGAACAAAAGAAAGGGCCTCACATCCCGTGATGCACACAGCAAAGGAATTGGACAGAATAATGTCTTTATTGATAAATGAATAATAATAATACAAGGGGGGTTGATGGGATATTTATAGATTCTCAACCAGTGGTGTAAGGGATATAAAGACTAGACTTGTTTTTCCTTGGACTACAACTCCTGGAATCCTTGCTTTGGTCATCCTGGACTCTTATCTCTGGGCTGACCTAGACCTCTCTCCAAGGTGGGTGATAACATGGGGCTCTCATCTCATTTGGGTGCCAAGATGAGGATAAGGTGAGTTGTCATAATATAGGGTCAAGATGGCTCCATCGATTGGCCTTGATTGCCGGACTCTGGATTCTGGATGATGTGGGCTCCTGCAGGCAAGTGGACTCTCCAGTCTGGATAGAAGAAGACTCAAAAGTTTTGGTGAGACTTTTGAGTTCTGGAAACTTAAGTAGCTCGGAACCTGATTGATCAAAACACTTGAAGCAAGAAATCCTTCCAACCTTCTCCATTTTGGGTAACAAGTTAAAATGAAATTCCTTGGAATTTGATGTTGGAAAGAGGATAGGAAGAGTGGGCCAACTCCTAGGATTTGGCATGAATTACTTGAAGTGAATGGTGCCAAAGATGAAGACTCCTTCTTATTTACTTATCTTAAAAAGAAGGGATGCCAATTTGGAATTCATTTGGACTAAAAGGGTGACATGGCATGTGTTCTTGTCCAGGATGAAGTGCCAAGCAGAGTTGTCCTGATAAAGTGTCAAGTGATATCCAAATATAGCATGTGATGTGGTGCCAAGACTTGGTTAGGCTAGCACATGGCTTGACTTAACACATAGAGTCACATGGAATCTTGATTTAGGTACACATGGATCTTGATTTGAGTACACATGAAGTCACATGGATCTTCAATTGGGTCCCCCTTGTATTACAGGACTCAATAACTAACTAATCACATGATTTAACCAACTAAAAATCAACTCTAAGCCCAACTTGATCAAATTGATCAAAAACGGATAACCTCATGCAACAAAAAATAATAAATTTGGTAAACAGGGTTTGGCCCAACTGATAAATGGAGTTTTTTAATACAAACCCTAATTGGTAAAAAGGGCTAAATCCAACTAAGCCTATATAATAGAATTTAAAATAAAATATTTACAGTTGGTAAAAGGGGTTGGGTTCAGAACTTTATTCACAGGTGATCCACAGGGATGTGGGTTCAACCTGTCGATATTTTGTGGCCCTTGTATCCACACCATCGAGTAGTTCTTAAACTGGTTCACAATCAAAGGATATATTATTATAGGATGACGATGTATCAAGCGTAGGTTATTGTATGTCACATTGGTTGGTTATCCTTTTAACCAAGGAGTGCAGAGACACTGATATGACATATAGGTGACATCTCACTGAACGTGATCAACTGCAGAGCTCCCTTCTGCCAAAGGATTGCTCGTGAAGGGATATGAGTATATGTGCCCCTTATATTTGAGGTCACCATGGTAGCTTGCAAGTAACTTACTATACTTTGATGCTGGACTACCTAGATTTTTAATATAGTGACGGAAGGTTTCTAGGTATAGTCAAGTACTTGTGGAGCGGTGGTGGATCAAGATGGGATTGATCCCTCCAAATGTTTGGAGTGAATGACTCACTATGTCTCAATTTAGTCAAACCTTGGCCAGGGTAGTTATTGTGAGGAGTCACAGAACTTGTAAGGTTGAGACACGATCTGGATGTACTAAATTAGGGTTGGCAGTCAGACCTTAGGTCATCCTGAGCATTATGAGGTCAAAGGGATGAATTATGTGGTGACCATATGCTAGGGGTTCTAGAAAGTTGCTTTACAATCTTTGACCTATTTGGATATTGGGCATCATTGCTAGATGATGACTTTGACTGATACTGGAAGTGTTCCAGTGCTACCGGTTTAGTGTTCAAATCTATGGGATCACACACCAGAGGGATTTCTACCTAATTTAAAGGTCGATCGATAATTGAGAATCGTTTGGCATCACTGGGGGTCAATATGATTGACCATGATCCAAATGTTGACACTTGGCTATGATAAGAATTTTTTTTACTAATTCGATTAATGAATCATGGAGGACTTATTTGTAATATGATTGCAACCTGATAGGTCAAGCCAAATGTGATTTGGCTTAGGATCAAATTGGATTTGATTTTTCATGCTCTCTTTCCTTTAAAAATATTTAAATTTGAATTTTGAATTTAAATTTCAAATCTTGGTTGAAATTGGCTCCAAGGTTTTTATGGAATGCATTATTTGGGAATGCAGATTTTCTCCCATTTAAGCCTAGAGCTAATTTGGTTTAACCCTTAACCCTCTTCCCCAATCACTCCACCTTCTATATCTCTCTCCCTCTTCGCTGCTAGTATAAATCAATGTTATTGTACGGCTAGCAAGGGGATGACAAGCTGGAATTTTCTAAGAGAGAAAGAAAAAGATTCCTTAGAGTGGGGTTTGAGAGGATTAAGATTTTGGATGTGAGCCTACCTAGCAATCAAGCTAGGATTTGGGAAGAGAGAGTTGGTTGGGAAGGATTCTACTTCCACTTCTCCTCATTGTCCTTCAACAAGTTCTTCCCGGCGGCTTCAAGAAAGTCTTGCAGGTCCAAGGAAGGAGAATATTGGCTTTCAGGATCCTGAGGAGCTAGCACTCCAAGGGAGTTGACTAGGATCGAGCCCTGGTGTGAACTATCCGTAGAGGCCAGACACTTGTATGGCTTGGTAGCTCTTCATTATCTCCATCCAACGGTTTAAAGGTAATGTACCTTTTCCTTGGTCTCATGTGATCAAATCTAAAGCATGAAATTATTACATGCTTTTTCTTTTTATTGCTTTTGGTATCCTTTGCATGCACTTTTATTATGTTGGATCCTGTTGCAAGCAGATTGGTAGATCGACTTGATCGATCTACCAAGTCTTCTGCTGTTCTTTATTTTAAAATAGTTTTAAAATATAGTCTGCTTATACTGCTTCACTTTCACATACCACCATATAGCAGGTTCAAGATGCTTCTTGAAGGTATAAAAGGAGTGAAAGAGGGAAGCATTGGAAGAAACCTTGGCCAGAAAACAAATTGCTATAAACCCATTGATGTGCTACCATGAATTCAGAGAAAACGTGCATGGCAATACATCGAAGAACCTGAGCAAAGTGATGAAGAAGAGGTGAAGGAGAAGCATAGGTCCGGCCTTAAAACTCTCCTCTAGAGGCATAATTGGCCCAACAGTGGGCTGTAGGCCCGGTCTTTCACCCTTGGAACTTCCAGCTAGAATTTCAGGGGGATTGGAAACTGGCTATGGAGTTTTACTATGTCCATCTTCATGATCTTCGATTGGATGTTCGTCGGGTCGAAATCCTCCTCTTGTTCCCCCTCCTATAGATTAGCTATAGCCAAGGCTCGAAGGTCCTCAGAGGCACTCATTTTAATGAACTAATAGAATCGAAAAGATTGAGAGTTTGCAAGAGCAAGAGAAGACCAGGGAAGGTGGAGACATAGAGCACACAATAGAAAGATGATGGGAAACTCTAGAATACCAGCACGGACCTAGTAAAGGGGTTTAAATAAAATCAAAACCCCCGTGAATTTTTGAAGCATTTTCTCTCACAATAATCAATGCATGAGTGGTGAAAAGGCAAAACTTGATGGATGGTAGATGGAAAGGGAGCACATGGCACATCCCCACCAACCACGAACTTCATAGTAGAAATTGATGGTTTCCTTTAATGATAGCCAGACCATCTTGTGTGGGGTCTGAAGCCATACTGCCTTTAATCATAAGGAGGAGATTCGAATACCAAAAAGCATGATTCCTTGCCCAGGTATCAATATAACAATCCTTAGATTCAACCCTAGCTTGGAGGTAGCCCAGAGATTTGAGCTAAAGAATAGAGCACTTCCCTTACGGGCGTACCTCGACAAAAACTTACATTCGAAGCTAGAAGAAAAGATTTTAGCATACCCATGCTTCAAGCAAAAAGCCTGCAAGGATGGCTCCAGCAAGATACCTCTCCTAAGATCCTTAGCCCTTACTTGAGAATCTATTTCTTCACTCTGCCTTGTTTCACTATGGGCCATGGCTTGGAGCTATTCATATCAAGGTCTTGAAGTAAACCCCACGAAGTGAAGCTCGGTTTAACGGGATTACTAGCTAGCTTGGAATAACCTTTTTGCTAAATCAAAGTTTAGGCCCCAAATTGACTCCTCAGTAGCGGGCTATTGGCCCCCAGGATGCAAGGCAAAGAGAGCCCCTCGACCGAAGGAGTCAATGCAAACAATCCATCATAATGCCATAGCTAAATTTAAAGCTCGAATAGCACATTAAAAAATATGACACAATTCTAAAGATACTACAAAAGATCCGCTTGCATTTAATTCAAAATATTTATTACAAAGGATAAGGTGAGTACATCACAAAAGATATCAAAAGAAAAAAAAAATACTACATTAGAAGAACAATAAGACAGCAATGGGAGTACTCATTTAGGCGATGGAACCGTCTCCTCTCTAGATTGTCATTCAGGATCTGTTTGGGTGGCCTGGTTGACCTGAAAGAGAGGAGGCAGCAAATCAAGGCCCTTTGTAAATATTTGAATATCGCTCTTCACCTTGGTTCTTAGGCTGACATCCGAAGGATTGACCTTGGAAAACTCAATGCCCAGGGAAAGAAGATAGGCCCTTATTTTGGACTTGCATCATTCGAAGCCTGCAAGAAAGCTTTTCCAACAAGCCTCGGAGATGATATCAGCCTCAGCCTTCTCTAACCTCTCCACCATTCTTTTCATTGAGTCGGTCAATGCCTCTTGATCAGCAAGATGGCGACAAAGGGATGACCTCTTCTTCCCTTCACTCTTTAGCACCTCCTCCACCTGCTTGGCCTTCGTGTTGAATGAGTAAAGCCGATGATGAAGCTTAGATATTTCCGAGACCGCTTGAGCCTCCATCACAGCCAAATCAAGCATGCCGAGGGAGACCTCCACTCAAGGGCCCGAGGGCAAGGGAACCCCTGCAAGGGTTGCAGCCCGTCCCTTCCTCCTCTCCTTCTCCAACTCTGCCCTCAATCATTTTATTTTCTCCAAGGCATCGGAGTACCCCTTCGTAGCCTTGGCAGACCGCTTGAGTGCCCTAATAGTTTCATCACGGTGGTTGACCTTCTCCGGGGCCTCTTTGAGGGCATCCTCACAGCTATCAACCTTCCTCGATAGGTCGATGTTGGTTATTTCAGCTTATATTTTAGCTGGGCTACCCTCGAAACCACACTCACAAAGTGGGCCAGATGATGACCCAATTGCACAGGTATCAAGAAGAATGTTGGTCAAAAACTTAAACCAAGTGGAATACTATCGAGGATGAAGAAATAAAAGATGAGGACCACCAACTAGCACATAAGCTCTGAAGGCATTGGAGACTCGGAGCACCTCCCCCCTTTGACGCTCTTCCACGGGTGGCCAAAGGGCCATCAACCTCTTGGCAACCCTGCCAAACCCTATTATGGCAAATGGGGTTTCCCCCCTTGGGGCTTTAAAAGATAAACCTTTTTCACTCTCGGAGCCCCAGCTCAGGCCTTAGCTTCTTGCGCTCCAAGTGCACATGGAGCAGAATCTCCTACCTTTGGGATCCTAGGATAGGACCCAACTTCTTGCACTTTGAGTGCACACGGAGCAGAATCTCTCGCTTATGGAACCCTAGGATGGGACCTAGCTTCCCTGTGCTCTAAGTGCACATGAAGCAGAATCTCCCGCTTTTGGAACCCTGGGTTGAACTCCAGCTTCCTTCGCTTCGAGTGTGCATAGGTTATCCATTGGTGGGCCAAATATTATGCCAATCAACCCGCCCTCCGGGTCTACCACTGATGAGCTCATTGCACCGACAACCTCAACATGTGGATAAAAAACTGAAATGCTATTCACACTTTAACTCTCCCACTAGTGAAAATGTCATATCACCAACTCCTGCTGAACCCCCTGTGTGTGGTGTGACTGCTTCCACTACAAAGCCCTCATCCAGCAGTGTAGAAACCTCTATGACCTCCATGGGAACTGTTGCAGACCTCTCATTTCCACCATTCGATGAAGGGAAGGCCGAGCATTGGGACTTCATCATATCCTCCACCATCAGAGTCGATGTTGCGAGTGAAGCGATAGAAGCTAGACCCGTTTGGCACCGAGGGCGGCATCGTCGGGAGTACCATGGTGGTATAGACAGTCCCTTTGAAGTATCTTTTGCAATGCCGCGAAACTCCCATGATTTATTTTACCATAGAAAATGTAGAATAAGGGATTGTACTACGCAAATTTTTAGAAAAACCTTAAAGGAGAGGAGATGGGTTTAAATAGAAAAACGAAAGGCAAAGGATGCTTGGATTATGGTGGAATTCCCAAATTACCCTTCTCCAAACAACAAAGGAGTGCAGTCACTTTGATTTCTGTGATGGATGGCCGTTGGTACCATTAGTATTTAACAAAGATTGACTTACTGTACAGCATTTCCAAAACTTTAAGTATCCGAGATATTTTTTCTAGTCTTATTCCCATAATCTAACCCACTCCGGCTTACACTGGGAAGTCGAAGGTGTGTGTGACGGGGTACCTCGGGTACATCAGATTATGCCTCGGAGGAAAGAAATATGTATTTCCTATACATTGGATACGGATCTTATGAGCTCAAAATCCTACTCCCGTGAAAATCTTCATACCTGCTGACCTTTATGGCTAGCTATCTCAATCAATCTCTTTCTAAGATGCTATGCTCCTATCTTTCGAGGCCTAGCCCTGGGACCTCGGACTACTTAAGAACCCGCTGGGCAGCCTAAGTGAAGTGTCAAGGTAATCTTGTAGGGCTCCCTCTAGGTCCAAGGTATTGAGGCTCACGCTCCTCACATGATCAACCTTAGAGAGGTTCTAAGCAGCCTTCCATTTGAATCATGGAAATAGCTATCAGTATCAATGATGCTACCAAAAATCGCATCCTCACTCGTAATACTCAAGAGCAGATCATGGCGATAATCTGGTAACAACATAATCATGATCTAGCATTCTCTAGATTATCCATTCTGGCCAACTCTTTCTTATAAATACCTAAGGCTCCAAGGATCTCAAGTAGGTAATTCTTTTTTCATGCTCACTATTTTCCTTCTGTTCCAGATCATTGACTTGAATGTCAGAGTGTTCATGCTAAGACCTCTCCTGCTATGAATTTTTTTGCAGGTTACTTCAACGATGACTCCAACTAACCAACCTCTTTTCGATCTCAGAGCTGATATTTGTTGCAACACTTATAAACATAGATTTTTCTTAAATGATCATCATTTCCTTCTCTTTTGTTGTTTGAGATCTTTGAATCCGATAGGTTTTGGGAGTTTCAGTTTCTCAAAGGCAGAATTTTCTCCTATTTACCTATAAAAATCTGGTATTTTTTCCGTGGGTGTTCAAGGCTTTTACATCTGAAATGGAAAAGAAGGGGCCATAATATGATCTTATTGAAGTTGATCAAAGAAAGCAAAATTCCTGCTCGCGAACTTGCCCTAGAGAAATGCAGTCCAAAACTTGAATTCATGCCAACCCATCCCTTAATGAAGACCATTTTGATCAAACCAGTCTCTGGTGCTCCTCATCTTTAACAAGCTAGCCGATGTCCAGTCCCTCGACCGCTGCTCTACTGTCTCGAAGCACTCCAATTCCCTTGTCCCCCTTGTCCATGATGTCTATGTTTAGATCGGCCGTGTTGTTATTATCGATGGTGATCCGTATGAGGCCTTAAACCTATCTTCCCGGAGACCCCGAAACCTCTTGTCCCACCTCCCGAAGCTCATGCTCCTAACCATTCTTAAACCCTTCCACCACCTTCAGAATACCAGTGGTGCGAACAAACCCATCCTCCCCTAACTATCCCACCACTCACCTGCTTAAGTGCTGAAGAATTTCACCCATGCCATCTTAGTATTGAACTCCCTACTGGTGATGTTGGAACAAAAGATGGTGTTTTTCTGAAATAGACAATAGAGTTTGGAAGCATACTCCAGAACTGTGTCATATTGGGGGGCACCCGGATGGACCGGAAACCAGCTTCCTCCAATCAGGAGCAGTTTGTGGAAGACAATGGGAGTTGTTGCCACTGATCTCCCGAACTGGGTCCTCTCGAACAGGCTGGCTAGAGTGCGTGTCTCCCAGTCCCCACAAAAAAGATCCTATGGGCCGGTGATGTTCCAGCGGGGGACACTCCGATGGCTAAGTCAGGGGGAGACTCGGAGCAACAGAATGGAGGAATCGAAAAGAGATAGCTTGTGGAAAAGGGAGAGTCCTCTTTCTTTCATTCGGGGTCCTCCTTTTACCTTATATAGTCACGAAACTTTACCGAAATCTGCTAGGGGTTAGGCTGAAAATGGCCGATTTGCCCTTAGAGAAATCTTAGTAGTGGCCAGGTGGCACTAGGACGGGGTGGCATCATGGGATCTGCAGAGTAATGGTACTGAGATGTCAGGAATCTATTGTAACAGAATTCTGGTACTAGCTGGAAGGGACCTATGGGGCCTCTAGGCTATCCTTGGGGTGCCTCGCTTTGGGCCGACATGGACCTAGCTGAAGTGGGTCAGTCGGACCTCTGGTGGGTCGGCCAGCAAAATGATAGTCTGTCCGACCCGGCTGAAGGGCCGTCGGCTTCGATTTGGTTCGGAGGGAGGCCGATCGTGTATAACAGTTGCCCCCTTGCTCTTGGCCTTCAAGAAGGCTTGTAGTTTCAGAGGCTGAGAGCATCATTCTCGCATTGAATGTATTTATCCTTGAGGGGATTGCGGATCTGATCAGGTGTGCTCCGTCTGGTCATTCCCCGTTCCAGAAACTCGTGCTCGGGACATGTGTCAACCCCGTATTGGAAGCTGAGGGAGCGGCAGTTAATGCAGAAGGGGTGCAATGATGAGCGGCCAACCTGGCCCGCTCGGTCGTCGGGCTTTGGAGGCGATTTGAGTGACGTGGCAACATCTGGGTGGTTAGTGCCGTGCTGGGGGTGACCCATCCACCGCTGATCTTGTGATCACATTGATCGCAACTAGAATGTGTTTCCTTCCATCGCATCGACTTCCGCTGCATGGGGAGCTGTACCGCCTGGCATCTGGGTCGCGGTGGTCGAGGAATGGTGATAACCGGTTCCTCCAGGGGCTATAAAAGGAGGGTGTTGAGACTTTGGGTGAGGCTTTTGCTGCATCCACCGTTGGAGAGAGATCGCCTCATTCCATCGTCTCTATCCTTTTAGGAGATCCAGTCCTCAGGTCAATCCTTCTTCCCTCCAAGTCCCGTAGCAATGACCTCCGGTAGTCGGAGCTCTAGCCGTAGGGTAGAGGAACTAGGTCCTAACCACGTGCAATTTGAGTTAGTGCGGGATTGGGTAGAGGTCCTTAGAGTTAGGTTCAATATCCCTTTCACTCAGCACCTCACCATCCCGGATTAAGATGGGAGGGTGACGAGGCTGCCGAGCCCGAGAGCCCTCCCGGTGTATGTGGATCATTTAAAGATCGGCCTTTGATTTTTCTTATGCGACTTCTTCATCCAGGTCTTCAACTTGTACTAAGTCACCCCTGCACAGCTGATCCCGAATAGTATTTGGGCCATCAGCTGCTTCATGGTCTTGTGCTAGAGGGTTGGAGTAGAACCTAGGACTTCCCTTTTTACAATCTTTTTTGTCCTAAAGAAAGACTTTCGGAGTAAGGAGTGGTGGGTGTTCAGCCTCCGTCCCCGACGGAAGATAATCGGAGGTCTTCCATCGGCCATCCATAGATGAAAGTCCAAATTTTTCTTTGTACACAGTTTTCAGCCTTGGGGCTTTAACCTGTCATGGGGGAACCGAGGCTGACTACCAACGAAGGGAGGGTGGTCCTGATGGCCGACCAAGCAGACTTTAATGAGTTAGAGACAGTCGGTATCACAATGATGGCGGAGCTGCTTTGGAAGGATAGCCTCCACTCGATTGGAGTTAGCCGTCACGAACACTTAGGTAGGGTAGAAACCATTACCGTCGGTCTCTCTTCTGTTCTGTCGGCTATATTTCCTTCTTTCCATACTTTGATTTTGCTCTTGTAACAGGAGGGAAAATGAAGCCCAACCGTGCGAAGATAGCAGAGCAGGCAGTAAGGAAGAGAGTCGCCCAGTTCACGGAGCTGACCATGAGCAAGCATAAGAAATAGCGGGCAGAGGAACAACCCACGATTGTTGTAGCATCGGACTTCGACGAGGACAAAATGCCCTTGTTGGAGCGGTTGGCGGAAAAGGTGTTGGGGCCTCCGCCCACTGTCGAGGAGTCAGCCATCCGATCAAAGCCAGACCTATCTGAGCCGACCGAGGTGGGGACAGCCCTGGCCTCATCATCGACTGAGCCGATTGAGGTGGTCTGCCCCGTAGATAAGGGGAAAGGGGTAGCTGGAGGGGTAGAGGTTGAAGAAGTCAGCTATGACACCTTCCAGCGTTGGCACGCCCTTCACAACTCCAGGCAGGCCAGGGACCTACTCAAAGGAGCCATTACCCAGGCCGACTGGGAGGAGTCAAGCCAGCGCAAGCTGCACGAGTGGCAAGAGGCGCCTACCTTAGCCTAATGAAGGTAATTTGTCATCCTTTCATTTTCTTCTCTCTTCTTTTCTTTTCTTTTCTTATGTATGACTAACGTGGTCCGTTACTTGTAGCTTCTTTACAAGATCTCGCTGATGGATGAAGGCCTCGGTGAGATGGCCGACGCGGCAGAGACCTCGGCTAGGAAGGCTGAAGGGCTGGAGGTGGCCAGGGCGGCGACAGTGGTGTCGCAGAAGGCCACAGGGGAGAGGCTTTCGGCCAGTCTGGCCGAAGCCAAATCCTTGAGGAAGCAAGAAGAGGACCCGCGGACTCAACTAGCCAAGCGGGAGGTCAAGTCAAAGAGGAAGAAGGAAAAGATCACATTCTTGACTCGTCGGCTGCTTGATGAGGAGCAGCGGTTCGCTGATTTCAAAAGGAGCGCGCAGGCCCACCAGGCATTAGCGGAGAAGTATTTGATCGAACTAAGAGAGGCAAAGGAGCTGGTGGTAAAGCAGGTCCGCAGGTGCCGTGGCGGAATACAAAGCTTCTGCTGACTTCAGTGAAGAGATGGAGGAGGCTGAGGCAGCGAGTTACGAATACAGCATCGATGACTACTCAAAGAAGGTGGCTGAAGCTTTCCCAGAGCTCGATCTATCCTTGATACACTGAAGCAACTACCAGAAGGAGAAGGGGGCCCGGCCGACACCGGGGCCGATGCCCAAACTGCTATCGATATAGGACCAGTAAAGGCTTTGGTCGAGGCTTCGGATGTTGTGCGAGTGGCCGAAGCCGAAGCTCCTTCAACGAGTGGGAAGGATCTCTTCCCTTTGTACTTACTTGGCAAGACTTAAAATCAATTGTAAAAGTTTGCCCACATCTGTACAAAACTTTTCGATTAATGAAATGACATTTTTGATATTTGTCTCTCTATTTCTTTTCCTTTTTTTTTTTGAACGGGCTATCCTTGCCTCTTTGTTGCCGACCAATATGGCTTTTTCTGGGGTTGCTGAGTGCCCAATTGATTTTTAACTTAGCCATTTATAAGAAATATTTCTAAGTATCGAGAGGCCGGCTTAGTCCGAACTCGTCCCTTTTAGAAATATTTCTAAGGGATCTTTGAACTAGCCATTTGTAGAGAAATTCCTTAAGTATTTAAGGATCCTACAAAATACTTTTCGATTGAGGTCGGATTTTGAGTGGATTGCACTAGAGCCTTTCCGATCGAGGTTGGACTTTGAGTGGGCTGCCTTAGAGCCTTTCCGATCGAGGTCGGACTTTGAGTGGGTTGCATTAGAAACTTTCCGATCGAGGTCGGACTTGGAGGTGGGCTGCCTAGAGCCTTTCCGATCGAGGTTGAACTTTGAGTGGGCTACCTTAGAGTCTTTCCGATCGAGGTCAGACTTTGAGTGGGCTACACTAGAGCCTTTTCGATCGAGGTCGAACTTTGAGTGAGCTGCACTAGAGCCTTTCCGATCGAGGTCAGACTTAGAGGTGGGCTATCCTAGAGCCTTTCCGATCGAGGTCGTACTTTGAGTAGGCTACCCTAAAGCCTTTCCGATCGAGGTCGGATTTCTTTATAGAATGAATTGCCACCTTTATTGATAATATTTATGGAGGTTATCTACATTCCAAGGACGTGCCACTTGTCGTCCGTCTAGATGCTCGAGTCAGTAAGTTCTGGCTCGGATCACTTCAACTACCCGATAGGGGCCTTCCCAGTTGGGGGAGAGCTTTCCTTGCTCAGTTGGCCTGGATATCTCTGTCCTCCGTAGAACCAGGTCTTCGACCCGGAAGCTTCGAGCCTTGACTCGAGAATTGTAATATCTGGCCATTCTTTGATGATTGGTTGCCATCTTCAAGTTCGCTTGGAGTCGGGTCTCTTTGAGCAAGTCGAGATCAACCCTTCTCTGCTCAGAATTAGCTAGTTCAGCAAAATGATCAATCCGGAGGGACTGCAAGGAGACTTCCACTGGTATGACCGCCTCACTCTCGTAGGTGAGATTGAATGGAGTTTTCCCAGTCGACATCCGGGAGGTAGTCCGGTAGGCCCAGAGCACCGAGTGGAGTTCTTCTGCCTAGAGTTCTTTGGCATCATTCAGTCGGGTCTTCAGGCCATGTAGGATCATCCGATTGGTGACTTCGGCCTCCCCGTTGGATTGGGGGTGTCCGACTGAAGTCAACCGGTGGGAGATATGATACTGCTGGCAAAAATCTCGAAACTTCGAGTTGTCGAATTATCTTCCATTGTCGGTGATAACTGCCTGCGGTATGCCAAACTAAAAAATGATGCAGTTTCGGACGAAGCTCTCCACCTTGGCTTCGGTAATCTTTGCCTACGACTCAGCTTCCACCCACTTGGTGAAATAGTTGATGGCTATAATTAGGAACTTCCGTTGTCCGAATGCTGGAGGAAATAGCCCGAGGATGTCTGATGCACGTCGCAATGCACCGATTTAAAACCTTAATACCACTACTCTTAAAGGTAGAATAGCAGGAGTAAGGGTCGAACCCACAGAGACTTTTGTATTACTTTAAAAAAAATAAAACTAATACTAAATTAATGCAAAAACAAGGGATAGAAATGATTACCCATGAAGACAACCAAGATATGATCTATCTTAAGAGTACAGCCCATACCCATGGATCACGACCCGTACCTTAGGTATAGGTCAATCAAAAGTTGACTCACTAGGGCTTATCTCAAATGCTTATCCCGAACATGACAATCCCAGCATTACTTTAAACAAGATACAAAAGGAAACATGGATTAATATAAAGCAAAAGAGACATTTATTTCATGAAAATGGAGTACATAAAAGAAAATAAAAGAACTGCGGGAACAAGGGTCCCTTTCTCCCTTATAATCTGACTCTCTGCAATGGGAAGCAACAGCAACGGGTACCAGGAAGTAGAACTACGGACGATGAAAAGTGGAGTCTCCAGAAATATTCTCTCGGAGTATAGAATGATCCTGGGATTTATAGATGGGAAACATCGTGTCGGGCCCGTGTGGGACACGCGGTGATTTCGTCATCCTAATCTGCTTCTCAAATTCGTCGCTATCTCCTTATTCGAACTCCTTCGCGATTGTATCTCCATCTCAAAAATCAAACTCAAAAATCAAACTCAAAAATTCTATCGTCGCTATCTCCTCATTCGAACTCTTTCGCGATTGTATCTCCATCTCAAAAATCAAACTCAAAAATCCTATCGTATAACCCCGCATCCATCCAGCGTCGTCCGACAACTAACTGCAACTCTCGACATGCACTTCTTCCTTCAGTCATGAAACTAAAAGCGGTAAACACCGTGAAAGTTCGGTGACGGGAGAATGGCCGAAGAGAGAAACCGTGGAAGATGGCTTGGCAGGAGCTGCAGGGAGGAGGACCGTGGGAGGCTTTTGGTGGCATGGGGCGGTGAAGATGGCTTCCCGGCAGCTTGGGCGGCATCGAGGATGGTGGAGAGGAGACTCCGACCGGTAGTGGAGCGGATGGCTTCGTGGTGGCAGCGGCTGGTGGCAGCAGCGATGCTGGGCGGTGACTTGCGGCAGCTTGGGCGGCGACTTGCGGCGGCTTGGGCGGCATCGGGGAAGGTGGAGAGGAGACTCCGGCCGGCAGTTCGGGCGCATTTAGTGGACGGTGGTCCACGGTCTGCTCCGTGGACCGGCAAAAATGGCATCCATGGACCGGTGGGAAATCTTTGGACCAACCCACCGATCCACAGTGAACCGGTTACAAATTTTTAGTGTCGCTCCAAAAATTGTGCCGCTTTAAAAATCATGATATATTCTTTTAAAATTGATTTCAGGCCCGTTCAAACTCCGATTTGGATCCGGTTCGCGCCATTGGATTCCTAAAATCAAGCTCTACACGTTTATGGAGTCAATCCCTGCAAAGGACCATAAAAAGTATCAATTTTAATCAAATAAAGTTGGATTAATTTTTATTATTTTAATATCTAACACACCCCCAACTTGAATTTTGCTCATCCTCGAGCAAAGGAAATGAATTAGTCTTGTGTACTAACATGGTCCATAAAATAAAAATTATCTTACTAATCCTAAAATCAGAGGATACCCGGTTAGACCATTAAAAAGGTACTTCATTGGATTACCAATTCCATCAATTTAGTGGTAGAGTGAAGTCCATAGAAGTTCTAAGAGTTGTTCTTTTCCCGACTTTCTATCTCACTCTCTAAATCTTCCAACTTACTTTGGTTTTAGTGTAATATTTATTTAGTCCCTTTTTTTTTAATATAAACATAGAGTCAGTGCAATGTCCTGACATTTTGCTTTCTAGTTAACCCTTGTAACGAGCTTTAAGCCAATGACTCCCAAACCAGTTGGCTTTAGGGCATTAGGTGTGAAACATCCCTCGGGCTTACTGACTCGAGTCAAAAAGGCTTTAAGTCAAGACTGACTCTACAAAAGATTTCTTTATATCCTCACCTTTTGACGCGAACAACAACGCTTACTTAGGGGCCCGGTTACTCAGTGAGAGATGCTAAAAATCTTTATTATACTCAGGAATTTTGTTTAACTTGGAGACTTTTTATGATGCCTATACCAATATAAGTAGGATTCATTATCAAGATCGATAGGCCGAAGGGTCTGAAATTACTCTTCTAAAATTTTTTGGTCTACACTCTACCATTTATAAGGTTTCCTTGATAAATCATCCCTCAGTATGTCTAAAATTGTCAAAACCGTTAATCACTCCTCATCTAAAGGGCTTGATTATTTTCAATTCGAGACAAAGCTTGTACACAAAAACTGATTAAAGTTTTACTCAAGGATTAGATTAATTTAATTAAATTATCCCCCCAACTTAATTTCCATTATCCTCAATGGAAGAGGATACTAATAATGTAATGATAATGAAAGGTACAACCTGGTAGGGTATTCAAGCATTGGATGTCCTTTTATCACCATGTTCCTCGCAATCTTCTTTTATTACTCCTCTTGATTTATTCTAAAAACAAGAAATAAAAGGTTAAAACTAAAAGCATGACTGGGTTGCTAAAACTAAAAGCAAGAACTAAGGCAAGAGTTGGGCTACCTCCCAAGAGCACTAAGTTTATAGTCTTCAGCCAGACTAAGCTGATCCGTTACCATGGTGGATGGTTGGACAAAGTCCAATCAGTAATGTTCCACATGATTTTCTTCGTATATGTACCTTCCAGACACGTTTCCAAAGGATGTGGCTTGATATTCATGGTAAATATTGGATTAGAGGCTAAGAAAGGGTTGGAGGATGCTACAAACTGTTTATAATCGAATATCCAAAATGGATCACTTAGGTCCTCCACATCATCATCATCAAATCCAGTCACATTAAGATGCTTGCAAAACAGATCCTTAGTCAAATTGTGCTGACAGACTATACTACTTGAATCCACGATTGTTTCTTTAATAGCTTCTTTGAATTCATTTAATGAACCTACCTGGTCAGGGATGGCATCATGCTCGTATAAGGGGTCCTTTTCCATGGCTATGTGTGGCTCTTGTTCCATTATAGGTAGGGTCTCACAAGAAGAAGCTATCGGCGTATCCAAAGGAGAGGTTATTTGCTCATATTTCATCAAATCCAGCCACATTAAGATGCTTGCAAAACATATCCTTAGTCAAATTGTGCTAACAAACTGTACTACTTGAATCCATGATTATTTCTCTAATAGCTTCTTTGAATTCATTTAATGAACCTACCTGGTCAGGGATGGCATCATGCTCATATAAGGGGTCCTTTTCCATGACTAGGTGTGGCTCTTGTTCCAGTATAGGTAGGGTCTCACAGGAAGAAGCTATCGGCGTATCCAAAGGAGAGGTTATCTGCTCATATTTCCTAGCCCATGGGGGAGTGGTGCAAAAATCAGGTACTTCTAATAACATGTTCACTTCTATAGTGTACCCATCAACATCAAAATCATCCACTTTGAAATATTGTAAACATGCTTGTAGAGGATCCGAGTCAAGCAAACTAGAAGTTTTATCTTCGATAACATCCTCTAGTACTTCCTCTACCATGTTTACCTAATCATACAAGGGTGGTCCTTGGAATGCATTGAAAATATTCAACCTCATTTTCTTGTTTCCAAATGAAACATCCATAACCCCTGTTCTACAATTTATACAGGCATTGGCAGTTGCTAGGAAGGGTCTTCCAAGAATGATGGGTATCTGACTAGGGTTACCGCTAGATTCCATGTCTAAAACAAGAAAATCAACAGGAAAGTAGAACTCATCTACTTTCACCAACACATCCTCAAGCATTCTACGGGGTACCGTAACCGATCGATTAGCTAACTGTAAAGTCACCGTCATGGATTTTAGTTCTTCGAATCTAAACAAATCATACACTAAGCTTGGGAGAAGGTTTACACTCGCACCCAAATCTAACAAGGCTTTCTTGATTATGAAGTCCCCTATGACACAAGATATAATTGGGGTACCTGGGTCTTTAAGTTTGGATGGAGCTATCTGCTGAAAAACTGAGCTGGCTTGCTCAGTTAACTGGATTTTCTTAGGGATGTGTGTCTTGGATTTCCATTTTTGTGTGCACAGATCCTTAAGAAATTTGGCATAAGCCGGAACTTGCTTGATGGCATCAAGGAGAGGTAAGTTTATTTGGACTTGCTTGAATAGTTCAAGTATCTCATTCATTTTTAGATTCTTCTTATCCGATGGTAAAGGTGATTCTAGAGCACTAGGGAATGGAGCCTTAGGTACAGGTGCTTGACCAATGGATTCCTTCTCCTTTTCATTCTTCTTCTCTGGCTTAGCCACTTCTACATCTTGGGTCAATCAGGCTGGTTCAATGTTTTCCCACTTCTTAAGGTTATGATAGATTTAGCATGTTCAGAAAAAGTTACAGGTCCAGTGGAGCTCTCAGCCATGTATTGACCTTTGGGATTGCTAATGGGCTGGCTAGGTAACTTCCCTTCCTCCCTCCGATTGAAAGCTATGGCTAGCTGACCTATCCGAGTCTCTAGCTTGGCAATGGATTGTGTGTGGTAGTGGAGGAGTTGGGTATTCATGTCCAGCCCCTTCAAAACCTTCTCTAATAAAGGGTCATAATTGCTCAGTGGAGGTTGTGGAGGCTGTAGGGCACTTTGGTACTGTGGAAATGGCATGCTTTGAAAGTTGGTCTACTGATAGTTGGGCCTAACAGATGAATTGATTCTAGGTTGGGATATCCATGAGAAATTTGGATGATTGTGCTAGCCAGGATTGTATGTGTTCGAGTAGGGATCGTTTCCTGGTCTAGGAGCCATTTGGGTTTGGGCTTGATGGGCTTGCTCCTGAAGCAGCTCAGAAAATTGGTAAGCGGATGGACAATCACCTAGCAAGTGGGTGGGACTCGAGCAGACATCTTGAGTGTGATGAGATGAGGAGGAATTATTTCCAGTTTGCAAAATTTGGTCGAGCTTCTGAGATAGCTCATCTACCTTGCTCTAAATGTCTACAGCATGACCAACTTCATACATGCCCCCTCTCTTGGGTCCTACGGGTCCTTTGGGAGGATCTCTACGGGCAGCGGACATGTGATGTAGGGAGTTTTCACTCAGGGTTTCAAATAACTGCCATGCCTCATGTTCATTTTTAAGCATGAACGTTCCTCCACATGAGGCATTTATCATTTATCGGTGCCTTTCTGACAGACCGTCATAGAAGCATTGGACTAATTACCATTTTGGTATGGCATGGTGAGGACATTTTTTGATCAACTCTTTCAATCTCTCCTAGGTTTCATGAAACATTTCTCCGTCCAATTGGAAAAAACTAGTAATGGCTTTTCTAATTTAATTCGTCTTTCCTATGGGGAAATACTTCTTAAGAAACTCCCTCTGAAGTTGATCCCAAGTTAAAATAATCACAGTGTCTAGGGAATTCAACCAGTTTTTAGCTTTGTCTTTCAAGGAAAAAGGGAATAACTTAAGTCTTAAAGCATCATCAGAGAAATTTTGTATCTTAACGGTTGAACAGATTTCCAAAAATTCGTCTAAGTATTTATATGGATCTTCAGTTGCAAGTCCGTAAAAAGAGGGTAACATCTAGATTACACTGGACTTGATTTCGTACTGGACAGCATCTACAGGGGGTACTTGGATACAAGGTGAATAAGTGTATTTTGAAGGAGTGAAGTACTCCTTCAGTGGAGGGTCAATTCCTTGATTTCCTTGATTGGGATCCATAGTACCTGGGCTGGTTGCTTTACTGGAGCTTTTGATTTTTGGATCTAGGGATATATGTTTAAGTTCTCGAAGTCGACGCCTAGAATACACTAACATACACCCTCCTAAAGCAAACAACAATCAAAGATTTTTCTTTTCTTTTTGTCTTAATTAAAGAAAAGTGGAAGAATGAGAAGAGGTCTAAAGGAAAAAAATTCCTAATAGAGTCCTAAGCTAGAGGAGAGAGAGAGTTATTATTATTATTTTTTTCAAACAAGTGAAACAATCAAAATCACTATCCTAGGGTTAACCTGGATCTAGACAGCTCCTAACTGATCCAAGGTTACCTTCGAGCACTCCAAGCCCAAGATCAATTAACTGACTCGGCCAGGTAAGTGTAAGGTTGGTGGGGACCCCCGTTGCTTGCCTTAGATACCAATTAAAACTGGCCAGGTAAGCGAACGGAACCAATTAAAGAACCACCTTTCTTCGGGCTCTAGTCTCTGAACCACTTTCCTTAGACACCAAGTAGCTAAATGGTCTGAACCCGGTCCAACTCTAGGGTTCCCTTGTCTTATTGAGCTCGAAATCCTTAGGGTGGACGTCTAATTAATTTTAAAATTAAAGGCTTGGGTCAATGCAAATGCTGGGGGGTGGTTTGTGGGCTAAGGAAGGGTGATGAATTCCCCACCTTATCTGATTAATGAGTTATGCCCTTAAGTTGATTATGGAATTATGAAATGCAACAACTAAGGTGTCCAAAATAAAAGTTATAAACAAACAAAATTAAACTAAAGCTATTTTTTTTAAAATTTTGATGATTAAGTCTCTGATCCTAATAAATTATGAAATATCAGGGTAAATTTTTTTGGATTTTGCAAAAAAAATAAATTTATCCAAGTGAATCTAAAAATGGAAAACAAAAAGCATAAATTTTTTTTTTGCTCAACCTTTTTGTACCCTAGGACAACCATTCAACATAACCTCCCAGTTATACCAGGGCAACCTTATGTCAGGGCACTCAAGATTGAAAATTTTAATTTTAATTTTTTTTTAATTTTCAAATTTTGAATTTTGAAATTTAAACTTTTAAAATTCGAATTTAAAATTTTGAAATTCAATTTTTTTTGGATTTTTGGATTATTGATTTTTTTTGATTATTGAATTTTTTTTTCAAAATAATGCCAAAAGTCCTCGGCAATGGTGCCAAAAATCTGATGTGCGTCGCAACGCACCGATTTAAAACCTTAATACCACTACTCTTAAAGATAGAATAGCGGGAGTAAGGGTCGAACCCACAGAAACTTTTGTGTTACTTTAAAAAAATAAAATTAATACTAAATTAATGCAAATAACAATGGATAGAAATGATTATCCATGAAGACAACCAAGATATGATCTATCTTAAGAGTACGGCCTGTACCCGTGGATCACGGCCCATCCCTTAGGTATAGGTCAGTCAAAAGTTGACTCACTAGGACTTACCTCAAATGCTTATCCCGAATATGACAATCCCAGCATTACTTCAAACAAGATACAAAAAGAAACATGGATTAATATAAAGCAAAAGAGACATATTTTTTATGAAAATGGAGTACATAAAAGAAAATAAAAGAACTGCGAGAACAAGGGTCCCTTTCTCCCTTTTTATCTGACTCTCTGTAATGGGAAGCAACAGCAACAGGGACCAAGAAGTAGAACTACGGACTATGAAAAGTGGAGTCTCCAGGAATATTCTCTCGGAGCGTAGAATGACCCCGGGATTTATAGATGGGAAACACCGTGTCGGGCCCGTGTGGGAACTGTGGTGATTTTCTCATCCTAATTTGCTTCTCAAATTCATCGCTATCTCCTCATTCGAACTCCTTCGTGATCGTATCTCCATCTCAAAAATCAAATTCAAAAATCCTATCGCACAACCTTGCGTCCATCTAGCATCGTCCGACAACTAACTGCAACTCCCGACACACACTTCTTCCTTCAGTCATGAAACTAAAAGCAGTAAACACCGTGAAAGTTCGATGATGGGAGAATGGCCGAAGAGAGAAACCGTGGAAGATGGCTTGGCAGGAGCTACAGGGAGGAGGACCGTAGGAGGCTCTTGGCGGTATGGGGCGGTGAAGATGGCTTCCCGGCAGCTTGGGTGGCATCGGGGACGGTGGAGAGGAGACTCTGGCTGGCAGTGGAGCGGACGGCTTCGCGGTGGCAGCGGCTGGCGATAGCAGCGATGCTGGGCGGTGACTTGCGGCGGCTTGGGTGGCGTCAGGGACGGTGGAGAGGAGACTCCGGCCGGCAGTTCGAGTGCATTTGGTGGATGGTGGTCCACGGTCTGCTCCGTGGATCGGTGGAAATGGCATCCATGGACCGGTAGGAAATCTGTGGACCAACCCACCAGTCCACAGTGAACCGGTTACAAATTTTAAGTGTCGCTCCAAAAATTGTGCAGCTTTAAAAATCATGCTATATTCTTTTAAAATTGATTTTAGGCCCGTTCGAACTCTGATTTGGGTCTGGTTCGCATCGTTGGATTTCTAAAATCGAGCTCTACACGTTTGTGGAGTCAATTCCTATAAAGTACCACAAAAAGTATCAATTTTAATCAAATAAAGTTGGATTAATTTTTATTATTTTAATATCTTACAATGTCTATTTCCCATTATGCGAATCACCAGGGGGTGGTCAGCGAGGTTAGCTGACTAGCTGGTCGCCTTTGAATATTGGAGTACCTCTGGTATGCATCGCACTTTTTAATAAAGTCCGTTGCGTCCTTCTGGATGGTTGGCCAGTAATAGCCCTGCCGGATAATCTTGTATGCCAAGGATCTACCTCCCAGGTGGTCACCGCATCTGCCTTCATATACTTCTCTGAGTACGTAATTAGTGTCTGACGATCCTAAGCACTTGAATAGTGGTTGCGTAAACGATCGCTTATAGAGGATTCCATCAAGGATAACATATTTCGAGGCCATCCAGCGTAGATGTTTGGCTTCGACTTTATCTTCTGACAGGGTTCCTTCATTGAGGAACGCAAGGATGGGGTCCATCCAACAAGCCTCTCATTCCACTTGATGGATTCTCAATGTCTCTTCAGCAATGCTTGGGCTTTGTAGGTGCTCTACGAAAGTCCGGTCGAAGGGATCAGTGACGGCAGTGGCCAGCTGTGACAAGGTATCTGCCAAAGAATTTTGCACCCAAGGTATGTGGATGATCTCAAAAAATTTGAGTCGAGCCACAAGGCTCTGCACCTTACTCAAGTACTTAGCCAAGGTCGGATCTCTCGCCTCGAATTCGCTTCTCACCTGGTTGACCATCAATTGGAAATCCGAGAAGGCTCTGATCCGTCCGATGCATAGCTCATCAACTATCCTTAGTCCTGCGAGGAGGGCTTCATACTCCACCTGGTTATTTGATACTTGGAATGCGAAGCGCAGGGCATATTCCAGGCTCTATCCATCGGGATCGGCCAGGATTAAGCCTGCTCTGCAACCAGCAAGGATAGATGCCCCGTCCACATGGAGTGTCCAAGCGGGGTCTGATCCTTCAGCAATATTATCCTCAGGTGTGTCGACCGTTTGCAGAGGTGTCTCATATCTCCAGGTATACTTTGCTATGAAGTCGGCGATCACCTAAGCCTTCATGACCGATCGAGGCTGAAAGGAGATGTCAAATTTACCAAGCTTGATGACCTACTTAGTAAGTCGTCCTGAGGTATCGGGACTTTTGAGGATCATCTTGAGAGGTTGATTGGTCAGTACGATGATTGAATGCGCCTAAAAGTAGGGCCGCAATCGCTTGGCTGCCTAACCAGGGAGTAGATAAGCTTCTGCATCTTAGGATACCTCATTTCGGCATCGTGGAGTACCTTGCTGGTGTAGGAGACTGGCTTTTTCTAGTTGTTCTCTCGTATCTGGACAAGGACGGAGCTCACCACCTCATCCGACGCTGATAGATACAAATATAGGGACTCTCCTTTCACAGGCTTAGCAAGTAAGGGGGAGACTCCAGGTATGTCTTCAGTGCTTTAAAAGCCGATCGACATTCCTCGGACCAATGAAAGCGATCCGACTGTCACAGTATTTTGAAGAAAGGGAGACACCTTTCGACCGACTTAGAAATGAAGCGACTGAGAGAGGCTATCCGACTTGTGAGTTTTTGCACTTGCTTCTTGCTGGTTGGATGCCCCATGTCGATGACGGCCATGATTTTATCCGGATTGATCTCAATTCCGTGCTGTGTGACCAGAAAGCCGAGAAATTTTCCAGAGGTCATCCCAAAGGTACACTTGGCCAGGTTCAGCTTCATCCGGTGGTGCCTAAGGGCGTCGAAAGATTCTTTTAGATCCTTGACGTGGTCGGCTCTCCAAAGGTTCTTGACTATCATGTCGTCAACATATGCCTCCATGTTTCTTCCAAGTTGTCCTTCGAAGACTTTATTAATCAGCCTCTGAAAAGTGGCTCCGGCGTTCTTTAGGCCGAAGGGCATCATTTTATAGCAGTACGCCTTTTGTCAGTGACAAAGGCTATCTTCTCCTCATCCTTTGGGTCCATGCTGATCTGGTTATACCCGAAGAAGGCATCTATGAAGCTCAGAAGCTGGTGACCGGCAGTGGCATCCGCCAGTTGGTCGATCTTCGATAAGAGAAAGCTATCCTTCGGGCAAGCTTTGTTGAGGTCAGTGTAGTCCACACACATCCTCCATTTTTTATTGGCTTTCCTCACCATCATGACATTCGCCAGCCAGTCGGGGTACTGGGCTTTTCTGATGAAGCTAGCTTCGAAGAGCTTCTTGACCTCCTCATCAATCGCCTTCTGTCTCTCAGGGACGAAGTTCCTCTTCTTCTGTCGGACATACTTGAAGGTAGGATCCATTTTAAGCCGATGGGTTATGACTTCCGACGGGATGTCCGGCATGTCTGACGCCGACCAGGCGAAGATGTCGGCATTGTCCCGTAGGAAGCCGACTAGCTTCGATTTGGCCTCCTCGCTGAGCATTGTCCTGATCTGCAGGACCCTAGTGGGATCGTCCTCCCTGAGGGACACGAATAGGATCCTCTCGATCGGTTCTCTGCAGCAGTCAGTTTTGGCCCTGGGATCAAGTTGTTCCAAGATGAAATGGTCCCCCGATTGCCTATCCTGAATGGTCAAACACTGTCTGGCCATCTTGCGATCCCCTCTCATCTCTCCGATTCCGTTCCGAGTCAAAAATTTTGCCAATAAGTGGTAAGTAGACACAATGGCTCGGAATTTGTTCAGGGCTGGCCGTCCCAATATGGCGTTGTAAGCATATATCGTCCGGATGACCATAAAATTGACAGGGAGGGTCTTTTGATAAGGCTCTGATCCGATGGTCACGGGCAGAGTTATTTCTTCTATGCTAACGGAGTTCCCTCTAAACCCAGTTAACGGTATTGGAGATTCCTGCAACCTGATTCTAGGCAGGTTCATTCTGACAAAGGCATTATACAACAAAACTTTAGTGGAGCTTCCATTATCAATGAGGATTCTCCTTACATCATAATTGGCAATCACTGCCGATACAACAACAGGATTATTCTAGGTCTCTCGGAGGTCTTCATCGGAGAAACTAATTACGTTAGAACCCTGAGGCCTCTTCAAGATGTCCTGACCTTCTTCATCCCTCCAGTCGGACCGGTGGTGGAGCATGCCAACATTTCCATTGGTGGGACGTTGGTTGGGCAGTTCTGTTTCCTCCGGGGGGTTTCTGGTGATGGAAGTCTCAGCCCGACTCCTCTGGAGTCGGATGTACTTGTGTAGGTACCCCCGCCTAATCAAGTCTTCGATCGTGTCCTTCAACAGGAGATAATCTTCTGTGCTGTGCACGTGGTCACGGTGGAACCGGCAGTACTTATCCTTGTTTCTTGATGTGGAGGGGCTCCTCATCGGGCGAGGCCTTTGTAGGAAGGTTTCCTTCTCTATCTCCATAAGGATTTTCTCCCTTGGGAAGGAGAGAGGTGTGTAAGTCTCAAACCTCCTGGAGAAGTCTTTCGACTTAGGGCTGCGACGTCTGGCCGAGTTGGTGCCATCGTTAGGAGGTCGAACTTCGGGAGCCCTATCACTCCCCCTCTTGGGAGCCGACCTCCCTTCAGCCTGGTGTCGGCTTGCCGCTTGTTCTTCTGCCAGGATATATTTTTGAGAATTTTTTGTCAAGAACTTTTTGTCCAGTGAGAAAGTGAGCTTGGATGATCACAGCCCCTTCTTGAAGGCCAACATAGTTACATGCTCGTTGAGGTTTGGGATCTCTATGGTCGCCAAATTAAATCGGGCCATGTAATCTCGGAGGGTTTCTTCTTCCTTCTGCTGCACGAGGAAGAGGCAATCCGTGTTCCTCGGTGTTCGACTACAGGTCCTAAAATGGGACAAAAAGAGTTTTTATAGCTGGAAGAAGGAATGGATCGTACCTAGTCGGATGGCGGAGAACCACATCCGAGCCGCCTTCTTGAGTGTCGCGAGAAAGGTGATGCAGTGGAGGGTGTTGGAGGTGCCCTGTACCATAATGTGGGCTTTGTAAGTACCCAGATGATCTAGAGCATCGGTGGTGCCATCGTAGGCGTCCACCTGGGGGATCTTGAAGTGACGGGGGATAGCTTCCACTACAATTCTGGCGGAGAATGGCGGGCGAGAGTCATACTCCTACGCTTCTTCTCCCTTTTGCTAATCAACTAGTTCAACAATTTGCTCCTCCATGCATTGGAGCTTGCTGGTGTAGTCCCTCGGGTCCCCGTCGCGTCGATGGTCATCGTCAGGGACCGAATCTGCAGAGGAGTGCGAGGCGGACCTTACTTTCTTTTTGTCGGCATGAGTCCTCTACAACCTCCAGGGCTCCGGGATCATGTGGGAGCGTAGTCGAGAGACTCCTTGCTGTCGACTTCCCTCAGCGACAGGTCGCTGACTAGTTCTAGACGCCGCGAGTGGCTGCTGTCTGTCGTTGGCCGCATCTTGAAGGTTTTGAACTACGACGGCAAGAGTGTCGATGCAGTTCAGAAGGGTCTGGAACTGTTGTTGTCCCAGGGTGATGGTAGGCTGGGCAGCGTCGTTCTCCCTAAGAGGTTCTCCTGACCTTATCTGGGAGCGGCCTCTCCTGTTGGAGGTATTCTGAGCTCTTCCTTTCACCATCGTTTTGTCTAGCGGTGGATCCCTCCTTTTGGAGAAGGAACACAAGGACGGAGGTTCAGGCCCTTCCTCTAGCGCTAATCTGTTGTCGCTGAATCATCCGGACCGGGTCCTCCTGAATGGGCTGGCTGGAGTGCGCGTCTCCCGGTCCCCGCAAAAAAGGTCCCATGAGCCGGTGGTGTTCCGATGGAGGATACTTCGATAGCCAAGTCAGTGGGAGACTCGGAGTAACAGAATGGAGGAATCGAATAGAGATAGCTCTTGGAAAAAGGAGAGTCATCTTTCTTTCGTTCGGGATCCCCTTTTACCTTATATAGGCGCGGAACTTTACCGGAATCTACTAGGGGCTTGGCTAGAAATGGCCGATTTGCCTATAGAGGAATCTTGGTAGTGGCCAGGTGGCACCAGGACGGGATGGCATCGTGGGATCTGCAGAATAGTGGCGCTGAGATGTCAGGAATTTGTTGTAAGAATTTTGGTACCAGCTGGAAAGGGCCTCTAGGGCCTACGGCCGTCCTTGGAACGACTTGCTTTGGGCCGACATAAGCCTAGCTGAAGTGGGTCGATCGGATTCCTGATGAATAAGGTGGGTTAGCCAGCAAAATGATAGACTCTGATCCGACCTGGCTGAAAGGCCATCGATTTCGCTTTGGTTTGGAGGGAGGCCGATCGTGTATAACAGGAGTATACCTTAGTCATTCCATACAAATGGAGGGCTAACATTGCTTGTTGCTTGGACCATCCGCTCTTTGATTGCTGCATCGACGAGGCATTACCTTCTTCGTCAGATAATCAAGGATCACCCAACGCTGAGGAGCTTGGTTTTGACAGATGCTGTTGGGCAAGGGACACTAACAATGGGGACAGAGCAGCTGAAGGAGTTCAGAGAAAAGCCATTAGTAGCATCTGCATCATGATGTAGGACTCAAGTGCCGGTGTCCAACATGAAGCTAAGGTATGCTCCATACTTTGAGCTCCCGGAGGGCATGGGAATGCAGGGTGCTATGCTTGTGGCAATCAGGCCATCCGGAGAGGGCAGCAGCGGCGGCAATAGCAGCAGGAAGGAGCCAGAGGCATTCGTTTCTAGGGCCTTTGATGGACCTCTCAAGGCAGCAGCAAAGGCATTTGGTGAAAAGGCGCACTTACCTGATAGAGATGAATGGTTTCTAGTTCAATGGCCCTGTTCCCTTGTATATAGCTTTCGATCATGGAAGGGATCGTCATTTTATGTAAACTTAGTCGAGGATAGAAATAATGAAAAAAATATTTTCATATTAGCTATTTTTTTTTTTTTTAGGATAAGAATTGGAAGGTTCTAAAAATTTTTAATAATCTAATTATATTAAATTAAAATTCAGAATAAAATTAATTTTTTTTATATAATTAATTTTAAATAATTATTTCGTTCACCTCGTCAAAAACAGTGTGCACGCTATAGAGTCGTTGGCAACACTAGCTTTTTATCGATTCAAACAATCTAATGTGTACCCAAGCTCTACCGCCCTTGCAATTCTATAAGACCAATCATCCAATAAATGTCAACTATCAAAATTTATTGGAACGAGGGATTATTAAAAACTAAATCGATCGAGGATATCTTAATTCTTCGGAAGCGGTTCAACGGTGAGTTCCTGCACCTAAGAACCGGTGTTTCACCGCCGGGTCCCGATCGGATCCGTGAACTACGGTCCGGCAAGTTCCACGGGGGTTCCTCACAAGAACGAGGTTGGTCCGCTCGACTGCGCCGATGATGCTTTCTTCCCGTTGGGGCCGACGCGGATGATGAAGCGGAAGGGGAAGCGAAACAGCATCAAAATTGCAAGGAAGAGGCAGCAAACACGCCCCAACGGTCTCCGAGGGAGAGAAACAGCATCTAAATTGCAAGGAAGAGGCAGCAAAAACGGCCTCAACTGTCTCCGCCTCGCAACTTCTGGGGATTAAAAGGAGAGACGGAGCGATCGGGCGAGCGAGATGGATTTGCCGCCGGAGAACGACATCTGTTCCGTCTGCCATGATGACTTCACTCTCGCTTGCCAGGCCAATTGCTCCCATTGGTTCTGCGGTGATACCCAAATCCCCATCTCTCTCCAAATCCCCTTCGTAAATAATTAGCAGAGAAGCTGTCCTTCTGATTCCTTTTTTTTTTAAGATGACTTTTTTTTTTTTTGGAGACTTTTCTTGATTTGCTGCTGCGCAGATTTGCTAGGAATAATCTTGGCTACACAATCTTAAGTAATTAGAAATTTACTATGGGGATTGCTTGGACGAAATGAATTTCTGAGAAGGGTTTTTCGTTAGAAACAAGCAAATTTATTCTCCTGATGACGGAAGGAAGTTCGATACAATTTTATAGTTCTCTAGATAAAATTAGTTGAAGCTCTGAATTATAATGGCAATAGTTTGATGACTTTCAAGCTGTCCCAGTGTTGAATTGTATCGTTGCCTAAAACCATACATGGAAAACAAACAATCATTGTCTGGGGAAATCTTTGAAAAACTGGAATAATTTCTCCATTTCTTGTTTGTTAGGTGAACGCCTATGAGATTGCTTTTGTGTATAGTTGTTGATATTTACCACTATGAATTCTTTTCTGATAAGTACTATTTATTATGCATCTGCAAGTTTTAGCCAATGAAAATTGAATGAAACTGTTTCATCGCATGGTTCATTATCTTTTACCATGATGGGATCTCCATGTTCTTTGTTGCCAGAAATAAGTCCCCTCTTTAAAGCTGCATACTTTTGAATCATTTCTCCTGAATAATTACTGAACAGTATATTGGTGGATGATGAAATAAGTCATAAGTTAATGACTATCCTTGTGAATTTCTGAAATTCTGATCACAAATAACTGTCAGTGATGGTTATATTTCTAAGTTATTTTATATGCAATTTCAGGACATTGTATTTTGGGGGTTTGGCAATATGGATCTGCCCTTGAGCCATGCAAGTGCCCCATATGTCGCCGTGTTATAACTCTACTGATACCTGCCGAGGCTGCACAACAATGGCGTGATGACCCTGAATCTAGTGAAGTCCTTGGAAACATTGAAAGGTACAACCGCTTGTTTGGTGGAGGTTCGCCCAACCTCGGTCAGGTACCTGTTCTATATATAGTCATCTTTTTCAGCAAATCCCTCATGTAGATGCAGCATTCAATCTGTTGCTCTTGCTCTTTCTCTTTCTTTAATTTTTTTTAATTTTTTATTGAGACCTCCCATATTTTTGTTCATAATGTGTTAGATAAGAGCTTATTTGAGAATTTCTCAATAGATGCATTACTTTAAATGTTAATCTGCTCATAGAGGAACAGGATTTAATCCGATGAAGAAGTTGTGATGGAATATGTATCATGAAATACAAAGAAATAGTGGTGTCTCTTTAGGTGATAGTATTTTGTAAGTGTGCATCTTATCACTAATTTATCATTGTGTTAGCACATGGTACCAACTTCTCTTTCCCTCCTGAATGGAAGGTCTTCCCATTTATTATGACTAGCAATATACTTTTACAGTGGAATATATTAGTCCTGACAAAGTTAATCTAGAATTTGCATGGCCGCTCTTTCTTAATAGGAGTTTTTTTTTCTTTTTTGAATAACAATATGAACTTCTTGTTTCCATTTTACATTTTTTAAGAGGGCTTTTATGGGAAAGAAGAGAAGTACAACAAGAACTTCTTGCTTCCATTGTGCATTGTGCATTGCCCTTTGTATAATAGGATGATGGTGTGGAAGCACCATTAATTACCTTATAGAAACCATGGAAGAAATTACCCATGTCAAACACCGAGGAAACACCTCCCCAGGTTTAACATGGAATCTCCTTCCATTAAGGTGCAACCATTAGGGCATAGCTCAGTTTGCCTTTGGATTATTTTCATCATGTTCCTCTTTTGTACATGATTTAATTTCTATATAAAAATTTATTACAGAGAGAACATTGCTTATGTTACTTCCATGAATCATTGCTTCTATACCTCCCAAGGTTTAACATGGAACCTCCTTCCATTAAGGTGCAACCATTAGGGCATAGCTCAGTTTGCCTTGGATTATTTTCGTTATGTTCCTCTTTTGTACATGATTTAATTTCTATATAAAAACTTATTACAGAGAGAACATTGCTTATGTTACTTCCATGAATCATTGCTTCTATACCTCCCAAGGTTTAACATGGAACCTCTTTCCATTAAGGTGCAACCATTAGGGCATAGCTCAGTTTGCCTTTGGATTATTTTCGTTATGTTCCTCTTTTGTACATGATTTAATTTCTATATAAAAATTTATTAAAGAGAGAACATTGCTTATGTTACTTCCATGGATCATTGCTTCTATGTGTCAATTTACCTAATCTTCATTACATGTTATAGTGCTTAGCATATAGCTATGTGCATGATATGCTTGTGTATAATGTTCAAGTATTGTACACGAGGCCCACTGCTTTACTGTAAGTATACTTCGTGGTGCCCCCTCTCTTTTGTTTTCTTGTGGTTGGCAATTTTATTTTAAAACTTTGAAAATTGACTGTTAAGCTACTCTTTCACATGCAAAAACACATGCACATGAAGAGAGAGGGAGAGAGAGATCCTTGTCATCTTGTTATCTTATAAAGTTTGTGAACCTTTTGTTTGAGCTGTGCCTTCTATTGGCAATAGCCATAATTTTGTTTTATTTTATTTTTTGAGATTAGAAGGGGCTAATCCCCACCTTTTCTGCCCTATATGAACTGCACGCTTAGGGGCTGCCCAACTAAAATTGAACCCCTGGATCTCTTGCCCAAGTGGCAAGGGGTGATAGCGTCCATGCAAGCACTCTGTGATGGCAGTACCATAATTGGATTATAAGTATTTTGCAGTCCTTGGTTCCTTAACCTTTTAAGTTGATCTCCTAATGAGCTTGCAATGCATGTATACTGCTCTTTGCTGCAACTCGTGCCTATTGCCTACTACTAGACTGCAGCAACAACCTAGGACTTATTGCATTATTGCATGCATCGCAACATTTCTACTCAAGTTATAGTTACTATTATCAAAAATATAGTTACACTACAAATGAACTCATATAGATATGTTATCATGAATTACATCCACTTCAGGTCATATTGGACACTACATATGCACTTATTGTTCTTTGTCTCTGAGCATCCATTTTCTAGCTTTTATACTAAATTTTTCTTCATTTTCACTACCATGCATTTTTATTGGTGTATTACTATCATCTTCTCAATCCTTTTTGTTAAGCCACAGATCCACCTTTTGTTCTTTAAAACATGGAAGTTTTCTTTTCCTATTTGCAGACATAATATATTTTCCTTCACCAAATGCTTTTCCCTCTATTACTCACATGACCCAACAAAGAAAATTATAATTAATAATTTCCATTTATTTACCAGTTACAAAAAAAATATCATGTATGCTCAGCAGCAGGCTATTCCGTTTAAGAGGGCATCATTCTTTTCCAGTAACTCAATTTCTCGAACATTTCATGAAGAGTTAAAAACTGTATATACAGAGGAATCCTGAGTGGCATACAAGCTGTTTACTATAATTATGCTAAAATCATCCTTTCCATGAAAAGGTCTGCTTTCTTGCTTAGATTCACTTTAAGATCCAAAATGTTTTAAGATGATTTGTAAGCATCTTAAACATTTTTGTTCTGCTAGGTGGACTATATAGTACATAGTTGTTGACAGAGAAGGAAAGTGGGATGCATTTTCTGCCTCTCTTCTTGCCCTTGGTGTTTTTGTGATCTCACCCTAATAAATTTATTTAGAAGAAGAAAGAGAAACTACTTTGCTTAACCTTTTCTTCATCAAAGATAAACAGCTTCTAATACCATTTATTGATAGAACAAAGTTCATCTTATCGATTTTTTGCATCTCCTAACATATTTTCTGTATGTCACTGAAAATTTGTCCTGTTCAATTAACCAGCAAGATAGTTTTAGTTTGCTATCTTTTTTTTTTTCTTTTTTTGACAGCATCTAATATTTACTGATCTGTAGGTTTTTCTTGGTCCGCACCATGTCATTTCTGACCGGGTGAATAATTTATGCAGTGTTGGCAGCATGAACTTTGGAAAAAAAACGATAGCTTACCTTCAAGGAATTATATGCTATGATGGATGACATGCCCCAACATCTTTTTGAAAAATCCTAATGTTCTGACCTTAATGATCTTGTCAGATATTACCAGATCCCACAGTTCTATTTTTTTGTAATTACTTTCAAATATGTTGAGGATCAGGATTTATCGCAAAAAGTGAAACTAGCAGACAAGAAAACAACCCAGAATTTCAATAAGTAAAATTTGCGTGCATAAGAACAACAATGTTACACCTTACAAACTTGTTGCCAGCTGCTGTAAATAATATGTGGAAAGTGAGAATCAGTAGTAAGGAGAAGTTCCTATAGCAGGAAATGGGAAAGTGTACAGTTTGTCAAATAAGGCAAGAAACATGTGATAATGCATGGGAACTATAAAGAAACAGAGAAAAATCACTTAGATACTAGAACTCGGGTTTTCCTAAATGTGTAATTGAAGAAGATTCATCTGCCTTCATCACATGCTCCTCATTTGGAAAAGAATACATGTTACAAATATGTTTTTCTAGGAAATTTGAACTAGCAGAGGAGATACATATCCTGATGTCTGTGCTTCAGAAAAAGATTTTCTGACTAAGCATCGCAAATTTTAGTTTCTTGTTAGGCGATTGTCAATTAAGGGGCTGGCAGGAAGTAAAAATAGTAAAACTATCACTATTTTATCCTGTGGAAGAACTTTAACCATGACAATAGTACATTCTCAGCTTTTTATATGGAACCGTGCATGTTCTTATCAAACTTCCTGAAAGGGATAGTGCTTGCTGGTAATGTTTATGGCATGATTAATTGAATAATTGTAATGCAGTAATTGTAAGAATAGTTTAGTGGCGATAATAGCTGCCATCATTGTTGCATAGAGGTACACACATAAGTTGACAATTTTGTATTCTCAGCAATTTACAGTTCATAATTAAATTTGACATTTAGCATTAATGAATGCTGAAGTTTTACTTTATTTTTTTATTTTATCATCTCTTTGTTTAAATTGGTAAATGCATCAGCTGCATGACCATTTCAACTCTCCTTTTGTCCATTTCCTTTGTGACTTCCAGTGTATATTAGAACAAAATATAGTTCTAACTGGAACCACTGGCTAAGAAATGTTATGTATCCTTCTCACAGATGTTGCTGGACTCTCCATTTTTCCTTCGAAGGATGTTAACAGAACTGATGGATCCTCAAAGATCATTTCCCCTTTTTTTGAAGGCACGATTGGTTTTGTCGGTAAGTGCATTCAATTGTCAATTCCATCAACATAATTAATTAACTATATAGTAAATTCTCATATATTTCCTTCATAATGGACTAATCAATTTTGCTGGACTTCACATCTAGTTAACCAGTAAACTCCCTTACTCTTTAATATTTACCTTTCAACATTTCTTGCATGGTCGTACACAATATCTTTAATCATATTTTGTTTTATGTAGTGCTTTCTCTGGCATATTTTCCTCTATTTGGTGGTGTGTGTGTGTAGGGGGGTGGGGGGGGCCACGCAGTCAGAGAATGGTGTGGTACAAGGGTGTCACATTGGTGATAGGTGGGCCCCATGCACCATCCCACCAGTCAGCATGCATGGGGACTGGTGTGGGGAATGGTATGGTGAAGCATTTTTTAGGATATAACCAATTAAATCTAACAATCTTTACTCTCAATTTTAGACAAACAGCAAGGAAAAGTTTTAACTCCATGCTCTGCTTGATATTGGCACAACCACAACTTTTAGATGATTTTAATGATCAATTCAGATCTTTTATTTTCCTATTGTACAGTTTCTTTCTGTTGGAAAAGTACTTGGTCCTCTTCAATATTTATAATAAAGTATGATAAAAATGAAGCTCTGCAGGAGTAAATCTTGTTGTTTCTGTATGCTGGATAATTTGGAAGGTAGAAGGCTTCTTCTTTTTTTTTTTTTTTGTCTCTTGGTGTTGTTGATTCTATGAAAGGTTTTTTGAAAACATGGTTAACTGAAAGATGCTATCTGCATCATTTATTGATCACATTCTCTATCAGCCAGAGTCTATCTTCAGGATTTCTTTTCAATATTTCGAGAGAGAGGGTGCTCAAGAAAGAAAAATGATCACTCTTGGAGCATCAAGTATTTTAGAAATAAAAGATTCATAAAGAGAGAAAGCAACATCTAGTAAAAGATCTTATTTATTGCATGCAAATAAAGAATGAAACCATCTTAACATGTTTAGAGACGTTGAAACTCTTGATTGGGTAAGAAATGTATGCATCAATGCACACATACATGCTATTTACAGGTATGTTTTTCTGTATGCATCTTGAGTTGATGGACCTAAATACTTCGTAGTTTATATTCCCTTTTTTTCTGAAAAAAGAGAACCTTTAACCAACAAGCGACAAATAATGATGAATCTTGACAGGTTGGCTATTCAATTTTATAATTATATAATGATGCTGAAGAGTGCTAGTTTTACGTTTAGTTTCCAGCAAGATTGTGATACAGAGATGACTATATTTAGTAAAGTTGCTTGTCTTCTTGAGATAAGGAGAATACCTATAGTTAGAGGCTATAACGTGCATCACAGGAATGACAACTCATCAGCAAGAAGCAAGAGTTTCAAGATACTTGGTTCAGAATAAACTGCCTGATGACAAGGTGTCCTGAAAGGGGTATATTCAGTGTTAGGATGTCCAGAAGGTAGCAGATCAGATTTTTGTGAATCTTGTTGAGATGTGGGATGCCTAATATTGTAGTTAAGAAAAGATGGGAAACATTACCATTTTTGGGAAAAGATTTTGCATTTTGTGGACTGTATGGAAGACGCAACAAATTAGTCATAGCATAGTGTCAGCCTGTTAGGTTCCACTGCCTTAGCAGCCACTTGTCATGTAGTAAAACAGAATTATAGGGTTCGGTTACAGTTGCAACACCTGGTGCAAACAAACTGGGATATTGAGCACCTCAGAGACTCAGAATTTGGTTTTCACTAGTTTTCAGCAAGCCTGTCATAAAGACCTTCCAATGCTAATTAATGTAGAACGTTTTATAAACTTGCTTCTTTTGAAATTTTTGCTATCGCTGAACAATTCATATGGAAAATTGTACAATTTAAGTTCCCTTGTTTAGTGCTGGATTACATATTAGGTATAACGGATAGCTGATTTAGCATCTGATTTTCAGTTCATACTCTGCAGCATCTATGTACTGAGCCCGGTAGACATTATTCCAGAAGGTAATGTAACTTTCCGTTAATTTCTGGCCGTATCATCTGGTGTGTAATATAATGAACTGTTGATTCTCTTCATACAGGAGTCTTGGGGTATGTTGGTTTCTTTGATGACCTAGTCATACTGCTGATTGTTTTCCTCCATCTTACTGCTATCTACCGGACTATACTTCTCAGGCGACATGGTGGTTGAATTGACTATCCATCTTCCTAGTTTGTTCATGTCTTCGAGGAAGCAGAAAACATAAAATCCATTCAAAATGTATTTGTAATGTCGAGTTTTTTCTTACTGTTCAAACTGCTTTTAGTTTTGTAATATCATTGTAGAAAACATATCTAATTAAAAATCTGGAGCAGAGTTGCCTCCCTTTTGAAGAGTTGAAATTTAATAGAGAGCATAGATTTACTGTCACTACATTTTGCTGAAGAGCAAAGGGAGGAGGTTACTCCAAACTGTGGTCTTTTTCGATGCTATGTGATGTTGTCACCGGAGTACTCACTCTTCAGCATCATTTTTTTTTTCTCGTCATCTGGTAGTTGTCTACATGACACATTTCTCGGAGCAAATGGTGTGCAACATAAAAGCAGCCATGCGAAAAGCATGAGGGAGATGCGGGATTCGAAGGGAAATTAACATCGAAGTGTTGAAAAAGTAAGCATGTCCGATATGCTTGCTGCAGTAATAATGCTGTTATGATGGTAATGCATTTCAAAAGCTGATAGTTTTGTTGTAGGAACTATAAATTGATGGGGCCACAAGCGGGTTGAATAGATGTCTGAGAGAGAGAGAGAGAGAGAGAGAGAGAGAGAGAGAGAGAGAGATAAAAGTGGATGGGATGATATCCATTTAGATTTATTTTTATATTAGAATCTATTTGATTATGAACAGAAATTTGAATATCTAATTTATATCCATATTTATAAAAAAATGGATATAAATAAATAATTATTTGATATACTTTTGAATATTCGGTTCTATCTATAATTTTAAATAATATTTATTATTTTTTTAAAAAATATACAATAATATTAACTTGTTATTAATTTGATTTATTATCTATTTAATAGTATCTTTGATTCTATAGTGATGAAGTTGATTTATTTGATTTGTATATTTATTTTTATCTATAATTTTAATATTTGAATTGTGTTCATATATATTTAAAATAAATATAAATATATTATAATTTTTTTGATTATGAAATACTATTAATTATTATTTTATTTATTTTATTTTATTAAAAATGAGTTGATTATATGATCTGTGTTGATGGACATATTTGTAAATCCAATAGCGTTAGTAATCTTTGTGTTTGGGCTATGAGCACTTTATGTTGTTTATTATGGTTGGAACAATACATGGTAGCTCTTGACCCAATTTCGACTGTGATGGAAGGGCCTATTAGGGATTGTTTATAAATAAGTTACATCTCCTCTCAACTCAATATTCTTTTTCATGAGATTAGTTCTCATTGCTTGCTCCATCGAATAGCCGCATGTGAAGAGGATGCTAGAGAGAAGGACCTAGTTTTAGATATTTACGTGAGCATTTATAATTAAAGATTTTAGAATTAATGGCATACACAGTTATGCATCCTAAATCTAAAATAATTATTTGTTCTTGATTTATTATGATTTCTGGATTTATTATTTGTTCAAATCCATTCTTTAAGATCATTATTATTTTGGTGTTCTAATAATCATGCATATAATCTTAGGTTTATAAAATCTCTTATATATGGTATCAGAGCATGCTATGTATGATCTAGAACTTTTTTTTTAAAATTTGTTTCATAAAAAGGGGTCTTAGTTCTATTTTCCATCTAGCCACCCTTTAGGGTGGATAGTCACCGTGACTGTCTCTTCTTGATGGTGAGTCTTTTAACTCGACGATGGTGGTGTGGAGTATTGTCGAGGTTTTGCAAAGGGACTGAAAGGTTAATAAAAAAACTAGGGCTTACCATCGCCGTGCCCTCCCTCTCCTCCCATCCCGTGGCTGGATGGTGTCATTAACAACCGTCAAAGTAGCCAGCGATGAACTGCACAAGAGGCCGGGGACCCATGGTTGATGGCCAGCAATGGCCAGTTCTTTCGATTGAGACTTGGAGAATAGAATAGGAGATCCACTGCTGGATCTCCTTGATCTCTCTCTCTTAGTTGTCGGATGAGTGGTGGTAGACGGTAGTGTGGCCCCGTTTTGATGCGGGACGAACATGCTAGGGATGAGCACAAAGAGATGCAGATTATGTGAGCAAATTTTTTTTTCAGATTTTAGATGGTTTGATTCTCGAAAAAGGATAAGAGTAAATTAGGGTTTTCATGTAAGGACTACAGTTCTACCCGCATTGCAAGATCTAATAAAGAAATAAAAGAAAGATAGGATTCTAGGATTAAGAAACCACTATTAGGAACATGCTCAAGTTCAATACCTTAGAAAAAGAGAGAAGGGATGTGTTTAAATACCTAGCAATGATGTCTTCTTCGTCGTAGAAGGAATCACACCTCTCAGATCGGTGCCTGGATGACAAAGCAATTTTTTTACGGATCTGTCGGCTTTTTATCAGCTAGTTTCGGGGGCAAGGAAGACTTCCTCCAAGAGTCATGGCACTGGAGGGATCCTGCAAACACTGATGGTTTGGGTTTCTGAAGATAGAAAAATTTCAAAGCTAAAAGTTGGAAGAAGAGTGAAAGTGAAAGAAGGTTGCTGAAGATGGTGGGTGGCCTAATGGAAGGGAGGATGCTTGGCACTGGAGTGGCAGCTTGGAGACTTGGGGTAGCGGCCTGGATGCCAGGAGAGGGCGCCTAGATGTCTGAAGATGGTGGCCTGGTTGGGGAGGAGAAGACCTAGTAGCTAGGGTTTGGATGGATAAGAGGGGCGGCCTAGGGTTGGAAGATGGTGGATGGCGGCCTAGGGCTTTGAAGGTGGAAGATGGTTGGGTGGTTAGGTTGGGTTGCACCTCACATGCCCTCCTTGTGGAGTAAAGATTTTTGGCCTCTCACCCTCTTCTTCACGGAGCGTCAATGCTAACAAGCATGGAAATAAGAAGAAAAAAGTCTCATAATTTTATTCATCATTCATCATCATTACAAGAGGGAGGAGGGGAGGGGTATTTATAGAGATTTACCCAGCCCTGTCCCTGTCAAAGTTGGAGTACAAATCCTTGTCAAAGTTGGAGTACAAAATTGAGTGGGATAAGGAGTACAAAGTTTAAGTAGGATAAGGAAACTGGTGTCATTGTAGGACTTGGACATCAACTCCTTGTTGGGCTTGGAAAGCCTGACTCCTCTTGGGCTTGGGCTGCTGGACTCCATGTTGGGCTGGGAGGGGGCGCCAACTCCAGATGGGCTTTGGGCTGGGAGGGGCGCTAACTCCAGGTGGGCCTTGGACTGGGGCACCAATGCTTGGAAGCTAGGGCGCCATTTCTTCATGGGCTGGGGCGCCACTTCTTCTTGGCTTGGGCGGCATGAAAGGGGCTAGGTGCATGGGCTGGGATGGCTGGAGTAGGGCCCAGGCGCAGGAACTGGGGTGGTCTGAGTGGGGGTCTGGTGACTCTCCTCTTGTGCTTGACCTGAATGAAGGAAAGCAAAATTACATAACTCAAAACTCACTTGACTAGATAAATAGACTCCATTTAATCGACTCAATTGATTATAGGACTCAATGTTTATTACATGACTCGAATAACTCTGGACTCAAATGAAAAAAATTGACTGACTTCCCAGCACATTAATTAGAGATCCAAATTGGGGCTTTGCAACTGTGTTTGGTCTAATGTCCTCATCACGTTTGGCATGGTCATGGTGGATCGGTGGTTGCCGGAGAAGAGATCATTAAGGAAAAAATTGGATCTTCTTCTCCCTTCGTTCTTGTTTCGATTCGATCCTTGATTTCTTGAGATTGATAACCCCTATTTTTCTTGCAATGGTTTCCAGTTCCTTCTAGCGATCTGGGGTGACCAACTTGGTAGAGTTTTGGCAAGGAACGATTCCTTATCCAGTACTTAAAGCACCTCTTTTGGATCGTCGGTGGTCAAGAAACGACCATCAGTGGCTGGGAATGGTCAATGAGTTTCTGATGAGGGGCAATGCTTAGCTTGGAGGCGTAGACCATGGTGGTTTTAAGCTTCTCAGGATGGTGATCGAGAAGAGAAATGGATTATTGATTGGGCTTTTTCGGCATCTCCTAGTCGTTATATGATTAGTGACAGGGTCGCCTACAGCCGGGGGATGGTTGTTGGTGGTCGGGTTTGGCCGGTGGCCCTTCACGGGGAGATCCTGAGCTAGGAGGCACCATTTATAGTAGTTTGGGAGCTACCATGGGAGGAGGAAGAAGAAGAAAGGGTTAATGGGTTTTGGATTTTAGCCCGTTATGGTCTGGATCCATTAACTTAATTAAATAAGTTAAGACCAATTAATAAATTGGCTAAATCCAATTACATTGGGTTAAGTTTAATTTGGGTTAAGGGGCCTTTTGCAATTTAGCCCCTATAAATTTTAAATTACATGTGGATCCATGCATAAAATTATATTTAGATACATACTATTTTTTAATAAATATTATTTTATAAAAAATTTCTATACTTACTGTTATTGATAGTTAAGTCATCTATTAATTACATTTTTTTTGATAAAATTGCTATATCTTGCTTGTTTTTTATTCGATTTGAATATTTTTTAGATCACTAGACTCGTAATAATTTGAAAAACCTTTTAATTAAGTTCTTCATATTTAATAAAAATATATAAATAATTTATAAATTATTTATATATAATTTCGTTCACTATTGCATTGTTAAAGAGTGCTTTCACGTAGTCCCAAAGGATTTGAAATACTTTGTGGATCTTGAATTGTCATTATATTTTGGAATTGTGTAAAGGAGTATTTATTATAGATGATCCAAAAGTGACTGTAATTAGATACATAAAATTGACAGTCATAAGTTGACTAACTTGAATTTCATAAAGATAGAAAATTCCAAATCCAAAGGTGGGAATAACCTGGATTTTTTTGTAAACGTAATTAGTTAAACTACTAAAAGTATAACTAATATGATGTGTCACATTTTAAACATAAATTATGTATTCATGTCATAATTATTATTTTTGCTTACATATTTCATATTATTGTTGATTATAAAAAATTTTTTATTCATGATTTATATAATGCATGTTTCGGCATTGATTATTATGTTTAAGTTTATGAAATTAGTTATAACACTTATTATGTATTATAATTTTTGTTTAAAGATATTTTATAATTATATAATAAATATTTTTGATAGAAATGATTGTTGGAATGTAATATTATATTAATATGATCAGGTGGGGTGCATGTTGTTAAATATCATATTTTGGATTTGATCTTTTATAGTATGCATGTGGTTAAAGTATGTTATTTTGTATTTGTTTGGATATTTAATTTTTTTGTGTGAATAATTTTATATGTTACAATAAATATTTATTATCAAAGTAGTTTATTTATGTTGATCCATCGGCTTTTTCATCATGAGAGGGATATTTTCTAGTTATGGCATATAACCGCTTGCTCAAAGGGAGTTGTTGTGTATTTTAACTAAGAAAAGGTTACATGGAGTATTGTATTGCTATGGTACTCTGGTTTTCAGTTTCAGATTGTATCTCATCATGGTCTAGTATTAAATAGAAGTTTGCGACTTCTTGCTGTTCTTCTTCGGAGCTGGAATCTTCACTGTCACTCCAGGTTGCCATCATGGCCTTTTTTCTTAGTTTTCTCCTACTTTTCTTAAGGAGCAGTCTATCTTGAAGTGGCACAGTTTTTTGCATTCGAAGCATGTGGGCTGCTCCTTCTCTTTTTCTTTTTCTTTCTCTTTGCTCGGCTCACCTTTCAGAGGCTTTTTCTTAAAGTTATATTTCTTTTTCCTTATGAACCTTCTGAACTTTTTTTGCCAATAGAACCGTTTCATCCTCTTCTTCCTCTTCTTCGGATTCATCACTTGATTCTTCTCTTGCGGTAAATTTGAAAGCGATTACTTTCTTCTTTTTGTCAACATCCACATTCTTTTGTCTCAAAGAAAGCTCATAAGTCATTAATGACCCTAACAGCTGCTCGAGGGAAAGAGTGTTGACATCCTTGGCTTCCTCTATGGCCATTACCTTGGCATCCTATGAAGCCGGAAGAGACCTGAGAAGTTTGTTTACAAGTTCACCGTTAGATATAATCTTTCCTAAGCTTCTCATGCCATTCATAATATTTGTGAACCTAGTATACATCTCACTTATAGATTCGGTAGGTTCCATCTTAAACATTTCATATGTATGAATGAGCATGTTAATCTTAGTTATTTTCACTTGGTGTGTACCCTCATGGGTAACCTCAAGTGTGTCCCAAATCTTCTTAGCAGAGAGACAGTTAGATATTCTATTAAATTCACTCGGATCAAGAGAGAAAAATAATAGACTCATAGCCTTTGCATTAAGTTCTATTTGCTTAATGTCATTCTCATCCCAATCATCTTCCATTTTTAGAATGAGAATGCCTTTAACCAACATAGTAGGCTGATGAGGACCTTTTATGACTGTCCTCCAAAGATTATAATTAATTGCTTGAATGAATATGTGCATGCGATTTTCCAATAGGTGTAATTCATGCCTGATGTGGCCAGAACGCTGACGTGGCACGAGGCAGCGGACGTGGAGTCCCTATCAGACGCCGCGACAAGCTTTCAACATGAGCGCCTTTGCCGAGCTGAGCTTCCCTGAGGCAACACCTCTGCCCGCCAAAGGCAAGCTCCGTCCTCCGCCATGTCCATTCCCGCAAGCCCGGAACACCTAGGCCGGAGCCGAGTCCGAGTTCCCACCTAAGGTGGACCCCTCGAGATCGGGCCCCATGGTCAGGAGTTGAGCTCAGCCTCCTCCGCCACGAGGCGCCCCTCCGAGCTCAGGTCCCCTAGGCTGGGTGGCACCCCGGCACCGAGCTCGTCTGAGGTCGGGCCCCATGGTCAGGAGTCGAGCTCAGCCTCCTCCACCACGAGGTGCCCCTCCATGACCGAGCTCGGTCCGCCTCCATCCTGCCGCGCAGCATCCAAGCAAGTCTACCGCAGGTAGGCCCTGCCTCTCCAAGTCGGCCCTCTGTTCAAGCCAATACGCTAGCCGCCAAGGGAGCCATACCTCTCCTCCGAGGACAGTGGCGATGCTCCCGAGGGCCGTACGACACCAACCATGCCGCAATCAAGGCGCCATATCCTCCGCCGATCTGCCGTACAACCAAAAAAAAGACCCTACCGGAGAGCACGGATCCCAAGATCAGCGACCCGCTGATCGAGACCCTGACAGACTCCCAGGAGGGGATAAGCAGAAGGAATGTCAGAAATCTACGGAGGCTTCCCCGACTGTCACATCAAGAGAGACATCCCGTCCACGTCACGGTACCTCGTCGTACACGACAGCAGGGGAAGATCCCAAAGAAAACCAAGGTAGAAACTCCCGCCAAAAAATAAGCAAAAAAAGGTATCGACATCTAACCCCAAGGGAGGGATCCCCATAGAATGCTTTTCCAAAAGAAAAAAAGAGAGGAACCAGAGCGACATAAGGGAAGAAGGCTAGAGAGGAGGGCAAGACCACCTCGGCCAACACCATTCCCAGCTCGTCCTCATCTTCCACTCACACTATATTCACTACTCCTAGCATGGAGCTCATCCAGAGGGGCTCGACCAGGAGGATCTGTTCCCTTGGATCGTCACTGACTTGATCATCGGAGTGTCCCCGCCGGAATCCCCGGCCCGGGTCACTGACGTTGCTTCCTTGCAGGTCCCGCGGTGCCGGAGGCATTCCCAGGCGGGTGGACGTGTGACTCCTGACCACCCAAAGAGCTACAGGCCATGACGATCCGGGCGGCAACAGATTGGTGCGCCAGGTAGGGGGCGCAGAATGACACTCGATCCAGTTCAAGCCCCGCTCAACCGAACCACCGGGGGGACGATGACCACCCGGGCCAGGGGAGCTTCTCCCAGTCGTGCGGAGGCATCCCCTTCTCACGGGAACCCACACGGACCGGAGACAAAAGTGGAGCCACCTACTCCGGTCCAGCCACCCCCACCAGAGGCCCAGCTGGTCACACTTGCCCAATAGATGCAAGTTCTTGCCACGGCAGTGCGCCAGCTCCAATACCAGCAACCAGGGACCCTGGCGGCCCATGCCGCAACTCCCCGCGACAGCTTGCGCTCCTTCCAAGGAGGGCCGTCGTAGCCACGGGCCACCACTGACAACCGAGGCAGCTATCAAGCTCCGACGAAAAGACAACGAGCCGGCTCTGCTGATGGAGAGAGCCACTCACTAAACCTCGGGCGGGGGGTGCCTAGACCTCGCCGAGGCAGGAAAAGTAAGACCCCCTGCCATGGGTGCCATGCATCCATGTCACCTTCTCCGTCTCCTTTGGCGGAGGGGTTCCCTGATGAAGCCACCAGGCGCATGACGGGTAGGCGCCTGGAGGAGCATGAACGCAAGCTGGCAGAGTTTGATCGCCGGTTCGCCAGCATGCCGGGCTCTGCTAATGAGCCAGCGGGCTACGATGCCCATCCCCCATTCTCCCAAGAAATCCAAGCGGAGCCGATCCTGCACCGGTTCCGGATGCCGCAGGTGAATCCTTACGACAGGACCACAGACCTCCTGGACCACCTGGAAAGCTACCGGACCCTCATGAGGGTCCAGGGGGCCACCGATGCTTTGCTGTGCGTCACCTTCCCCGCCACTCTCCGGAAGGTGGCTCGAGTATGGTTCTCCCGCCTCAAGACGGAGAGCATTAACTCCTTCACCCAATTGGGACAGAAGTTCGTGGCTCACTTCGACGTTTGTCGGAGGATGCCACGTGAGGCGGACAACCTCTTTTCAATCAGGCAACAGGATCAGGAGCCGCTGCAGGATTACGTGGCTCGTTTCAAGGCTACCGCCCTGGAGATCTACTGTTTGGAGGAGCCGGTCGCCATGCTGGCCTTGAAGCGAGGGCTCAAGACCTCCCGCTTGATGTACTCGCTCGACAAAAAGCCTCCGAAGTCTTACTTCGAGCTCCTCATCCGTGCCCAAAAATACATCCGCATCGAGGAGGCCGATCGTACCCGACGAGAGCTTGATGGGAAGTCGCTAAAGAGGCCCATGCCCATCGAAGCGCCTGGGGCGCGGAAGCCAGCGCCGTTGGATCAGAGCTTTCACCCTGGGCCGGGGCCAAGGAACACTCCTATCCTTGAAAGAAATCTCACTCCCCTTCTCACCCCGAGGACGAAGATCCTCATGGAGGTCGAGGGCGAGACCTACTTGAGGTGTCCACCGCCATTGAAACCGTCTGCCACCCGTGACAAGTCAAAGTACTGTCGCTTCCAACGTGACCACGGTCACGATACCGAGGAATGCCATGACCTCAAGTGGGAGATTGAGGAACTTATTGAGAGAGGCTACCTCGGGAGGTATGTGGGGGGCAGATCCCAGTTGGAATCCCGGCACTCGTCGTCCTTCCACTAGTCTCAGCGGTCGACAATCGCCCTACTGAGAAGCCGATGGGGATGATACACTGGGGGGCTGGGAGCGCCTCTAAAAAGGCCTGGGGGGCAAGGAGCGGAAAAGCTCCCGAGTGTCCTGAGAGCCTACCACATAACGCCCAGAGCGGCAACGGGCAAAGCGCCATTCAACATCGTCTTCGACACGGAGATAGTGATTCCAGTTGAACTCGGCGCACTCCCTCCTCAACCTAGACCCTCTCGAAGAAACGGGGGTCAGAGCCTCACTTTGGGTGGCGGCGCACCGGTAACAGGTCGCCCGACGTCATAACGCTCGGGTGAAGTTGAAGATCCTCTGACCTGGCGACCTGAGGCATCTCAACCCAGAGAGCGCAGTAAATTCCCGCCAAATTGAGAAGGCCCCTACGAAGTGGCCGAGGCTCTCCTACGGAGAACCCACTATCTCGAGGACCCGGATGGAACCGATTCCCCCCAGACATGGAATGCTTGTAATATGAGGAGTTACCGCCAATAGTGTAAGTTCCCCCTCCTTTTGAAATGAAGATCCTTTTCCTGTGCAATGGTTTATTTACCTTGCAGGAACAACAAAGACCGGACGACCTCCGGCACCGGCGAGCCCAGCTCCCCGGCATCAAAGACCGGATGACCTCCGGCACCGGCGAGCCCAGCTCCCCGGCATCAAAGACCGGATGACCTCCGGCACCGGCGAGCCCAGCCCCCGGTAATAAAGACCGGATGACCTCCAGCACCGACGAGCCTAGCTCCCCGGCATCAAAAATCGGACGACCTTCGGCACCGGCGAGCCCAGCTCCCCGGCATCAAAGATCGGACGACCTCCGGCATCGACGAGCCCAGCTCCCCGGTACCAAAGATCGGACGACCTCTGGCACCGGCGAGCCCAGCTCCCCGGCACCAAAGACCGGATGACCTCCAGCACCGGCGAGCCCAGCTCCCCGGCAACAAAGACTGGACGACCTCTGGCACCGACGAGCCCAGCTCCCCGGCATCAAAGACCGGACGACCTCCGGCACCGGCGAGCCCAGCTCCCCGGCATCAAAGACCGGACGACCTCCGGCACCGGCGAGCCCAGTTCTCCGGCAACAAAGATTGGAGGACCTCCGACACCGGCGAGCCCAGCTCCCCGGCATCAAAGACCGGACGACCTCCGGCACCGACGAGCCCAGCTCCCCGGCAACAAAGACCGGACGACCTCCGGCACCAGCGAGCCCAGCTCCCTGGCAACAAAGACCGGATGACCTCCGGCACCGGCGAGCCCAGCTCCCCGGCATCAAAGATCGGACGACCTCCTGCACCGGCTAGCCCAGCTCCCCGGCATCAAAGACCGGATAACCTCCGGCACCGGCGAGCCCAGCTCCCCGGCGAAGGACCTGGGAAGCCCTCAGGTTCACGACGCCTTCGAGCCCAGCTCTGAGATGCCTTCTCAAATCATCGACATCCCCAAGCCCAGCTCCAGGACGACTGCCCAACACCGGAGCTCAGATCTCCGACCAAGGGAACTCTTTCGACCGCTGCGCCTACGAGCCTAACTCCAAGGTGCCATCTCAAGTTCTCATCGTCTTCGGGCCTAGCTCCAAGATGCTTGCTCGAGACCGGAGCTCAGACCTCCGGCTAGGGGCACCCTCGAGCCATGCAACTCATCATCGACAACGCCCCCGAGCTCGGCCTCACGATGACAGCTGAAGTCGGGTCCTGTCCTCCACCAGATCCGCTCCCGCAAGTCAGGGATGCCTAGGCCGGAGCCGAGCACGAGCCTCCACCCAAGGCGGACCCCTCGAGATCGGGACCTATGGCCAGGAGTTGAGCCTAGCCTCCTCCACCGTGAGGCGCCCCTCCAAGCTCAGGTCTCCTGGGCTGGACAGCATCGTCGCCAATCAAAGACCGGATCCCACGACCCTCCGGCACAAAAGACCTGGGAAGCCCCCAGTCACCGGCAAGCCTAGCTCCCCGGCATCAAAGCCCAGAGAATAGTGCTCTGGCACAAAGACCTGGGAAGCCCCCGGGCACCGGCGAGCCTAGCTCCCCGGCATCAAAGATCGGATGACCCTTCGGCACCAAAGACCGGATGACCCTCCGGCACCGGCGAGCCCAGCTTCCCGGCAAAGGACCTGGGAAACCCCCAGGCACTTAGTGCCTCTGGGCCCAACTCCAAGATGCCAAGGCCTAGAACTCAGATTTCTAGCACCGCAATTCTCAAGTGTCAATGTCCTCAAGACGGGCTCCGAGACACTAAGGCTCAAGACTCAGACTTCCAATACCAAGGATCTCAGCCTTCGACGTCTCCGAGCCTGACTCCAAGACGGCGACCACTGAATTATGCTCCTCAGTAGCTGAGTCCAGGGTTAACATCCTTCACCGGCATAACCTCGAGCTCAGCGCCGGGCCCGTGCCAGTCAAAGTCCTTGGCTCCCCTCCCAGACCTTCCTGCATCGAAAAGAAAGAAGTAGCAAAGAAATGGAGGAGAGAGAGGGGGGACATTCCATATTGCCGACGACGGAGACACCATGATTACAAAAGTGCATTTCATTACGGGGAGAACCAATTACACTATCTTTCGGGCCCCGACAGGGCGAGTGACCAGGTCAAGAAAAGAGAAAAAGTACAAGTACAAAAGGAAGAAAAATCCTATCCTAAGGGGCTCGCTCCTTCCCCGGGCGATGCACTATTGGGACCTCTCCCTCCTCGACCTCCGCAGGAGGAGCAGGTTCAGCCGCTAAAGCCACTGGGGTCAGACCAGCTGCCTCCGGCCGCGGCGCAGGTGCCGCCCTCACCGCCGTCGGTGCCGGTTCCCCGGGGCCAGGCGCTTCCGAGGTTGCTGGAGCCTGAGCCTCGGTTGGAGCAGCTCCCTGCCTTGCCGCCACCGTCGTCGTTGCGGAGGAAGCCTTCTTCCCCGAGACTCGAAGTGCGGCTAGCTGCTCCTCAGACAGAACTCCCCGTAGCTGGGACCGGCAGTATGCGAACCTCTTGATGAAGGAGTCCGTTGCCGCTTCCCGGACGTCCTTGAGGTACTCCGGGGTTGACTTGAAGGCAGCCACAGCATCAGCAGCTACCTTCTCTGCAGCCTCGGCCCGGCACCGAACCTCTTCCAGCTCCACCTTCAGGTGCTCGGATAGACGGACGGCCGTCACCAGCACCTTCTCGACAGTTTCAATGGAGCGGTGGGAAAGAGCGGCCTTCTCCTCTGCATCGGCAGCTCTCTTCTCGACCGCAGCCACCTTCTTCTCAGTAGAGGTGGCCCTCTCTCTGGCCACCTCCGACTCGGCCCGAAGCTCCTTCAGTCAGGCCCGCTTGGACTCGAGCTCGTTGTCGAGCTCCTTCCTTATTTTGGCCGCTTCAGCAGCTTCGGTCTGGAGGCTCTTCACCTTCTGGCTAGCCTCCCGAACCTCGGCATCCTTGCGGCCTACTTCAGCTTTGAGGGACGCGAGCTCGGCTCCCTGCTCTCTGTCCCTCCTTGCCTAGTTGCGGCAGTAATCCCTTATGAGGATCAGCTCCCGTCCTTGCTGTAGTTGAAAGAGCCAGGTCAGCAACAGACTAATAGAGAAGGAGACAGAAAGATGTCAAAGTCAAGGGGAACTACTTACAGCATACAGCTGGGTGAACGATGCCGTGATGATGTCACCGAGGAGTCACCCACTCCCCTCGTGCCTGTCGCATGACTGGATCGAGAAGTCCATCATGCGCTCCGCCAGGCTCGCATCCTTCATCAAGGACACGTTCGGGCCCAGCCAGAAAGGGACTCGGCGGTAGTCCCTCTCCCGTGTTCCCGCCGGTTTGGCTCCTTCGGTGATAGAAGGCTCCCTTGGCGCCAACTGGGAGATTGGCACAACATCGGACCGGACTTGGGGCGCCGGCATGACTTCTTGCACCCCCCCCCCGTCCTCCTCGGCACTGGCGACCTCCGAGAAGGGGGGTGCCGACCTGGCAGCAGCGGCGGCTGACCTCGCGCGAACAACCACCTCGGGCTCGACGCCGCTATGGGAGGCTCCGAGATGGGCTCAGTCGCCCTCTTCCGCATGCGCTCCTGTACCGGCGCATTCGTCTCTGCCTGCACCGGCACGTCCGCCCCAGCTAGCACCAACCTCGCCCCGTTCTCAGCTCGAGCTCTTTTCGGTGCTGGCTCGGCAGCCTCAGTGGCCTGCTCCCACTCCTCGGAGAACGAGAGCAGCTCGTCCATCGAGAACTTTATTGATGTACCAAGACAGAAACAAGGTCAGACCCCAAAAAAAAAAGGAGAAAGAAGAAGAAAAAAGAGAAGAAGAAAAAGAAGGGGATGGCCAAGTGGGACTCACCCGACTCCAATGCCGGGCCCACCCCAGCCTCGCGGAGATTTTGTTCGGACAGCAAAATCTCGAGCGAGGGGATCTTCGCCGATCTGAGCTGCTTGTACTGTTCAACATCGGCCTCCTCGACAGTAGAATTCTCATTTGGAGACCGATCTGGGTCACTCCAGACCCAGTCGACCCCCTCTACGGAAGCAAAGAAAAACCTACTCTTCCATCCCTTAATGGAAGAGGGGAGGACAAACTTTATTCCCCGAGGGTGGGAGGAAAGAGACCACCACCCCTCCTCGGTGGGGTGGCATTTTAAGGTGAAAAATATCCTAAAGAGGGAGAAACGGGCAACAATCCCGTGGAAATGATACAAGACTATGAAGGCAAAAATGGTCCTAACGGCATTAGGGACCAACTGAGCCAGGACGAGACGATAGTTGGCCAGAAATGAAAGGAAGAAGGGGTGAAGAGGAAAATGGAGGCCCCCAGCGAAGGCCTCCTCATAAAGGGCAATCCGCCCAGGACCACTGGAAGTCACCCGCTCCCCCGGACGAGGAATGGAGAGATAGACATACTCGGGAATTTCGTAGGCTTCCCGAATGGCCAGCAGATCTTCAGAGGTAATCGCCAAGGCAATCCCTCCAGGACCCGTCGACCGAGAAGGTTCAGGCTCAGGAAGGACTCGAGGAGGAGGAGAAGACCCAGATTCCCTGAGATTACCGAACCTGGGGCGGGTCGCCTACTAAACTCAAACCTCGCCGCCTCTGTCTCCTCGTCAGAGGAAGAGGGAGTCCTCGGTCGGAAGGGTCCGGCTTCGGCTTGGCGAGAAGGACGGAACTCCGGACCAAAGCGATCCATGGAGGGAAGAGACAAGAAGGAAGAAGAAAAAGGACAAGAAGGACCCTAAAATGACTCCCACAAGGCGAGAAGAGGAGGCTAACCTGCAGAAACTCTAGGAGGACGCCGGCAGTCGAAGGGGAAGAGGGAGACGGAGAAGCTCCTGCAAGGTACTGGGCATGTGGAGTTTGAACGAGGGTAAGCTTCGAAAAAACTTGCCCCTCCTTCTGGAACTATCTGTGCCCGACCGTACCATTGCAGCCCCCCAGAAGGCGCCCGCCGCGTGTCGACCATCCATTGGGCCCGTGCACCCATCCGGCCGCGGTCGCTACGACTTCCGTGCCTGCCTCGATGGCCCCCCTCCTGCATGGCCACGTGGCATCCTCCCACAAGCTCATAGGACCGCAAAGCGAGGTATCGCCAATTTTAGCCATTATTGCACCCGATTTCTTCGTCTTTTCATGTCAGCGCCATAATTATGCCCTTCGCCCTAAGCGTCGCGCGTCAATGGACCTCGGGCATGTGGGCAAATGATGTGGCCAGAATGCTGACATGGCACGAGGCAGCGGACGTGGAGTCCCCATCAGATGCCACGACAAGCTTTCAACATGAGCGCCTTTGCCGAGTTGAGCTTCCCTGAGGCAATACCTCTGCCCGCCAAAGGCAAGCTTCGTCCTCCGCCAGCCAAAGGCAAGCTTCGTCCTCCGCTAGGTCCATTCCCGCAAGCCCGGAACACTTAGGCCGGAGCCGAGTCCGAGTTCCCACCTAAGGCGGATCCCTCGAGATCGAGCCCCATGGTCAGGAGTCGAGCTCAGCCTCCTCCACCACGAGGTGCCCCTCCGAGCTCAGGTCCCCTGAGCTGGGTGGCACCCCGGCACCGAGCTCGTCTGAGGTTGGGCCCCGTGGTTAGGAGTCGAGCTCAGCCTCCTCCACCACGAGGTGCCCCTCCACGACCGAGCTCGGTCCACCTCCGTCCTTCCGAGCAGCACCCAAGAGAGTCTACCGCAGACAGGCCCTGCCTCTCCAGCTTGGCCCTCTGTTCAAGCCAATACGCTGGCCACCAAGGGAGCCATACCTCTCCTTCAAGGACAGTGGCGATGCTCCCGAGGGCCGTACGACACCAACCATGCCGCAATCAAGGCGCCACACCCTCCACCGATCTGCCATACAACCGGAGGAAAGACCCTACTGGAGAGCATGGATCCCAAGACCGACGGCCCACCGATCGAGACCCTGACAGACTCACAGGAGAGGGATAAGCAGAAGGAATGTCAGAAATCTACGAAGGCTTCCCCGACTGTCACAATAGGAGAGACGTCCCGTCCACGTCATGGTACCTCGCCGTACACGACAGCAGGGGGAGATTCCGAAGCAAACCAAGGTAGAAACTCCCATAAAAAAATAAGCAAAAAAAGGTATCGGCATCTAACCCCAAGGGAGGGATCCCCATAGCATGCTTTTCCAAAAGAAAAAAAGAGAGGAACCAGAGCGACACAAGGGAAGAAGGCCAGAGAGGAGGGCAAGACCACCTCGGCCAACACCATTCCCAGCTCGTCCTCATCTTTCACTCACACTATATTCACTCCTCCTAGCGTGGAGCTCATCCAAAGGGGCTCGACCAGGAGGATCTGTTCCCCTGGATCGTCACTGACTTTATCGTCAGAGTGCCCCCGTCGGAATCTCCGGCCCGGGTCACTAGCGTTGCTTCCTTGCAGGTCCCGCGGCGCCGAAGGCATTCCCAAGCGGGCGGATGCATGACTCCCGACCACCCAAAGATCTACAGGCCACGACGATCTGAGCGGCAATAGTGCCATTAAAAAGTGGGGGACAGTTTGAAGCTTGACCTTCAACAACACCCATTCCAATTGAGGCTGCCACGATCTTTTACTCAATATCCTTAGATCTATAAGAGAGTACCGGTGCTCTGATACCACTTGTTGCCCAGAAGTGGAGCCCAAGAGGGGAGGTGAATTGAATCTTTTAAAAATTTAAAGCAATAATGTGCAGGCCTTGTGGTGTTTGTGAGTAATAAAATTAATGCACTAGATTATATGTAGCAGAAAGCAATAACTAGAGTGCAAGAAGTAAGAATAGGAAGTAAAGGAGATAATCACAACACAAACACAAAGTTTATAGTGGTTCGGTGCAAACCTAGCACCTACATCTACTCCCCAAGCCATCCTTGGAAATTTCACTATAATCTCTCCAAGATTATAGCCGACTTGTTTTTCCAAAGGATCACAAGTCAAAACTTATGTTGGTTTTGTCACATAGGCTCACCAACAAACCTTTACACTTGTTTTATCTTCGGGCTCTCAAGTTAACCCTAGTTGGTTTTATCACCTTGGCTTACCAACAAACCACAACAACCTTCTTTCAAGACACCCTTGAAAGCAAGGTCAAATCACAAGAGAATTTCATATATATAATTTAAATAAACAAGACAAACTCTCTTCAAGAGTGGAATGGAAGCTTTGAGGCTCTAATTGATGCTTCTCTTGTCTTCTTCTTCTTGAAATATTCTTCAAGCTCTTCTTTTAGAATGTTGAAATGATAGGCGTGTAGGCTTTTTCAGGGAATCACTCTTTAAATGGCTCTTGAAATGAAGTTCTTGAGAGAATCTTGGCTTTTTAACTTTCAATGGACTTCAATACCTCAAGAATGAAGTTGGTGGAGCTTAAATACAAAGAAAAACTTCCAAAAAATGGTTTGTGACCGTTTGAGCATCGAATCTAGCCATTGAGAGCTTGAAAAGATGTTTTTGCAAGTCAGAAAAATAGATCTATTAGGACTGTCAGAACCCGAGTGTCGACACTTGATTTGTCAGGTATCGACACTTGGCTATCAGGTATCGATACTTGACTTTCAAGTATCGATACTTGAACTTTCAAGTGTCGACACTTGACATGCAGGTATCGATACTTGATACAAAGATACTCCAATGGCCAAGTTCTGTATTTTCAAAAAATCTCAGGCCTTGAATCGATACTTGAGAACTTAAGTGTCGATATTTGAGTTTCAGGTATCGACACTTGAATTCTAGGTGTCGATACTTGGCATGCCAAAAAATTTTTCTGCATGCCAAATGCTGAAGTGTCGACACTTGACTTTCCATGTGTCGACACTTGGTTCTGCAAAATTCACAATTAAGTGCAAATCAAACAAAAAACACAAGTGTTGAATATGAAACATAAATCCAATGAAATTAAGCAATAAATGAACTTATTTCAGCTCTTTTTGCATAAAGAAGACTCCTGAATTCGTGAAAGATTCTTTGTGCCATATTGAGAATTTGAGGTGCTTGTTTCCTGTGATCTCATAACTTGAAATAGACATTAGTACACAATATGAACTCAACGTTTTGTTATTTATCAAAACATGGGATAGAGCCAACACATTGAGATAGTCAGATTGTAGACACATGATGGAGTAGTGAAGAAATTGGGTGAGATCTGATATATACCCAGTTTTAGAAGAAATTTGATTTTACTAAGCAAATTAGATTGAAGCAGCTACATATGGGGAGTTGATGATGGAGTCCTAAATGTTGTGCATGGAAATATTATTATTTTGAAAGGAAAGAAGTATGGAGGATACTACCTCTTGACAGGGAGCTTAGCGCGATATGGAGTTTCAGGTGTGACTAGGAGCATAGTGCGAGGTGGAGTTCCAGGTGAGAGTGGGAGATCAGCACGAGTAAAGTTTCAGGTACATGTTGATTGGATTTGAGATAGAAGACTTAAGAGGATGATAGGCTATGTCGTAGAGTGAAGTTTCTACTATTACAGGAGGTTATCTCGAGTAGGTCTCAGGTTAGGCTGGTTATAACGCATGATGGAGATGGGATTGAGCGGCTTGGCTCAACTCCTATATTTGCCCATAATGGGTAGTCAGGTATTTGTCCCAGGATATGAGATCGATATCGTTTACAAGCTCTCAAAATTATGTGGAGGCCAAACATTGAGTTGATGTGGAGGTTATTGGGTGCGCTTCGCTTAGACCCATGCACACCCATATGGCCCAGGCATGCTCATGCGGGTGGATGCACGATGCGCATGCGGCCCACATGTGGGCACACGTGCACATGCAGTGTATAGATAGTGCTCGCAGGAGTGCATAATCTATGGACCATGATACAAGGTTGCGGTCCACGCATGTGGGATGCCATCCATGCTTGCTGAATGCGGTCCACTATCCATTTTTGCATGATTTTTGCATGATTTCCATGCGAGGGAGGTTTTTTTCACATCCTTTACTGGGTAGACATGATTAGAGACTCTTTAGAAGTCTATTTGGCATCTTTTAGATCTCTTTTGGGCTCTACAAAAAAGGAAGATGGCCCTAAACTTCAGGGAGAGCCAGGAAGTAGCCAAGAGACTTTGAGAGGACATTTTTAAAGCCTTTTTATGAGGGATTTGGGATCTTATTAAGAAAATATTATATAAGATTGAGAGTACAAGTTTTTATTTTATAAATATTTTTTTCTTATAATGAAGCTTCACATATCTATTTAAATTATATTTATGCCTTATTTCTTCTTTTTTTCTCTCTCGTGATTTCGACATCATCAATGGAGTTGCAATCTTGGATGGAAATTCATATTCTGCATTTTCGAGGGATTCCCTAACATTGATTTGGTTCATTTGTTAGTAACAGATGCTATTTCCACTCCTTTTGTTCGCAATGCTTAGCATCTCTTGCTTTCAATTCCACCATGGTGCGCTTTCACTTTTATTTTATTCTGATGCTGCAGTTTCTTGTTCAGTTGCTTCCCTCCTTAATACTATCATCTTCTATAGCTAGAAGTTTTTGGACTATTTGATTGTCTGGCCTACTGTGCAATCTATTTTTTCTTTAACTCATGGGTGGGGCTCCATTATGCGGTACCGTGGATTTCATTTACTTTTGTGAAGCCTAGCTTGTAACTAGGCCTTTTAGGCTGAAGTCGGTAGCCCTTGCCGACTTCAGTTCAGAACCTAGAAAAAAAATGGAAATAGGGGATCGAGCCCCTGTTTATCCGATCGATGATCTTGCTGGAGAAGCCAGAAGGGGGGCCGTAGGGCAGTCAAACTCGGGCAGTAGAGTGTCATGGAGGGATGGCTATCCGATCGGTTGAGGTTTCTCCCCATACAGCAAGGAAAACTTCATCATTTTTTCTCTTTAAAACCCCCTTCTATCATTGAGTTTTCCATCGATTCCTCCTCTTCTTCGATAGCCAATCATTCCTGGACCGTCGCCGGTAAGTCCTTCTCTCCCTAAACTCTTGATTTATGTGTTTAATTAGTTATATAGAATGGATTTTTCTCGTTCCTCTTTCAATTGCTACCCATGGCCGTTAAGGCCGTAACGGCCATGGATACGCCGACCGATCCCCACCCCTGCTCCATCTAGGAAGCCTTCGACGGACCGCCGCCTCCTGTTCACTGGAGCAAAGGAGGCCTGTTCGGCCGAGCCAAGGAAGGGAGTCGGGGAAGAAGAAAGAGAGAAGGAAGAAGGAAAGAAAAAAAGAGAAAGAAGAAGGAAAAAAAAGAAAGAAAAAGAAGAAAAAAAGAAGAGAAAAAAATAAAAAAATTAAAAAAAAGAGAGAGAGAAAGAAGAGAGAGAAAGAGGAGAGAGAAAGAAGAGAGAGAGGAGAGAGAAAGAAGAGAGACAAAGAGGAGAGAGAAAGGGAGAGAGAAGATAAGGAGAGAGAGGAGAAAGGAATAAATAAATAAATAAATAAATTTTATGAAATTAATTTGGATATTTAGACTATTTCTATTGATTAATTCGATTTTCATCAACCGAATCTAAATAGATATCTCGATCGAGCCTAGTCCTAGACCAGATCAAAAAATCTTTTATTTTATTTAGATTTAGAATTAATTATTTAATTTATTTTATTAGAGTCTTCATCACTTTTTTTCAATATGGGAGTACGAGGATTTAGGGCTCGAGTCGTGTATTCCTGATAGAATAAATTTCAGGTAAGTTATCTTGACTTCTAATATTACATGCTAAATATGTTATGATTGTTGTGCATTGTTAAATATATGTGGTATAATTTGACATGCATTGAGTTGCATTCATTATCATGTGTGTTGTTGTTGATACTCTTTAGTCCGACTATGATCACACGAGGACCTAGTCTCCTTCTGAGCTTCCAGTGGGATGATCATTGGCACATGATCGATGTACAGTATATGTAGTCAGGAGTTAGTTGCCTTTTATTTTAGCCATGCATGGCAATTGCTGGCACATGCTGAGGATGCATGTTTTCTCGTATGATATCAGAGGCACATGATCAGTTTCAGTATATATAGTCAGGATTCTATTTTCTTTCGGGGCTAGCCACGGGCCGATTGTGGCCATGGTTAGAAGGACTAGAAGAATAAAATAAATGGTTGGCCATTCATAGTCGTGTCATTTGTAATTGAATGTGCATATCATATTAATGTGATGTTGCCTTTTGAGATGGTTATTCTGTGGCATATGATTTGTATATATTTGAAATTTATTGTTTTCATATTTATGCATATGTTAGAGATGATGATAATTTATTGAGCCTGTATAGCTCACTTCCTGTTTTGCTATATTTTTGTTATAGATTGAAAGATCAATCGAGCTTTAGGAGCAGTCCGTGAGGAACTAGGGTTTAGGTGTTAATCTCTTAATTTATTATTTCTCTTAAATTTTAGTTAAATTTTACCTACCTATTAACCTTGATAAAAAATTTTAGAAATAATAAATAATTGATGAATTTATTTTATATCATTGCTTGATTCTTGATTAGTAAAATAGGTCTTGTATATTTGACGAGGTTGAATCCTAAAGATATACCACCGTCTGTTATACCAGGCTCGGGTACCGGGCCGGGGCGTGACAACTTTCTAGAAATATTACTGTTAGCATGGTGTTTTCTTCCTTATTTGAGGATAGCTATGCTGCTTTCCTTCACATCAGGTGATCCTTTTTTCCTAAGCTCATGTCTCCATCTACTGCAATAATTTTTGTTGGGCTACTCGTTCTGTTCGCACTTTCATGTTCAGCTTCTATGTCTTAATCCCTCGTATGCTACATCGAATAAGGGATTAAGAGATGACAGGTTGCATTATTTTCCTTAATATAATAAAATTAAAAAATAGCCATTATTCAAAATTCTAATTATTAGTGCATTATATATTTGTGTTTTCTAATATATATATATAGGTGAACCAAGCTTAGATCGATTAAATTTGGATCCCATTCTGATCAACATTCCTACTATCTGATTTGTTTAATTTGCACGTATCTCCATATAGCAAAACAAAATTTAATTATCATTTTTATATTTATTTGAGACCGAAACAAATTAAAAAAAGAAAACAAGCACTTTATTGGATGGTACTCCAATTTATATTTATTTTGAAATATTTTATATAATTTATATTTATGTTAAAATATTTATATTTATTTTATTTTTATTTATTATGTACTTGTTTATATTTATTTTTTAAAAAATATGTTTATTATAAAGGAATTTATGTTTATTTTTGATATGGCCTGCGGGCTAATGTAGCGACATCCGCTGACGTGGAGCTTGCGGATAGTCACAATGGCAAGAGACCTGCCACCTGGGCAAGGCTACATGATGAAGAACAGGTTAGGACCACCCGGCCGAGGTCAGCTTCCAGCCGAGGTTGGGCTCCCCGTCTGAGATCAGCTCCCGGTCGAGGTCGAGTCATCCCTCCAAGGCGAGCCCCCTTGACTAGGGACAACTCCCAGTCGGGGTCGAGCTCATGCTCCTAGAACGGACTGTCCTCTCGAGATCAGCTCCTAATCGAGACAGGGCTCACCGAGCGGGCCCCCCATCTGAGGTCAGCTCCCGGTCAAGGTTGAGTCCACCCCTCTGAAGCGAACCCTCCTACCAGCAGGAGCATGGATTCCCGTCAAAGGTGTGAAGAGGCCAAAATTCAAAATGAAGACGAGGGAGTACCTGATCACGTAGAGCCTCCGAGAGGTGGCGCATGCCCTGCCATGGGCGCAAGCCCCTTGCGGCGCGCCTTGCACACGATTTGCACGATCCAGACGACCCCAGGCCCCCAGCCTTGCGGCATGCCAACACGTCGGCGACTGCATGACCAGGAAACCGCGACTTCCATAACAGGGTGCCTAGACCCTAGGCCCTAGGCATCGCGGTACCCAGGCGACTTCCTTCGAAATGGCAACATCCTGTTATGGCTCGAGGCTCAGGCACAGAACCGGTCCGACAGAGAGACGACAGCAAGCAATTGAAAGCCTTCTTCGAAAGAGAGAACCTGGAAGCCAACAAAGGCTATTCACCTATATAAGACCCGCACGAAAAGATAAGTAAAGATAAAAAGGAGCAAGCAAAGAAAAAACAATATAGACTCTTTTATTTTGAGCATTATCTTTTCTCTTATCACCCTCTCGACACAAGGAGTCTCCCAAGCTCTCTGCTAGAGAGGTTTCTGTTCTCCTCGATCGTCCCACTGATTTGATCGTCGGAGTATCTTCGCCGAAATTCCTGACTCGAGGCTTTCCTCTGTCTTGCAGAACCCCCAAAGCGAACGAGACAATCATGAGGCGGGGAGCCAAGCATCCGGTAAAAATTCGATACGTCAGAGCTACAGACCATGACGATCCGGATGACAACAATTTTATTTAAAATTTATGTTTATTTTATATTGCTGTTGTTTGTCTAGAGAGATAGAAACTCCCATCCCATTAATGGTTCTGGCCATGATAAATCTAGAGAAGATAGGCCACTTTCTGGGGTAATGGGGATGGCATTTGCCATTTATATATGCTCGTAATAAACACAAATCCCGACTGAAATAAATGTAAACTTAATTAAAACAAATATAATATTTTAAAAATAAATATAAATAAGTTTAGAATTTATGAAAATAAAATAAAAATAAGCATTTCAAATAAATATAAATTTTATGAAATTAATAGAAATATTTTACAATAAATAAAAATTTGAATCCCAATCCTTAGTATGTATGGATTTTTGTCCCATTTGTATTAATAATTTAACTTTTTAATATTTTTTATTACATATACATTAATGATTTGATTTTTTGATTTTTAAATTTAATTTATCTTAATAATTTAACTTTTTTATATTTTTTATCTCATCTATATTAATGTTAATATTTTTTATTTTTTTAAATTCGAAATGGATGAAAAATGCCATTGTTAATTTTTTTAGATTTTTTATAAAAATCCGCACAAATTAGACATTGAAAACTTGAGTGGATTATACATATATATATATATATATATATATATATATATATATATATATATGGCAAAACTCGAACTTGCCAACCGGGTGAATGAGTTGGTCTTTTTTTAATTTTTATTAAACCAGATGGTTTAATTAGACCCATCTACTTTGAGTACAACCCATCATATCTAAAAACAAAACATGCTTAACCTGAACACGAATAGGAGGGTAATTCATCCACATAATACTATCATAGCAATTGGCTGTATATACTTGTAAGGTTACAAACGGATCAAGTTGACTCGTGAGCTGATCCAACCTATTTAAACCCAATCTAGTTCATTTTTAAGAATCACTGGAATTGGGTTGGGTCTTAAATTGGATCCATTTAATTTTTTGGGATAAGTTTGAATTTACTGAATTTGGACCCGATCTGATTCGAACATACTAATATTATTATGATCGAAACTATTAAGATCTCTAAGTTGTAATTTAAGACATGCATGAAACTTGTTTTAAACATAATAATAAGTTTATAATTATCTTTATATCTTAATTTATTTTGAAAGTAATGTTATTTATTTTCTATTTTATGATTAATAATAATTGATTATATGATAATTGGAACATAGTTATCTGTTGTGACAATGACACAGTTACTTGGTCTCAATGAACCAACAAGAAAGTATGATGAAGATATCTGATGATGAATTTAGCTAATCAAAGAGTATGACCAATTATTGGCTGAGCAACTATTGATCGACCAACTATTGGCCGACCAACTTTAGTCGACCAACTATTGGCCTACCAATTATGCCGACCAATTTATAAAGGCCGACCAACTCATAAAGGCCAACCGATTTCAAGAAGAATGAGGATGGCAAGAAAAGTAGTTATTTTACCAGAATAACAACCAACCATTATAACGAGCTCGGATTAGTTTTCAACGGAATAACATCGAAACTAACTGCAAAAAATCCCTTCTAACTAAATCTGTTAAGGCAAATGCCTATAAATAGCGGTAAGAAGGGATCTCCGGAAAAAAGTAAGAAAAAACACTGACTGAAATATTCCTGACTTTACTTTAGCTTCTTCAAGATTCTATATTTGTTAATTAAGCCCTTCCTGACTTAAATATTGAAGTGTCCCCCACTGAAAATCCTCCGGTGAATGGATTTATTTTACAGGAGTCTCGGAAAGATTGGCTAGCAAATCTGACAGTGTGAAGAGATCGCTCGGGTCTAACGTCAACATTATCTATATTTGATCCAGTTCTAAGCTAGATCGAAGTTTTTTAGATTAGAATTGGATTATTCATAAATCGATCAAACCTAAATGATCTGTTGAGTTGAAAACTTTGAATTTTTTTTATCAAAGTTACTATAAATGGGGTGCAAGCTACTAATAGAGTTTGAAAGTTCACAAGTAGAGGGTGACATTCCTCTTCAAAACACTGTAGTTTAACCAAGTTAATCACAGTTGCCGAGTCTCCTTCCAAAAGATAGGACTAGCTTTCACATTAGAATTGCATGCCAAATGCCTTCCCAAGCACCTCTCAATTTTGTTCATGAAGTTGTGATATCAAAGAGAGACGTCTTGCTAGCCACCAATAATTTACAATGCGAGCCTCCAATACAAATCTAGCTCCTCCTTTGGCACCATTGTTAGTTACACTCCTGATGAAATTTACCTTGAGGAAGTTCAAATATGGGGGCTTCCAATATACATAAATTATCCAAGAATCAGCTATCACTAAAGTGGAGACCTGGATGTTCCTAGTTATCAAGGATTTTCCAAAAGTTGATGTAAAGCTAACTTCATCTGCATATGAAAAGGCTCCCATCACTACCATTCTCAGTATTGTTGGCGTTTAGCACTTTGATCCGGCTTGAAAGAAGTTTAGAACAAGTGAAAAATCTATGGTTTGAAAGCAAGTCCAGAGAGTAAAGGATGGCCCAGGCCCATGGCACAGTAGCAGGTCGGCTTAGGCCAGCACGGTCCAGGCATGCAGCCAGGCATGTGAGGCATGTGCGGGCACATGGTCCAGTGTGTGCACAGCCAGTCTAGCCCCATGCACCCCTCCATAGTTTCCCGGTGTCGTGGTGTATGTGGACCACTGGTCCATAGGGGTGTTTAGGTGGTCTATGTGCTGTTTAGCACAATCTACGGCATGATTTCCTAGTTCACGCATGCGATTTGCATGATACAATGGTGGCAGGCTTTCCACGATGAAATCAAATAGCCAAGAACGCAATCCCACTTGATATGGGCTTGATCCGTGCCATCTATGGTATAATGAAGGTCAATCGAATGACTAGAAATTATTTTGAAATCAAATTTGAGTTGGAAGAGTTACAGGGCTCTATTTTGGATATAGTTTGGATTGTTAGACTCCTGATGAGATACTCTACATACTAGAGGCTATAAAAATAGGACTGGAATCGGAGAAATCTATAAGTGAGGATCCAAAGGACTTTTAGAGGATATGGCAGTGGCAGAAATAGCCTATAAAGGCTCAGAGTTGAGAGTTGTGAGAGAGATTTGAAATTTCTTATTGAGATAATTGTACGTGATTGAGAATAGAAGTTCTAATCTTATAAATTTTATTTTTTCATAGTAAAACCTTGCATACCTAATTAATTGTATCTTATATTTTATTTTTCTCTTCTTTCTTTTCTTGTGACATCGACATTGACATCATGATCCTAAAAATAGAGATCTATATTCCACACGAGGGATTCACAAGCAATTGATATTAATGTAGTTGGTACCATAATAATTAGTATCAGAGTTTTAGATTATCCATGTTAATCGAGATAAAAGAAAATGGATAAAACAGGTATAATCAAGGTGGAGATCAACCAAGTCGACAGGACGAGCAAATTCTCTCTAGTAAGCGAAGGTAAACGATATGCTGATCCAGCAAAGGTTGATCAATGCTCTCATATGCGAGAAGAAGCTGGCCACCGTGGAGGACAAGACTTGGAGATGGCTTCAAATGCAAGCACTGAGCACTATCCATTTATACTTGGCGGATGAGGTGGTGATTCATGTATTGAAAAAGACTTTTCCGATGGTGCTATAGGCAAAGCTTGAAGAGTTGTACATAAAAAAATCCATCATGAATATATTTTTTTTAAAGTAGTTCTACCAACTATGGATAACCAAAGGACAGAGCATGCAGGAGCACTTGAGCAACTTCCAAAGGATCCTCACCGATTTTTTTAGTATTAGTAAGAAAGTTGAGAAGAAGACCAAGGTGTTGGTCTTGCTATTATTACTACCACACTCCTTCGAGTCCTTGGTGGCTGTTCTTTTAATAGAAAAAAGTGCCAGTAAGATAGAAGAGGTTACTTCGACACTATTCTAGAATGAGGTTCTTAATGAGAAAATCAAGTTTCGAGTTCAGGTAGGAATCCAGCATTAGCAATCTCTGGAGAAGTTGATGGCAAAAGGTGGAGCAAAGAGGATCGCAAGGTGGGCGGTCCAAGTTGAAGAACACGAGCAAGATCAAGTACTACCGATGCAACAAACTAGCGCATCATGTCAGAGATTGTCCACAAGTCAAAGATCAAATGAAGGCTACTAGGCAATGGCCGATGGTAGTGATGGTGACTAATACTATATTATTGGCACTTATGGTATTCAACAAGATATCTACTTTTTAATAGATTTTAGATTCTTCATATCTATATCATATATGTTTAACAAGGAGCTGTTTGACTCTCTAGAAAGTAGAGAAGGTTCTGTTCATTTGTCATATGGATCGAGCTATGCAATCAAGAACATTGAGATAGCTTAAAAGCACATAATGCAACAACGAGGAAGCAGGACGAGGTTCAATACATATCTAGTTTTAACAAAAATCTAATTTCACTCAGCAAACTGGATTCAAACGATTCTATGTAGAGTATTGATAATGGAATCTTGAAGGTTATGTATGACAGTAGAATTATTTTAAGAAAAGAAACATGGATGATACTATTGCTTGACAGGAAGTCCAGTACGAGGTAGAGTTTCCAGTACAGATAAGAATTCATTGTGAAATGAAACTTTTGGAGTAGGTAGATCGGGCACGAAATAAAATATTCGAGAGGATGATAGGCAATGTCGTACAGTGAAGTTTCTATTACCGCAAGAAGCTTCCTTGAGCAATCTTAGATCAAATAGAAGAGTACAGCACGTGACGGAGATGTGATCGAGCGTTCTGACTCAACTCTCATGTTGGCACATCCAAGAGTAGCAAGTATTTGTTCCAAGGCATGGAATGAAATCCTTCAAAAGCTCTCAAAGTCATGTGAAGGCTGAACATCGAGTCGAGATGAAGATTATTAGGATTTGGCACCTTAATTTAGTAAAAAAAAGCCTAGAACATGAAAAAAGTCTAAAAATAGCTTGGAAGCAAGTCCAGAGAGTGAAAGATGGCCCAGGCACCGTAGCAAGCCAACCTAGAACCCAAGTCAGGCGAGGCTAAGCGCACGCAGGTGCATGCACGCAGGTGCATGCATGCAGGTGCATGCACGCACGACTGGCCTAGATGCCCTTGACAGTTCCTTGGTATCACGATGTACATGGACCGCCGATCCCCAAGGATGTTTAGACCGATCAAATGGCTAAAAATTATTTGGGAGTCAAATGCAAGTTAGAAGAGATATAGAACTCCATTTTAGACATGATTTGGACCGTTGATCTCTTGAGAGATGCTCTTTGTGCTAGGACTACAAAAAATAGGGACAATGATTAGAACAGCCTATAAATTTAGATCCAGAAAACTTTTAAAGGATATGATAGTGATAGAAAAAATCTGTAGAAATTGAATATTAAAAGTTGTAAAAAAAATTAAATTTCTTATTAAAATAATGGTATGGAATTGAAAGTGAAATTTTCAATCTTATAAATTTTATTTCTTTCATAATAAAATCTTACCTATCTAATTAATTATTTTATATTTTATTTTTCTCTTCTTCTTTCTTTTTTTTTTTGTTTTGTTTTTTGACATCGATACTAATATCGTAATCTTGAAAAGGAAATCTCTATTTCATACGAAGGATTTTCAAATAAATAATATCAGTATAATTAATATCATAACGGGCATCAAAGTAATTCTGAAATATTTGACTATTTTTAGCACAACAAATATTATAACGTAAATATGATGCTCGAATACTTGCTAACTTCCTTCTAGCATTGCATCTAGTAGCCTTTAACCAAGCAAAGAAAGCCTCGGCAGAAGGATTCATGAACAATGCCTCAGACACACCTATTAATTAATTACATGCTCCTCTGGCCTTAAAACTGAGTAATAACACAAGGAAAAATTGTTTTTTTATAATTCGGCAGCAATCACAGTATGCAAGTATTAATTTCCTGTTCATGCAATGCCTCTTGGCAAGGAATACGATTCCACATAATTTTTATTATAAAAATATGCAACGTCGAATGGACATCATTCTTCTAGATTCAAGCACTGTCTAGACGTTTACTTGGAGACCTTTCTCATTTTCTTATAAAGGCCTTAGATGCTTACTTTAGAAGAACACGTGATTACCCATGCCATCTTATAAAGGCCTTATTATAACGAGGGATGGCCATTGACATGATTTATTAAGTAAGAAAGCACCGTACCACTGAGAAATGAGAGCAGCATTCCACTATTTTTCTTTTGCTTTTGGCTCCTGCGTGCGCATTTCTCGCAAGCAAGAATAAGATATTAGAAAATGCATACAAAAGCCAGCCCACACCATCGCAAAGCCAACGGCAACTCCCCAGGGAAAAATCTTTGTGCACCACATACGGTACAGTAAATCTAACACGACCCATATTATAGTATTTTGTTGATTCAAATATATCTATTATAGTATGACAGGAAAAGAACTGAACGTAACTAGCATTAATTATTATTTAATTATTATTTAAAATTTTTATACAGACCAAAATATCCTTCCTTTCAGTTTCTTGAACTAGAATATCGTAAATTTTAAACTAAGATATCGTAGCTTTTGAACTACGATATTGTAATATTGTTTCAAATTTTAATTTATATTTTCTGCATGACATATCGTAGATTTTGAAATAGAATGTCGTAATACTATTTTAAATTTTAATTTATATTTTCTACATGAAATATTATACATTTTGAAAGGATGTCGTAAATTTTGAACTAGGATGTCAAAAATTTAAAAATAAATTTTTTTTAGATTTTAAACTAGAATATCGTAATATTGTTTCAGATCATTTTTGAATTAGGATATCATAAATTTTGAACTATAATATATTTCAAATCATTTTAAACTGGAATATCGTATATTTTGAATTAGGATATCGTAATATTATTTCACATCATTTTTGAACTAAGATATTACATATTTTGATATCATAAATTTTGAATTAAAAAATTATAATACTATTTCAGATTATTTTTTAAATTAAAATATCGTAAAATTTAAACTGAAATATTATATTTTTAAAATAGGATATCCTAATTTCTGAATTAGGATATCGCAGAGATACTTTAATCTGGACAAAAATTAAGCTTAGCATCTTAGCTCCAATCCTCATAACAGATATATTTAGGCCAATAAAAATAAACGATACGGCTGCACTGAATTTGCTGCACCGCATGCGGCGCGCAAAGAATTACTCTGACTCCCCAAACATCACTTTGTATATAATCTGGTCTCAGCTACGCCATAGTCCCATTGAATGGCAAAGAAACCCATCGGAGATGGGAGGCGTGGTGGATTCCAATGACCGTCCCATCTCCGGCTCCACCACCACCGGCGGCTGGACCTCCGCTGTCTTCATCATAGGTATTTATAGACCTTGCATCTACATCTGATGGTTATACACCGTACCCCATGCTTCATCACCGTACATTTCTTGGTCAGGGGGGGAGGTGGTCGAGAGATTCAGCTATATCGGCATCTCCTCCAACCTCATAAGCTATCTCACGGGGCCGCTCCGCCAGTCCATGGCGGGCGGCGCGGCCAACGCCAACGCCTGGACCGGGACGGCCAGCATGCTGCCGATTTTAGGGGCGGTCGTCGCCGACTCCGGGCTCGGCCGATATCGGACCGTCCTCCTCTCTTCTCTCCTCTACGTCCTGGTACGCCTTCCGTCTTTTTTTTTTTTTTTTTTTTTGGGTGGGCGTGGGGGGGGGGGGGGGGGGGTCAGGGGGGGCGTTGGCGGTGGTTATACCCTGATGAAGTTACTCGAGCATTCATGTACGCGCGCCAAGACGAATGGATCGGAGGGACGGCGTTTGGCTCACAAGGAATAGGATAGGTGTCCCACCGGAGATCCAACGGCCCAGGTGAGCCGCGCTTGGCAGTGCTGAGATTCACGGCAGCCGTTGGATCTCACCAGAAACTCGGATGCGAGAACCGACTAGGAAACATTAAAGGAACGTATTGTTGCATAAAATAAAATTGCATCTAGTGACGTCTCATTACGTCTCATTTTGCGACCTATTCTACTACATTATCGGTGTTCCTTTGTCAGCTTGTGCTCGCTTTTGTTAAGCTGTCCAGCACCGACGGCAACCAAGAGGATGAGCAGCAGTTTACTTTTGAGTAGGGATAGAAATCGGGGTCGGATCGAGTATAAATTAATTAAAACATAAATAAATTAAATTAAAAAATAAATTTAATTTTAATTTATTTATTAAATATGTGAGATTTTGAAATCTGAATCTAACTGGTTTAATAAATAGATAGCTTGATTCAGTGCATTTAATTTATTTAATAAAAATGCTTATTTTATCCGGTCCAATCTAAGTCCATCTAATTTGTCTCTCTAATTATCTTGACCCGCCCTGTTAACCTAATTCAAAATTTAATTAATAAAATAACTATTAACTAAAATATATTTAAAACATAGATAAAACTATTAAAAGAAAGGAAAAATGGCAAAAGGACGGAGGAAATGAGGAGAAGATTAGGGTTTACAAAGAATGAAAAAAATTCAAAGAAAGAAAAAAACCCTTGAAATCGAGGGGGATGAGGAAGAATGGCGGAGATGGATCTCACTAGTGCATGCCGCTGCTGCGGCTTCTCCTTCTTGGTTAGCAAAGGATCGGCGATTATGGAAATTATAAAAAAAAATTTAAAAAAAGGGACAGTGTCATGGAAATTACTGAATCACAGCCTCTCCGCCCTAGCCTCTCTAGCTCTCTGCTCCCCTTGTCCCCAACCACATCATTGCCGCTCTTGGCCACTTCTCCACCGCCCTGGCTGGTCCCTGTCGTCCCGAGCCACCCTCGTTGACCTCTCTGGCAGCTTCCAGGCTCCTGGCCCTCGACCCCGCTCTCACCTCTCGGTCGACTCTCGGCCCTCATCGCGTCTCCGCCCTCTCCGCATCTACGTCCTTGCCGCTCTCGGCTGTCTCTCCGGCTTTGCCCTCGACCCTGCCATCTCTCCAACTTCGTCCTCAACCCCGCTCTCCCCTCTCGGTCGAATCTCAGCCCTCGCCATGTCTCCTCCCTCTTTGCATCTTCATCCTTGCCGCCTCGTCGCTCTTAGCCATCTCTCCCTCGCTGCTTTTTGGCTCTTCGGACGCTTGATGAAGAGAAGGGCTAGAAGGTTCGGGAGGACCGGGATGGCGGAATTCAGGCTATCAACCGGCCAGCGGGACCACGTGATGCTCGATGTGATGTAGCAGTAGTGCTTTAGTGGACTGTGGGCAGCATGCCAATGAGGTTTAAATTTCAAACACCGCGCTCATTCTAAAACCCAGTAGAATTTAAATGATAAACACGTAGATCTAACTTCGTCCGATCAATATAATAAATAAATTAAAAAATTAAAAAAAAATTAATTTTAATTTTAATTTAAATATTTAAATAGATTAAATAAATTTATTCGTTTATGATCCAAATCTAAATCTATTTAAAATTGATCGAATACGAATTAAATTGCTAAGTTAGGTTTTATTTTGCCACTCTTATTTTTGACATTTAGACGAAGATAAAGTTGTTATCATCATATACTTAGAAGGAGATCAATCCCTTTATTTCAGGAGGCTAGATGTGAGGCTAATTTGTATAATATAAATCTTAACCATTCATACAATAATTGAAGGCTCTCCTAATTATTGCATGTGTTTGACATAATCTATGTAGGCTATTTGCTATCTTAATCTCTTTTTAATTATATTTGTTGGTAACACAAACACGTCAGTTCACATCGCATGATGGGATACTAGAGCAGAAAAGCATTATCTCTAATTTAAAAAGATGTGGGCCTGGTATCATAAGTATCTTATGTTTGAAAGGAATGATTTGGGGCTCTTCTGAAACTAACTTGCTAGCAAGGAAGTGGTGCTATGGTATATTTAAGTTGTCTTCAACATAGATATGTAGTGTGGATGTTGTCTAAAACCTGATCAAGGATCCATGTTGCACTTCATAAACAAGTTGAACCATTTGAATATACAATATTAAGTGCTTATTTTTCATGAATGCCAAAGTTAATTAGTGAAGTTTTTACAATTGTTTTCTCAAAAATTTTGACAAATTAAAATGACACAGCTTGAAGCACGGAAGTGACAAGCCCGAAGCACTATTAAGGGCTCTCGAATAACTCGAGAAGAAAATAAATGCTGGAACTATGAAGACCTCCAAGATAATTGAGAGTAGAAAAAGTAATTCAATTCATTGATGCTAAAGACCTTCAAGGAGTTACAATTTTCGGGACACGACTTGTGCTTGAAGAAAAAGAAAAGACAAATAAAGAAACTCTTAGCTAGTTTTTATTTTAAAAAAGGAATCTGAGTATATAAATTAAATATTAGCCAACTAATTTGGTTAATTCTTAATTGACATCTTCCATATATAAAAGATCCTGTATCAGACATCTTCTATATATAAAAGATCCTGTATCAAACATCTTCTATATATAAAAGATCGTGATATCTTCCATATATAAAAGATCCTACATCAGGTCCCCTCCACTTGTCCTCAAGAAAGCACTTAAGAAAGACTTCTATATAATTGACTCCACTTCCCTTTTTCATCTCTAGCTTGAGTTGAAGGTTTTTAATCATTAAGAAAGACTTCTCCTCCATTTTAGAAGCTTTAGGTTGATCCTCTTTTAATAGGGCTAGAGTGATCTTCTTGCTATCTTTATAGAAAATGAATAGGTTGTCTTTGCCCTTGCGAGTTGAATCTACATCATGTTGCCAGGTTCTTCTAATTATAGATGGCACACGTCCATGTCAACAACATCACAGAGAATCAGATCTTTGTAAGACCATCCTATAGAAAATTAGAAATAGGAACTAAGCATTGTTGCGTCACCCTTTTTTTGCTCTTTTTCCTTAATCCATCAAAGGGAATAAGGAGATGATGCTTCATAGTTTTTAGTTGAAACTTGTCAACCATATATTGTGAAACTAGATTTTCTATATTATTGCTATCAATGATAACATTGCATACCTTCCTTTGGCAAGTAAACATGGTCTTGAATATGCAGTGCTTTTGGATGTCTTCTTTTATTTCATTCAACAAAATCCTTCGAATGACAAAACTTTTACCGACATCTCCATAGTTGACTTTCTCATTCACATCTTCATCATATGCTTCATCTTCATAGAGTTGCTCAACCTGATTTTCGTCCTTCATCGTAATAGCAATGTTGGCTTTACAATTCATCTTGATTGTGGACACTGGTTTGATTTGTGCCCTGGTTGTTTGCATCTATAACAGACATCTGGCAGAGATCATGCATAGGGATTTTGAGCAGCTGGCTAATTAACATGTTCCCTCATCTTGCTTGGGTTGCACTCTCTTTATTTTTTGATTCGAAACTGTTGAAGGTGTAGTAGCATACTGACTTTGGATTTGGTTAGGACCAACGACTCTAGGGGGGTGACTGTTCCATTGCTAATTGGATGGCATCTTACATGGCAAACCACATGAGATCAATATTATGGGTTTTTTAGACTGATCTTCCTGTTAGTTTTAAAAAATATTTTATTTTTGGATTCTCAGGAATGTATCTATTTATGTTTAGTTTAATTTAATGTATCCGATCTACCCAAAAAAAAAGATACATAGAAAAGCAATCTTCTGTGTATGATTCAGTAATTTGCTATTTCAGCTGACTGGAGCGAAAACTAACTAATTGAATGGAATGGCAGGGTTTAGCCTTGCTTACTCTTTCAGCTGCTCTTCTTTGTCTCGAGTCCTCTGACTGCACTCTTAGCAAGGGAGAGATCTCATCATGCCCACCCCCCTCTCCCTTTCATGTTATCTTCTTCTTCTTCTCTCTCTACCTGGTTGCTTTGGGACAGGGTGGGCACAAGCCATGCATTGAGGCTTTTGGAGCTGACCAGTTCGACAACAGAGATCCCTCAGAGAGCAAAGCAAGGAGCTCCTTTTTTAACTGGTGGTATTTTGGTATATGCTTAGGCTCTGTTGCTGCCTATCTGGTCCTTAATTACATCCAAGACTATGTTAGTTGGGCTGTTGCCTTTGGACTCCAGTGCGCTGCCATGGTGCTTGCACTCGTCGTTTTCATGCTTGGAACCAAAACTTATCGCCACCATGTTTTAGAAGAGAGAAGTCCATTTTTAAGGATAGCCGAGGTGTGCTTTGAAGTTTTCAGGAATAGAAAGACTCCTGCTTCCGCATTTGATGAAGCTGGAGAGACATTGCTGCTGCATGAGGAAATTCAATTTGAGTAAGACGCAATCCATTCAATTTGTTTTCCTCCATCCTTTTTTCTTTATTTGAGAGAAAAATATATTTCTGGTCATTTTGTTCACTGCCGTGCCAATTTCTGCTCATTGCTTTGCTGATGCAGCTAATTAAATTACTAAATGTGGTGTCTAATCATAATTTGCTAGTGTGACGTATCATTAGAATGGTTCCTCAAATGCCGATGATCGTGATTACTGTTTTGTTGTTGTCTATGTAGGTCTCTGGATCACAAAGCAGAAGTTACTTCAGTCCATTATCATGTTTCTTCTCCATCCAAGCAAGTTGATTCAAATCGCATCAATAGTTTGACCGAGGAAGAGGTGAAGGGTCTGGTTCAGTTGTTACCCATATGGCTTACTAGTTTAATATATGGCATTGTCTTTGCATCGACGCGGACTCTTTTCACGAAGCAAGGCAATACCATGGAGAGAAACATGGGTTTTGGATATCAAATACCAGCAGCTTCACTGCAAATATTTTCCAGCATCATGGTCATAGTCTTTGTCCCCATATATGATCTTGTACTAGTTCCTATAGGGAGAAAGCTTGCTGGCAATCCTTGTGGTATAACAATGCTGCAGAGAATTGGTATTGGGATGGTGCTCTCTACTGCTGCGATGATATCAGCAGGGTTAGTAGAGATGAAGAGGCTCAAAACTGCTAGAGATTTTGGGCTGGTTGACTTACCAAATCTTCCTGTCCCAATGAGTATATGGCGGTTGGTTCCTCAGTATGTTGTTTATGGGATATCTGAAGCATTCACAATGGTTGGTATGAAAGAATTCTTTTATGATCAGATACCATGTGGGCTAAGAAGCGTTGGTCTTGCTCTCTATTTGAGTGTCTTTGGTATAGGGAGCTTTCTTAGAAGTTTTCTCATCTCTATAATTGATAGCTTCACTGTCAAGAGAGGGGACAGCTGGTTTGCTAACAATATCAATCGAGCACATCTTGATTACTTCTTTTGGCTTCTTGCAGGACTTAATTTTGCTGGATGTTTGGTATATTTCTATTTTGCTAAATCATATATCTATAAGAAGTTTCAAGCCGAGATCCTGCCAATGTGATTTATAACGGTGGCTTTGTATGTTAACAGTAATTTTCATCTTCTGTATAGCAGGTGCGTGTATATATATATATATATATATATATATATATATATATATATATATATATATATATATATGTATGTATGTATTTATGTATGTATGTATGTATATGTATGTATTTATGTATGTATGTATGTGTTGCCGTAACTTTTTGATTTGATCAAGTCAAATGTGCTGGAGTGAATTTGGGCTTTGAAAAGTCTTCGAGTGATCAATCAATCTCCCATTGATGACTCAGAAAGCCTGTCCGGTCTCTTCGACTTGCAAAGAAGCCCACAATGCTAGAGAGATTTGATGGGATCTCCAATGGGGGGATACTCTGATGTTTAGTTAGCTCAAAGAATGAAAATAATAAGAAAAAAATAAAGAAAAAGTAAGTGCCTAGAAAAGTTATCCCGGAAGATCTCCTCGACCCTCTACTTATAGAAGTAGAGAGTAGAGTGAGTTAGGTGATTATAATTGTTTGTCATGTGGTTGCACTATTAAAAAGGTGGTTGGATCGATTAGACTATTATGAGATCAGTTTATAAAGCGGTCTATTACACTTTTTAGTAACCGTTTCACCAACCTTGCCATAACAGTTCTAATGATTTTAAGAAGAGTTGTGGAACTTTGTACCTTAGATAATCGATGATCTATCCGATGTGTTAGGCATTCATTAGATGAGTTTTTGGGATACCTTATATTTTATACGAGAGATTCACCTTATATATATAGAACATCAGTATCCTAGTATCCTGTACCTTATATAGGAGATGGGCACCAATAGATTATGCATACCGTAATAGTATGTATTTATTTTGATGTCAGGTTCACGAGCTAATCAGTGTAGTTCTGCACGTACATATATTTCGGCAATTCCAGAATGGAATGGAGAACCTTGTTCACAATCTACGCTTGATCAATCAATATGTTGTGATTTCCTGAATATCAACATATAAACATTACAGAAAGAAACCATCTTCTGTTCTACATGTAATTTATGCTCATAAAAGATGAAACTTATCAACAGGCAGTTTGTACCATATGGTGCCCAGAAAGGGAGAGAGAGTTTCTACCTTTCAGCATCTGGAGTAATTTGGATAAAGATACTATAAATTTGAGAGAAAAAAGGAAAGCCCAATCACTTGAAGATATGCATATTTACATACCAGTGCATGCAAACAAGTACAGGAATTTCAGGTTGCTGCATTCCTGCAATCTTCTTACTGCACTGTTCCTTACGCTGAGTTAGTCGTAGAGTGGTTGGGTTTGTTTACGGTTGTGTCGTGGTTTAATGCTCAGCAAATTTGGCTGCAGAGAGATTCAGTGGTTGTGAGATATTGGATTGGCTCTACTTCCTCCGGTTGGCTGTTCCATTCTCCCACTTTTCAAGATATTTTACAATATTGGAGGAGATCCTTTACCGAACCTTAGGTTTCTCATATATATCAAGCGTGAATGCAGTCAACCCTACTGATTGGGCTGCCACACATGCACTTAATGGTGATTTCTAATAACCTACTGATCAAGATTGATGTCATCCAGATTTGTTCCATTTGTTAGTAACAAATGTTATTTCCATTCCTTTTGTTCGCAATGCTTAGCATCTCTTGTTTTCGTTTCCATCATAAGGTGCTCTCTCTTACTTTTCTCTGATCAATGCTAATGCTGTCATCAGCTGGAACTTTTTGGACTGTTTGATTGACAGGCCTACTGTGCATTCTATTTTATCTTCACTCACCGATGGGGCTCCATGCTGTGGTCTTATGGATTTTATTTACTTTCTGGAACCGTTGCTGTTAACATGGTATTTTCTTCCTTATTTGAGGTCTGTAATGCTGTTTTCCTTCACATCAGCTGGATCCTATTTTCTATACTTTGTGCCTTCATATGCTGCAATATTTTCTGATGGGCTACCCATTCTATTATACCCAATCGACTTTCCTCTAAATCTGGCAGGAGCCGACGGCCCTTAGGCCAGATCGGACCAAAGGTCCGACTGACCCACCGGTGATCCGACCGACCCACCGGTGATCCGACCGACTCACCGGTGATCCGACCGACTCACCGGTGATCCGATCGACCCACAAGAGGTCCAACCGACCCACTTTAGCCAAGCCTATATCGGTCCGAGGCAGGCCGCTCCAAGAATGGCTTGGAGGTTCCAGAGGCTCCTTCCAGCTGGTGCCAGGATTCCGTTACGATAGAATCCTGACATCTCGGCGTCATTACTTTGCGGATCCCACGATCTCGGCGCCGTTACACTACAGGTCCCACGATCTGGTGCCACCTGGTCACTACCAAGATTCCTCCAGGAGCAAATTGGCCATCCCAGCCTGGCTCTTAACAGATTCTGGTGAAGTTCTGTGCCTATATAAGGTAAAGAAGGGACCCTGAGCGGTAAGAAAGCTTTTTCCTTCCCACGAGTTATCTCCATTGATTCCTCCATTCTATGGCCCTAAGCCTCCCACTAACTTAACCATCGGAGGGTCCCCGTCGGAACACCTCCGGCCCGTGGAACGTTTTTGCAGGAATCGGGAAGGCGCGCACTCCAACCAGGTCGAGAGAATCCAGTCCGGGAAATTCAGCGGTAACAGATTGGCGCTAGAGGAAGGGCCTGAACCTCCGTTCTTGTCTTCCTTCCCCAAAAGGAGGAATCCACCACTAAGTAAAACGATGGTGAAGGGAAGAGTTTAGAATACCTTCAACAGGGGAGGCCACTTCCAGGCTGGGTCGGGAGAACCTCTCAGGGAGAATGACGCCGCCCAGCCAACCATCACCCTGGGACAGCAGCAGTTCCAGACCCTTTTGAACCGCATCGATACTCTCACCACCGCGGTTCAGAACCTTCAAGACGCGACCAATGACAGACAGCAGCTGCCCGCGATGTCCAAAATCGGCCATCCATTGGCTGTTGAAGGGAGTCGACAGCAAGGAGTCCCTCGACACCGCTCCCACCCGACCCCGGAGCCCCGAAGGTCATGGAGGACTCACGCCGACGGGAAAAGAGTGAGGTCCGCCTCACCCTCTTCCGCGGATTCTGTCTCCGACAACAACTAGCGACGCGATGAAGACCCGAGGGACTACACCAGCAAGCTCCAGCGCATGGAGGAACAAATTGCCGAACTCATCGATCGGCAAAAAGGAGAAGAAGGGCTGGCGTACGACTCCCATCCACCATTCTCCACCAGAATCATGGGGGAAACTATTCCCGTCACTTTAATCCCCCAGGTGGATGCTTACATGGCACCACCGACCCTCTAGACCATCTGGGCACTTACAAGGCCCACATGATGGTCCGGGACACCTTCGACGCCCTCCATTGCATCGCCTTCCCCGCAACACTTAAGAAAGAGGCTCGGATGTGGTTCTCCACCATCCGACCAGTACGATTTACTCCTTCTCCCATCTAAAAAAGCTCTTTTTGTTCCATTTCAGGACCTGCAGTCGGACGTCGAGGAGCACAGACTACCTCTTCCTCGTGCAGCAAAATGAAGGCAAAGCCTTCCGGGAATACATGGCTCGATTTAATTCGGCATCCATGGAGGTCCTAGACCTCAACGAGCATATAGCTATGTCGGCCTTCAAGAAGGGACTGCGATCGTTCAGGCTCACCTTCTCACTGGATAAAAAATTTCTGACAAGCTACTCTGAACTACTGGCCCGGGCGTAAAAATACGCCATGGCAGAAGAACAAGTGGCAAGCCGATGCCAGGCTGAAGGGAGGTCGGCTTCCAAGAGGAGGAGTGATAGGGCTCCCGAAGTCCAACCTCCCAGTGATGGCGCCAACTCGGCCCGACGCTGCAGCCCTAAGTCGAAGGACTTCCCCAAGAGGTTTGAGACTTATACACCTCTCTCCCTCCCGAGGGAGAAAATCCTTATGGAGATAGAGAAGGAGACCTTCCTGCAAAGACCTCGCCTGATGAGGAGTCCCTCCACGTCAAGGAGCAAGGACAAGTACTATCGATTCCACCGCAACCACGGGCACAGCACAGAAGATTGCCTCCAATTGAAGGACACGATCAAAGATTTGATTAGACGAGGGTACCTGTACAAGTATGTCCGACCCCAGAGGAACTGGGCTGAAACTTCCACTGCCAGGAACCCCCCGGAGGAAACAGAGCTACCGAACCAATGCCATACTAATGAAAATGTTAGTATGCTCCACCGTTGATCCGACTGGAGAGACGAGGGAGGTCGAGACATCTCAAAAAGACCTCGGGGTTCTAATGTAATTAGTTTCTCCAACAAAAACCTTCCAGAGACCCAGGTCTCTGGGAACGATCCTGTTGTTGTGTCGGCAGTAAATGTCAATTATGATCTAAGAAGGATCCTCATTGATAATGGAAGTTCCACCGAAGTTTTGCTGTATGATGCCTTTGTCATAATGAATCTGCCTAGAACTAGGCTACAGGAATCTCCAACACCGTTGACTGGGTTCGGGAAGAACTCTATCACGTAGAAGGAGAAATAACTCTGCCCGTGACCATCGGATCGGAACCTTATCAAAAGACCATCCCTATCAATTTTATGGTCATCCGCATGATATCAGCCTACAACGCCATATTGGGGTGACCGGCCCTTAACAAATTCCGAGCCATTGTGTCTACTTACCACTTGCTGGCAAAATTTTTGACTCAGAATGGGGTCGGAGTGATGAGAGGGGATCGTAGGATGGCCAGGCAGTGTTTGACTATTCAGGACAGGCAAACGAAAGGCCATTCCATCTTGGAACAGCTTGATCCCAAGTCCGAGGCTGACTACTGCGGAGAACCATTCGAGAAGATCCTATTCGTATCTCTTAGGGAGGATGATCCTACTAGGGTCTTGCAGATCGGAAGCACACTCGATGAAGAAGCCAAATCAAAGCTGGTCAACTTTCTACGGAACAATGCCGACGTCTTCACCTGGTCGGCGTCAGACATGCCAGGCATCCCATCGGAAGTCAACCCATCGGCTTAAAGTGGACCCCACCTACAAGCCTGTCCGATAGAAGAAGAGGAACTTCGCCCCCGAGAGACAGAGGACAGTTGATGAGGATGTCAAGAAGCTCCTCGAAGTTGGCTTCATCAGAGAAGCCCACTATCTTGACTGGCTGGCGAACATCATGATGGTGAGGAAGGCCAACGAGAAGTGGAGGATATGTGTAGATTATACTGATCTCAATAAGGCCTGCTCGAAGGACAGCTTCCTCTTACCAAAGATGACCAGCTGGTGGACGCCACTGCCAGTCATCAACTTCTAAGCTTCATGGATGCCTTTTCTAGGTACAACCAAATCAGCATGGACCCGGAAGACGAGAAGAAGACAACCTTTGTCACTGACAAAGGGCTGTACTGCTATAGGATGATGCCCTTCAGTCTAAAGAACGCCAGAGCCACTTTCCAAAGACTGATCAACAGGGTCATCGAGGGGCAACTTAGAAGAAACATGGAGGCATATGTTGACGACATGATAGTCAAGAGCCTCCGGAGAGCTGACCACATCAAAGATCGGAAAGAGTCCTTTGATGCCCTAAGGCACCATCGGATGAAACTGAATCCTGCTAAGTGTACCTTCAAGGTCACCTTAGGAAAACTCCTCGGCTTTCTGGTTACACAGTGAGGAATTGAAGTCAATCCTGATAAAATTAAGGCCATCATCGATATGGGGCATCCGACCAGCAAAAAACAAGTACAAGAACTCACAGTCGGATAGCCTCTCTCAGCCGCTTTATTTCTAGATCGGTCGAAAAATATCCCCCTTTCTTTAAAACTCTGCGGTGATCAGATCACTTCCAGTGGACCGATGAATGTCGGTCGGCCTTCGAAGCACTAAAGATGTATCCGGAAATGCCTCCCTTACTCGCTAAGCCTATGAAGGGAGAGCCCTTGTATCTATATCTGTCAGAATTCGATGAGGCAGTGAGCTCCGTCCTCGTTCAGATAGGAGAGGACAACCAATAAATGTCAGTCTACTACATCAGCTTGGTACTCCACGATGCCGAAATAAGATATCCCAAGATGCAGAAGCTTGCCTACTCCTTGGTCATGGCAGCCAAGTGACTGCGCCCTACTTTCAGGCGCATCCGATCATCGTCCTGACTGATCAACCTTTCAAGGCGATCCTCAGAAGTCTCGATACCTCGGAGCGACTTGCCAAGTGGGCCATCAAGCTTGGTAAATTTGACATCTCCTTCTAGTCTTGGTCGGCCATGAAGGCTCAAGTGATCGCCGACTTCATAGCAGAGTGTACCTGGAGACAGGAGACACCTCTACAAACGGTCGACGCACTTGAGGATGATATTACTGGAGAGTCAGACCTCGCCTGGACACTCCATATGGACGGGGCATCTAACCTTACTAGTTGTGGAGCAGGCTTGATCCTGGCCGACCCAGACAGACAGAACCTAGAGTATGCCTTGCATTTTACATTCCAGGTATCAAATAACTAGGCGGAATATGAAGCCTTCCTCGCGAGACTGAGGATAGCCGATGAACTAGGCATCGATCGGATCAGAGTCTACTCCGATTCCCAACTAGTTGTGAACCATGTGAGGGGTGAATTCGAGGTGAGAGAACCGACCCTGACCAAATACTTGAGCAAGGTGCAGAGCCTCGTGACCCGACTCAAATCTTTCAAGATACTCCATATACCTCGAGCGCAAAACTCTCGAGCAGACGCCTTGTCACGGCTGGCCACTGCCGTCACTAATCCCTCCAACTGGACCTTCATGGAGCATCTACAAAGTCCAAGCATTACTGAGGAGATATCAGGAATCCACCAAGTGGAGTGAGAGGCTTGTTGGATGGACCCCATCCTCGTGTTCCTCAATGAAGGAACCCTGCCGGAAGATAAAGTCGAAGTCAAACGTGTGCACTAGACGACCTCAAGGTACGTCATCCTCGATGGAATCTTCTACAAGCAATCATTTACACAGTCGTTACTCAAGTGTCTGGGGCCGTCGGACGTCAATTACGCACATAGAGAGGTGCACGAAGGCATATGCGGTGACCACATAGGAAGTAGATCTTTAGCCTACAATATCATCCGACAAGGCTATTACTGGCCAACCGTCCAGAAAGATGCTGCAGATTTTGTTAGAAGGTACGATGCATGCCAGAGGTATTCCAATGTTCAAAGGTAATCGGCTAGTCAGCTAATCCCGCTGACGGCCCCTTGGCCATTCGCACTGTGGGGAATGGACATCCTCGGGCCATTCCCCCCAGCGTCGAGATAATGAAAGTTCCTGATTGTAGCCATTGACTACTTTACCAAGAGGGTGGAAGTCGAACCACTAGCGCAGATCACTGAAGCCAAGGTGGAGACCTTCGTCCAAAACTACATCATCTATCAGTTCGGCATACCGTAGGCAATCATCACCGACAACGAGCGGCAATTCGACAATCCGAAATTCCGGGATTTCTGCCAGCAGTACCATATCTCCTACTGGTTGACTTCAGTCGGACACCCCCAATCCAACGGGGAGGCCAAAGTTACCAACCGGACAATCCTATATGGGTTGAAGACCTAACTAAACGATGCCAAGGGACTCTGAATGGAAAAGCTTCATTCGATGCTCTAGGCCTATCGGACTACCTCCCAAATGGTGATTGGAGAAACTCCATTCAATCTCACCTACGAGAGTGAGGTGGTCATACCGGTGGAAGTTTTGTTGCAGTCCTTTCGGATTGATCGTTTCATCGAACTAGCCAATTTTGAACAGAGAAGGGCTGATCTCGACTTATTCGAAGAAACCCGACTCTAGGTGGACTTGAGGATGGTGACCTATCATCAAAGAATGGCCAGATATTACAATTCTCGAGTCAAGGCTCGAAGCTTCCGAGTTGGAGACTTGGTTCTGTGGAGATCAGAGATATTCAGGCCGACTAAACAAGGAAAGCTCTCCCCCAACTGGGAAGGCCCCTATCGGGTGGTCGAAGTGATCCAGGCCGGAACTTACCGACTCGAGCATCTAGATGGATGACAGGTGACGTGTCCTTGGAATGTAGATAACCTCCACAAATATTATTAATAAAGACAATAATTTACACTGCAAACAAGTCCGATTTCGATCGGCAAAGACTTTAAGACAGCCCACTGAAGTCTGATTCCGATCAGCAAAGGCTCTAGTATAGCCCACTCAAGTCCAATTTTGATCAGCCAAGGCTCTAGTGTAGCCCACTCAAGTCCGATTCCGATCGATAAAGGCTCTAGTATAACCCACTCAAGTCCGTTCCAATCGACAAAGGCTCTAGGGCAGCCCACTCAAATCTGATTCCGATCGATAAAGGATCTAGTGTAGCCCACTCAAGTCCGATTCTGATCGGCAAAGGTTCTAGGGCAGCCCACTCGAGTCCGATTCCTATCAGCAAAAGCTATAGTGTAGCCCACTCAAGTTCGATTCCGATCGACAAAGGCTCTAGCGCGGCCCACTCAAGTCCGATTCCGATCGGTAAAGGCTCTAGTGTAGCCCACTCAAGTCCAATTCCAATTAGCCAAGGCTCTAGTATAACCCACTCAGAGTCCGACCTTGATCAAAGAATACTACTTGGGGTCCTTAGACACTTGGAGTTTTTCCCTATGTATGACCGGTTCAAAGGTTCTTTAGAAATATCTCTAGAAGAAATGAGTTCGGACTAAGTTGACCGTTCCATATCCAGAAGAATAGATGTCAAAGACACATATCCAAAAAGAAAGTCATTTCATTCATTGATTAAAAGTTTTTGTACAAGAGCAGGCAGACTTTTATAATCAGTCTTAAGTCTTGCCCTGTGGGTATAAGGGGGGGAATGGTTGGAAGAACTTCGGCTTCAGCCCCCTACGCTGCATCCGAAGTCCCGATCGATGCCTTCGTCGGCCTCGTGTTGACAGTAGCTTAAGCGTCAGCCCCGATGTCAATCGGCCCCCCCTCTTCTTCCACTCGTTGTCTCAACCGTATGGCAGATAAGTCGAGCTCTGGAAAGGCTTCGACTACTTTCTTCAGGCAGTTGTCGAAGCCGTACTCGTAGCTCACCACTCCGGCCTCCTCCATCTCCTCGTTGAAGCTGGCGAAAGCCTTGTATTTGGCCACATCATCACGGACCTGCTCCCCTGCAAGCTCCTTCACTTCCCTCAGGTCGGTCAGATATTTCCTCGCCAAGGCCTTGAAGGACCACATGCTCGCCTCTGCTTCGGCTGACCGCACCTCCTCTTCGGACAGCCGACGGGTCAAGGACTTGACCCTTATCCTTTTCTTCTTCAGCTGAGCCTCCCGCACGGTTAGCTGGGTCTACAGGTCTTCTACCTGCTTCTTCAAGGACTCGGCTTCGGCCCTCCACGACCTTCCGCGATGCCTTTGCCACCACCCTGTTCACCTCCGACCCCTCGACCTTCTTGGTCGAGGCCTCCGTCATTTGAACCATCTCGCCGAGGCCCTCATCCACCAACGAGACGTCATGGAGAAGCTGCAAATAGTAAGCCGTGTTAGTCACACACAAGGTAAAAGGAGAAGAGGGAAAAAGATGAAGGGATAGTGAGTTACCTTCATCAGGTTGAGGTAGGTGCCTCTCACCACCTCGTTCAGCTTGCACCGACAGGACTCCTCCCAGTCAACCTCAGTGATAGCCCCTTTAAGCAGATCCCTAGTTTGCTGGGGGTTCTGAAGAGCATGCCAGCATTTGAAGGTGTCATAGCTGACCTCACCGGCATCCGCTCCTCCGACTGCACCTTTCCCCTTGTTCGCGGGGCGAACTGCCTTTGTCGGCTTAGCCAATGGTGAGGCTGGGGCCATCCCCTCTTCGATCGGCTCCGACGTGGTTAGCTCCGATCGGACGGTCGACTCCCTAACAATGGGCGAAGGTCCCGATGCCCTCGCCGCCATCTGCTCTAACAAGGGTACATTATCCTCGTCAGATTCTGATGCCACTACGATCATGGGTTGTTCCTCCACTCGCTGCTTCTTCGACTTGTCTGCAGTCGGCTCCGCGGACTGGGCGGCCCTCTTCCTTGCCGCCCATGATGCCACTACGATCATGGGTTGTTCTCTCTTGTTACAAGGGCAAAACTGAAATAAGTAAAGAAGAAAATAAAGCTTATAGAACGAAGAAGGGACCGATGGCAATGGTTTCTACCCTACCTAGGTGTTGGTGGCGGCTGACTCCGGCCAAGTGGAGGCTATCCTCCTGGAGCAACTTCGGCACCATTGTGACACCGGCCTCCTCCATCTCATTAAAGTCAGCTTGGTCAGCCATCGGCACCACCCTCCCTTCATTAGCCTTCAGCCTTGGTTCCCCCCATGACAGGTCGAAACCTCAAGAACGAAGGCTGTGCATGAAGAAGAATTTGGATTTCCATCCGTGGATGGCCGACGAGAGCCCTCCGAGTATCTTCCGCCGAGACAGGGGCTAAGCACCTACCACTCTTTGCTCCTAAAGTCTCTCTTCAAAACAAAGAAGGTGGTGAAGAGGGAGGTCCTAGGCTCTGCTCCGGCTCTCTGGCATAGAACCATGAAGCAGCTAATAGCCCGAATGCTATTCGGGGTTAGCTGCGCAAGGATAATCCTATAAAGGTTGAAGACCTCGATGAAAAAGTCACATAAGGGAAACCTAAGGCCAGCATTTAGGTGATCCTCATATATCGAGAGGGCATCGGGGCTCAGTGGCCCGGTTACCCTCCCTTTCCGTTCTGGGATAGTGAGGTGCAAGGTGGAAGGAATGTTGTATCTAACCCTAAGGGTCTCTACCCGATCCTGCATCATTTCAGACTAGATCTAATTAGGACCTAGCTCCCTCTCCCTACGGTTGGAGGCCATTACTATGAGGCTTGAAGGAAAGGAGGACTAACCTAAGAACTGGTTTCCTAAGAGGGCATAGACGATGGAATGTGGCGTTCTCTTTCCAAGTGTGGATACAGCGAGAAACTCCACCCAGAGTCTCAGCGCCTCCCTTTATAGCCCCTAGGTGAACCGGTTCTTATCATCCCTCGAGTGCCATGACCCAGGCACTAGGCGGTACGACTCCCCATGTAGCAGAAGCCGATGCAATGGAAAGAAGCACATTCGAGCCGTGATCCGCATGATCACCAGATCGATGGCAGAGGGGTCGCCCCCAATGCGGTGCCAACTGCCCCGATGCCGCCACATCACTCAAGTCACCTCCGAAGCCCGACAGCCAAGCGAGCCAGGCTGGCCACTCATCATTGCGTCCCCTTTGCATTAACTGTCGCTCCCTCCACTTCTAATGCGGTGTCGACACCTGTCCCGAGTGGGACATGACCAGACATGGCATGCCCAATCAGATCCACAATCACCTCAAGGACAAGTGCATTCAATGCAAGAATGGTGCTCTCGCCCTCCGAAGCGACAAGCCCTCCCGAAGGCCAAGAGCAAGGGGGCAACTGTTATCCCAATCGACTTTCCTCCAAATCTGACCAAAGTCGACGACCCTTCGGTCAGGTCGGACCAAAGGTCCGACTGACCCACCGAAGGTCCGACCGACTCACTAGGGGTCCGACCAACCTACTTAAGGTCCGACCGACCCATTAAAGGTCCGACCGATCCACTTCAACCGAGCCCATATCAGCCCGAGGCAGGCCGCTCCAAGGATGGCCTAGAGGTTCCAGAGGCTCCTTCCAGCTGGTGCCAGGATTTCGTTACGACAGAATCTTGACATCTCAGCGCCATTACTCTATGGATCACACGATCTCGACGCTGTTATACTACAGGTCCCACGATCTGGTGCCACCTGGCCACTACCAAGATCCTCCAGGAGCAGATTGACCATTCCCAGCCTAGCTCCTAACAGATTCTGGTGAAGTTCCGCGCCTATATAAGGTAAAGAGGGAACCCCGAGCGGTAAGAAAGCTTTTTCCTTTCCACGAGTTATCTCCATTGATTCCTCCATTTTGTGGCCCTAAGCCTCCCATTAACTTAACCATCGGAGGGTCCCCCGCTAGAACACCTCTGACCCGTGGGACGTTTTTGCAGGAACCGGGAAGGCGCGCACTCCAGCCAAGTCGAGAGAACCCAGTCCAGAAAATTCAGCGACAACACGTTCCATTTGCACTTTCGTATTCAGCTTCTACGTCTTGATCCCTCAATCCCTCGTATGCTACATTGGACGAGGGATTAAGAGATGATGGGTTGCATTATTTTCGTTAATATAATAAAATTGAAAACTACCCACTGTTCAAAATTTTAATTACTAGTGCATTATATATTTGTGTTTTCTAATATATATATAGAGAGAGGTGGACTCGGCCTAAATCGATTACATTTGGAGCCAAATTTAATCACATTATCCATTATTTTATTTGCTTAATCTATATAGATCTTCATGCAAAACAAAAATTAACAATCATTTTTTCTGTTAGTTAGGATCTGAAAAAAATAAAAAGAAAAAGAAAACAAGCTATTAATGTGGCTCGAATTTATGTTTATTTTAAAATATTTCTATTTATCCTGTATAATTTATATTTATTTTAAAGAATTTCTATTTATTTTATTTTTATTTATTTTAAACTTGTTTCTATTTATTTTAGAAAATTTTGTTTTTATTTTTAAAAAAATTATATGACCTAAAGTTTATGTTTATCCTATATATTATTATTTATTGCCAAGACGGGTAGTCCCATCACATTAAGTTATAGTCACGATTAATGCAGATGGGACAGGCAACCTTTAGTATTAACAGGGATGTGAGAGACTCTATTTATGTACTCTCATAACAAATATAAATTTTAAATTAAATAAACAAAAATCTATTAAAAAGTACATATAAACTCTATGAAACAAATATATAGAAATATTTAGAATAAATAAAGAACTGGATCTCCATCCTTGGGGCATATAGACTTTTATCCCATCTGTATTGATAACTTGGTTTTTTATATTTTTCTTCCTGCATTAGTGGTTTAACTTTTTAATATTTTATATCCAATTTATATTAATAATTTAATAATTTAAATATTTTATATGATCCACATGAATAATTTTATTTTTAAAATATTTTTATATTCAAAATGGATAAAAAAGTTATTGTTAATTTTTTTGATAAGATGGATCATTTATACAATAAATATGAGTATATTTCAAAATATCAAAAAAAATATTAAAATAATTCATTGAAAGGATATCGATAAAAAATAAATATCTTTCCATATAACTCTACTAAAATACCTGACAATAAAAGATGCAACCTAATCGATGGTGCCACACGTTGCACAATAATATATTGAATTTCAATAAAAACATACCATAATAACATACTTCAAATATCATGAATAAGGTGAGTTGTAGCTGCATTGTCCTATTGTTCCTGCAACCAGATCACTGCTATCAACAAATCTCTTTTCATAATCAATCGGTTAATACTTAGGATTTTTATTTTATTTCTTTATTTATTTGTTTTTGTATATTGAGATTTGTTCAGTTCAGGCAGTGAAAAACTCAATCGGGCTTAGATTCAAATTATATATATATATATATATATATATATATATATATATATATATATATATATATATATATATATATATATATATATATATATATATATATATATCCCACCAACTAGGCTAATGAATTGGTTTTTTATTAGATGGAAAATTTATTCAAATCTGGTATGGATTTGATTAACAAAATAAAAAGATAAAATAATTTTAAAAAAATCATAGACGATTCTATGCAGATCCAGATTACATCACCAAAATATTTAGCAATAAACAAGATAACACAACCAGTTGATAAATTTGCCTTGATATACACATATTGGATGACTAACAATGCGATCCCCCCAAATAAAGGTCTGATATCCTGTAGCAGAGGATGGGGGACCAAATCCAGCTAAGTGAATGGGTTGGTCTAATCTTTTTTTTTTTTTTGATAAAACGGATAATTCAACCAACAAATCTGGTATGAATACATCCAAAAAGGTCAGAAAAAATACAATCCTTGAAATCAAAAAGCGTCTTATCTAACTTGGTCTAGAGCACCTGTCCTGAATGGTTGGCGACGAAGGAAGCCACCTAATCAGCCACCATATTGGCCTCTCTAAAGACATGCCTAATGTGAAATGAGGGACAACCCTGCAACCATAGAGCAATATCACGAACCAAAGGGTAAGCAGGAGCAGCACCAACTGCCCATTTTATCCAAGCAATGACAGTAGTGGAGTCTCCCTCAATAATAAGGTGATCACATCTGAGGGACCGACAGGCATATCGAATTCCTGCCCAAGCTGCCGTGAGCTCTGCCTGAGGGATAGAAGTGTCGAATAGATGGCAACCCTTAGCAGCAATGAAGCCTAAGCCAGAACCCTGATGACAAAAGCAGCTCCACCCTCAAGCCCTCTCCGACTCCCATCAAAGTTGACCTTGACATACCTCGGAGGAAGGGGCTCCAATGAAATAAAAACCCTCCAGGGCACTCTAGGAGCGATGCCGGAACTTCAGATCTCTGTGGATGGCAAAGTCATAGTGTGGAAGTCGTCCATATGGGCCCGAGCCCTCTCCACCAGAACCCTAGCAGAACACCTCGCAGAGCTAAATATAAGGGCATTCTTGGAAAGCTAGATATGATAGGCCATATAAGCCGGAAATCCAGACTTGAAGGAATCAGAAGATGGCCTCAGCAGATCTAAGAAGGAAACAAGCAAATCCTCTGAACGGTCATACATGAACTCCAGCCCCATAGCCATCCAAACCCATCGAGCCCGCAAACAGGTGAATAACACATTGATAGGGATCTAGCCACCGTCCGGGTATTTTTTTCATTTTTCTTAATTTTCTTGCATTTTTTTTATTTTTCCTATTCCCGCTATTCCACATATCCCCACTATTCCTATTTTATCCCAAACCTATCGCCACTTTATCGTAGCCTTATTCCATCTCCCTCCCGTGATTTTTAAAACCTCCCAAACCCTAGCCCACCGCCCCACCGCCCCCAAATTCGGGCTGCCCGAACCCCGGCCGCCCCCGCCGGCCCACCCGCCGGTGCTCACCGGTCCCGCTCTTGCCGGAAAATCGGCGTCCGCTGCCCACGCTCGTGGAAGACGAAGGGACGGCTGTGGAAAGACCAACCGCCGCCCCACGGCCATCGCTGCCGTTGTTGGCCTGCTGCCGATCGCCCGCCCGCCGTCCGCCGGCCCACGCCTGGCCACCGGAGGTCCTCGTCGGTGCCCATGGGCCCCATGATCGTGGGAAGGCCAAATGACATGCTCATGCGTGCCGTGCCACCGCTTGCCGCCGCCCCGCCTATAGCCTCCGTCACCGTCCGCTGCCTGGCTGCCGCCCACCGTCCATCGCCGGAGGTCCTCGCCGGTGCCTAGGGGTCCCACGTCCGTGGGAGACCAAACGGCATGCACAGGGTGTGCCGTGCCCACTCTATGCCGCCACCCCACCTATAGCCCACCGCCCGCCGTCGTCGGCCCCGTCCGCTACCCACTTTCCGGTCGCCAGCCATCCGCCGGTGCTCGACGGAGATCGATCCTCCCTCTATGCACAACCATGAGTTGAGTCCACACGGATTTTGGAGCAGTCCAATTTCCAGAGAAGCACACTTCTCAAAGCAGATCAGCACACATTTTGATGCAGCACGAATTTTGATGTAATTTATTTTTCTTTTTTGGGTTGCTTGTAGGCTAAGTGAGGGGTTTTAGTTTGCCTATAAAAAGGCCCCCTCCCCTCCTGTATTACTCAGTTGAATAGAATTTTTGGTTTAGCCACTGGTTCTGGTCTGGGCTGAGGCTCATCTTGCCTTCGTCCTTCGGGACGTCGAGGGGTATGAGGCCCCGTCCTGTCTTCGTCCTTCGGGATGTCGAGGGGTGTGAGGCCCCGTCTTGCCTTCGTCCATCGGGACGTCGAGGGGTGTGAGGCCCTAGTTATCCCCTATCCCATCTTCTTATCCCCTCGCGACCTTGAGATTCATCCTAGCACCTCCAAGTATTGAGGAGGGCGTAATGCCTTAGAGGTAAGAGGTCTCTTCATTAGGATGAGTCCCAAAGTCTATGAGTTCTAGTTTCCAGTCTCCCATCCCCATCCTTCCTTCGTCACCTCCACCAAGAAAATTAAAAACAAAAGAGATCAGCTATTTTAGGATTTTAGTTTCAGTTTCGCCCTAGTCTCGGGAAGCTTCTTAGCCCTCCCACGGTCCTAGTTTGTTTAGGTGTTTCCCTTTTCCAAATAATCCCGGTTACATCTCTTGTCCGTCCCGCATTAACTTGGTATCAGAGCCAGTTATGGATCAGGGTGTGCTCCATTTTTCGAAGATGAGGAATCATGCAAGTGGTTTGTTTTCTTTTATGATTTTTAAGTTTTCTTATGGATTTAGGATTTCCAAAGAAAAGACAACAGCAGATCTAGGGATTCGATAATGATAAGAACTACTAGCACGTAAATTAGCCACTAAGTAAGGATAAAAAGAGGACCCCGAGATTGAGAAACCCTGTAGGACTTAGCTCTCGAATCAATATCTACTTAGGAGTTCTAGGGTTGCAAACCTTAAAGTTCTGAAGCGCCCGATGCCGAGTTCGCTCGCTTTCGCGGATAAGGCCTGGATGATCGAGCCTTCAACCCCCGATGATGCACCGGCTTCCTGTCCGAAGGTCCCGAAGGCAAGGAAAACTGATTCCGTATTCGTGATACCTGGAGGACCTGCGAGCATTCAAGAGAAGAGTTAGGGTTTCACCAAAAGAAAGCAAGAGATGAAGGAATGAGAGTTGATGTTGGTGGTGGATGGCACCCGGTTGGATGATCCCGATGGACTCCGAACTCGAAGTTGGAGGATGGATTTGAGGAAAAGATAGTAACTCGAGGCCTCACACCTCTCGACGCCCGAAGGCGAAGGCGCTCCCTTACGGAGATCGACGTTCTTAAGGAACGAAGGCAACTAACAAAGAGAATGGCTCTCAAATCTTGTCTTTTCATTCATCATCATTAACCTTACAAGGGAGGGGGTAAGGTCCTTTATATAGGCACCTTAGACCCTTCCAAAATTTGAATGAAAAAATACATTTCTTCTCTTGCTAAGGTGCCAAAAAAAATTCAAAAATCCCAAAATTCTGAAATTCAAACTCCTTGGCCGACCAAAGCTTCTTGGATTTGGGCATGGCATGATAATGGGCTTGGAAGAAGGAATTTGTCTCCCTTGGACTTGGAAAGTTGACCTTCAATTTTGGGAAGAAGGCATGATGCAAGGCTTGTGTCTCCCTCTTTCCTTGGTTTCTCACCCTTCTTTGGAGAGAAGCTTGAAATGAGGCTTTGATCAAGGCCTTTGTCTTCAACCTTTCCTTGGTTGTCCAAGACTCCTTTAGTAAGTGGCTTGATGGAGGGAGGGAAAGGAGGAGAGAATATTTGATGTGTCTCCATGTGGCACCCAAGAAACTCTTACTTGTGCTGCCCACTTGGGAAGATGAGGTGGCGCCACATGGGATGGTGAAGTGGTGTCACATGGGGTGGTGAAGTGGAGCCCTAAGGTTGACATGTTGACCTTCAAGACTTGGCCCAATAGTAGTTGAGCTGGACTCAAAGACCATTGCAGCTTGGACCCAGACTCGGACTAGACTCAATACAGGACTGGACTCAATACATGACACAACTTGACCCAATTGGTTAATGTAAAGGACCAAAAAAAAATAGTTGAGACTAAATTCATGACTAAAAATTACAATGCTTAGGCTTGAAGCCTTATTACAAGACCCGAAAATTGAAACCCTAATTAGAGATCTGGTGCCCACACCAATTCTCCCAGTGTGGGAGGAACTCGACCCTATCGAGTAATGGTTGATTTGACTTTGATATTTTTCCAGAAGGTCGGGGTCGAGGTACTGCAAGTCCTCTCGGGTATCCTATGAATCATCGAACTGTGGTCGGCCTTGCAATCGGACCAAGTAACGCTGAAAGCCTTTGCCCCGGGTGGTCATAGCTTGATCATCCAGGACATGCTCGATCCGCTCTCCTCTCTCAGGTAAAATTGAAGGTGGACACTCCAGGTCGGGTTCGCTCTCAAATGAAAGGTTAGGCTCAAATGGCTCACTGGGTATGTTTGCTGGTTCCCTATACTCGACTAACTCTGGGATATTGAAAGTCAAGCTAATGCCATAATTCGGGGATAGCTCAAGCACATAGGCATCAGGGTCAACTCTCCTTATCACTCTAAAGGGGCCAGCTCCACTTGCATGAAGTTTCTTAACGGTTTCCGGTGGAAACTGTTCAGGCCTAAGCCTAATCATTACAGAATCCCTTTGATCAAACTCTTTAGTTCTCTTTCGGGAATCAGCCAAATTATTTTAAAATTAGTACTTAATTCAGAATCCTAATATGATGCAAAATGCAGACTCAACTAAACATTCCTATAGAGCGGAATTTTATTGGGCTCCTAGGGTCTAAATCTAACAGACTACTGACTCTCTAGGTTTGACCCTGGTCTGGTATGCACAAGAAAAATTACCATGGATCCCTAGCAAATGCCATAAGGTATACCAGAAGTAGGTAGCAAATGGGATGGGCTCTAGGGATTCATGCAACCTAGAAATCTCAGCAAAATGTAACCCCATGGCTCTAGAAACGTGAGAAGGCTCAGGGAAGGGTAGGAAATAAGAATCGGAGTCTTGGGATGGCTTATGGGAAACATGAAACATACCTTGGTTATTCAGGATGACCTTAAATTTGGACATTGTTCTATAGGTATCATATGGTCCACTTGTTCTGGTAGATCTTAGGGCTCGCTAGGGTCAATCCCACAATGAGGAAGGTCTGTTAAAGAGGATCTTGGGACCAAGTCTATAGTATGATGGATGTCTCTCAGGGGTGGAAGTTGATCAGGTAACTCATCGGGAAGTACATCCTCAAATCCTTTCAGAGCTTCAACTATCTCTTGAGGATGTTCTTTTTGGGTCGGTTCATTAAGGGTTTGTTTTTGAACTCCTTCTATGGACAAGACTAGCGAACCCTCATGTTTATTTACTAAATGTGATCCTGGCTCGGTCATTTCTTCTTCAAATTATTTAGTGGGTTCGAGATCTTTTTCCTTTGATTCCTCAATGATTTCAACCTTGGGCCCATCTTCACCATACTCCTCTACTAAACTTGGCTCATAGATGTTTTCTTTGGATTCTTTGATGGGCTCCGGAGTTTCTTTCTCTAGATTATCAATGGGTTCAACCTTTTCATACTTAAAGACTTCAATGGGCTCAAGGGTTTTCTCATTTAAATTCTCAGAATGTTGAACCTTTTCTTCCTAAAATTCGTTAAAGAATTCTTCCTCAATAACCTCTTTCTCTAACTCCTTAGACTTGATCAGGGTGACTCCAGGCTTCTCTTCCTTAAGGCTACTTGATTCTCTTTTAACATGGTCCTTAGGCTGAATTGGTTTGATTACAAATTTCTTTCCATGGTGACTAAAGGCACAAGTATTGGTCCGACCATAAAGGGTGGCGTCATGATCAAAAAGCCAGGGTTGACCTAGGATAATGCTACTGACTCCCATGGGAAAGATATCACACCAAATTTCTTCCTTATATGATTGCAATTTGATCAAAACTTGGCATCTAGACTTGATAGGTATGGAAGTCGAATCTATCCATGAGACCTTATAAGGGTTGGGGTGAGGAACTGGGATCAATCTTAGGGCTTTGATAGTACTTAAAGAGATGGCATTGACACAGCTCCCACTATCAACTTTGATCTTACATACCTTATCCCCTAACTTGACAAAGGTTTGTAGGATGTTAGTCCTATGCCAATGTTCTTGCACTATGTTCTGGGTAAGGATGCACCTGACTATTCCTAAAAGGTCTTCAGACTCTAAGGAAGGATCACGCTGAGGGTATTCCCAAGGGTGAGGAGGTGACTCAGACTCAAGCTCGATGGATGGTCTAATGTTCTTTTCTAAGGCTCCAATTCTATCTTCAAACTTATCAAGCCTATTGTTTATCCTAGCTAACTGTTCAATGATGACCCTTAAGTGATTCTCTTGGATGTTTTCCATGAGTTTACTTGACTGGGAATGATGGGAGTGATAGGGGACTCCTGATTTAGTCGACATGCAACACACAACGAAAGATGTTATGGGTTTACTAGACCTAAGAGTTCAAACCAAATATTAGGTCAAGATGACAATCTTAGTGGTAGTAACTTGGCACCTGGCCAGGTAAGTGTAAGGTTGGTGGAGGTTCCTCTTTGCTTGCCTTAGACACCAATTTGAAATTGGCCAGGTATGCGAATCAACCCACCTTCCTTCGGGCTTTTGTCCCTAACCACTTGCCTAGACACCAGATACTCAAGCACACACAAACAAGTTGTCTAAATTGGCTTGACACTTGGTTCGACCTGACTTCGTGGATGTCCCTAGCTCACTAGAGAAAGTTAAGTGTCTACTCTGTTTTACTTAGGGGTTGGGTTCATTATGCAGGTTGATGATTTTTTGGGCTAGGGACAGGTAATGAAATCCTGACCCTATCTTTTGATATTGATGTCCTTAAATGATTTATGAAAATGATGGCATACAAATGATCTAATGAGATGGATCAAATTTATGATTTTTTTTGGTTATTTTTTATGGATGAAAGCATAAATAAAATGATGGAAATGATAAGAGATGACACTAAATGCAAAATTAAACTACTTGAAAAATGAAAACATGAAAAGATGTACTTACTGAAAAATCATAGAACAGATTTTGCTCTCAGGTAGTATTCTAGCTTGTAGAAATTCTACAGGCTGAAATAAAATCTGAGAAAATTATAAAAAATAATTTCAATTATGTGATCTAACAAAATAAAAATCAGAGAGTTTGGAGATCTCTACAAATAGCAACACCTAAAACAATAGATCATGTATGGAAAGGAAAAAAATACAGAAATAAAAAGAAGATGAGATCTAATGATGCAAAAAAAGATTTTGGGGTTTTTAAAACTTTTCATCTTGTGTTCCCCTTCAAAGGTCAATCACAGTGGCACCCCTACACACCTTAGGAGATCCCCGTGGAATGGGAGGAGAGGGTCTTGAAACCCTACTTTTCTCCTAAGACCGGACGGCCTGGTGAAGCACCTAATCCAAGTACTTAAGAAGTGCTAAGTCCTAACCATGCTCTGATACCAAACATGATGCGGGACTAAATAGATGCGAAGATGAGGAATGATGCAAGTGGTTTATTTTCTTTTATGATTTTTAAGTTTTTTTATGGATTTAGGATTCCCGAAAAAAAGACAACAGCAGATCTGGGGATTCGATAATGATAAGAACTACTAGCGCGTAAATAAGCCCCTAAGCAAGGATAAAAAGAGGACCCCGGGATTGAGAAACCCCGTAGGACTTAACTCTCGGATCAATATTTACTTAGGAGTTCTAGGGTTGCAAACCTTAAAGTTCTGAAGCGCCTGATGCTGAGTTCGCTCGCTCTCGAGGATGCGGCCTGGATGATCGAGCCTTCAACCCCCGCGGATGCGCCGGCTTCCTGTCCGAAGGTCCCGAAGGTAAGGAAAACTGACTCCGTATTCATGATACCTGGAGGACTTGCGAGCATTCAAGAGAAGAGTTAGGGTTTCACAAAAAGAAAGCAAGAGATGAAGGAATGAGAATTGATGTTGGTGGTGGATGGAGTTCTTCTTGCTAGGTGCCTAGTTGGATGATCCCGATGGACTCCGAACTCGAAGTTGGAGGATGGATTTGCGGAAGAGATAGTAACTCGAGGCCTCACACCTCTCGATGCCCGAAGGCGAAGGCGCTCCCTCACGGAGATCGACGTTTTTAAGGAATGAAGGCAACTAACAAAGAGAATGGCTCTCAAATCTTGTCTTTTCATTCATTATCATTAACCTTACAAGGGAGGGGGTAAGGTCCTTCATATAGGCACCTTGGACCCTTTCAAAATTTGAATGAAAAAATACATTTCTTCTCTTGCTAAGGTGCCAAAAAAAATTCAAAAATCCCAAAATTCTGAAATTCAAACTCCTTGGCCGACCAAAGCTTCTTGGATTTGGGTGTGGCATGATAATGGGCTTGGAAGAAGGAATTTGGCTCCCTTGGACTTGGAAAGTTGACATTCAATTTTGGGAAGAAGGCATGATGCAAGGCTTGTGTCTCCCTCTTTCCTTGGTTGCTCACCCTTCTTTGGAGAGAAGCTTGAAATGAGGCTTAGATCAAGGCCTTTGTCTTCAACCTTTCCTTGGTTGCCTAAGACTCCTTTAGTAAGTGGCTTGATGGAGGGAGGGAAAGGAGGAGAGAATATTTGATGTGTCTCCATTTGGCACCCAAGAAACTCTTACTTGTGCCGCCCACTTGGCAAGATGAGGTGGTGCCACATGGGATGGTGAAGTGGTGCCACATGGGGTGGTGAAGTGGTGCCCTATGGTTGACATGTTGACCTTCAAGGCTTGGCCCAATAGTAGTTGAGCTGGACTCAAAGACCACTCCAGCTTGGACCCAGACTCGGACTAGACTCAATATAGGACTGGACTCAATACAGGACACAACTTAACCCAATTGGTCAATGTAAAGGACTAAACAAAAATAATTGAGACTAAATTCATGACTAAAAATTACAATGATTAGGCTTGAAGCCTTATTACAAGACCCGAAAATTGAAACCCTGATAAGAGGTATGGTGCCCACACCACACACGCTCCATAGTCTCGGACTGAGTATCACAGGCTGGGCAGGAGAGAAGAAAATCAATCCCTTGATCATGAAGGAGAGCCCTGGTAGGGAGGCGGCCCAAGCAACCTTCCACAAGAAAAGGGCCATCCTGGGGTGCAGACTAAGAGACCAAATCCAACCAATCTGACAAGTCCTCTTAGGCTCCTCACTGAACATATGATACAAGTCCGCTATAGGGGCCCTACCTAAAACGAAGACCTCCAAACCTAGATATCCGGACAGGGATGTGCCGGCAGAGTACTGGAGAGGACTCTAGCTCCCAAGATGTACCCAAAAGTCTGAATAGTAGTGAAACCCTCCACTGCGAGGCATCAAGAGACAGGAGCTCAGCCACAGTCTCGATATCCAAACCATCCATTGCAATGAAAGTAGGCCACCGGGCTAAAGGAATCTCTGAAATCCAAGGATCCTCCAAAAAGCTGATCGAAGTACCATTTCCAATAGTCCACCTCATCTGGGAAATAATAATAGGGGCTACCCTCCTCATCTCTCTCCAGATGGCAGATCCCTGATGAGCCTGACCAATTCCAGTATCCAGCACCGAAGGAAATGAACCATAACGAATCCTCATCATATAGGTCCACATACTCTCTGGACTCAGCATGAATCTAGAAATATGTCTAGCTATGAAAGCCTCCCTCAACACTCCCAAGGAGCGAATACCAAGGCCACCAACCTGAATGGGTTGGCGGACCACATCCCAACCCATCAAGTGTACATCTTGATGAGCAGTCGAAGATGACCAAAGGAAAGAGCGAATGATTTGATCCACCTTCAGGATGATAGACTTGGGAATAACAGCATTGGAGAGCAAGAACACCGGAAGAGATGTGAGTACAGACTGATCAAGGTAAGCCTACCCATAGAAGAAAGGGTTCTACTCTGCCAACCCTCCACCCTCTCCTGGATAGCAAGTACTACCCTATGATAATCCGTCGTCCGCAGTCTCCCACCAGAGATAGGTACTCCTAGATACTGTAAGCACCCCTCTCTAACAGAAATGCCCAACATATCCTGAATGGAGCATCAAAGTCGGATAGGAGTCTTCGAGCTGAATCGGACCTTCGATTTATGCAGATTCACCCTCTGACCTGAAGCCATACAGTAGTGCTCCAACACCGACCTAAAGCCCACTGCAGTTGCCAGCGAGGCCTAGCCTAATAGTAGGCAGTCAGCTGCAAAAAGCAAGTGCAAGATCGGGGAAGCCCCAAGAGCCGGATAATAAGGATGGATAGCAGACTCCCGCACCGCTACCCGTAAAGCTCGTGAAAGAGCATCAGCACATATGATAAACAAATAAGGCAAGAAAGGACAACCTTGTCGAAGACCAACAGCGGACTGAAAGAAGTTCGAAGGTGTCCCATTGATGAGGATAGCATAAGCAGGATGAGTGATACAAACCATAATTCGGTCAATCCATATTCGATGGAAGCCAAACTCCTCCAAAGCATACCTTAAGAAGCTCCAGTGCATCATATCATAGGCCCTCTCCATATCAAGCTTAATAGCCATCAACGGCCACCTAGCAGGGGCTCTTCAAAGATCATGCATGAACTCCTGAGCTATAAGAATGTTGTCGGAGATACACCGACCACCAACAAAGGCCCCTTGCTCAGGAGAGATAAGTTTGGGAAGAATGGACTTCATCATGCTAGCCAAACACTTGGCACATAACTTGTACAAAGTGTTACAAAGACTGATGGGCCTATAATGGGACAGCTCAGAAGCATCCTGTCTCTTCGGAACTAACATAACAAAGGTGTGCTTCCAAGAATCAGGTATATGACCTAAAACAAAGAATTCCTGTACATCAAAGATCACCTCTCTCTAAATGATGCACCAGTACCTCCTGAAGAACAATGGTGGGAAACCATCCGGTCTCGGGGCTTTATCCTCCTCCATGGATCAAAGCACAGCTCGGATCTCCTCAGCAGTAATGGGGGAAAGAAGACCGTCATTCTCATCCATAGAGACCTGAATCTTCGGATGAGGGGAGTGGAAGGGAGAGGGTTCCTCCCGAGGCCTTGCCCATCTAGAGTGAAAGAAGGAGAAGATAACCCGCCTAACCTCATCTGCATCTTCCACCCACAATCCCTCAGAGGTTCGCACAGCCCTGATATGATTCCTGTACCTACGAACAACAATAGCCTGGTGGAAGAACCGGGTATTCCTGTCCCCCTCCTTCAGCCACTGCACCCGAGATTTCTGTCTCCACATAGTCTCTTGATGGCACAGGAGGGAGTGATGCCTAGACATGAGATGACGAAGAGTAGCCAAATCCACATCCCCCAAACCCCCTTCACTCTTCTCCTCCTGAAGGGCAGTAATGGAGGTCTCAACTGAAGACACCATAGAAACTAAGTTTCCAACTTCCACCTTGTTCCACCTGAGAAGACGACGTTTCAACAAAGAGAGCCTATGGGAGATCTGATACTGGGCCTCCCCCCGAATAGGCAGCCTCCAAACCTCCCTAACTATATCCCAAGAACGAGGATAAGCAAGCTGATGCGCGTCGCAATGCACCGATTTGAAACCTTAATTCCAATAATCTAAAAGGCAGAATAGCGGGGGTAAGGGTCGAACCACAAGAACTTTTGTGTTATTATGAAAAAAAAACTTTTGAAAAGTAAAAGCTAAACTAAAATAGAAGAGTATAACTGCAAAAGATAAGAATCTCAAAATTTCAACTGGTTACTTGCTAGGTGGGCTAGCACTCTACTTCTATGAGATCTGTATGTTCCGATCCAGATATAATCTATTCTTGGCGATGATGACCCGTATCTGTTCGATCACGGCCCGTTCTCCTGAAATATAGATTAGTTAAAAATCGGACACATACAAATTATGAAAATTCTTTCTTAGAGATAGTTTATTCCAAGAGCACAAGCTGTTCCTATCGAATACAGCTTGTCCCAAGAATATAAACTATACCTAATAAGAATTAAATAATGATTCATAAAAATATTGACAAGAAATTTCTATTTTTATTTTATAGAAAAGGAGTATAAAAGATTAAAAATAAAATAAACTCTCAGTGCAAGCACTACAATGGAAGATGACCTAGCCTTTTATCCTATACATCAGCTTCGCAGAAAAGAAATACAGGAATTAAAAATGGAATGGGATGCAGAAAAAAAGTCTCCCGAATCCTCCTCTAGAGCAGAGAATGACCGAAGGATTTATAATTAAAAATGGATTTATAAGCAAACAGGCTATTAATAGGGAGTCGGAGAGCTGGGGACTGGTGAAGGCGTACGTTCCTGATCTAATTTAGTGCATAGGTATCTTTGGTTATAAATTTTCCGAGTTGATCAAAAAAAAATATTTGGTTACAAAGTCTAAATGCATTCCGACAACAAATAAAACAAAAGGAATTCTCTTACATGGAATGATCAGCTGGATGTGGAGATATTGCCTCTCTTGCTTCATTTTTCGACTTTGGAGAAACAAACTGGGTTTCGTGATCATCTTTCGACTTAGAACGCGAAGAGATTCGCCAGCTGCTAATCAATGCTCTGCAAGCTTTCATGGTAGTAGCAAAGCTTCTTTTATCTTCCACAGGATGGTAACGATAAGTCTTGCTCCCCAACAAGAAAACAATGATAGCAAGGCCCATAAAAATGCAAACCATTCCAAAGCCAAGAGCCCAGCTGATGTTGTCCTGGACATAGTTAACAACGAAGGTGGTGGCGGTGGCACCGCTGCAGATTCCAAAGAACCACCAGTTGAAGAAGGAGCTCATGGCCTCGCATTCCTCAGGGTCACTCTCATCGAACTGATCGGCTCCGAATGCTTCGACGCATGGCTTGAAGCCACCTTGACCAATTGCAACTAGATACAGGGAGAAGTAGAAGATGCTCACTTGGAACTGAGTCGGGGGACAAGCTTTTGTGGTGCCACTGAATCTGGGAGGGTGTAGAGTTGGCAGCATGGCTGATATCATCAGCATGACTAGTCCCTGAAACATTTTCCCACGGCTGTACGTATTAGTAGCAGCAATGAATAATAAATAAGACTAGAATTGGAAGTGAACTTTCCAACTCCTAGTTGCCTCCTCCAGTTGTTTCCAAAGCACCACTGCAGTAATTATAAAAAATAACAACAAATTTTTATCGATAAAAATCCTGTTCACTGTAGTGCACGCAGATCCTTTGTAGTGCACCATGCGCATCATCTATATATCATGCGAGATATATGGATGCGGGTTATGCATTGCATGCTTGTGTACAGCTATCCATTGTATGATGGATGGTGTACATGATGCATCGCATGGTGCAATGCATCACAGGTACCATAAAGGATCTGCATCCATTCTCAATATATATAGAGGGCACGTTTTCTGCCGCCTTGCCATTTGTGTTGATCAGTATACGTGATTGAAGAGGGTAGGTAGAAATGGCAAGTTTATACTTGGCCTATTCTATTGAGCAGGGTGTGATTGAATTAGGTTCTCGAGATTCTAATACGAGTATGGCTTGTGATAAATTGACTTGAATCTAACCAGCTCAACCCACTTATTAGATCGGGTTGTGGTGATGAGGCTTCATGAACCTGTACTGAACTTAATCCAAAATAAGTATGAATGAATGTATAATTATGTATAATTGTTAAATATTTATTTAGTCGTACTGAATTATACAATTACCTAAGTGCACCAAATAAGATCCCATTTAAACTCATGCTAATTATATAAACAAAAATAGCTGAGGACCTGTTTGGCTTGGGTATATTAGATTACAGGATAATTTAATGATTCTTGAAAATTATTTATCCAAAAAAAATGATTGCAAAAAAATAAATAAATAAATAAACATTTATCATGTTTAGTTGGTGGATTTTTTTCTGGAAAATAATTATAGAAAAAGATTATTACATTTGATTAGAGATAATTCTTTGTAAAAATATGATCAAATTAATAAATATATCCATCAAAAAAAAAATTTAATACTAAAATAGCATTATTATATAATTTATTTTTACATAAAAATAATTATTTTCATATAATCCTTTGTATATTGCCATTTATATTTTAATTATTTTAAAAAACTCTTTATTGAATGAATTTTGAAAGATATCAAAATAAATTCTACGATCATAAATATATTTTATTGAGAATATTCTTGTCAAACATGGATTACCATAAAATTTATCAAATATCAAAATTTATAATATTTTTTTATATTTTCTTTCTGAAAAATAAGCATGGGATTCATCATTTTTTTTTTTATATTATCTATCTCTTCCACTTTTTTTACCAAATATGGTAATATAACATGAAATTTATTTTTTGATACCAGGTTATCATAACCAAACAGACCTGAAATTTTCCCGATCCTTAATTACTTGCATATTTTTTTAAAAAAAATATCTAATAAACTAGACTTATCCGAATTCATCTTAGCTAATTAATGCTGATCTCTCTTTTTTCGAATACTAATAGAGGAAGTGAAGTACTTCCTCGACAGATTATACAGGGAAATTAAGAATTTGCAAGAAGGGTTATTAATAATAAAGAGTGAGGTTCATGGCCCTGATTCGGACTCTGCATGCATGTACTAATGGAGAAACGGGGTTCCACAGTTTCTCACGCATATCTTTCATCTTGGATTGGTTCTTGGAGAACAATGGCGAATCAAGTTTTTCTATTAACGAAAATTCTCATGTTTCTTCCATACCAAATCTACCAACAAAGCTATTACCAATTAATATTTAATCCCAAGCTCTTTTCATTGAAGAACAACTCTCATCTTCCATCTCCAACTCCAAAGTGCATGCATGCATGTGAATCAAATGAACGATGACGACGAAAGACAGAAGGTGAATGAGAGGCTAACCAGAAGGTAGAGAAGCGACGAGACGACGATGGTCCAGTACCGGCCCAGATACGAGTCGGCGACGAACGCCCCGACGAGCGGAAGAATCGAGCCTGTCCCCGACCATGCGTTCACCTTCGCCGCCGCCACCGACGTCGACTCGCCCAGCGGCCCAGTCAGATACGTACGTGATCAAATTGGAGGATATTCCGGCGTTCGCGCACCTCTCCGCTACCTCCATCCCTGTCCACCACTAGCTCGATCGGCGTTACATACTCATCCGAATCAACGGCTCCTTATCGTGGAATAGTAACAGTAGTAATGTTTTAAAAGAGTGGCTTGGCGTGGATATGTTACCTATGACGAAGAGGGCGGCGGTCCACCCGCCGGTGGTGTATCGGGAGACCGGACGGCCACGGTAGTCGACCGCGCCCTTCGTGGGGCCTGCGAGCTCGAGGAGGGGCTCGGTGTCCATCTTTCTCCCTTTCTCTTTTTCCCTGATCAACAAAATCATTTTATATACGGGAGTTGCAAGGAACGACGAGGAGGGTTGGACAGCCGTCCGAATGGTATCGACGGTTGCCGTGCTCGTGTCGCGTTTGGCAAGCTACACGCGGGCATGCACTCGGCGGTTCCCGCCGAAAGCTTGCAGGAAAGCTCTTTAATTGCGGCGCGCAAAGGTGGCAAAGGCGTATGATGCACCAAGGTGATGGTACGGATGGGAACATACTTAGGGATTTTTTTTTTTTATTATTGGTTTTTAAAATTAAATTTACCAAATACGGCATTCCACATAATTTTTTTATTTTTTCATTTTCCAGGTGGACGACGAGGATGAAAGTGGCTATTTTTAAGAGAGACGCAGGTTGGAACTGCGTTTTCTCGATCTACGTTTTTTTATTTCGGTTCTGATACCGAAATAACGGTGATTTGGTTGATCTAGAAGAAGATGCAGGTTTTTTTATTTTTTTTGTAAAAAATATTATATTTTGTTGATTTTTTTTTTTTTTTTTTTTTGCTATTGAAACGAAGGGATGGGTGATTTGGCTAAAGATGTAGGTCCAACTTGCATCCTCAGGAGGAGATGTAGGTTCGACTTGCATTTTTTGTGAAACTGTATTTTCTTTTTTTTTTCTTTTTTTTTAATTCCGCTACTGAATGATGTGATGGATGATTTGGTTGAAGATATAGGCTCGACCTGCGTCTTCTCCTAAAGGCCCCACCTGTCCCTCGCCGAGTGGCAAAACAAAAAAATAATAATAAAGAAAATGCCATAAAGGCCCCACCCATCCCTTGCCAAGTGGCTAAAAAAAAATGGAGAAAACACAGATCGAACCTGTCTGACATAGACTGGGTCTTCAACCAAATCACCCATCCCATCATTCATTCAGTAGCAAAATCGAAAGAAAGAAAAGAAAAGAAAAAGAAAAAAAAAAAAAAAAAAAAAAAAAAAAAAAAAAAAAACACGGTTTCATAGAAAAAAAAAAAAGAAAAAGAAAATGCAAGTCGAACCTATGTCTTCAGCCAAATCACCCATCCCGTCATTTCAATAGTAGAATCAAAAAAAAAAAAAAAAAAATCAAAAAAACATAGTTTCAAAAAAAAAAAAAATGGAAAAAACGTAGGTCGAACCTGCGTCTTCTCCTAAATCAGTCAAATCACCATCATTTCAGTAGCAGAACCGAAAAAAAATTCGAGAAAATGCAGTTTCAACCTGCTTCTCTCTTAAAAATAGCAACCTCCGCCCCCGCCGTCCACCTGGAAAAATAAAAAAAAAATTACATGGAATCTTTTACGATAGTTTGGTAAATAAGTTTGAAGCCGCCGTACTTTGATAAATTTATTTTTAAAAACCAATATTAAAAAAAATGATATTATAATTAATTTAAATAATTTAAAAATTAATTCTGTAAGCTATACATGGGTACATGTAGGAATTGCAACGGATCAGGTTTGGATCGGGTCTTCCAAAATCTATACCCATCTTGTTAAAAAATTATCTGTCCCGTACCCGTCCCATACCCGTCTCGGGTCGGGTCGAGTATAAAAAATCATGTTTGAATCGGGTCGGGTATAACCCGGTCTCATAAAATCTAGTTTATTTAAAATCTAAACGGATCGGGTCGGGTCAGGTCAGGTATATCTGTCATATATCTAATTTACTTAAATATTTTATAAACATAATTTTTTTATATATAAATGGGTTGGGTTCAGGTCGGGGCGTATTAGATCCGTACCCGATCCGAACCCGAGTCGTTTTTTTTTTATATAATCCATATCCGTTTATAAATTAGACGGGTCAGGTTTTACTCGTCCCATTAGGATCGCATCGGGTAGGATATTCATCGAATCGGTAAAAATTATCAGATACATGAGTTGATTAGGTTCTTTGACTAAAATCTACCATTTGTTCCGATTGAACTAAAATTAACGTACTCATATTATATAGAGCCTTAAGGTCATGTCTAAATAATATGCTCACTCATATGATATAGAGTCTTAGGGTCATGTTTAAAATAATGAAAAAGATCTGAATCATCCCTATTGTCGCCCTATATTGAATATTTTTCAGTAGAACAGAGGCTCTCATAATTATACTCATAGGCTAACTAGCTCGGTATCCCCTCCGTGCCTCCATTTTGTTTAATCAAAAAAAAAAAAAAAAGGCAAGGACGTAATGATTGAATAAATGCAGAAGAGTTGGATTACCCGGATAGGATGTTTGTATTATGGAGCCTGTTGGATGCCCCAAGGGTTTCTTTCAAGAAATTTTTTATCTAGTTGGTGCAAAAGAAAATTGAGAAATATATTTTTTTTCTAATTAAAAAAATCATTAATCAATATTTTCATGAGAGGAGGAATACTTTACAGCTGAAATTTATAATTTTAAATAACTACTAAATTGTTTCCTCCAAAACTTACCAATCAAAACAATACTCATCCTTTCAACTTTTATCATCCAAGATGTTTATTTAAAAAACATATTGCATCCAGAGAAATCTTTAACTAGCTAGTGAATATCTTTAAGATTTGTATTGTTTGATGCCATAAGGCTACATGGATATGAATCAAAAGGAAAAAATATATATAAAATCAAGAAAAATGATTGAGGAGCTTTGAATTGGGAAACTACGAGTCATCTACTTGTGCATAGAAGCAGTGAATTGTTAGAAGCAATATAATCATGCATACAGGCATATAAAATAAGTTTAATTATGTACAACTTCAGACATGTCAGTATCTAAAAAGAGGTATGTATATGTGCACGGGATCAAACATTGAAGAGCTAAATACCATTTCTTTGTTTGACTGCCATTTTATGTCATGTCCACAACTCCATACATAATTTTCTTTTTGATGAAATAACTCCAAATATAGTCAACATTTTATATTTCATACTTCTACACAAGTAAGTTTGTACATGCTTGAACACAATTAAACTAGATCTGGCATGATTTTTTAATGTACTTACAAATAGACCGGAGATTAAATTAAAAAAATGACCATCCATATTAAGGACTATGTATAGATGTTTGAGCTTAAATGTAAGATGACAATCTATTCAAAGGTAGACCTCAATTACCATAATGTAAAATGCTAGCTGAGCAAGGATTGGAAAAATAGAACAGCAATCAAATAAAGATGGATAGATAAATCTCTATATGGTTTGATCATCATGCAACTAGACGAGGAGAAGATATCTTGGGGGAAAAGTTTACACATATGGTGGAGGACTATGATCTTATTTAAAGCTTTATACGATCTTCTTATAAAGCTTAACACGATCTTGTTATAAAGTCAGTATAATTGCAGAATAGAGAGCCAGTGATCACAGTGTGATTGGTACCTTTTGCTTATATACATAGGATGGTGCAAAGCATAGATAGAGTCCTAGTTGTATCGAACCGAGTCCAGCAAGGAGCCAATAGAAGTAATCAAGATGTGCATGGTTCAAATTGTCAGAGAACCAGCTCTCTCCTCTGCTTTTTGTCACCTTGTCGATCACGGAGACAAGAAAACCGCTAAGCAACTCACCAGTGCCAACTACACTTGCATACAGAGCGAGCCCAAGGCTTCTCATCTCTTCAGGTACTTGGTCATAGAAGAATTCTTGCAACCCAACAAACGTGAGGACAAACATAATCGCATTGAGAGGATATAGAGGAAGCAACCAACACACGCTCATGGGAATGGGAACATCGGGCATGTCGACCAAACCAAAATCTCTAGCAGTTTCAAGCCTCTTCATCTCTACTAGAGCTGCTACCACCATCATAATCACCGAGAGGGACACTCCCGTGCCGATTCGTTGAAGCATGGTGATGCCCGTTGGCAATCCTGTAAAATTTCTAGCCGTTGGAACGATGACTCGGTCATAAATTGGAATGAACACGATGGCGGAGATTCCGGCGAAGCTCCCTAGCGATGCTGGTGGAACTTGGAAGCTCGTCCCTATTCTCCGGTCCAATGTTCTAGCTTGCTTGGTAAAGAGTGTCGATGCCTGAGAAAGAACGGTGGCGGAAGTAAAGCAGGTTGCCCAAATAGGAAGCAATTGGAGCAATCCCTTGGCTTCTTCTTCTCGACCTACTTCGTCTATGCTCTCGTGTTGAGAATAACCGGAGTGCCTGTCCACGAGATTACAAGATTTTCTTTTAGCACCATGGAGGCATTCATAAATCCGGCATCGATTCTATATCAATACATTGGACTCTAGCAAGGAATTGATTTAACTAAGGTATCGCGAAAACATTCACCGTGGGCTGGCTGGCTTGGTATGCCGGGGTGCACGTGGAAGAAGTGCTTCTCTTACTCCATCTTTGGATGTGGCGAATGATGTCCTCTGCCAACGGCTAATCAGTGCGATACGAGCTCTCCAGATCTCAGCAAAGGTATTTTTGGCTTCTATTGGATGATAGCGATAAAATTTGGTTCCAAGCAAGAAAATGGCAAGACCTGCGGACATTATGATCCATGGAATTCCAAATCCGAGGGTCCAGCTGATATTGTCTTGTACATAGTTCAGTGGTAGGTTAGTGACCAAAGTAGCTGCGTACACCCCAAAACTCCACCAATTGAAGAAGGAGCTTCTGGCCTTGCATTCCTCCGGGTTATTCTCGTCGAACTGATCGGCACCGAGTGCTTGAACGCATGGTCTGTGGCCGCCTTGCGCGAATGCAACCAGATATAGGGAGAAGTAGAAGACTACATCTCGGAACCGAAGCTGGGGGCAGCAAGCTGTAACATCCGTGGTGTCATTGCATTCGGAAGGGTTGAGAGTTGGCAGCATGGAGGAGAGGGTCAACATGCCCAGTCCCTGAATCTCACCTTTGTGAGTTAGTAATGGCAGCAGCTAGAATATTTCATAATTGAATCAGTGGAGATGCAATTTGCCAGTTTCATTATGAAACTGGCAATGCTAGTTTCACAAGAGAGAGAGAGAGAGAGATAAGATTTAGGCGCCACTAGAGTTGGGACTCGGCTGGCCTTGTTTCGGGCCTCTCTCTCTCTCTCTCTCTCTCTCTCTCTCTCTCTCTCTCCTTGATAGAGATGGCCCATGCTCTCCCAAACTTAGGAAATGATTGAGGCCATCAGTGACATCTAGCTGCGATTTAATACATTGAGTGATGTGGTGAAATATTTGTGTTATTGTTACTACTGGCTGAGATTAATGATGGGTGGGTTCCACATAGGTTGAGATATCAATTCAGTGGGTGAATCACGTGCAGATTCTTAGTAATTTTTTAAAAAGTGGACAGTTAATCTATTTGCCCAGGAACTAACGGCCATACAGGTTGGGTTGGGGCCCCAAAATAATAATTCATGGCTAGTTGGGTATGATCGATGCTACAGGCTGGCTCTCGCTTTATTCACAAGATGAGTTACCTTTATTAAAGAGATTTATATATATATATATATAACTAGCAAAAATTAGTAAATACCCAGGACTACTTCCTCTATGGCCCGGATGGCCCATGGCAACAACCTAAATGGTTCAATCCAGGGGTAGGTGCCTACGCCAGATGCCAGGACACCTCGGATGGGCCAAAGCACCAAATATTAATAACCTGATACCTAACCCTGTTGTATTATATAATTTTACCTTTCCCTTTCCCATTCCTCTCTTTTTGAAACAGAAGCTGTCAGCCACAGCCAATAATAGGATGACCATTCTCATCAGAAGCAATGCCAGACACAGCTCCTATGTCGATGACCTCTCCCATGAGAAGCAATGCCAATGCTGTGCA